>CM056734.1:77131389-78331389 GCA_029844215.1 Przewalskia tangutica
ACTTACCGTGCAGCTTTATTATGACACAGTGGGACACGGTGTTCATGTGTGTTCCTTCGTGCTTTTATATCATATGCCGCGGTGAGGAAGGTATTCCACGGGCACGATTGATGTTGTGGGCCTGAGGCCCATTGTTATACTTGAGTGATGACTTGAGGGCGTGAGTCCCTAACTTGACATAACTGTTTTGTTGTAAACTGTAGTTTGGTTATCATACATGTCTCCGCTTTATATGATCGCTATGATTTCATTTCTGATATGTATTTTCATTTCACATACTGCATTGTTATCGACCTCCTTGGGCTGCGTTCATGCGCAGTTGAGGTACACCGATCGTTGATCCTAGCTCTCGTGTCCAGATTTCATTGGGAAGCTCCGTTTCTCGGAGGCTTATCGGTGGTATAGTCCGCTTGTCGTCGTAAGTGTTTACATTCGGGGTTTGGCGGGCCTGTCCGCCATTGTTGTCGATCATTCTTAGAGTGCAGTAATCTGTGGGTCGGGTTTGTAAAAAGTTAAGCGCTCATGTTGAAAAAGTTGCTATTTATATATATCCGAAGGTAACCGTTTTTGGTTAGCTTTGTCTTCTTATTTCACCGTCTTATTACACGTTTCATGTATTGTCTTTATGTTCCGATTACTCGATGTATGTCTACTTGGGTGCCCGGTAAGGCACGGCCACGGGCCCGGGCGAATCGTGACAAAAGTGGTATCGAGCGATTAATCCTCGGAAAGTGTCTGAGCCGTATCGATGAGTCTTGATTATCGGTGTGTTGTGCACCACGCCAATAATCGTGAGGCTATAGGATATTTAGGATTGGTTTCTATTCTTTTCACTCCGAGATCGTGCCTTAGAGCCGTGTTGTAAGTTGGACCTCCGACGAAATTATTTCCCTTATCGTTATGCCTCGCGTAGGCAACCCCGCCCGTGAGGGCAAAGCGGCGGAGGCTGCGAGTAGAGTTCAGAAGGTGGCGAGGCACAGCCCAATCATTACCTAGGTAGTGCTTCATTCGGGAGTTCTGCGACGTCACTAGCCCCAACAGATTTTAGTGCGGCGGCAGCAGTGCCTACTGCGGCCATGATATATGAACGCCCTTCGCGGCCAGAGCAGAATTTAGATTGCAAAGCGACCTGTTACTAGCTATAGATTTGGCTACCAGAGAGTATACCGATGTCTGCGAGTCTTGAGGACTATCTAAAAGAGGTTGTGCAAGAGTAATTCTTGATTAGGCTTGAGCATGGCCTGTGTACGGGCTTATGCGCAGCAGGCCGAGACGTGTAGAGATCGACAGGTTAACGAAGGACACCAGAAGAGGGCCAGAGCAGCAAGGTCCTTTAGTAACTTTCGAGGCGAGTCGCCTCACCAGCAGATTAGATATGCACCTCCGCCAGTGCAGAGTGGTCTTCCGCATTTCGGGGCGTTCGGGGTGTGTAGGAGTTGGTCAACTCCGTGGCTTGATTCACGGTGTGGCACGTCATCCCGGGGAATGTCGTCTTTTAGTTGGTACTTGTTGTACCTGCGGCCGTCAGGGCCATGTGTCGAGAGAGTGTCCTTGTAGGAGGACTTAGCCTTCAGGATTGGTGGGTAGTTCGTCATTTTCCTTAGCTATGCCTGCAGGCGTGTTTGATTAGAACGACTAAGGGGAGTGAAGCAGTAGATATAGATATATCTTTAACCCTCTAGAGGTCAGTATGTGTGATAAGGTGAGTATACCTTAAGTGCTTTGTTCTGATAGCGGTGTGTTAGTTGTGTTTAGAATCATGGTGGGTTAACCGAGTAAGATTTTGGGGGATAGAAAAGGTGTGAGCCTTAGAATGTTTACGTAAAGACCTTAGAGGTATGGCCATCTCAGGTAAAGGTGTAGTATTATGTTTGATCCTTATGGAAGTGCATAGTGCACGTGAGTTATGTTTGGGATAGGTCCCTAGTAGTGTGGAATGAAAGGGGGTAGTTGAGCTAAGAAGACCGCTAGGTTTTCGAAACGTGATTAGTGAGATTGTTCTGGATCGGGGAGCTAGTATTATGCGCGTTGCCGGGTCGGGTTGAGTCCACGTTGCGGGTCAACCCGCGGCATGTTTGGTGGTGGGTCGGTTGTGGTGGTCCCGCTTGTGGTAGGGTCACGAGGTGTTAGGCCCAAGTTTAGTTAACCGTCTTAACTCGTGGACGATTCGACCGATGGTCGGACCGGCGAGGTCGGCCGCCTTGTCTTAGCAAAGACCGTTTACTCGCGGATTGTTTTATCGTAAAGGTTGTAAGGCTGCGGGTGCCTACCTTCACCTTATGTCGCAGTGAAGCCCGGTTGTGGCTATTTTTCGCCTTAAAAGTTTACGAGCAGGTTAAGAACTCGGTGAGTCTCGAACCGCATTCGCCCTCGGGCGGTCGTGGATTTCAGAGGTAGTCGTGGGGGATTTTTGTCTCCTGTGGAGGAAGTGTTTAAGCTACCATTTCAGTGTTCGGATATCGCTTTGTGAAGCCTTGTAGGGGCGGAAGTGTAAATTTCCGGTCGATTGGTTCGATGTTGGCAAGGTTCAGTTAGTTGGTTCAGGCTTGTTCCAGCAGTGTGGATAGTCTGGCTTGTCTAGAAGAAGTTCTGGCAGCTCAGAGGAGTTGTGCGGATAATCGGCGACGATGCTTAGAGTTCAGGTTGACGGTCGGTCTTCTTGAAAGTACCACCCCGGGTTGGGTGTGACGAGTTTGGAATACAGAGGGAACTTAGCCCGAGTTACTTTGGGCCTTTCTGAGTTCATGTGAAGAATAGGCCAGGTTGCCTATATGTTAGCTTTTGCCGTCCGACTTAGGAGGCAGTACGGCCGGTCTTTCGTATTGTTATGATCAGGGAAAGTATCGGAGATCCATCCAGAGTGTTCCCACTTAATGATGACCACGTTAGAGATAGTAGCCCCGAGTTTTGGAAACTGAAGCAGTATCAGAAATGTGGAAAGAGTTCGAGTATACGACATCCTCAGGGATCGCATGCGATCGGCACCATTTGTTGGGTCGTCGAGCAAGGCTCACGACAAAGTGACAAAAGTGGTACCATTTGTTGGTCGCTGAGAAGGTTAATGCCTCAGGCAAAGTGACAAAGTGGTATCTACGACGAGTAAAGAGAGAAGCGAGCATGTATGGCGAGCATAGATGCGATCATTTCTTTTATAAAGAGAAGGTGCGAAGGAAGTATATTTTAGACCCCGGTGAGAAGTGTGTTGCGATGATGATTACATGTGTTTCCTCGTGGACTTTGATGTAAGTATTTACGTGCTTGTTTCGTGGCGGATGTGGCGTGATTGATTCTCGTAAGTATAGTAGTGAAGACTATCTTTGGCGCACGCTTGTTTGAGACTTAGAAGGAACATTCGGGACGAATGTTTCTAAGGAAGGGAGAATGTTATACCCCGTATTTTCAGAGTATGTACGTATGGACGTACGTAGAAAATTCGAACTTGAGATAAAGTGCTTGGCGAAATTATTTTTGTGCACAAGTGCCGAAAGAGTCATTTTCCGTGAAACGTTTCCCACGACTTTTGTAGGGAAAATTCCGCTATGTCATTTATTATTTTTACGGATTTTTCCAGAGACGAAACATTTTGGACTAATTGGAGGCGACATGTGTCACCCTTAGGTGTCCAAGGTTGACGAAATTTCCTTGGTGGAAAGCTTCAGGCTTGCACGTTTTCATCTTTTGTGCCTAAAATGTTTGGTCAATGTTTGTGAGATATTTTGTGGAGTGGATGACCAAGTGGGACCCACACAACACATGGCTTAATCTTCACCTTACACTTGCCTACCACTTGGCTCAATCTTGGCCTTTGAGTGCCCTATAAATACCCCTTAGTTGATGAGTTATTTCATCCACACTGAGCAAATTCTAGACTCAAAACACTCCTCCCTTGTAGTTGTCTCGTCAACTCCCCCTCCCCTTTGAGTGGCCTTTTGGCGAGAGCAACCCCTAGCCTAGTTGTGCTAGTCGAAATACTACCCCCTTGGTAGAAATACTCTTCAAGTATTGTTATAATACCCAAATACTTTAGCCCAAATACCTTGTAGTATTTCCAAAGTACCTCTATCTGAAAAGCCCTAAAATACTATTATACGTCCCTTTAGCCTCTAAACGAAACCTAAGGAAAATCTCCATGGTTAGTTGGAGTAGTTTGTAGAAGTTGGTTAGAACTTCTAAGGGTAGTTGGAGCGGGTTGAGCGCTTCGAGTTGGAGCTAAACGATTGCCGGGATCGACTTTTTACTTGGATAATTATGGGCTTATTGAGGTAAATATCTTGTCCCTCTATTGTAATTGGAAATTACATATTGTTTGAATATATAGTTGAAGTATACTATATATAGAACTGAACGTAGTTATTGGCAATGTCTTTTGACTTAAGCCTGAATAATACTTACGGCAATGTCTTGCGACTTAAGCCTGTATTTAAAGAAGATTCTCAATCAGAATTACTTAGGGTCGTATTACAAATGAGACTTATGAAGTAGTACCGTGGAGTAGAATTGTACCCGTTAGGGTTAGATGTATAACCCCCCCCCTGGTTGGCTTGGTAGCCGGCCTCGATAGAGGAGGAGATTTACGCTGTTGCGGGGGGGGGAGGTGCTGCCGAATTTTCTGTAGAATGTTCTACGAAGAGACCTTATGTTAATAAGCGCCTTGTGGCCTTATAGGTGGAAGTTGTTATACCCCGTAGTTCTAGGGTATGTATGCGAGGACGTACGTACGAGAATACGACAGAAAGATTGGAAGGAAGAAAGAGGCGATTTTTCCACGGAAAAGTTTCCGGTTTTTGTGAAGGAAAAAGGTTCGTTAATGGGAATTGGATTCCCAGATTTGGTATTCGGACTTACTGGAATATTAGAGAATTATGGAATTTTATTTTCGAAAATGGTCACGTGGGGCCCACGGGAGAAATTTACGGTTTTGTGGGGCCCACTTTGTTTTCGAGATTTTGGCCATTATGGATATTTTCGGAAGATGTTTTATTTTGGGCCAATAGGAGGGTGACACGTGTCACCCGCCTAGGTGGCTTAGCCGAATGGCATTTGTGCACAACTTTGGTTAGAGTCGTTTTTAAACGTTTTACATAACTTGCGAGGAAAATTCCGGCTATGTCTTTTCTTATTTTTGCGGATTTTTCCGAGAGACGAACATTTTGGACCAACGGGAGGGTGACATGTGTCACCTCACATTGAAGCAAGTGGGCGGCTTAGGGCGATTAATTGGGCAAGTTGTGGGTAGATATTTGTGTAGATATTTGTGAGGGTTTTAAGGAGTAGGGACTAGGGGCACTTGGGCATATCTTGGCCTACACTTGCCTAGCACTTGGCTAGATCTTGGCCATTGGTTGGCCTTGGCTTGTGCTATAAATACCCTCTGGGTTGAAGACTTCTTCATCCAAAATGCCTAAGTCTTGAGAGCCTTCCCCTCCCCTTTCGCGAGGCCCCCTTGGCGAGAGTTCCCCAGTGGGGTAGGCGAGGTAGCCACCCCCTCCTTTGTGGTGTGGCCGTGGGTACCCACTAGCTAGTTTGTTTTCATATAATACCCCTCTTGGTAGAAATACTCTCAAAAGTATTGTTATAATGCCCAAATTACCTTAGCCAGTATACCTTGTTGTATTCTAAGGTTATACCTATCTGAAAGCCGAAATACTATTATACTTCCGTCACTACAAAACCGAAACCCTAGGAAAATCTCCATAGTCAGTTGGAGTATTGTGTAGAAGTTGGTTAGAACTTCTAAGGGTGGTTTAGAGCGGGTTGGGCGCCGGAGTTGGAGCTAAGCGTTGCTAAGGATCGACATTTATACTTGGATAATTATGGGCTTATCGAGGTAATTATCTTGTCCCTATTGTAATTGGATACTACATTTGTAGGAATATATAGTTGAAGTATACTATATATATAGTCTTGAACTTAATGTTGTGGCAATGTCTTGGACTTAAGCACGTATAATAAGAAACCTTTTCAAAGAAGAGTACTTGATCAGTAATTACATGGGATGTATTCAGACATGAACTTGTGTAGCTTTCTGTGAGGTAGAATTGTGCGTCGGGTTAGACGTATAACCCCCCACGGTTGGCTTGATGGCGGCCGATAGATAGAGGAGATTTCTGTTTGTTGCGGGGAAGTCTTTGTCGAATTTTCTGTAGAATGTTCTACGTTAAGATCTAGATGTTAATAGCGCCTTGTGGCCTTATAGGTTGAAGTACTACGTGTGGCGCGTTACTTGGCTTAAGGAGTAGCGGCGAGGTACTCGGGCGGTTGCTATTAGTCGATAATCGTCGCGAGGTATGTGAACCTCTTCCTATCTCTTCTAGCATGATATGTGTGAACTATGTAATGCGGTGAGACGTCATGTGCTAAATGTATTCGATGGGTTTAAAACATAAAGTGTTATAACGGCTTTATGGGAAGTTGGTTATAACGACTTTATGTAGATAAGAAAACACTTTGTGGTTTTAAAAGGTAAATGATTTGTTTATAAGCGGCTTGATGTGTGATTATAAAGAACTTGAAGTATTTCAAAAGATTTCAAATCGTTTTGAAAGAGAAGTAATACTTGGTTTTGAGAACTTAAGAGTTATACTAGCTTTATGGGAAGTTAGGTATAACGGCTTAAGAACGTTTTCTTGATTTTGGAAATCGGGATGTGTATCGACAAACCATCGCGGCGTTAATAAAAGGAAATGTTTTGAATAAATAAGTATTATTAAAACGAGAGAAACTTCCATCTGCATGAAGCTAAGATGAGACAAAATGATATTTCCTAGATCATGGTCTTTGTAATAAGATTGTTATAAACAAGAATATCCTACTCACATATAAGGCTTATGTTTCTCAGTTGTTTAAAGAGAATTATATTCTTAAATGAATAAGACTATGAACTACTAAACCTTTCTAAAATAAGAAAGCGTGAACATTTGAAATTAGGCAAACTTGGGCGTTTGGAAAATAATGTTGTTACTTGATTTTACAAAGGTAAGAGTTTTGGTTTTCTTAAAAGGGATACCACTCTATTTTATACTACGGGTATTGTGTGACTTATGTGAAAGAAACAGATCTTTTTTTAAGATTTTAATGTGTGAAGTACTTTGGGGATAGATACCCGAACTTGTTAGTAGAAAGTACCTTGTGTGAATAACTTGATTGTATTGGTTTGTGATAACCTTGTAATACTTTCTTGTTGCTTTGATAAGTAAACGTGTTAGGATGCTACGTGTGTTAGTATCTTGTGATGTTTGTGTAAGGGGGTTTCCCTTGATTATGCTTATTAACTATCAGTCGTTATGATAGTATTGTGGCATTCATCTCTTGAGATGATTAGGGGTTAAGCGCCCTCCGTCGGGGTAGACTCAGCGATGCAGGACCATGATTCGAGAATACCTCATGCGGGTCCTGGGGGCCTATGCGGAACTACGAGAGTTCCAGGTTAGTGTTCGTCCTTTATGGGCATGCGGTCCTTGTGGCCATGCGGACTCGAAAGTCGGGGCGATGCGGGAGTAGCTACCCTCGACGCGGGAATACCTCATGCGGGCGATGAGATTGGCCTACGCGGGTGCGGGAAGTTCGGGACTAGACGCGCGCATTAGATACTGCGGGCAAGTGGCGGCTTTGATCATGTGACGATGCAAGCAGATCTTATGATCTGATTTATGACCTTGTTGATGCGTAGGTGTTAGTAGTCGGCTATGCCTTCGTGCTTACCCTGCAGTTTATTAGGACACAGGTGGGACTCGTGTTCATATGTATTCCTTGGTGCTTGTATATCATAAATCGCTGGCGGTGAGGAAGGTATTCCACGCACGATTGATGTTGTGGGCGTGAGACCCATTGTTAAATTGAGTGATGACTTGAGGTGTGAGTCCACGACTTGACATGGCTTATTTATGGTGAATCGTAGTTTGGTTATCATACATGTCTCCGCTTTGTATAGACTACTATGATTTCATTTACTGATTTATTTTTAGTTTCACATACTGCACTGTTATCGACCTCGCCCTGCGTTCATGCCGCGAGTTGAGGTACATCGATCGTTGATCCTAGCTCTCGTGGTCACAGTTCAGCGTTTGGGAAGCTCCGTTTCTCGGAGGCTTATCGGTGGTATAGTCCGCATCGTAGTAAGTGTTTACATTCGGGGGTTTGGCGGGGCCCCGTCCGCCATTGTGGTCGTATCATTCTTAGAGGTGCATAATCTTGTTGTAATTTGGGTTGGTAAAAAGGATTAAATTTGCTCATTTGTAAAAGAGTTGATGGTTATATATATGCCGACGCAAGTTTTCAGATTATTGTTTTATATTTACGTTATCTCATTTGTTGTTTTATGTTCGTGATTACTCGATGTTGTGTCACTAGGGTGCCCGGTAAGGCACGATCCACGGCGATTTAGTCGTGACAAAAGTGGTATCGAGCGATTAATCCTCGGAAAGTGTCTACTGACCGTATCGATGAAGTCTTGATTATCGGTGTGTTGCATGCGCCAATAATCAGGAGGCTATAGGATATTTAGGATTGGTTTCTATTCTTCTCACTCTGAGGTCGTGCCTTAGAGCTGTGTTTTAAGTTGGACCCTCTAAACGTATTTCTTTCCCTTACCGTTATGCCTCCGCGTAGGCAACCGCCCAGAGGCAAGCGGCGGAGGCGAGTAGAATACGAGGAGGGTTGCGAGGCACAGCCCAATCATTACCTAGGGTAGTGCTTCATTCGGGATTTCTGCGACGTTACTAGCCCCGAGTTTAAGAATGGCGACGGCGGTTCCTCTGCGGCCATGATAGGTGAACCTTCGCCACGGCCAGAGCGAGAATATAGATTGCGAGACAACCTTGTTACTAGCTATGGATTTGGCTACGGAGAGTATACCGATGTATCGCGAGTCTTGATGACTACCTAAGAAAGGGTTGTGCAAGAGTAATTCTTTAGTTGGGCTTGAGCATGGCACGTATGCGGGCTTATGCGCAGTAGAAACGTAGAGATCGGCGGGTTAACCAGGGCGAGAAGAGGGCGAGCGTGAGGTCCTTCTGTAACTTTCAAGGTGAGTATACCTTAAGTGCTATGTTCGATAGCGGTGTGTTAGTTGTGATTAGGAATCATGGTGGGTTAACCGAGTAAGATTTTGGAGGATAGAAAGTGTGAGCCTTAGAGCTTTATACGCAAAGACCTTAGAGGTAAGGCCATCTCGGGTAGACGTATGTTTATGTTTGACCCTTATAGGAGTGCATAGTGCACGTGAGCTGTGTTTGGGATAAGTCCCTATGTAGTATGAAATGAAAGAAGGTAGTCGAGCTAGGAAGACCGCTAGGTTTTCGTAATATGATTTGTGAAATTATTCCTTCGGAGCTAGTGTTTCTTGCAACGGTCGGGTTGAGGCCGTGTTGCGGGTCAACCCGCGGCGAGTATGGTGGTGGGGTCAGTTTGTGGTGGTCCCTTGTGGTAGGGTCACGAGGTGTTAGGCCAGTTTAGTTAACCAAGCGTATGAGTTCGTGGATGCGTTCGACCGATGGTCGGGCGATGGGCGACCATCGTGTTCTTGATCGGGACCGTTTTACTCTGTGTTGGGTTATCGAAGGTTGTAAGGTTGCACGGTGCCTACCTTCACCTTATGACGACGATGGAGCCAGTGTTACGGCTTTTGTTTTCGAAGTTTTACCAAGCATGTGTTAAGAACTCGGTGAGTCTCGAACCGCGTTCGCCGGGCGGTCGCGTGGATTTCGAGGTAGTTGTGAGGATTGTTGTCTCTGTGGAGGAGGCGTTTGAGCTACCATTTCGGTGTTCGGATGTCGCCTTTTGAAGCCTTGTAGGCGGAAGTGTAAGTTGCCGATCGATTGGTTCGATGTTGGCAAGGTTCGATTAGTTGGTTCAGCTTGTTCCAACAGATCGTGGATAGTCGAAGCTTGTCTAGAAGATGTTACGGCGGCTCGTAGAAATCGTCGCGGATAATCGCGACGACGCTTAGAGTTCGAGTTGTGGTCGGTCTTCTTGAAAGTACCACCCCGGTTAGGGTGTGACGAGTTTTGGAAACAAAGGGAACTTAGCCCGAGTTACTTGGGGCCCTTTTTAGTTCATGTGAAGAATAGGCCAGGTTGCCTATATGTTAGCTTTTGCCGTCCGACTTAGGAGGCGATGCCGGTCTTCGTATTGTTATGATCGGAAAGTATCAAGATCCATCCAGAATGTTCCCAGTTAATGATGACCACGTTAGAGATAGTAACCCCGAGTTTTGGATACTAAAGCAGTATCAGAATGTGGTAAGAGTTCGAGTGTACGAGATCCTCCGGAATCGCAAGCAGCCCGGTACCATTTGTTGGGTCGTCGGAGCAAGGCTCGCGACAAAGTGACAAAAGTGGTATCAGTGACTAAGGAAGTATATTTTGACCCCGGGAAGAGGTATTTGTGGTGATGTAAAGGTGTTTCCTCGTGGACTTAGATGTAAGTTTTGCGCAGGTGTTTCCATGGCCAGGTATGGCAGGATTGTTCTCGTAAGTATAGTAGTGAAGACTATATTGGCGCACGTTTGTTTTGAGACTTAGAAGGAACATTCGGGACGAATGTTTCTAAGGAGGGGAGAATGTTATACCCCGTAGTTCTAGGGTATGTATGCGAGGACGTACGTACGAGAATACGACAGAAAGATTGGAAGGAAGAAAGAGGCGATTTTTCCACGGAAAAGTTTCCGGTTTTTGTGAAGGAAAAAGGTTCGTTAATGGGAATTGGATTCCCAGATTTGGTATTCGGACTTCCTGGAATATTAGAGAATTATGGAATTTTATTTTCGAAAATGGTCACGTGGGCCCACGGAGAAATTTACTGATTTTGTGGGCCCACTTTGTTTTGAGATTTTGGCCATTATGGATATTTTCGAAGATGTTTTATTTTGGGCCAATAGGAGGGTGACACGTGTCACCCCGCCTGAGTGGCTTGGCCTAATGGCATTTGTGCACAACACCCGGTTAGAGTCGTTTTTCGACGAAACGTTTTACATAACTTGCGAGGGGAAAATTCCGGCTATGTCTTTTCTTATTTTTGCGGATTTTTCCGAGAGACGGAACATTTTGGACCAACGGGAGGGTGACATGTGTCACCCTCACATTGGAAGCAAGTGGGGCGGCTTAGGGCCGATCAAGGGCAAGTTGTGGGTAGATATTTGTGTAGATATTTGTGAGGGTTTTAAGGAGTAGGGACTAGGGGCACTTGGGCATATCTTGCCCTACACTTGCCTAGCACTTGGCTAGATCTTGGCCATTGGTTGGCCTTGGCTTGTCTATAAATACCCTCTAGGTTGAAGACTTCTTCATCAAAATGCCTAAGTCTTGAGAGCCTTCCCCTCCCACCGTGAGGCCCCTCGGCGAGAGTTCCCCACAGTGGGGTAGGCCGAGGGGTAGCCACCCCCCCTCCTTTGTGGTGTGGCCGTGGGGTACCCCCCCCCCCCCTAGCCTAGTTTGTTTCATATAATACCCCCCCCCTCTTGGTAGAAATACTCTCAAAAGTATTGTTATAATGCCCAAATTACCTTAGCCATATACCTTGTAGTATTCTAAGGTTATACCTATCTGAAAAGCCAGAAATACTATTATACTTCCGTCGGTCCACAAAACCAAACCAGGAAAATCTCCATAGTCCGTTGGAGTATTGTGTAGAAGTTGGTTAGAACTTCTAAGGGTGGTTTAGAGCGGGTTGGAGCGCTCGGAGTTGGAGCTAAGCGTTGCTAAGGATCGACATTTATACTTGGATAATTATGGGCTTATCGAGGTAATTATCTTGTCCCCCTATTGTAATTGGATACTACATGTCAGTAGGAATATATAGTTGAAGTATACTATATATAGTACCGAACTTAATGTTGTGGCAATGTCCTTGGACTTAAGCCTGTATAATAAGAAACCTTTTCAAAGAAGTCTTGAATCAGTAATTACATAGGTGTATTCTGATGAGACTTGTGTAGCTTTCTGTGAGGTAGAATTGTGCACGTCCGGTTAGGCGTATAACCCACTGGTTGGCTTGATAGCCACCCGATAGAGAGGAGATTTACGCTGTTGCGGGGAGTCTTTGTCGAATTTTCTGTAATGTTCTACGTTAAGATCTAGATGTTAATAAAGCGCCTTGTGGCCTTATAGGTTGAAGTACTACGTGTGGCGCGTTACTTGGCTTAGGAGTAGCCGGCGGCGAGGTACTCGGGCGGTTGCTATTAGTCGATAATCGTCGCGGTATGTGAACCTCTTCCTATCTCTTCTAGCATGATATGTGTGAACTATGTAGTACGGTAGACGTCATGTGCTAAATGTATTCGATGGGTTTAAAACATAAAGTGTTATAACGGCTTTATGGGAAGTTGGTTATAACGACTTTATGTAGATAAGAAAACACTTTGTGGTTTTTAAAAGGTAAATGATTTGTTTATAATCGCTTGATGTGTGATTATAAAGAACTTGAAGTATTTCAAAAGATTTCAAATCGTTTTGAAGAGAAGTAATACTTGGTTTTGAGAACTTAAGAGTTATACTAGCTTTATGGGAAGTTAGGTATAACGGCTTAAACGCTTTCTTGATTTTGGAAATCGGGATGTGTATCGACAAACCATCGCAGCGTTAATAAAAGGAAATGTTTTGAATAAATAAGTATTATTAAAACCAAGAGAAACTTCCATCCGCATGAAGCTAAGATGAGACAAAATGATATTTCCTAGATCATGGCTGCTGTAATAAGATTGTTATAAACAAGAATATCCTACTCACATATAAGGCTTATGTTTCTCAGATTGTTTAAAAGAGAATTATATTCTTAAATGAATAAGACTATGAACTACGAAACCTTTCTAAAATAAGAAACGTGAACATTTGAAATTAGGCAAACTTGGACGTTTGGAAAATAATGTTGTTACTTGATTTTACAAAGGTAAGAGTTTTGGTTTTCTTAAAAGGACAGTCACTCTATTTTATACTACGGGTATTGTGTGACTTATGTGAAAGAAACAGATCTTTTTTTTAAGATTTTAATGTGTGAAGTACTTTGGGGATAGATACCCGAACTTGTTAGTAGAAAGTACCTTGTGTGAATAACTTGATTGTATTGGTTTGTGATAACCTTGTAATACTTTCTTGTTGCTTTGATAAGTAAACGTGTTAGGATGCTACGTGTGTTAGTATCTTGTGATGTTTGTGTAAGGGGGTTTCCCTTGATTATGCTTATTAACTATCAGTCGTTATGATAGTATTGTGGCATTCATCTCTTGAGATGATTCCGGGGGTTAAGCTGCCCTCCGATGCGGGGTAGACTCAGGCGGTCTGGGACCATGATTCGAGAATACCTCATGCGGGTCTGAGGGCCTATCGCGAGCTACGAGTTCGAGTTAGTGTCGTCCTTTATGGGCATGCGGTCGCGTGGCCGTGCGGACTCGAAAGTCGGGGCGATGCCGGAGTAGCTACCCTCGATGCGGGAATACCTCATGCGGGCGATGAGATTGGCCTATCGAGTCTGCGGGAAGTTCGAGACTACGCCGCGCATTAGATCTGCGGGCAAGTGGCGGCTTTGATCATGTGACGGTGCAAGCGAGATCTTATAATCTGATTTATGACCTTGTTGATGCGTAGGTGTTAGTAGTCGGCTATGCCTTCGCACTTACCATGCAGTTTTATTAGGACACAGTGGGACACGGTGTTCATATGTATTCCTTGGTGCTTGTATATCATAAAGCTATGGCGGTGAGGAAGGTATTCCACGCACGATTGATGTTGTGGGCGTGAGACCCATTGTTAAATTGAGTGATGACTTGAGGTGTGAGTCCACGACTTGACATGATGCTTATTTATAGTGAATCGTAGTTTGGTTATCATACATGTCTCTGCTTTGTATAGACTACTATGATTTCATTTCTGATTTATTTTTAGTTTCACATACTCGGTTTTGTTATCGACCTCGCCCGAAGTGCGTTCATGCCGCAGTTGAGGTACATCGATCGTTGATCCTAGCTCGAGTCACGATTCAGCGTTTGGGAAGCTCCGTTTCTCGGAGGCTTATCGGTGGTATAGTCCCTGTCGTAGTAAGTGTTTACATTCGGGGTTTGGCGGGGCCCCGTCCCGCCATTGTGTCGATCATTCTTAGAGGTGCATGTAATCTTGTTGTATTGGGTTGGTAAAAAGGATTGCCGTTCATTTGTAAAAGAGTTGATGGTTATATATATCTTAAGCAAGTTTCCTGATTATTGTTTTATATTTACATTATCTCATGTTGTTGTTTTATGTTCGTGATTACTCGATGTTGTGTCACTAGGGTTCGGGGTAAGGCACGATCCACGGGCGGTTTGGTCGTGATGAAGTACTATGCGTGCGCGATCTACTTGGCTTAGGAGTAGCCGGTTTGAAGTACTTGAGCGTTTTGCTATTAGTCGATAATCGTCGCGAGGTATGTGAACCTCTTCCTATCTCTTCTAGCATGATATGTGTGAACTATGTAGTGCGGTGACGTCGTGTGCTAAATGTATGTGATTGGTTTAAAACATAAAGTGTTATAACGACTTTATGGGAAGTTGGTTATAACGACTTTATGTTGGTAAGAAAATACATGTGGTTTTAAAAGTCTTGATTTGAACTATAACTGGCTTGTTATGTGTTAATAAAGAACTTGAAGTATTTCAAAAGATTTTTGAATCATTTTGAAAGAAGAAGTAATACTTGGTTTTTGAAAAACTTAAGAGTTATACTAGCTTTATGGGAAGTTAGGTATAACGGCTTAAGAATGTTTTACTGATTTCGGAAATCAGAATGTGTATCGACAAACCTCTGCAGCGTTAATAAAAGGAAATGTTTTGACTAATTAAGTATTATTAAAACCAGTAGAAACTTCCATCTGCATAGAAGCTAAGATGAGACAAAATGATATTTCCTAGATCATTCTTTGTAATAAGATTGTTATAAACAAGAATATCCTACTCATATAAGACTTATGTTTCTCGGATAGTTTTAAGGAGAATTATATTCTCAAATGAATAAGACTATGAACTACGAAACCTTTATAAAATGAGAAACTTGAACATTGGAAATTA
The DNA here is from genome assembly GCA_029844215.1 of Przewalskia tangutica. Lineage (NCBI taxonomy): Eukaryota > Viridiplantae > Streptophyta > Magnoliopsida > Solanales > Solanaceae > Przewalskia > Przewalskia tangutica. The sequence goes on from CM056734.1 coordinate 77,146,418, forward strand.
GGCAAACTTGATCATTGGAAAAGAATGTTGCTACTTGATTTTACAAAGAGAAGTAATTGATTTACTTTAAAAGGATAGTCACTCTATTTTATACTACGTATTGTGTGACATTGTGAAAGTAACGTATCTTTTAAAGAGTTAATGTATGAAGTACTTTGGGGATAAAAACCGATTTTGTTAATCATATAGTAGAAGGTACCTTGTGTGAACAACTTGATTGTATTGGTTTGTGATAGCCTTGTAATACTTTCTTGATTGCGTTGATAAGTAAGCGTGTTGGGATCTTCGTGTGTTAGTATCTTGTGATGTTTGTGTGAAGGGTTCCTTGATTGTGCTTATTAACTATCGGTCGTTATGATAGTATTGTGGCATTCATCTCTTGAGATGATTCCGGGTTAAGCGCCCTCCGATGCGGGGTAGACTTCGGGCGGGTCGATGGACCTATGATTCGAGAATACCTCACGCAGTCCCGGCCTATCGCGAGCTACGAGAGTTCGTGTTAGTGTCGTCCTTTATGGGCATGCGGTCCATGTGGCCATGCGGATCGCGAAGTCGGGGCGATCTTGGGAGTAGCTACCCTCGATGCGAGGAATACCTCATGCGGGCGATGAGATTGGCCTATCGCGAGTGCGGGAGTTCGAGGGTTAGCGCGTACATTACATCTGCGGGCAAGTGGCGGCTTTGATCATGTGATGGTCTAGACAGATCTTATGATCTGATTCATGACCTTGTTGATGCGTAGGTTTTTAGTAGTCGGCTATGCCTTCGTACTTACCGTCTGATTTTATTATGACACAGTGGGACACGGTGTTCATGTGTTCCTTGGTGCTTTTATATCATGAAGCATGGCGGTGAGGAAGGTATTCCACGCACGATTGATGTTGTGGGCACGAGACCCATTGTTATACTTGAGTGATGACTTGAGGCGTGAGTCCCTAACTCGACATGGCGCTTTGTTGTAAAGCGTAGTTTGGTTATCATACATGTCTCTGCTTTATATGATCGCTATGATTTCATTTACGATATGTATTTTCATTTCACATACTTGCACTGTTATCGACCTCGCTTGAAGCTGCGTTCATCCGCGAGTTGAGGTACACGATCGTTGATCCTAGCTCTCGAGTCACGATTTGGCGTTTGGGAAGCTCCGTTTCTCGGAGGCTTATCGGTGGTATAGTCCCGCCGTCGTAAGTGTTTACATTCGGGGTTTGGCGGGCCACTGTCCGCCATTGTTGTCGTATCATTCTTAAGTGCAGAAATGCTGTTGTGGGTCGGGTTTGTAAAAGGATTAAAGCGTTCATGTTGAAAAAGTTGCTATTTATATATATCCGAAGGTAACCGTTTTTGGTTGCTTTGTCTTCTTATTTCACCGTCTTATTACACTTTGGTTTCATGTATTGTCTTTATGTTCATTGATTACTCGATGTATGTCTACTTGGGTGCGGGGTAAGGCACGTCACGGGCCGGGCAGTCGTGACAAAAGTGGTATCGAGCGATTAATCCTCGGAAAGTGTCTACGCATCGTATCGATGAAGTCTTGATTATCGGTGTGTTGTGCACCACGCCAATAATCAGGAGGCTATAGGATATTTAGGATTGGTTTCTATTCTTCTCACTCTGAGATCGTGCCTTAGAGCTGTGTTGTAAGTTGGACCCTCTGACGAAATTATTTCCCTTATCGTTATGCCTCCGCGTAGGCAACCCGAGCGAGGAGGGCAAAGCGGCGGAGCTGCGAGTAGAGTTCAGAAGGTGGCGAGGGCACAGGCCCAATCATTACCTAGGGTAGTGCTTCATTCGGGGAGTTCTGCGACGTCACTAGCCCCAGCAGAGTTTAGTTCGGCGGCAGCAGTGCCTACTGCGGCCATGATATATGAACCTTCAGTTCCACGACCGGGAACAGAGAATTTAGATTGCAAAGAGGCGACCCTGTTACTAGCTATAGATTTGGCTACCAGAGAGTATACCGATGTACCGCGAGTCTTGAGGACTATCTAAAAGAGGGTTGTGCAAGAGTAATTCTTCAGTTAGGCTTGAGCATGGCCTGTGTACGGGCTTATGCGCAGCAGGCCGAGACGTGTAGAGATCGACAGGTTAACGAAGGACAGTAGAAGAGGGCCAGAGCAGCAAGGTCCTTTGGTAACTTTCGAGGCGAGTCGCCTCACCAGATTAGATATGCACCTCGCCCGGTGAGTGGTCTTCGCATTTCGGGGCGTTCGGGGTGTGTAGGAGTTGGTCGAACTCGGGGCTTCGGTTCGCATGTGCACGTCATCGGGAATGTCGTCTTTTAGTTAGTTGGTACTTGTTGTACTGCGGCCGTCGAGGGCCATGTCGAGAGTGTCCTTGTAGGAGGACTTAGCCTTGAGGATTGGTGGGTAGTTCGTCATTTTCCTTAGCTATCGCCTACAGGCGGGTTTGATTAGAACGACTAAGGGGAGTGAAGCAGTAGATATAGATATATCTTTAACCCTCTAGAGGTCAGTATGTGTGATAAGGTGAGTATACCTTAAGTGCTTTGTTCTGATAGCGGTGTGTTAGTTGTGTTTAGAATCATGGTGGGTTAGCAGAGTAAGATTTTGGGGATAGAAAAGGTGTGAGCCTTAGAATGTTTACGTAAAGACCTTAGAGGTATGGCCATCTCGGTAAAGGTGTAGTATTATGTTTGATCCTTATGGAAGTGCATAGTGACGCGTGAGTTATGTTTGGGATAGGTCCCTAGTAGTGTGGAATGAAAGGGGGTAGTTGAGCTAAGAAGACCGCTAGGTTTTTCGAAACGTGATTAGTGAGATTGTTCTGGATCGGGGAGCTAGTATTATGCGCGTTGCCGGGTCGGGTTGAGTCCACGTTGCGGGTCAACCCGCGGCATGTTTGGTGGTGGGGTCAGTTTGTGGTGGTCCCGCCTTGTGGTAGGGTCACGAGGGTGTTAGGCCCAAGTTTAGTTAACCGTCACGAACTTCGTGGATCGTTCGACCCGATGGTCGGACCGAGGAGGTCGGCCGCCTTGTCTTAGCAAAGACCGTTTACTCGGCGATTGTTTTATCGAGAAGGTTGTAAAGGCTGCAGGTGCCTACCTTCACCTTATGTCGAACGGTGAAGCCCGGGTTGTGGCTATTTTTCGTCTTCTAAAGTTTACGAGCAGGTTAAGAACTGGTGAGTCTCGAATCGCATTCGCCTCGGGCGGTCGTGGATTTCAGAGGTAGTCGTGGGGGATTTTTGTCTCCTGTGGAGGAAGTGTTTAAGCTACCATTTCAGTGTTCGGATATCGCTTTGTGAAGCCTTGTAGGGGCGGAAGTGTAAATTTCCGGTCGATTGGTTCGATGTTGGCAAGGTTCAGTTAGTTGGTTCAGCTTGTTCCACAGATGTGGATAGTCTGAAGCTTGTCTAGAAGAAGTTACGGCGGCTCGGAGGAGTTGTGCGGATAATCGGCGGCGATGCTTAGAGTTCAGTTGACGGTCGGTCTTCTTGAAAGTACCACCGGGTTGGGTGTGACGAGTTTGGAATACGAGAGGAACTTAGCCCGAGTTACTTTGGGCCTTTACGAGTTCATGTGAAGAATAGGCGGGTTGCCTATATGTTAGCTTTCTTGGTCCGACTTAGGAGGCGATGCGGCGGTCTTTCGTATTGTTATGATCGGGGAAAGTATCGAGATCCATCCGAGTGTTCCCGTAATGATGACCACGTTAGAGATAGTAGCCGAGTTTTGGAAGCGAAGATGCTCGAAATGTGGAAAGAGTTCGAGTATCGACATCCTCGGGGATCGCATGCGATCGGCACCATTTGTTGGGTCGTCGAGCAAGGCTCACGACAAAGTGACAAAAGTGGTACCATTTGTTGGTCGCTGAGAAGGTTAATGCCTCGAGCAAAGTGACAAAGTGGTATCTACGACGAGTAAAGAGAGAAGCGAGCATGTATGGCGGCATAGATGCGATCATTTCTTTTATAAAGAGAAGGTGCGAAGGAAGTATATTTTAGACCGGTGAGAAGTGTGTTGCGATGATGATTACGGTGTTTCCTCGTGGACTTTGATGTAAGTATTTACGCGATTGTTTACGTGGCGGATGTGGCGAGATTGATTCTCGTAAGTATAGTAGTGAAGACTATCTTGGCGCGCGTTGTTTGAGACTTAGAAGGAACATTCGGACGAATGTTTCTAAGGAAGGAGAATGTTATACCGTATTTTGAGTATATGCGTATGGGCGTGCGTAGAAAATTCGAAATTGAGATAAAGTGCTTGGCGAAATTATTTTTGTGCACAAGTGCGAAAGAGTCATTTTCGTGAAAGCGTTTCCCACGGACTTTTGTAGGAAAATTCCGCTATGTCATTTATTATTTTTACGGTTTTTAGAGGCGAAACATTTTGGACCAATTGGAGGCGGCGTGTGTCACCCTTAGGTGTCGAGTTGGGAAATTTCCTTGGTGGAAGCTTCTAGGCTTGCGTTTTTTCATCTTTTGTGCCTAAAATGTTTGGTCAATGTTTGTGAGATATTTTGTGGAGTGGATGACCAAGTGGGACCCACACAACACATGGCTTAATCTTCACTTACACTTGCCTACCACTTGGCTCAATCTTGGCCTTTGAGTGCCCTATAAATACCCCTTAGTTGATGAGTTATTTCATCCACACTTGAGCAAATTCCTAGACTCAAAACACTCCTCCCTTGTAGTTGTCTCGCCCAACTCCCCTCCCCCTTTGAGTGGCCTTTTGGCGAGAGCAACCCCACCAGCCTAGTTGTGCTAGTCGAAATACTACCCCACTTGGTAGAAATACTCTTCAAGTATTGTTATAATACCCAAATACTTTAGCCCAAATACCTTGTAGTATTTCCAAAGTACCTCTATCTGAAAAGCCGGAAAATACTATTATACGTCCCTTTAGCCTCTAAACGAAACCCTAAGGAAAATCTCCATGGTTAGTTGGAGTAGTTTGTAGAAGTTGGTTAGAACTTCTAAGGGTAGTTGGAGCGGGTTGGAGCTCGGAGTTGGAGCTAAGCGATTGCCCGGGATCGACTTTTTACTTGGATAATTATGGGCTTATTGAGGTAAATATCTTGTCCTCTATTGTAATTGGAAATTACATATTGTTTGAATATATAGTTGAAGTATACTATATATAGGCTGAACGTAGTTATTGGCAATGTCTTTTGACTTAAGCTGAATAATACTTACGGCAATGTCTTGCGACTTAAGCTGTATTTAAAGAAGATTCTTGTTGTAATTACTTAGTGTATTCTGATGGACTTGTGAAGTAGTGCAGTGGAGTAGAATTGTACCAGTTAGGGTTAGATGTATAACCCACATGGTTGGCTTGGTAGCGGCCTCGATGAGGAGGAGATTTCTGTTTGTTGCGGGAGGTCTTGCGAATTTTTACGTAGAATGTTCTCTGAAGAGACCTTATGTTAATAAGCGCCTTGTGGCCTTATAGGTGGAAGTACTATCGTGGCGCGATCTACTTGGCTTAGGAGTAGCCGCGGTTTGAGGTACTTGGGCGTTTTGCTATTAGTCGATAATCGTCGCGGTATGTGAACCTCTTCCTATCTCTTCTAGCATGATATGTGTGAACTATGTAGTACGGTGAGCGTCGTGTGCTAAATGTATGTGATTGGTTTAAAACATAAAGTGTTATAACGACTTTATGGGAAGTTGGTTATAACGACTTTATGTTGGTAAGAAAATACATGTGGTTTTAAAAGTGCCGATTTGAACTATAAGCGGCTTGTTATGTGTTAATAAAGAACTTGAAGTATTTCAAAAGATTTTGAATCATTTTGAAAGAAGAAGTAATACTTGTATTTTTAAAACTTAAGAGTTATACTATCTATATGGGAAGTTAGGTATAACGGCTTAAGAATGTTTTACTGATTTCGGAAATCAGAATGTGTATCGACAAACAACTGCAGCGTTAATAAAAGGAAATGTTTTGACTAATTAAGTATTATTAAAACCAGTAGAAACTTCCATCTGCATATAAGCTAAGATGAGACAAAATGATATTTCCTATATCATGGTCATTGTAATAAGATTGTTATAAACAAGAATATCCTACTCACATATAAGACTTATGTTTATCATATATTTTTAAGGAGAATTATATTCTCAAATGAATAAGACTATGAACTACGAAACCTTTCTAAAATGAGAAACTTGAACATTGGAAATTAGGCAAACTTGATCATTGGAAAAGAATGTTGCTACTTGATTTTACAAAGAGAAGTAATTGATTTACTTTAAAAGGATAGTGACTCTTTTTTATACTACGTATTGTGTGACATTGTGAAAGTAACGTATCTTTTAAAGAGTTAATGTATGAAGTACTTTGGGGATAAAACCGATTTTGTTAATCATATAGTAGAAGGTACCTTGTGTGAACAACTTGATTGTATTGGTTTGTGATAGCCTTGTAATACTTTCTTGATTGCGTTGATAAGTAAACGTGTTGGGATCTACGTGTGTTAGTATCTTGTGATGTTTGTGTGAAGGGTTCCCTTGATTGTGCTTATTAACTATCGGTCGTTATGATAGTATTGTGGCATTCATCTCTTGAGATGATTAGAGTTAGGCCCTCCGTCACGGGGTAGACTCGGGCGGTCGATGGACCTATGATTCGAGAATACCTGCAGTCCGAGGGCCTATCGCGAGCTACGAGTTCGAGTTAGTGTCGTCCTTTATGGGCATGCGGTCCATGTGGCCATGCGGATGCGAAGTCGGGGCGATCTGGGAGTAGCTACCCTCGATGCGGGAATACCTCATGCGGGCGATGAGATTGGCCTATGCGAGTGCGGGAGTTCGAGGTTAGGCGCGTACATTGATCTGCGGGCAAGTGGCGGCTTTGATCATGTATCGGTCTAGACAGATCTTATAATCTGATTCGCGACCTTGTTGGTGCGTGGGTTTTAGTAGTCGGCTATGCCTTCGTGCCACCGTCAGTTTTATTATGACACAGTGGGACACGGTGTTCATGTGTGTTCCTTGGTGCTTTTATATCATGAGGCTGGCGATGAGGAAGGTATTCCAGGCACGATTGATGTTGTGGGCCCGAGACCCATTGTTATACTTGAGTGATGACTTGAGGCGTGAGTCCCTAACTTGACATAGCGCTTTGTTGTAATCGTAGTTTGGTTATCATACATGTCTCTGCTTTATATGGCGCTATGATTTCATTTCTGATATGTATTTTGATTTCATACTCAATTTTTGTTATCGACCTCGCCCGGAGTGCGTTCATCTGCGAGTTGAGGTACACGATCGTTGATCCTAGCTCTCGAGTCCTGATTTGGCGTTGGGAAGCTCCGTTTCTCGGAGGCTTATCGATGGTATAGTCCCCGCCGTCGTAAGTGTTTACATTCGGGGGTTTGGCGGGCCCCATCCGCCATTGTTGTCGTATCATTCTTAGAGGTGCATGAAATCTTGTTGTGGGTCGGGTTTGTAAAAAGGATTAAAGCTCATGTTGAAAAAGTTGCTATTTATATATATCTTGAAGTAACCGCTTTGGTTAGCTTTGTCTTCTTATTTCAACGTCTTATTACCTTTGGTTTCATGTATTGTCTTTATGTTCACTGATTACTCGATGTATGTCTACTTGGGTGCGGGGTAAGGCACCGGTCACGAACCGAGCAGGTCGTGGATTGGGGTGGCTTGATTGGCTAACACCCACTGCTCTCGAAAATCTGAACCTTGGAGCCACGACACGCTCACGAATACTCGATGCCTTGAAGATTGTGGAGGACCACTATGCATTGGCGGAGGCGCATAACTAGTCTGGCTGGCGATGCGCCTCGAAAGTCACCAAAGGACCTGCTGTTACGGCCCTCTTTTGCGACCACAGTCATTCGTCGATCTCTCGTGCCTCGCATCCCGGTGCATGAGCTGCATGCGGGCAATGTCCATGCGGTGAAGAGCTACACCGAACAAGCCTCTGTCAAGTAATCATCTAGCGGTGGCGTAGCGGTGCACTCTATCCTCCATGGTTGCCACTAAAGCGGGGACATACCGAGCCAACGAGTCAAACTCCACGTTGTACTCCCGAGCTATGCGCGGGTGCGCCTCGGCATCATAAATCTGCCGTGCCCTCGCCATCTGCGGAGGCAAGAAGTGAGTGAGGAATGCCTCGAGAACTCGTCCCATATTGCTGGGCGCATGCTCTCCGGGACAACTCCACGAATCAAACGATCGGCTGCGGTATCACGCGGCCGATGCGAACCTAAGACCACCGACTCGGTCTCCGGCCTTGATCACTCTCGCGGCCGGCAGCTGCGGATGAACTCCTGCGGATCATCCTCGTGCCTCGACCCATAAAACTCGGCGGGCTCTGACTCGAGAAAGTCCCGTAGCCTCAAACTATCGCTCGGGGTGAGCCATGGTGCTCTTTGGGCTGAGCTGCTGCGTCCGGCCTATCACCGTACAGCCACGACCACGGCGGCCAAGCGCCATCTCCTTGTACCCGTCTCATCTGCTCCGGTGTGAGGCGGAGGCTCAGGTACTGTAGTCTCAGCAGCCACTGCTGCGGCTCTAAACTCTGTCGGCGCTGGCGGCGTCGCAAAACTCGTCGTCTGAAGCACAATCTCAGGTACTGACCGGGCCTGCGCCCTCGTACTCCTCTGTATCTCACTAGCAGCTCCTCTTTGCCTTGCCATCGGGCTCACGGTTGCACTGCGTGGAGGCATAGCGGTAAAAAGCGAGATACGTCGGAGGGTCCAACTTACAACGACTCTAAGGCACGACCTCGGAATGAGAAGAATGAAACCAATCCTAAATGTCCTATAGCCTCACGATTATAGATGTGGTGCACAACACACCGATAATCAAGACTACTAGACACGGTGCGTAGACACTTTCCGAGGATTAATCGCTCGATACCACTTTTGTCACGACCGAATCGGGGCGTGGTAGTGCCTTACCGGGCACCTAGTGATACAACATCGAGAAAACCAGCGGAAATAAAAACTTTACACATGAAATGAGAGACATAATAAATAAGCAGGCCAACCCAGCGGTTGCCTTGGTATATATACATAAAACCGACAGTTATCCTTTTACAAACCACCGCCTTACAATTACTCTGACCTCTAAGATTTACAACAACTATGACGGGACGGGGCCGCCATACCACGAATGTACAAGAACCTACAACTCGAGAACACATACAAAAGATAAGCCTCGGAGAAGCGGAGCTTCCCAATCTGTTGGCGAGATCTAGGCGAGGATCCACGGCCGATGTACCTCTACTGCGGCGTGAGCGGCCCGAAGAAATTCGATACAGTACCAAGTATGTGAAAGCGTAAAATCGTAAATGAAATCATAGCGATCTATATAAGCGGGAGACATGAATGATAACCAAACTACGATACACGTATATCGATTATATCAAGTCGTGGTCTCGCCTCACATCATTCATGCGTGGAATGCCTTCTCAGCCGGCGATCTATGATATGATAACACGAAGTACACCAGCACACCAAGTCTACACGATGCCAAAGTCGTATTAACAATTCAAATGGAAGCATACCGTGCGCTACGCATCGTGTCGGTATGTCCAAAAAGGGAACCACAAGACAAGAATCAAAATGGAAGCATACGTGCGCTACGCATCGTGTCGATATGTCAAAGGAACCATAAGACGGCATTCCAAATGGAAACATACCCGTGCGCTACGCATCGTCGGTATGCCCAGGAAACAATAAAGCGATATCAACATGGAAGCATACGTGCGCTACGCGTCGTGTCGGTATGTCCAAAGCGATTAGCAAAAGAAACACAATCAGCGAACGTGCGGTGGAATTTCTCCATCAACTGGCATGTCGAGTAAGTTCTCAACCGATCAACCGACCCTCTATCGAGAGGCGCGGTAACACAGAAATACAACACTTGTACAACAAAGGCTATCATCACAAGCATAGGCAAGTTTCACACAACTCAAAGTACTTTCATAAGCCACACAATACAGTATTATAAAAATCGTGACTATCTTTTTAAGTAAACAAGACACTTCCCCTTTTGTAAAATCAAGTAACAACATTATTTTCCAAACGTTCAAATTTGCCTAATTTCAAATGCTCAAGTCACTTATTTTAGAAAGGTTTCATAACTCATAGTCTTAATCTCTTTTAAAACAATTGAGTAACAAATGTCATATATGTGAGTAGTTTATTCTTGTTTATAACGATCTTATTACAGCAGCCATGATCTAGAAAATGTAATATCATTTTGTCTCATCTTAGCTTCTATGCAGATGGAGGTTTCTCCGGTTTTAATACAACACATCATTATTCAATACATTTTCCTTTATTAACGCTGCAGTGGTCTGTCGATACACATTCTGATTTCCGAAATCAGTAAAACATTATCCCTTTAAAAACCAAGTACTCATTACTCACGAATGAGGTTTCACACAACATCCACATTAACAAATAAGTTAAGTCTCTTATCTTATAAGATCAAGTCTCTTAACTTCTAACATCAGTAAACCATTTTCACCTACATAAGGTCGTTATAACTAACTTCCCATAAAGCTATTATAACACCATGTTTTAAACCAACCAAATCACTTAGCACGTATGCGTCTACGTACTACATAGTTCACAACAATCATGCTAGAAAAGATAGGAAGAGGTTCACATACCTCGCGACGATTATCGACAAGCAAAAGCGCTCACGATCAGTAACGGCTAGACTTTTCCACTCTTCAAGTAGAATACGCTACTCTTAGTACTTCCACCTATAAGGCCACCAACGTCTATTAAATCTTAAACACAAGTTTCCATCTTTCTACAGAAAATTCGGCACCTCCCCGCCACAGCGTAAATCTCTCTCTATCGAGGTAGCTACAAGCCAACGAGGGTTTACACGTCTAACCGGACGTGTACAATTCTACTACACAAGAATGCTACACAAGTCTCATGTCTGATCCTATGTAATTCTGATTCAGTTCTCTTCTTTAAATTGGGCTTAAGTCAAAAGACATTGCGCATGGTATGTTCGATTCTATATAGTATACTTCAACTATATAATCCTACAACATGTAAACTCGAATTACAATAAGGGGACAAGAATATTTACCTCGACAAGCCCAAAATTATCCAAGTTATAATGTCGATCCTGAGCAAGGTTTAGCTCCACTCCGTGCGCTCCAAACCACTCCAAACAACCCTTAGAAGTTCTAACCAACTTCTACTCAAATACTTCAACCAACTATGAAGATTTCCTTAGGGTTTCGGTTTGAGACTAAAAGGACAAAAGGTAGTATTTCCGGGCTCTACGTATAGAGGTAACTTTTGAAATACTACTAGGTAAAGGCTAAGGTATTTTGGGCATTATAACAATACTAGGAGAGTATTTCTATACCACAAAAAGGGGGTATTATACGAAAACAACTAGGCTAGGGGTACCCATGCTTGCACTTCGAGGGGAGGGGAGGCTCTCGGCCTGAGGCCACTCAAAGGGGAGGGGAAGGCTTGGGGCGAGAACACTCGAGAGGGAGGAGAGTTTTCAAGGCTTAGACAAAGTGAGAGTGGATGAATAAGTTCATCACTAAGGGGGTATTTATAGCACAAGCCAGAGCCAACCAATGGCAAGATCATGCCAAGTGCAAGGCAAGTGTAGGGCTAAGATTAAGCCAAGTGCACCCTAACCCTACTCCACAAAACATGCCACAAAACAATGCACCAAACAAGGCCAAAACAAGGCACAACAAGGGAGGAAGACGTCCCCGCACTGCAACCGTCAGGAGGTGACAAGTGTCACCCTCTCGTTGGCCCAAATATGTTCGTCGCTCGGAAAAATCCATAAAAATACAAAGCGACATAGTCGGAATTTTCCCCTCGCAAGTTATGCAAAGCGTTTAGTCGAAACGACTCTGTCGGGTGTTGTGCACAAAGGTAAATTCGGCCAAGGGTGCCACATGGGGTGACACGTGTCGCCCCGGTCGCCAGAATATTTCGTCTTAGAAAATATCCAAAATCTGAAATCTCAAAAACAAAGCGGGCCCACAAAACCGTAAATTTCTCCGTGGGCCCACGTGACCATTTAGAAAATAAAATCTCAAAATTCTAATATAATTTAAGAAGCCCATATACCAAATCTGGGAATCCAATTCTCATTAACGAACCTTTTTCTTCACAAATTAGGAAACTTTTAGTGAAAACTCACATCTTTCTTTCTTTTCAAAATTTACCAGTACTCTCGTGCGTGCGTCCTCACATACATACCACTGCAACTACGGGTATACGGTTTTATGGGTTGAGGCACGAGGATGATCCGCGAGGAGTTCATCCGGCGATTCTGACGGATCGTGAGTGATCGAGGCATCGGAGACCAGTCGGTGGTCTGAGGTTCGCGTCGGTGTGTGATACCGCAGATCGGGTTTGATTCGTGGGAGCTGTCCGGGAGAGCATGCACTTCGGTGTATGGAACGAGTTCTCGAGGCCTTTCTTGCACATTTCTTGCCTCCCGGATGAGGAGGGCTCGGTAAACAGATTTTTGGTGTTGCGGCGAGCAGGCGTCTGGTTGGGAGTACAATGTGGAGTTCGACTCATTGGCCCGGTCGTCCCGCATTAGTAGCTAGTATGGAGGATCGAGTGCACCGATATGTTCTGAGGCTCGATGATTACCTAGCGAGAGTTGTTCGGGTGTAGCTCTTGTGAGGCATGGATATTGCCGCGTGCAGCTTATGCACTTGGATGTGAGGCGGAGAAATCGACGGAATGACGAATCGTGAAGGCGAGCAGCGAGGTCCTTTGGTGACTTTCGAGGCGGACCGCCTCGGCCGAACTAGTTATGTACCTCCGCCCGGATGCTGAGTGGTCCTCGCGGCGCCGGGACGCCGAGATATTCGAGGCGGTCGGGGCTCCCAGGTTTCAGATTTTCAGGGGAGTAGGAGTGCTCGCCGGATGAGGCCACCCGTATCTCAGTGTGACCATTGTGGTAAAGCCCATAGGGGGGAATGTCGTACTGGTTTGGGAGATTGATATACTTGTGGCCGACAGGGCCATTTGTGAAGGCTGTCAGGCCGGGGTAGCCTAGTGGGATAGCACTGACTACTAGAAGCGATTGCGGGTTCTTCACCTTCCATAGCTAGGCAGGATGTTCATACACCGGCAGGCCACGGTAGAGGTCGCGGTGGAAGTTCCCAGTTTTAGCGGTCCTCTGAACCGCCTATTTTCAGGTATATCCTTAACCCTCTAGAGTTTTGTATGTATTGATGATATGTTTAGTGTTATGTTCGGATAGCTTTTTGCTAAAATGTGATTTAGAAACCTGGTTAGTGAGAAAGGATAAGCCTGGGGGGTGAGAAAATGATGAACCTTAGAATATTACAGTTGAGACCTTAGATGTAAGGCCGTCTTGAGTACAAGATTTTGCAAGTGATCCTTGTCAGAGTGCATTTTATGCCTAGAATGTATGGTGTGATAAGTCCCTGGGTAGTGTAAAATGGAAGTGGTAGCTTTCATGACCTGTATAGGTAAGATTGTTCCGGATCGGGGAACAAGAGCTTGATGTGTTAAGTGGGTCGGGTTGGGGCCATGTTGCGGGCCAACCCGCGGCCTGTTTCGAGGTGGGGTCAGCTCTGGGTGGTCCCGCCAGGTGGTAGGGTCACGAGGGTGCTAGGCCCAAGATTAGATGACCATCGTATGAGTTCGTGGATATGTTCGACCAGAAGCGGATCGTGAAGGTCGGGAATGGCCTTAAGGGAGATTGAGGCTAGTAAGATGACCAAGTTTGGAGGTGGTGACTCCAAAGTTTTGGAAACTAAAGCGATGACTAAAGTGTGGTACGTATACTAAAAGAGTTCAAGTGTTCGAGAAGGGTACGACGAGTAAGAAAGGAAGAGAACGTGTGTTATTTTGTGGCCAGGTGTGGCATTGCAACTTGTTAAAGGAACTTTATCGTTATCCGTCGTGAGAAGGAACATTCGGGACGAATGTTTCTAAGGAGGGGAGAATGTTATACCCCGTATTTCCAGAGTATGTACGTAAGGGCGTACGTATAATAATTTAAGCCTTAAAGTAGGCATAAGTTCGAAATTTGGCACAGTGCGAAAAGAGTCGTTTTTTCGACGAAGCGTTTCTGAGAACTTGCGAAGGGAAAATTCCGGCTATGTCATTTATAATTTTTTGCGGATTTTTCCGAGAAACGAATCATTGTGGACCAACGGGAGGGTGACATGTGTCACCCTCACATTGGAGGAAGTTGTGGGCGGTTTGGACGAAAAGGGGTCAAGGGAGTTGGTAGGATATTTTGTGCAAGTTGTTGTGGTAGATGGATAAGGTGCACTTGGCTTAAATCTAGCCCTACACTTGCATGGCACTTGGCTTGATCTTGGCCATTGGTTGGCCATTGCTTGACCTATAAATACCCCCCTAAGTTGAAGACTTTCTTCATCCAAACTTGAGCAATTTTTCTAAGTCTCAAAATACTCCCTCCCTCTTGAGCTCTCGTCCGCCACACCCCCCTCCCCCTTTGAGAAGGCCCCTTGGCCGAAAGTATCCCCCCCTCCTAGTGGTGCTGGCAGTAGGTACCCACCCTTGGTTGAGAAATACTTCTCAAGTATTGTTATAATGCCTAAATACCTTAGCCCTTATACCTTGTAGTATTCGAGTTATACCTATCTGGCTTGGAAAATACTATTATACTTCCTTTAGCCACAAAATGAAACCCTAAGGAAAACCTTCATAGTCGGTTGAAGTGTTAAGTAGAAGTTGCGTAGAACTTCTAAGGGTTGCTTGGAGCGGGTTGGAGCGCACGGAGTAGGAGCTTAACGTTGCTCAGGAGCGACATATAAACTTGGATAATTTTGGGCTCATCGAGGTAAATAATCCTATCCTTCTAGTGTAATTGGAAATTACATACTGTAGTTGAATTGAAATGAATATAAGATTCATAGAAGAGAATTGAACTGTAATAGAAGGATATTGCAGAATAGACTTGAACTGAAATCACATCAGAAGAATATATAAGTAGAAGATTGAACTGTATTTACATAGGACTGTATTTACAGTAGACTGATAACCTTTATTGGTTGAATGTTCTGCAAGTAGCATGTGCTACTTAGAAGGTGGACAAGGGTAGCCGGGTTATAGCCGTGGAGCGTTTTGCTTATAGTCGATAATCGTCGCGAGGTATGTGATTCTTCCTATACTCTTGAGCATGAAGTATTTTAAAGGAATATATATATGGTACGGTAGACGTACGTGTGGCAATGTCTTTTGACTTAAGCCTGAATAATAAGAATCTTGAACTATTTTAAAAGGTATATATAGTACGGTAGACGTACGTGTGTTAACTGAACGTAGTTGTACGGCAATGTCTTTTGACTTAAGCCTGAATAATTAGAAACTTGAAGTGTTTTAAAAGAGTTAAGAAACCTTTTTGAAGGAAGAGTAATACTTGGTTTTGAAAACATAAGAGTTATACTAGCTTTATGGGAAGTTAGGTATAACGTCTTAAGAATGGTAAAGAGAAATGGTTTACTGATTTTTAGAAGTTAAGAGACTTGATCTTAAAAGATAAGAGACTTGACTTGAATGAATTAATATGAATTTTGTGTGAAACCTCATTCGTGAGTAATGAGTACTTGGTTTTTAAAAGGAGAAATGTTTCTTGATTTGAAATCGAATGAGTATCGATAAACCACTGCAGCGTTAATAAAGGAAAATGTATTGAATAATGAAGTATTATTAAATCCAGTAGAAACCTCCATCTGCATAGAAGCTAAGATGAGACAAAATGATATTACATTTCCTAGATCATGGCTGCTTAATAAGATTGATTATGAATAAGAACAACCTACACTCATATAAGGCATATGTTACTCAATTGTTTTAAAAGAGATTAAGACATTGAACTATGAAACTTTTCTAAAATAAAGAGACTTGAGTAATTGAAATTAGGCAAACTGGAACCTTAGGGAAAAGAATGTGGTTGAAAAGGGAAGTGTTTTGGTTTACCTAAAAATGTGAGTCACTCTATTTTATACTACGGGTATCGGGTGACTTTTATAAAAGGAATGGATCTCTTTAAAAGGAATTTAACGTACGTAGGTACTTTAGGGTTAACACCCGGATTTTGACCTAAAATGAAAGTACTTTGAGTTGTGTATAACTTGCCTATGCTTGTTGTTGTGTAACTTGCCTATGCTTGTTGTTGTGTAACTTACCTATGTTTGGTGTTGTGTAACTTGCCTATGCTTATGGTGATAGTCTTTGTTGTGCAAGAATTGTGTTTCTATACTACCGCGTCTCTCGATGGGTAGGTTGACTTGTTGAGAACTTACTTGGACGTACCGGCAGTGACGGGAGATTCCTCGAGTATGCTTCCAGTAGCATTGTTACATGGGCATGTCCACACTGTTGATGGATTCTGTGGACATGTGACCATTATGGTTATGGCGAAGTATCGTGACTTACGGTTGTGATCGGGTCGTGCTGTTTACTTGCCCCGTCGGCACGTGACGCGGTGGATCTGGTATAGGTTATTGCCACGCCGCGTGTCGACCGCGGCGAAGTATCGTGACTTACGGTTGTGATCGGGTGCTGGCGATTCAACGCCCCTTCAGCTACGTGACGCAGGTGGATTTGGTGGAGGCTAGTGTACTTGCCACGTGTCAGCTTCGCGAGTCAGTGTTTGGATGGAGCTTCGTGACTTACGGTTGTGATCTAGTGCGTAGCCGATTCTCTTGCCCCCGTCAGCTACGTGGCGCAGGGAGGAGCTGGTGGAGGCTATTGCACTTGCCACGTGTCAGCTTCATGATATGGTTGTACAGTATTATTGGTACGGTCGGATCTGGTAGTTATACTTGCCCCGTACGGTTTTATTGACACAGGTGGGACCTGGTGTTCACATGTACTCCTTGGTGTTGTTATATCATAAACTGCCGGCAGTGAGGAAGGAATTCCACGGGCACGAGTGATGATTTGGAGGGCGTGAGTCCCTGACTTGATATGACTGTTTATATGTGGTGTACTGTAGTTTGGTTATCATACATGTCTCCGCTTTATATAGATGCTATGATTTCATTTCTGATATTTCTGATTCACATACTTGGTACTGTTGTCTTGACCTCCTTCGAAGTGCGTTCATCTGCAGTGAGGTCGTCATTTGTCGATCCCCATTTTAGGATCACCTTTCGTATTGGGAAGCTCGTTCCTTGAGGCCTATCTTTGGTATGTTACCACAGTGCAGCAGGTCTTGTACATTCGAGGTATGGCGGGGCCTGTCCGTCATAGTTGTTGTAAAAATCTTAAGTGCATGCTTTGTTGTGGCAGGGTTGTAAGGATTGTAACTGTTCAAATGTTGATGTATATATATATTTGCAGAAAGGCAACCGTTTTGGTTGGCCTATTTTCTTTTATCTTGGTCCATATCTAATTGTATGTTAAAGTTTTTATTTCCGCTGGTTTTTCTCTGATGTTGTATCACTAGGGTGCCCGGGGTAAGGCACCAGTCACGGGCCCCGGAACGGGTCGTGAGAATAAACTCAAGCTTTGCAAGACTTGTTCATCTACATAGGTCAATGACCATACTACCCTTGTCAATTTCATCCAAGACCATGTGGGGGGTGCCATGTGTCGCCCGCCCATTCGTCCATAAAATTTCGTAACCCTCGTGGGCCCCACAAAATGTAAAATTCCTCGGGTGGGCCCCACGTGACCAAATCCGTAAAAATAAATTTCCATAATGATAATACATTCCATATTCCTCAAATAATGCATTTTGAGAATCTAATTCTCACCAACGAACATTTTTCCTTTCCGACGTTCGGAAGATTTTTCGTCGGAAAAACAATTCTTTCTTTCGTACCAATTTTCAAGTCTTGTGTTCTCGCGTCTATTCTCTTATTCATGTCCTGGAATTACGGGGTGTAACATTCTTCCCCCCTTAGAAACATTCATCCCCGAATGTTCTTTCGGAGTCCATTCTAATTAGATAGTGACATAGTCTCCTTTTACTACACCCTTCATACAAAATATGCCACCCTTGGCCATATAACAATACTTATACTAAAATGTCAACCTTGGCACTCACGAAGCCAACTAGTCCATACTCATAATGACCTCAAAGTCTGTCGTAATCATCTCTACTAGGTCTACTAGGTCGACATTATGATCATCACCGGGCAAATCTCATATACCCGCTCAGCTACCACCCCAAACACTCACGGGTGTAGTTACCTCGAAAGGTTCTTATGGATTCAGGCCCTATTTCTTTACACTTGGTTGCTATCTTTCTTACTGGTCGTACTCTTTTCGTACTTCCAACTCATACTAGCATACATACATAACTTCCATACCGATTCTGGCCTCCAATCTTTGGAGTTTACTAAATCGAACAATATAAGGCCATTTCCGGCTCTCACGACCTGGTTCCGGTGGAACGCGTTCATGACCCCGTAAAACAATTAACTAGACTTGGGTCTTGCACCCTCGTGACCCTGTCATGTAGCGGAACTTCTACCAACTGATCCCACTCCATTTCAAGCTATGGGGCGACCCGTAATAGGTCCCCAACCCGACCCACCGTCACACTTAACTCTTACTAGTAGTCTGAATTAAATCTTATTGCCCGAGAAGGCCTTATATACCTAAGGCCTCGGCGGTTATCAATATTCTTAGGCTCGCAATTTCCATGCACCAAGCCTACCTTCTCAGTCCCCCCGAAAACGGGTACAATAACTTCTCATAATACCATAACCATGTTGTCTCGATCCACAAACCATAACTTACTCCATACGGATCTCATCCGTACAATTCTCTCAAGTCTACCACGTAGCTTAATCTATTAACATGGCATTCCATTAAGTTCCTTAACATGACTTCTTAAGGGTTCACTACCCTATCAGACAGCTCGTCATTTCCCAATTATCTCAAAATAAATCATAAGACCTTGGCGAGAATTCATTAAGTGTTTCATACCTTCCGGTATCTATTTAGTCCTAACAAATCCACGGTAATCTAAAATCATTCTAAGCAACCCACAAATGACCTCATACATAAATCGGTATAGTTATGCGTTATAATACCAACTATACTACAATCATTACCAACGGATACGCAATCCACATAATCTTTCTGGGTCATCTTTGCGCACTCATACCGCAATCAACATAACTCGTTAGGGATAGATGACCACTAACAACACGACTCTATCGCGATCTCGAGTGAGAAGAATGGAAATCAATCCTAAATGTCCAGCGACCTCACGATTATAGATGTGGTGCACAACACACCGATAATCAAGACTCTACTAGACACGGTGCGTAGACACTTTACGAGGACTAAGCGCTCACGATACCACTTTTGTCACGACCGGACCGAACTGCGTGGTGCCCTACAGGCACCACGGTATACATCGAGAGATAATCGGGAACATACATAAACTTAACAAGAAATAAATAATAGGTTAGCCGATAAGGCTACCTTCCGGATACATATAACTATGTAAAACCAAAAGCGATTACCTCGCCTTCTTTTTCTGGCGACCCACAAGATATGACTACGGACCTCTAAGAGTTTTGACATAACAAGCTGTGGACGGGGCCCCGCCATACCCACGAATGTACATAAACCTACAACCTTAGGAACCGTACCAAGAAAAAGCCTCGGAGAAATTGAGCTTTCGAAGCGAGCGGTGATCCTAAAAGTGCGGATCGACAAGCTATGTACCTTAACTGCGGCATGAGCGCGCCAGAAGAGTCGATCGAAATATGTACCAAGTATGAGAAACTAAAAATACTGTAATGAAATCATAACAGTCAATAATAAAGCTGGAGACATGTATGATAACCAAAATAACAGTACATTGTGCCATACCGAAGTAAAAGTAATGAAAGTCAGTTTTACCTTGTACAGATTATTTCAACACATGAACAATAGTCACACCAGGGCTATGGACACAAGCACTCAAATACCAAAGCGTGCCCATGGAATCCCCCATCACTGCCGACAGCTATAATTGTAAAATATAACCATGTGACGCGCCCGTGGCATCCTACCTCACTGTCGGCGTACACACATACAACATATATATATATATATATCCCCTGCCCGTGGAATCCCCCGTCACTGCCGACGTCTATAAGTGTAAAATATAACCATGTGACGCGCCCGTGGCATCCTACCTCACTGTCGGTGTACACACATACAACATATATATATATATATATCTCATGCCCGTGGAATCCCTCATCTCGGGTACATGACTTCATGGAGAGCTTATCCATGGGGTAATAATCGTATATAACATGTCCGTGGAATCCCTCATCTCGGGTACATGTCTTCATGGGGAGCTAGTCCATGGAGTAATAATCGTATATAACATGCCCGTGGAATCCCTCATCTCGGGTACATGTCTTCATGGGGAGCTAGTCCATGGAGTAATAATCGTATATAACATGGTCGCATGCCCCGGAATCCCTCATCGTATAAGCATGGCCATGGGGTAAAAAAATAAGTCCGGGAATCTAACCCTCCTCCTGGTCGCATGCCCCGGAATCCCTCATCATATAAGCATGTCCAAGGAGTAATAAACACAATCCGGGAATCTAACCCGCATCCTGATCGCATGCCCCGGAATCCCACATCGGATAAGCATGTCCAAGGATTAATCACAATGGAAGCATACCCGTGGAAACATCTGTCACTGTCGGTATGTCCAAGTAAATTCACAACAAGACAGTCGGCCCTCCATCTGAGAGTCACGGCAACGTAAACATATAATACTTGCACTCAAGGCTATCACAAGCAAGCATAGGCAAGTTCATAAAATCTTTAGACTTTTATTTTATATAATCAAGGCACTTATCGTTTCACATAAAAATCCGGGAATTTAACCCAAAGTACTATGTACTTCCATTCTTTTCAAAAGACTCCTTTTTTTATAAAATCTCAAGATACTAATAACCGTAGTATCAAGTCATGTCTACATTTCAAACAAGTCACTACATTTTTAGAAATACATTTCTCGGCTTCTAAATCAAGTGACCCTTACTTTAAAACTTTAAGCAAGTGATACCTTTAAATCAAATTGCCCTTCCTTATTTCAAGTCCTTTCTTTGTTTACCTTACTAGAGAAAACCATTCTTTTAACCTTCCATAGAGTTGTTATAACCAACTTCCTATAAAGCCGTTATACTAACTTTATGCCTTAGTCTAATTCATTCTTTCTTTTATAATCAAGAGACTTATACTTTCAAATCAAGTTACATAACTTTCAAAATACTTCAAGTCTCTTAACTTTAGAAATCAAGTTTCTTAACTTAGAATTTCAAGTCTCTTATCTTTAGAATTTCAAGAAATTCATACTTTCCAAATCAAGTATTCTATACTTTTAAATCAAGTCATTTCTTCCTTTAAGAATCAAGTCTCATAACTTGAAAAATAAAGTTTCTTAACCTTTTAAGGATTCAAGGTTCGTAGTCTTAAAACTTCATAACGTAAACTCTTTAAATTAAGTAACATATACTTTTATACGTTGTGAATAGGTTATACTTGTTTATAACGATCTTATTAAAGCAGCCATGATCTAGAAAATGTAATACAATTTTGTCTTATCTTAGTTTCTATGCAGATGGAGAATTCTACTCATTTTAATATAATTGATTGTCGATACATTTTCTTTTATTAACGCTGCAATGGCTTGTTCGATACTTATTCTCATTCGTGCGGTAAATTAGCAAAGTCAACTCGACTCCAAATACTTCCTAACGACTCTTACCAATATCCCCCATAAGACTTGGTAAGAACTTAGGATAACTTTAGACATAACTTTCACGTAGAGTAAATCAACATACATACCTCTTAACTTCTAAGAGTAGAAGGAATCATGAAATAACACCACATGTATATTTCATACATAGAATCATGCCCAAAAGGAGGAAGAGGTTCACATACCTCGCGACGATTATCGACAAGTAGCAAAATGCTCCAAAGTACTTCAACCTTGAGCTATTCCATCCTTTAAGTAGAATACGCTACTTGTAGTACTTCAACCTATATAAATCATAACATGTCTATCAACTCCTAAACATTAACGTAGAAACATACTAAGTGCTAGGTCTCTAATTCTACGAAAAATCGGGCAGCACTTCCTTTGTTTCTACGTACTTTTCCACCTTTTTCAAGGCCCGAAAATCAATAACCAAACGCCACATTTAAGGCCCAACAATTCAGCAAATACAAAGGGGATTACACGCCTAATAGGACGTGTAAAATTCTGCCCACAATCAATACCAACTAGTTACGTTATACCCGTATTTCCGGTATATGCGTGAGGAATACGTCTGGTTGGCCTTAAAGTTAGCCTTGGGCGTTTTTTTGTACACAACTCACTAAAAGAATTGTTTTTCGAAAGCGTTTCCACGACTTTCGTAGGAAAAATTCGGCTATGCCATTGCTATTTTTGCGGATTTTTTAGAGGCGAAACATTTTGGACCAACGGGAGGCGGCACTTGGCACCTCCCATTGGTGGACTTGAATCGTCCATTTGGGCCGAATTGAAGAGCCATGGCACGTTTTTGTGCCTTGTGCACAAGTCAAGGAGTTGGTAGGATATTTGTGTATAGTTAATCCTCACCTACACTTGCCTTGCACTTGTCTTCATCTTGGCCATTGGTTGGCCAAGGCTTGAGCTATAAATACCCTTAGAGATGAAGTGTTCTTCATCCACAAAGTTATCTTCAAGTCTTGGAAAAAATCCTCTCCTCTCCTTAGCCTTTCGTCCAACACCTCCCCTTGAGTGAGTTTGGCGAGGGCTACCCCCTAGCCTAGCCGAAATCTACCCCCTCATGGTAGAAAAGTTGTCTTCTAGTATCGTTATAATGCCCAAAATACCTAGCCCAAATCCCATAGTACTTAGTAGAAGTTGTGAAGAACTTCTAGGGTTTCTTGGAGCTCTGGAGCGTACAACTTAGGAGCTAAACCTTGCTCAGCGCGACTTTATCTAGGATATTTTGGGCTTCAGGTAACTAATCCTAACCTCTTTTGAATTAGAGAATACATCTTGTAGTAGTATTGAATAAGTATTAAATACTTAGAAGGATATCACGAATAGAATTGAACTGTTACCACAGTAGAAGGGTTTAAAGAAGAATAATCAAACTATACTTACATAGAATTTGTTTTCACGATGAACTTATATAGCTCACGGGTAGGGAAAGTCTTGCCCGACTTTCCGTAAATTGTGAACCCTCTGTTTAGAATGACCTTGAGTAGTCTTTGATAGATGTCTGTGACTATTATAGGTGACTCTCTGCGTGCGACATATTGACTTGGCGGTGGTTTTATTTGAGAAGGTATGTGATTCCTCCTAAAGCATGATATTTTACAATATATAGTACGGTGAGCGTCGTGTGTTAAGCGAATAATAACTACGGCAATGTCTTTGACTTAAGCTGAATAATACTTATGGCAATGCCTCACGGCTTAAGCTGAATAATAATTCTGGCAATGCCTCACGGCTTAAGCTGAATAACAAGAACGAAAGCATTTCAAAAGAATACAGAATCATTTTTAACAGAAGATAAATATTTGGTTTTTAAAACAAAAGATAAAAAGGAATTGTTTACTTGTTTGTTTATAAAGGCCTTGTATTGATTTCTGTTAATTGTAGTAAGATTTGTGTGATAAGTAGACTATTATGATGCTACCTGGGTTATTGTCTTGAAATCTTTGTGTAAAGGGGTCATTCTTGCTTTGTCTTACGTTGCTAACAGGTAAGTCCGTTGTCTTGTTATTGTATCACCTACCCCACATTTGTTATCTGAGGGCTTGCCCGCGATCTTGGTCTATACGGCCTATGCGATCTGTGAGACTATGCGGAGCAGCGGTATTCTCGATTGATCATTCGGGTGTTTAGCTGATGCGGGGATTCCCTATGCGATGTTGAGACTATCGCGGTCTTTTGAGGCTATGCGAGTGCGGGAGCCTAGGCGGATCTGGGGTTAGCTGCCCCGATGCGGGAATACCTCATGCGGTGCGTGTGTGACTATGCGGGTGCGGAAGTCGGGACTAGGCACGCAGAATGATACTATGGGCGATTGGCCTTGCCCGATCATTCGCGGCCTAGAATAGACACATTCTGATTTTCTATTATGTTGTTGTTTGTGATGTGGCACTATGTGCAATTGAGCGATTGTATTTGTGAAGAGGTTTTAAATACTTTGATTTCATTTGATTCTTTATAGTTTCACATACTTGGTACATTGTCTTGACCTCGCTTCGAAGCTGCGTTCATGCCGCGAGTAAAGCGGCAGTGCTAGATCCCCAACCTTAGGATCTTTTGCGTTGGTGTCAGGAGCTCCATCTTCTCCGGAGGCTCCACTTTTGGGTATGATCTTCCTGTATTGTAGATAGTTTTGTACAGTCAGGGTATGGCGGGGCCCTGTCCGCCATAGTTGTTACTTCCTTAGAAGTGCAGTACTATTATACGGTTGGGATGTAGCGCAAAACTTGATTATTTATATATGCCGAAAGCGACGTTTTCTTACATAAGTGTGTCTTATTTTATAAAGCTATTTCTGTCTTGGTTTATATTTCCATTGGTTACTCGATGTATGGCTACTTGGGTGCCGGTGAGGCACGATCACGAACCGGGCGAGTCGTGACAAAAGTGGTATCGAGCGATTAATCCTCGGAAAGTGTCTACGACCGTATCTAGTAAGTCTTGATTATCGGTGTGTTGTGCACCACACCAATAATCGAGGAGGCTATAGGATATTTAGGATTGGTTTCCATTCTTCTCATTACGAGATCGTGCTTTAGAAGGTGTTATAGGTTGGACCCTCTAACGTATTCCTTTCTATGCTGATTATGCCTCACGTAAAGCAACCGGGCCCGAAGGGCAAAGCGTAGGAGGCGCTAGCGAGACACCCAGTCACGAGGCTCGTGCCCGATCTATACGAGGCGGCGAGTTCTATGACGCCGCCGGCCCAGCGAGACCGCGGTACCACACCTCGTCGCGGCACAGGGGCGGAGGTTAGGTACTGAGAGATGCCCAACTATTGGCTAAAGTTGTGGCGTCTGAGAGAAGGCTGGATCTGGCGATTCGATTCGGCTCGGCTCGATCGCGCCCATAGTGCACGAGGCGAATAGTTTGAGGCTACGAGATTTCTTGAGTTGTAGCCGCGAGTTTTTCTGGTCGGCGGAGGATGATCGCGAGGAGTTCATCCGTCACCGCAGAGGATTATCACGGGTGATCGGGGCTTGAAGGCCCGAAGGTGTGACATTCGGTTCGCGTCGGCTGCGTGATACCGTGGTCGATTGGTTTGATTCATGGAGCTTTCGGGAGAGCATGCACCTCCAGCGGTATGGGATGAGTTTTGAGGCTTTTCTCACACACTTCTTGCCTCATGAGATGAGAGAAGGGCAGTGATAGATTCTTGTTCTTTGAGGCAGGAGGGCGCCGCAGTGAGAGTACAATGTCGAGTTTGATTCTTTGGCTCGATATGTCCACTGCCTTGTAGCGAGATGGAGGGCCGGGTGCATCGCTATGTCACTGGGCTAGATGATTACATGGCCGAGTCTTGTGCGGGTGTGTCCGCCCGACGAGCATGGACATAACCCGTATGCGAGCTCATGCACTAGGATGCGAGGCGTAGAGACGCCGGGTAAGCGATATCAGCGCGAGAAGAAGGCCAAGACGGCGGTTCTTTTGGTGGTCCTCGGGGTGGCGGCGTCGTGAAGTCGGTTGCACCACGGCCGGTAGAGCGCTCTACCTCATTTTCTGACCCGAGCGATCGGGGCGGTCGGGGCCCGGGACTTGATTTCGAGTAGCGGGTGCTAACCGTTCGAATGCTCGGTGTGCCCGTTGTGGTAGATACCATTACGAGGCGTACTCGAGCTGCTATACTTGTAGCGGCGAGGTCATTTCGCGAGTTTGTCCGGCCGGGGCGGCGTAGTAGGGCCCGATCTGCGAGTGCATTGCCGTTTCTTCATCCCCGACAGTTACTCGCCCCGGAGGGCAAGGTACTCATGGACCAGCGGGTCACGGCAGAGGTCGTGGCGCGGGTCGATTCTAGCGGTCCTCGAACCGCGTTTATGCTTTGTCCGGTAAGCGGGATCGGAGGCCTCGCGATGTAAATCGCGGTACTTTATCGGTTCTGGGTTTGATGTGTATCGTTGATAGATCGGGTTCTACTCATCCTATATATCTCCCTTGTTGCTAGTAGGATAGGGATAGAGCACGAGTCCATGGACCGCTTCGAGGTAGCTACGCGATGGGTGATTCGGTGGTAGCTCGGCGGGTATATAGAGCTTGTCTGTGACCATTCTGATCGTCGGACCTAGCCGATTTGATAGAGTTGGAGATGATTGACTTGGCGTGATTATGGGGATGGATTGGCTAGCTTCTTGCTACGCCAATGTAGCTGAGAGAGAAAGTAATGCAGTTCCGATTTCACGAGGCCGGTTGTTGAGTGGGAGAACGCGGTATCGCCGGGGTAGGTTTATTTCCTACCTCAAGGCTAGGAAGATAGTGCGAAGGGTATATCTACCATCTCGTTCGGGTGTTTGATCAAGGCTGCGGTACCAAATTTTGATCGATTCGATGGTCGTGAGTTCCCAGGCGTGTTTCGGATGACCTCGGGTATCCCTCACGAGAGGAGATTGAGTTTTGTATTGACATATTGCGGACACTCGGCCTATTTCCATTCCGCCATACGAGAATGGCACTGCCGAGTTGAGAGAGTTGAAGGATCGGCTTAGAGATTTCTTTGGAGAAGGGCTTCATCGGGCCTAGTGTTTCTCCGCAGGGAAGCGCCGTGTGTTCGTGAAGAAGAAGGGCGGGGCCAGCTGCGCATGTGTGTTGATTCTGACGGTGAACAAGGTGACCATTAAACAGAATACCCGCTTCCCGAGATTGATGATTTGTTCGACCCGATTGCGAGTGCGAGATGTTTCTCTAAGATTGATCTGCGATCGGGCTATCATCAGTGCGAGTCGAGAGAGGTGGATGTCCTTAGGATGCATTCGGGACGATGCGGGCATTATGAGTTGGTCATGTCTTTTGGGTTGACAATGCTCGTGATATTCATGGATTTGATGACCGAGTGTTCAAACCATTTTTGGACACGTTTGTGATAGTGTTCATTGATGATATCTTGGTTTATTCGCTCGGAGCGGAGCATGCGGAGCATTTGAGGTTGTCTTGTGATTCTCGGGACCGGCGGTTATGCGCCAAGTTTTCCAAATGTGAGTTTTGGTTGACTTGATGGCGTTTCTTGGGCATATTATGGTGATGGCATTCTAGTGGATCTGACAAGATCGGCGATCGGGACTTGGCCTGAACTCTTACTCCGCAGAGGTTCGCGATTTTACGGGCCTTGCGAGGATATTATCGGCGGTTCGTAGAAGTTTGCTTCTATCTGCACCATTGACTAGGTGACTCGGAAAGCGGCCAAGTTTGATGGTGATGCTTGTGGCGGGGTTTCGATTCTTTGAAAGAGAGGCGGCCGCCCGTTCTTACTCTTCCGGAGGTCGGATGGTTATGTCGTGTATTGTGATCGTCGAGCATCGGGTTGGGATGTGTGTTGATGCGGCATGGCGGGGTTATAGCATATGCATCGACGGTGAAGAAACACGGAGGAACTACCCCCGTGATTTGGAGTTAGCGGTAGTGATTCACGCTTTGAAGATCTGGAGGCACTATTTGTATGGGGTTCACGTGGATATTTATACAGACCACAAGAGCCTCGGTATATCTTGACGGAGGAGGCCGAACTTACGGCGAGAGGCGGTGGTTAGAGTTGCTTAAGGATTACGATGTTGATATCTGTACCACCGGAAGGCGATGTTGTGGCGTATGCTCTTAGTCGTAGGTCGATGGGAGCCTATCGGATGTGCGGCTAGAGAGGAGGACATGGTTCGTGATTTGCATCGATTAGCGAGCCTTGGTTTCCGTTTGATTGATTACGATAGCGATGGGGTTAGAGTTCGTGAGGTTGCCGAGTCTTCCATCGTCGAGGAGGTGAAGAGCAACGATTTGAGGATCGGCTTTGATTCGATATCGTGTCTGACTCTTCGTGAGGGCAAGGGTCCTTTTGAGGTAGCACGATGGGGTGCTAAGGTTTGAGAAGCGGTATGTGTTCGGATGTTTGAGGACTTGGCGGAGTTCTTGGGGAAGCACCTGCGTAGCGCGTTACTCTATCCATCGGTCGACCAAGATGTACCACGACCTTAGATCGTGTATTGGTGGGATGGCTTGAAGAGGGGCGTTGCGAGTTCGTAGCTCGGTGCGTGTTGTCGGCAGTGAAGGTAGAGCACCGGAGGCACGGTGGTTTATTCTGACGATTGAGATCGACACGGAAGTGGGAGGTAATCAACATGGACTTCATCACAGATTACCCGCACTCGGAGGAGACATGATTCTATATGGGTTATCGTCGACGGTGTGAAATCAGCCCACTTTCTTCCGTCGGGGCGACTTTTAGTGAGGATTATGCGGACTTTACATCAGAGATCGTCGGTGCATGGAGTCCTACTTCGATCATATCGCATGAGGAGCCCGGTTCTGGCTAACTTCGGAGGTCCTTCGAGAGGGTTTAGGGGCGCGGTGAGCACGATCTTGCATTTCATCCACGAGCAGACGGACAGGCGAGCGCACTATCCGGACTCTTGAGGATATGTTGCGAGCTGTGTTATTGACTTCGATGGTAGTTGGGAGGATCATTTGCCTCTAGTTGAGTTCGCGTATAATAATAGCTACCACTCCGGTATTCGGATGGCGCCTTATGAGGCCTTGTATGGGAGGAAGTGCGGATCGCCTATAGGTTGGTTCGATGTGGGCGAGTGCGGCTAGTGGGACGGTTGGTGCGGCGAGCGATGGATAAGGTGAAGCTTATCCGAGGCGGCTATTGGCGACTCGAGTCGGCCAGTCGTATGCAGATCATCGTCGTCGGCATCTTGAGTTCGAGGTTCATGATTGGGTTTTCCTAAAGGTGTCACCCATGAAGGGTGTGATGAGATTCGGGAAGAAGGAAACTCGGCCCTAGGTACATTGGGCGTTTGATTGTCCGCAGGTAGGCAAGGTTGCCTATGAGTTGGATCTGCCGTCCGATCTGGAGGCAGTGCATCCGGTTTTTCACGTATCTATGCTGAGGAGATGTATCGGGGATCCATCTAGGGTACACCCGATTGGCGATGTCGGTGTGAGGGGTTATCGTATGGGAGATTCCATAGCGATAGTCGATCGTCGGAGTTAGCGTCTGCGGACCAAGGGCGTGGCTTCCGTCAAAGTCTTGTGGCGGAACGAACTCGGGGAGAGATGGCGTGGGAAGCCGAGGAGGACATGAGGCGAAGTATCCTCACCTATTCCCCACACCTCGGGTAATTCACTTTCCTACTTGTAAATTTTCGTTATCATTTATGCCTAAGTGTTATTTTTGTGGCCATGTGTGGCGATTACAGCTATTTAAGCTTCTTCGATAATCGTCTTGAGAAGGAACATTCGGACGAATGTTTCTAAGGAGGAGAATGTTATACCGTATTTCCGAGTATGCGTAAGGAATATGTACAAAAGTTTGGCCTTAAAGTTAGCCTTGGGCGTTTTTTTACACAACTCACTAAAAGAATCGTTTTCGACGAAGCGTTTCCACACTTTCGTAGGAAAAATTCGGCTATGCCATTGCTATTTTTGCGGATTTTTCCAGAGGCGAAACATTTTGGACCAACGGGAGGCGACACTTGGCACCTCCATTGGTGGACTTGAATCGTCCATTTGGGACGAATTGAAGAAACCATGGCACGTTTTTTGTGCCTTGTGCACAAGTCAAGGAGTTGGTAGGATATTTGTGTATAGTTAATCCTCACCCTACACTTGTCTTCATCTTGGCCATTGGTTGGCCAAGGCTTGAGCTATAAATACCCCCTTAGAGATGAAGAGTTCTTCATCCACAAAGTTAACTTCCAAGTCTTGGAAAAAAATCCTCTCCTCTCCCTTAGCCTTCCGTCCAACACCTCCCCCCCCCCCCCCCCTTGAGTGAGTTTGGCCGAGGGCCTACCCCCCCCCCTAGCCTAGCCGAAATCTACCCCCTCCTTGGTAGAAAAGTTGTCTTCTAGTATCGTTATAATGCCCAAAATACCCTAGCCCAAATCCCATAGTACTTAGTAGAAGTTGTGAAGAACTTCTAGGGTTTCTTAGACTCTGGGAGCGTCAACTTAGGAGCTAAACCTTGCTCAGTGCGACTTTATCTAGGATATTTTTGGGCTTACCGAGGTAACTAATCCTAACCTCTTTTGAATTAGAGAATACATCCGTAGTAGTATTGAATAAGTATTAAATACTTAGAAGGATATCACGAATAGAATTGAACTATTACCACGGTAGAAGGGTTTAAAGAAGAATAATCAAATTTGTACTTACATGAATTTGTTTTCACTGATGAACTTATATAGCTCACCGGTAGGGAGGTCTTGCCCGACTTTCCGTAGAATTGTGAACCTCTGTTTAGAATGACCTTGAGTAGTCTTTGATAGATGTGCGTGACTATTATAGGTGACTCTGCGCGCGACATATTCAACTTGGCGGTGGTTTTATTTGAGAAGGTATGTGATTCCTCCTAAAGCATGATATTTTACAATATATAGTGCGGTGAGCGTACGTGTTAATCGAATAATAACTACGGCAATGTCTTTGACTTAAGCTGAATAATACTTATGGCAATGCCTGTGGCTTAAGCTGAATAATAATTACGGCAATGCCTCGGCTTAAGCTTTGAATAACAAAGAATGAAATTTCAAAAGAATACAGATCATTTTTAGAAGATAAATATTTGGTTTTAAAACAAAAGATAAAAGAATTGTTTACTTGTTTGTTTATAAAAGCCTTGTATTGATTTACATTAATTGTAATAAGATTTGTGTGATAAGTAGACTATTATGATGCTACAGGTTATTGTCTTGAAATCTTTGTGTAAGGGTCATTCTTGCTGTGCTTACGTTGCTAACAGGTAAGTCCGTTGTCTTGTTATTGTATCACCTACCCCCTCGATCGTTATACAGGGCTTGCCCGCTTGATCTTGGTCTATACGGCTATGCGGTCTGTGAGACTATGCGGGCAGCGGTATGCTTCGTGATTGATCATTCGAGTGTTTAGCCTGATGCGGGATTCCCTATGCGGTCTGTTGAGACTACGCGGTCTTTTGAGGCTATGCGTGCGGGAGCCTAGGCGGATCTGGGGTTAGCTGCCCCGATGCGGGAATACCTCATGCGGATGCATGTGTGACCTATGCGGTGCGGAAGTCCAAGACTAGGCACGCAGAATGATACTATGGGCGATTGGCCTTGCTTGATCATTCGCGGCCTAGAATAGACACATTCTGATTTTCCTATTCTTTGTTGTTTGTGATGTGGCACTATGTGCAATTGAACCGATTGTATTTGTGAAGAGGTTTTAAATACTTTGATTTCATTTGATTCTTTATAGTTTCACATACTTGGTACTGTTATCTTGACCTCGCCGGAAGTGCGTTAAATCTGCCGAGTAAAAGCGGCAGTGCTAGATCCGCATCCTTAGGATCTTTTGCGTTGGTGTCAGGAACTCCATCTTCTCCGGAGGCTCCACTTTTGGGTATGATCTCCCTGTATTGTAGATAGTTTTGTACAGTCAGGGTATGGCGGGGACCTGTCCCGCCATAGTTGTTTACTTCCTTAGAGGTCTGTAGTACTATATGCCGAAAGGCGACGTTTTCTTACATAAGCTGTGTCTTATTTTATAAACTGTTTCCTGTCTTGGTTTATATTTCCGCTGGTTACTCTGATGTATGGCTACTTGGGTGCCCCGGTAAGGCACCAGTCACGGGCCCCGGAACGGGTCGTGACAAGTTCCATATTCAAAGCCATTCTCGGCTAACTTGTACAACAACAAAAGTCCTTTCCAATTCTTTTTCAATCCAAGTTCTTAGGTCTAACATGTTATATAGTCATAAACAACTTTAACAACTATAATTCCTTCTTTATATAACATGTGACGACTTAAACTAATAATCAAATTGAATTGTAATCTCAAAGGCTAAACATGCTAGTTTCGGATTAGGGTTCCAATAGCCAATACACTTATCAACTTCATACTATATACCTCATGCTTGCTAATATCCATAGCTACAACAATAAGTAATCTTAATTACTAAAACGAAAAGATTGTTACCTTTATAAGCCCTTATAAATTCCAAGATTCAAAGTCGCTCCTTAGCAATTCTTAGCTCATTTCCTTTACGCTTCAATTCGCTATTTGAAGCCTTTAGAAGTTCACAACCAACTTCAATTCCATTTCCAATCCAAAACTATGAAAACGACTTAGGTTTTCGCCTTGCGACTAACGTGAAAACGTCGTTTTTCCGGGATCTTTCTATTGAGATATCCTTACAATACCCCTAGGAACCTTGGGTTAAAGTCTTGTGAATTATGATCCACATTTGCAAAAAAAATCTCTCAAAAATTATTCTTGGCCGAGAGCACTCTAATGAGAACCTAAAGTTTTCTCAATTTTTCTAAGTGTTGAAGACAAGTCTTGCTACTAGTGTAGTATATATAACACAATGGAGGGTTTAGATTATAACATATGTGTGGCTAGGATGAAGAGTAATTAATGATCTATACAAGTGGCAAGTTGACTTGGTCAATAAACTCAAGCTTTGCAAGACTTGTTCATCTACATAGGTCAATGACCATACTACCCTTGTCAATTTCATCCAAGACCATGTGGGGGTGCCACGTGTCGCCTTCCCATTCGTCCATAAAATTTCGTAACCCTCGTGGGCCCCACAAAATGTAAAATTCCTCGGGTGGGCCCCACGTGACCAAATCCGTAAAAATAAATTTCCATAATGATAATACATTCCATATTCCTCAAATAATGCATTTTGAGAATCTAATTCTCACCAACGAACATTTTTCCTTTCCGACGTTCGGAAGATTTTTCGTCGGAAAAACAATTCTTTCTTTCGTACCAATTTTCAAGTCTTGTGTTCTCGCGTCTATTCTCTTATTCATGTCCTGGAATTACGGGGTGTAACATTCTTCCCCCCTTAGAAACATTCGTCCCCGAATGTTCTTTCGGAGTCCATTCTAATTAGATAGTGACATAGTCTCCTTTTACTACACCCTTCATACAAAATATGCCACCCTTGGCCATATAACAATACTTATACTAAAATGTCAACCTTGGAACTCACGAAGCCAACTAGTCCATACTCATAATGACCTCAAAGTCCGCAGTAATCATCTCTACTAGGTCTACTAGGTTGACGGTAGATAAATCATCAGGGCAAATCTCATATACCACGGCTACCCCCAAACACTCACGGGTATAGTTACCTCGAAAGGTTCTTATGGATTCAGGCCCTATTTCTTTACACTTGGTTGCTATCTTTCTTACTGGTCGTACTCTTTCCGTACTTCCAACTCATACTAGCATACATACATAACTTCCATACCGATTCTGGCCTCCAATCTTTGGAGTTTACTAAATCGAACAATATAAGGCCATTTTCGGCTCTCACGACCAGGTTCCGGTGGAACGCGTCCATGACCCCGTAAAACAATTAACTAGACTTGGGTCTTTCACCCTCGTGACCCTGTCATGTAGCGGAACTACTACCAACTGATTCCACTCCATTTCAAGCTATGGGGCGACCCGTAATAGGTCCCCAACCCGACCCACCGTCACACTTAACTCTTACTAGTAGTCTGAATTAAATCTTATTGCCCGAGAAGGCCTTATATACCTAAGGCCTCGGCGGTTATCAATATTCTTAGGCTCGCAATTTCCATGCACCAAGCCTACCTTCTCAGTCCCCCCGAAAACGGGTACAATAACTTCTCATAATACCATAACCATGTTGTCTCGATCACAACAACCATTACTTACTCCATACGGATCTCATCCGTACAATTCTCTCAAGTCTACCACGTAGCTTAATCTATTAACATGGCATTCCATTAAGTTCCTTAACATGACTTCTTAAGGGTTCACTACCCTATCAGACAGCTCGTCATTTCCCAATTATCTCAAAATAAATCATAAGACCTTGGCGAGAATTCATTAATTGTTTCATACCTTCCCGGTATCTATTTAGTCCTAACCAAATCCTGGTAATCTAAAATCATTCTAGGCAACCCACAAATGACCCTCATACATAAATCAGTATAGTTGTACGTTATAATACCAACTATACTACAATCATTACCAACCTGGATACGCAATCCACATAATCTTTCCTGGAGTTCTTTGCGCTTTACTCATACCGCAATCAACATAACTCGTTAGGGATAGGCGACCACTAACAACACTCTATCGCACGATCTCGGTGAGAAGAATGGAAATCAATCCTAAATGTCAGCGACCTCACGATTATAGATGTGGTGCACAACACACCGATAATCAAGACTCTACTAGACACGATGCAGTAGACACTTTCAGAGGACTAAGCTGCTCGATACCACTTTTGTCACGACCGGACCCGCTGCGGCGGTGCCCTACAGGCACCTTGCAGTATACATCAGAGATAATCAGCGGAACATACATAAACTTAACAAGAAATAAATAATAGGTTAGCCGATAAGGCTACCTTCCTGGATACATATAACTATGTAAAACCAAAAGCAGTTACCTCCTTCTTCTTTTTTCACAAAGCGACCCACAAGATATGACTACAGACCTCTAAGAGTTTTGACATAACAACTATGACGGGACAGGGCCCCGCCATACCCCTGAATGTACATAAACCTACAACCTTAGGGAACCGTACCAAAAGAAAAAGCCTCCGGAGAAATTGAGCTTTCCAAGAACTGAACAGTGATCCTAAAAGTGCGGATCAGCAAGCTATGTACCTTAACCTGCGGCATGAACGCGGCCACGAGGTCGATCTGAAATATGTACCAAGTATGAGAAACTAAAAATACTGTAATGAAATCATAACAGTCAATAATAAAGCTGGAGACATGTATGATAACCAAAATAACAGTACATTGTGCCATACCGAAGTGAAAGTAATGAAAGTCAGTTTTACCATGTACAGACTATTTCAACACATGAACAATAGTCACACCAGGGCTATGGACACAAGCACTCAAATACCAAAGCGTGCTCATGGAATCCCCCATCACTGCCGACAGCTAAAAGTGTAAAATATAACCATGTGACGCGCCCGTGGCATCCTACCTCACTGTCGGCGTACACACATACAACATATATATATATATATCCCCTGCCCGTGGAATCCCCCGTCACTGCCGACGTCTATAAGTGTAAAATATAACCATGTGACGCGCCCGTGGCATCCTACCTCACTGTCGGTGTACACACATACAACATATATATATATATATATATATCCCATGCCCGTGGAATCCCTCATCTCGGGTACATGACTTCATGGAGAGCTTATCCATGGGGTAATAATCGTATATAACATGTCCGTGGAATCCCTCATCTCGGGTACATGTCTTCATGGGGAGCTAGTCCATGGAGTAATAATCGTATATAACATGCCCGTGGAATCCCTCATCTCGGGTACATGTCTTCATGGGGAGCTAGTCCATGGAGTAATAATCGTATATAACATGGTCGCATGCCCCGGAATCCCTCATCGTATAAGCATGGCCATGGGGTAAAAAAATACGTCCGGGAATCTAACCCTCCTCCTGGTCGCATGCCCCGGAATCCCTCATCATATAAGCATGTCCAAGGAGTAATAAACACAATCCGGGAATCTAACCCGCATCCTGATCGCATGCCCCGGAATCCCACATCGGATAAGCATGTCCAAGGATTAATCACAATGGAAGCATACCCGTGGAAACATCTGTCACTGTCGGTATGTCCAAGTAAATTCACAACAAGAGAGTCGGCCCTCCATCTGAGAGTCACGGCAACGTAAACATATAATACTTGCACTCAAGGCTATCACAAGCAAGCATAGGCAAGTTCATAAAATCTTTAGACTTTCATTTTATATAATCAAGGAACTTATCGTTTCACATAAAAATCCGGGAATTTAACCCAAAGTACTATGTACTTCCATTCTTTTCAAAAGACTCCTTTTTTTATAAAATCTCAAGATACTAATAACCGTAGTATCAAGTCATGTCTACATTTCAAACAAGTCACTACATTTTTAGAAATACATTTCTCGGCTTCTAAATCAAGTGACCCTTACTTTAAAACTTTATGCAAGTGATACCTTTAAATCAAATTGCCCTTCCTTATTTCAAGTCCTTTCTTTGTTTACCTTACTAGAGAAAACCATTCTTTTAACCTTCCATAAAGTTGTTATAACCAACTTCCTATAAAGCCGTTATACTAACTTTATGCCTTAGACTAATTCATTCTTTCTTTTATAATCAAGAGACTTATACTTTCAAATCAAGTTACATAACTTTCAAAATACTTCAAGTCTCTTAACTTTAGAAATCAAGTTTCTTAACTTAGAATTTCAAGTCTCTTATCTTTAGAATTTCAAGAAATTCATACTTTCCAAATCAAGTATTCTATACTTTTAAATCAAGTCATTTCTTCCTTTAAGAATCAAGTCTCATAACTTGAAAAATAAAGTTTCTTAACCTTTTAAGGATTCAAGGTTCGTAGTCTTAAAACTCATAACGTAAACTCTTTAAATTAAGTAACATATACTTTTATACATTGTGAATAGGTTATACTTGTTTATAACGATCTTATTAAAGCAGCCATGATCTAGAAAATGTAATACAATTTTGTCTTATCTTAGTTTCTATGCAGATGGAGAATTCTACTCATTTTAATATAATTGATTGTCGATACATTTTCTTTTATTAACGCTGCAATGGCTTGTTCGATACTTATTCTCATTCGTGCGGTAAATTAGCAAAGTCAACTCGACTCCAAATACTTCCTAACGACTCTTACCAATATCCCCCATAAGACTTGGTAAGAACTTAGGATAACTTTAGACATAACTTTCACGTAGAGTAAATCAACATACATACCTCTTAACTTCTAAGAGTAGAAGGAATCATGAAATAACACCACATGTATATTTCATACATAGAATCATGCCCAAAAGGAGGAAGAGGTTCACATACCTCGCGACGATTATCGACAAGTAGCAAAATGCTCCAAAGTACTTCAACCTTGAGCTATTCCATCCTTTAAGTAGAATACGCTACTTGTAGTACTTCAACCTATATAAATCATAACATGTCTATCAACTCATAAACATTAACGTAGAAACATACTAAGTGCTAGGTCTCTAATTCTACGGAAAATCGGGCAGCACTTTCTTTGTTTCTACGTACTTTTCCAGCTTTTTCAAGGCCCGAAAATCAATAACCAAACGCCACATTTAAGGCCCAATAATTCAGCAAATACAAAGGGGATTACACGCCTAATAGGACGTGTAAAATTCTGCCCC
Organism: Przewalskia tangutica; assembly: GCA_029844215.1. Taxonomy (NCBI): domain Eukaryota; kingdom Viridiplantae; phylum Streptophyta; class Magnoliopsida; order Solanales; family Solanaceae; genus Przewalskia; species Przewalskia tangutica. The sequence goes on from CM056734.1 coordinate 77,183,781, forward strand.
ACAATCAATACCAACTAGTTCCATATTCAAAGCCATTCTCGGCTAACTTGTACAACAACAAAAGTCCTTTCCAATTCTTTTTCAATCCAAGTTCTTAGGTCTAACATGTTATATAGTCATAAACAACTTTAACAACTATAATTCCTTCTTTATATAACATGTGACGACTTAAACTAATAATCAAATTGAATTGTAATCTCAAAGGCTAAACATGCTAGTTTCGGATTAGGGTTCCAATAGCCAATACACTTATCAACTTCATACTATATACCTCATGCTTGCTAATATCCATAGCTACAACAATAAGTAATCTTAATTACTAAAACGACAAGATTGTTACCTTTATAAGCCCTTATAAATTCCAAGATTCAAAGTCGCTCCTTAGCCATTCTTAACTCATTTCCTTTACGCTTCAATTCGCTATTTGAAGCCTTTAGAAGTTCACAACCAACTTCAATTCCATTTCCAATCCAAAACTATGAAAACGACTTAGGTTTTCGCCTTGCGACTAACGTGAAAACGTCGTTTTTCCGGGATCTTTCTATTGAGATATCCTTACAATACCCCTAGGAACCTTGGGTTAAAGTCTTGTGAATTATGATCCACATTTGCAAAAAACATCTCTCAAAAATTATTCTTGGCCGAGAGCACTCTAATGAGAACCTAAAGTTTTCTCAATTTTTCTAAGTGTTGAAGACAAGTCTTGCTACTAGTGTAGTATATATAACCTGATGGAGGTTTAGATTATAACATATGTGTGGCTAGGATGAAGAGTAATTAATGATCTATACAAGTGGCAAGTTGACTTGGTCAATAAACTCAAGCTTTGCAAGACTTGTTCATCTACATAGGTCAATGACCATACTACCCTTGTCAATTTCATCCAAGACCATGTGGGGGTGCCACGTGTCGCCCTCCCATTCGTCCATAAAATTTCGTAACCCTCGTGGGCCCCACAAAATGTAAAATTCCTCGGGTGGGCCCCACGTGACCAAATCCGTAAAAATAAATTTCCATAATGATAATACATTCCATATTCCTCAAATAATGCATTTTGAGAATCTAATTCTCACCAACGAACATTTTTCCTTTCCGACGTTCGGAAGATTTTTCGTCGGAAAAACAATTCTTTCTTTCGTACCAATTTTCAAGTCTTGTGTTCTCGCGTCTATTCTCTTATTCATGTCCTGGAATTACGGGGTGTAACATTCTTCCCCCCTTAGAAACATTCGTCCCCGAATGTTCTTTCGGAGTTCATTCTAATTAGATAGTGACATAGTCTCCTTTTACTACACCCTTCATACAAAATATGCCACCCTTGGCCATATAACAATACTTATACTAAAATGTCAACCTTGGCACTCACGAAGCCAACTAGTCCATACTCATAATGACCTCAAAGTCTGTCGTAATCATCTCTACTAGGTCTACTAGGTCGACGATCAGTATCATCACCGGCAAATCTCATATACCCATTTCACCACCCCAAACACTCACGGGTGTAGTTACCTCGAAAGGTTCTTATGGATTCAGGCCCTATTTCTTTACACTTGGTTGCTATCTTTCTTACTGGTCGTACTCTTTCCGTACTTCCAACTCATACTAGCATACATACATAACTTCCATACCGATTCTGGCCTCCAATCTTTGGAGTTTACTAAATCGAACAATATAAGGCCATTTAGGCTCTGCGACACAGTTAGGTGGAGCAGCGTCCATGACCCCGTAAAACAATTAACTAGACTTGGGTCTTGCACCCTCGTGACCCTGTCATGTAGCGGAACTACTACCAACTGATCCCACTCCATTTCAAGCTATGGGGCGACCCGTAATAGGTCCCCAACCCGACCCACCATCACACTTAACTCTTACTAGTAGTCTGAATTAAATCTTATTGCCCGAGAAGGCCTTATATACCTAAGGTCTCGGCGGTTATCAATATTCTTAGGCTCGCAATTTCCATGCACCAAGCCTACCTTCTCAGTCCCCCCGAAAACGGGTACAATAACTTCTCATAATACCATAACCATGTTGTCTCGATCACAACAACCATTACTTACTCCATACGGATCTCATCCGTACAATTCTCTCAAGTCTACCACGTAGCTTAATCTATTAACATGGCATTCCATTAAGTTCCTTAACATGACTTCTTAAGGGTTCACTACCCTATCAGACAGCTCGTCATTTCCCAATTATCTCAAAATAAATCATAAGACCTTGGCGAGAATTCATTAATTGTTTCATACCTTCCCGGTATCTATTTAGTCCTTACCAAATCCTGGTAATCTAAAATCATTCTAGGCAACCCACAAATGACCCTCATACATAAATCAGTATAGTTGTACGTTATAATACCAACTATACTACAATCATTACCAACCTGGATACGCAATCCACATAATCTTTCCTGGGTTACTGCTGCCTTACTCATAGCTGCAATCAACATAACTCGTTAGGGATAGACGACCCTAACAACACAGCTCTATCGCACGATCTCAGAGTGAGAAGAATGGAAATCAATCCTAAATGTCCAGCAGCCTCCTGATTATAGATGTGGTGCACAACACACCGATAATCAAGACTCTACTAGACCGCGATGCAGTAGACACTTTCCGAGGACTAAGCGCTCACGATACCACTTTTGTCACGACCGGACCGGGCTGCGGCGGTGCCCTACAGGCACCCTTACAGGTATACATCAGAGATAATCAGCGGAACATACATAAACTTAACAAGAAATAAATAATAGGTTAGCCGATAAGGCTACCTTCCTGGATACATATAACTATGTAAAACCAAAAGCAGTTACCTCCTTCTTCTTTTTTCACAAAGCGACCCACAAGATATGACTACAGACCTCTAAGAGTTTTGACATAACAACTGTGACGGGACAGGGCCCCGCCATACCCCTGAATGTACATAAACCTACAACCTTAGGGAACCGTACCAAAAGAAAAAGCCTCCGGAGAAATTGAGCTTTCCAAGAACTGAACAGTGATCCTAAAAGTGCGGATCAGCAAGCTATGTACCTTAACCTGCGGCATGAACGCAGCCCCCCGAAGGAGGTCAGTACGAAATATGTACCAAGTATGAGAAACTAAAAATACTGTAATGAAATCATAACAGTCAATAATAAAGCTGGAGACATGTATGATAACCAAAATAACAGTACATTGTGCCATACCGAAGTGAAAGTAATGAAAGTCAGTTTTACCTTGTACAGACTATTTCAACACATGAACAATAGTCACACCAGGGCTATGGACACAAGCACTCAAATACCAAAGCGTGCCCGTGGAATCCCCCATCACTGCCGACAGTTATAAGTGTAAAATATAACCATGTGACGCGCCCGTGGCATCCTACCTCACTGTCGGCGTACACACATACAACATATATATATATATATATCCCCTGCCCGTGGAATCCCCCGTCACTGCCGACGTCTATAAGTGTAAAATATAACCATGTGACGCGCCCGTGGCATCCTACCTCACTGTCGGTGTACACACATACAACATATATATATATATATCCCATGCCCGTGGAATCCCTCATCTTGGGTACATGACTTCATGGAGAGCTAATCCATGGGGTAATAATCGTATATAACATGTCCGTGGAATCCCTCATCTCGGGTACATGTCTTCATGGGGAGCTAGTCCATGGAGTAATAATCGTATATAACATGCCCGTGGAATCCCTCATCTCGGGTACATGTCTTCATGGGGAGCTAGTCCATGGAGTAATAATCGTATATAACATGGTCGCATGCCCCGGAATCCCTCATCGTATAAGCATGGCCATGGGGTAAAAAAATAAGTCCGGGAATATAACCCTCCTCCTGGTCGCATGCCCCGGAATCCCTCATCATATAAGCATGTCCAAGGAGTAATAAACACAATCCGGGAATCTAACCCGCATCCTGATCGCATGCCCCGGAATCCCACATCGGATAAGCATGTCCAAGGATTAATCACAATGGAAGCATACCCGTGGAAACATCTGTCACTGTCGGTATGTCCAAGTAAATTCACAACAAGACAGCCGGCCCTCCATCTGAGAGTCACGGCAACGTAAACATATAATACTTGCACTCAAGGCTATCACAAGCAAGCATAGGCAAGTTCATAAAATCTTTAGACTTTCATTTTATATAATCAATGCACTTATCGTTTCACATAAAAATCCGGGAATTTAACCCAAAGTACTATGTACTTCCATTCTTTTCAAAAGACTCCTTTTTTTATAAAATCTCAAGATACTAATAACCGTAGTATCAAGTCATGTCTACATTTCAAACAAGTCACTACATTTTTAGAAATACATTTCTCGGCTTCTAAATCAAGTGACCCTTACTTTAAAACTTTAAGCAAGTGATACCTTTAAATCAAATTGCCCTTCCTTATTTCAAGTCCTTTCTTTGTTTACCTTACTAGAGAAAACCATTCTTTTAACCTTCCATAAAGTTGTTATAACCAACTTCCTATAAAGCCGTTATACTAACTTTATGTCTTAGACTAATTCATTCTTTCTTTTATAATCAAGAGACTTATACTTTCAAATCAAGTTACATAACTTTCAAAATACTTCAAGTCTCTTAACTTTAGAAATCAAGTTTCTTAACTTAGAATTTCAAGTCTCTTATCTTTAGAATTTCAAGAAATTCATACTTTCCAAATCAAGTATTCTATACTTTTAAATCAAGTCATTTCTTCCTTTAAGAATCAAGTCTCATAACTTGAAAAATAAAGTTTCTTAACCTTTTAAGGATTCAAGGTTCGTAGTCTTAAAACTTCATAACGTAAACTCTTTAAATTAAGTAACATATACTTTTATACGTTGTGAATAGGTTATACTTGTTTATAACGATCTTATTAAAGCAGTCATGATCTAGAAAATGTAATACAATTTTGTCTTTTCTTAGTTTCTATGCAGATGGAGAATTCTACTCATTTTAATATAATTTATTGTCGATACATTTTCTTTTATTAACGCTGCAATGGCTTGTTCGATACTTATTCTCATTCGTGCGGTAAATTAGCAAAGTCAACTCGACTCCAAATACTTCCTAACGACTCTTACCAATATCCCCCATAAGACTTGGTAAGAACTTAGGATAACTTTAGACATAACTTTCACGTAGAGTAAATCAACATACATACCTCTTAACTTCTAAGAGTAGAAGGAATCATGAAATAACACCACATGTATATTTCATACATAGAATCATGCCCAAAAGGAGGAAGAGGTTCACATACCTCGCGACGATTATCGACAAGTAGCAAAATGCTCCAAAGTACTTCAACCTTGAGTTATTCCATCCTTTAAGTAGAATACGCTACTTGTAGTACTTCAACCTATATAAATCATAACATGTCTATCAACTCCTCGCTTATTAACGTAGAAACATACTAAGTGCTAGGTCTCTAATTCTACGGAAAATCGGGCAGCACTTCATTTGTTTCTACGTACTTTTCCACCTTTTTCAAGGCCCGAAAATCAATAACCAAACGCCACATTTAAGGCCCAACAATTCAGCAAATACAAATGGGATTACACGCCTAATAGGACGTGTAAAATTCTGCCCCACAATCAATACCAACTAGTTCCATATTCAAAGCAATTCTCGGCTAACTTGTACAACAACAAAAGTCCTTTCCAATTCTTTTTCAATCCAAGTTCTTAGGTCTAACATGTTATATAGTCATAAACAACTTTAACAACTATAATTCCTTCTTTATATAACATGTGACGACTTAAACTAATAATCAAATTGAATTGTAATCTCAAAGGCTAAACATGCTAGTTTCGGATTAGGGTTCCAATAGCCAATACACTTATCAACTTCATACTATATACCTCATGCTTGCTAATATCCATAGCTACAACAATAAGTAATCTTAATTACTAAAACGACAAGATTGTTACCTTTATAAGCCCTTATAAATTCCAAGATTCAAAGTCGCTCCTTAGCAATTCTTAGCTCATTTCATTTACGCTTCAATTCGCTATTTGAAGCCTTTAGAAGTTCACAACCAACTTCAATTCCATTTCCAATCCAAAACTATGAAAACGACTTAGGTTTTCGCCTTGCGACTAACGTGAAAACGTCATTTTTCCGGGATATTTCTATTGAGATATCCTTACAATACCCCTAGGAACCTTGGGTTAAAGTCTTGTGAATTATGATCCACATTTGCAAAAAAAATCTCTCAAAAATTATCCTTGGCCGAGAGCACTCTAATGAGAACCTAAAGTTTTCTCAATTTTTCTAAGTGTTGAAGACAAGTCTTGCTACTAGTGTAGTATATATAACACAATGGAGGGTTTAGATTATAACATATGTGTGGCTAGGATGAAGAGTAATTAATGATCTATACAAGTGGCAAGTTCACTTGGTCAATAAACTCAAGCTTTGCAAGACTTGTTCATCTACATAGGTCAATGACCATACTACCCTTGTCAATTTCATCCAAGACCATGTGGGGGTGCCACGTGTCGCCCTCTCATTCGTCCATAAAATTTTGTAACCCTCGTGGGCCCCACAAAATGTAAAATTCCTCGGGTGGGCCCCACGTGACCAAATCCGTAAAAATAAATTTCCATAATGATAATACATTCCATATTCCTCAAATAATGCATTTTGAGAATCTAATTCTCACCAACGAACATTTTTCCTTTCCGACGTTCGGAAGATTTTTCGTCGGAAAAACAATTATTTCTTTCGTACCAATTTTCAAGTCTTGTGTTCTCGCTTCTATTCTCTTATTAATGTCCTGGAATTACGGGGTGTAACAATATACTTGATGTACCTATTCATGTTTCTACTCCTGTTGGGTATTCGGTGATAGTGGACCGAGTCTATAGGTTTTATGCTCACGTTTATGGGGTATGATACTTGGGTAGACTTGGTCATTCTGAATATGGTAGACTTCGATATTATTTTAGACATGGGCTGGTTATATCCTTATCATGCTATCTTAGACTTTCATTCCAAGACCGTCACGTTGGCCATGCCAGGTATTCCACGGTTAGAGTGGAAGAGTACTCCTAGCCCAACACCTAGTAAGATCATATCAGTTCTTCGGGCGAAGAAGTTAGTGGAAAAGGGATGTTTAGCATATTTGGCATATATTCGGGATACTAGTGTGGATACTCCTTCCGTAGAGTCGGTACCCGTTGTTTGTGAGTTCTCAGAGGTTTTCCCTACAGATTTGTCTAGTATGCCGCCTGATCGAGATATTGACTTTTGTATTGACTTGGAGCCCGACACCCGACATATTTCTATTCCACCCTATCGGATGGCTCCGACAGAGTTGAGAGAGTTGAAGGAGCAGTTGCAAGACTTGTTGAGCAAAGGATTTATTAGACCTAGTATTTCTCCTTGGGGTGCTCCCGTCCTGTTCGTGAAGAAGAAAGATGGTACCATGAGAATGTGTATCGATTATCGGAAATTGAACAAAGTTACAATCAGTAATAAGTATCTAATACCCCGCATTGATGACTTATTTGATCAGCTTCAGGGTGCGTCAATATTTTCTAAGATTGATTTAAGGTCAGGCTATCACCAGTTGAAGATTCGAGCGGAGGATGTTCCGAAGACCGCTTTCAGGACCCGTTATGGTTATTATGAGTTCTTGGTGATGTCCTTCAGGCTTACTAATGCCCCTGCAGGCTTCATGGATTTGATGAATGGAATCTTCAAGCCTTACTTGGACTCATTTGTGATAGTGTTTATTGATGACATACTGGTGTACTCTCGGAGTAAGGAAGATCATGAGAGGCATCTGAGGATTGTGCTTGGCCTGTTGAAGGAGAAGAAATTGTATACCAAGTTTTCCAAGTGCGAGTTTTGGCTCAGTTCCGTACCATTTTTGGGACATGTTGTGTCCAAGGATGGGATTATGGTTGATCCCAAAAAGATCGAGGCGGTTAGAGATTGGGCCAGGCCTACCTCGGTGACTGAGATTCAGAGCTTCGTAGGCCTTGCGAGTTATTATCGCCGATTTGTGAAGGGATTCTCGTCTATTGCTTCCCATTTGACTAGAGGAGGGTTCAGTGGTCCGATAAGTGTGAGGAGAGTTTCCAGAAGCTCAAGAATTTATTGACTTCAGCTCCGATTTTGGCTTTACCAGTGGAGGGAAAGGACTTTACTGTTTATTGTGATACTTCTCGCATTGGTTTGGGATGTGTGTTGATGCAAGAGGGTAAGGTGATCGCGTATGCTTCGAGACAGTTGAAAGTTCATGAGAAGAACTACCCCACTCATGACTTGGAGTTGGATGTTGTAGTCTTCGCTTTGAAAATTTGGAGGCATTACTTATATGAAGTCCATTGTGAGGTCTTCACGGATCATTGTACCCTTTAGCATGTGTTTAGTCAGAGAGATTTGGACTCGAGATATCTTAGATGGATGAAGTGTCACGACCCGACCCCGGGCCCGCGACTGGTGCCCTACCTGGGCACCCCTTTTAGGTATACATCAGAGAATAGCAGCGGAACATACACAACTCTTAAAATAAAAAAAATCATACTTAGACAGTAGACATCAACCGGCTAGCCGATAAGGCCGCCTTTCGTAACATATACATAATACAAAAATTAAAAGAGTATATCTTTGTTCTTACAAACCCAATCCACAAATATGACTACAGACCTCTAAGAATAACAACTTTGGCGGGACAAGGCTCCGTCATACCCCTGAATGTACAACAACCGACAATACCAGGGATAAGCCTCCGAAATAAAGGAGCTTCTCATCAGCTGAACAGTGATCCTAAAAGTGAGGATCAACAACATGTACTCTACCTGCGGCATGAGCATGACCAGAAGGAGGTCTGCAACATGTACCAAATATGTGGCCCAGAAATCTTGTAGTGAAATCATAAGTCTAAAATAAAGCGGAGACATGTATGATAACTCATATAACGATGCTGTGCCTTACTAACAATGAGTAAACAAGAGTATACTTTACTACATAAAAATAGGAGGCTCATGATCAAAGCGGGGCCACCGCGCGATATCATTAAGCAATCCTACTCGCAGGACTATTTCACCAAAGAAGGGTCGTATGGACCCGCATGAGGTATTCCTCGCATAGACTGTATCCGCCCGCATAGGTCGTGTAGACCCGCATGAGGTATTCCTCGCATAGGACTGGTCCGCCCCGCATGGGACTATTTCACCCCCATAAGCCCTTTCGGACCCGCATGAGGTATTCCTCGCATCATGGGTAGCAAATCCACGGAATATGCAAATGTCACAAACCCGGGGAATGACCCCGTAATGCACATTATATCACTAGCACAAACAGATATCATACATAACATAAGCACTACCGGCTTATCATACATAACATAAGCACCACCGGCTTATCATACATTACATAAGCAAGTTAAGAAATCCCCCTAACTTTTTATTAGTCTTATTCATATACACTCTCATTTTAGTTTACTTAAGGCACTAACATGTCATTATAAAATCCGAGAATTTAACCCAAAGCACTACATACTTCTACTCTTTTAAAATGACTCTTTTTCATATAAAACTTCCAAGATACTAATAACCGTAGTATCAAGTCATAACTACTTTCAAGACAAGTCACAATACCTTTTAGAAATACAATTATAGGCTTCTAAATCAAGTGACTTCTTTCTTTTAAAACTTTAAGCAATTGATGCCTTTAAATCAATTTGCCTTTCATTATTTTAAGTCATTTATCATACTTAAATTACTTAGAGTAAATCACCCTCTTTAACTTTCCATAAAACTATTATAACCAACTTCCCATAAATTCGTTATACTAGCTTTATGCTTTAGAAACTTACATTCTTCTTTATAACCAAGAGACTTAAACTTTACAACAAAACAAGTATCAAAAATACTTTCAAGATACTTAAAGTCTCTTAACTTTTGAAAACCAAGATATCCTTAATAATTAAACAAGTGAGTTAATTCCCTAACTCAACCAACTTGATCATTCTTAAGATAAACCAAGGATATCAAATGGACTAGATTCGTCAAAATCTCGTACGTCTACCGTACTATACATTTACAACTTAATCATGCTCAAGAGATAAGAAAGTTCCACATACCTCTTCAGTTTAATCCACTTGCTAAGTCCAATACGCCGTACGTAGTATGTCAACCTATAATGACCATAATACGTCTATTAACTTCTAGCTTCAAACGTAGAATATTCCAAGTGCAAAGTCACTAAATTCTACGGAAAATCGGACATCACTTCCTTTGTTTCTACATACTTTGCCACCTTTTTCAAGGCCGAATTCAATAACCAAACACGCCACATTTAAGGCTCAACAAAGTAGTTAACAATAGGGGATTACACGCTTAATCAAGACGTGTAAAATTATGCCCCACAATTTATATCAAACTAGTCTAAACTACAATGTCAATTCGGCAAATTTGAGAGACAACAACACAAAGTCTTCTTTCCAATTTCTTATCAATCCAGGTTGTTTAGTATAACATGTAATCAAGCCGCAATCGATTATAGCTACTACAATCTTCTAGTAGATAACATGCGACGATTCTAAATAACGACCACATTGTAATTCAATTTCAAAAGACTCAACATGTCATTTTCGAATTTGAGCTTCTAAACTTCTATAACACTTATCAATCTTCATAACACGTATCACATGATCACTTCTAACTTATTATAACATGAAATCTTCAATTACAAAAGTAAGACGAAGATTATACCTCATTTAGCCCAAATATGATCCAAGATTACAAGTCGATCCTTAGCAACTTTAGCTCTTCTTTTTGACATTCCAATCCACTCCAAGCAACCCTTAGAAGCTTATGAAGAACTCATCTTCAAGTTCCAACTTCAAAGTTGAAGAACTCCTTAAGTTTCCGCCTTGCGACTAAAACAAAAATGCCATATTTCCGGGATCTTTCTATTGAGATACCCTTACAATACCCTTAGGAACCTTGGTTTAAAGTATGGGGGTTATTGGGCAACAATTGAAAATTTTCTTCTTGAAACTTTCTCCAAAACCGAGAGCTCCCTAAGAGTTCTTCAAGATATTTCAAATTTTCTCTAAGTATTGAGAATGACAAAGTCTTGCACTACTAGTAAGCTTATATAACACAAGGAAGGGTTAAGATTAAAACAAATGGGTGGCTTGGATGCATTTCACAAGGATCAAGCCCAAGTGGCCTTTGACTTAGTCAATTATATCAAGCTCAATCTTTAGCAAGACTTGGTCATCTTCAATTATTGTCAAATGACCATTTCATCCATGACAATTTCGTCCAAGACCACTAAGGGGGGGGGGGGTGACACGTGTCACCCTCACGTTCGTCGCAATATTTCGTTTTCCGACAAATTCCAAAATTCCGATAAATTTTACTCGTCTAAAATCTTAACATTTTTGAGTTCTTACGTACGTTCTTATAAACATATCCTGAATTTCCGGGGTGTAACATGAAGTTGCTCAAGGATTATGATATTACTATCCTTTATCATCCGCGGAAGGCTAATGTGGTAGCCGATGCATTGAGCCGAAAGGCAGTGAGTATGGGAAGTTTGGCACGTTTGGTTGTGGGGGAGCGTCCTTTAGCTATGGAGGTTTAGCGTTTGGCTAATAGTATGGTGAGGCTCGATATTTCAGAACCTGGTAGGGTTCTAGCTTGTGTGAAGGCGAGGTCGTCTCTTCTAGACCGAATTCGGGCCCAGCAGTTTGAGGATGCGAAGTTGTGCAAGATTCGAGTTAAGGTGCTAAGTGGAGAAGCCAAAGAGGCTATTCTTGACGATGAGGGTATTTTGAGGATTAAGGGGCTCATTTGCGTTCCTAGAGTTGGTGATTTGATTTCGTTGATCTTGAAAGAGGCTCATAGCTCCAGGTACTCCATTCATCCAGGAGCAACAAAGATGTATCGTGACTTGAGGCAACACTATTAGTGGGGTAGAATAAAGAGAGACATTGTAGAGTTTGTTGCTCAGTGTTCGAATTGCCAGCAGGTTAAGTATGAGCACCAAAGACCAGGTGGTGTGCTTCAGAGGATGCCCATCCCCGAATGGAAATGGGAAAGAATCGCTATGGATTTCGTGGTTGGTCTTCCGAAGACTTTGGGCAAGTTTGATTCGATTTGGGTTATCGTGGATAGGTTGACTAAGTCCGCGCACTTCATTCCGGTTCAGACTACTTATAATGCAGAGAAGTTGGTCAGGATCTACATCCGAGAGATAGTACGACTGCACGGGGTTCCTATTTCCATCATTTCCGACAGAGGCACTCAATTTACTTCCCATTTCTGGAGGACTTTGCAGAAGGAGTTGGGAACTCAGTTAGATCTTAGCACCGCATTCCACCCGCAGACAGATGGTAAGTTCGAGAGGACTATTCAGGTGCTTGAGGATATGTTGAGGACTTGTGTTATTGATTTTGGTGGTCATCGGGACAGTTTCTTACCCTTGGCAGAGTTCGCGTACAATAATAGCTACCATTCCAGTATCGACATGGCGCCATTCGAGGCTTTATATGGTAGGAGGTGTCGTTCTCCGATTGGGTGGTTTGATGCTTTTGAGATTCGACTGTTGGGTACAGATTTGCTGAGGGAGTCTTTGGAAAAGGTGAAGCTTATCCAGGAAAAGTGTTACACCCCGTAAATTCAAGAGGTTAAGTTAAGAACATACGAAAGGAAATAAGATTTGAATTTGGAAAGTTGGGTTGGCAAAAAGTTGTGGGCAGACTTTCAGTCAACTTTGGAGTGGTATATCTCCTAGTTCTTTAGGAGTTTTGAAGAGTTTTAAAAGATTAGTATGAAGTTCGTTGAATCTAGTTTCCAACGCAACAAACTGTTCGTCGATAGGACCTCGGAGTCAAAAATTATGGAAGTTTCAAGTTTGGTGCGCCGTCGAGCAAAGCGGCGATTCGGTTCAGTGCGCGGCCGAATCTGAGGCGCGGCGCCGGAATCTGAGGCGCGCGCGGTTGTTCTGGGGGTTCGCAGGGGTTGCAGCGCCGCCGGAATCTGAGCAGCGGCGGAATGCGAGAACTTTTCGGAAGTGGCGCCATGGCGCCGTGGCCACCAGCGGCGGATTTTCGCGATGGCGGTAAAAACAGGGATATTTTTGTTTTAAACCTATGGGAGGGTGACAAGTGTCCCTCCCATCCTTTTATCTGAAAGTGGTCCTATTTTAGGGCCAAGTCTTGGAAGACTTGGCCATTTCATTTCAAACCCTCCCAAGAAAGATCCTCTCCTTCTCTCTTGATTTTTGAAGAAAACCTAGCCTAAGAGGAAATTGTTGGAGCGACAAGAAGGAAAAGTGTGGGTAAACTTGTGGGAGCGGTGGGCGATTTTGTGGAAGGAGGTGGAAGAAAAAGGGGCTTTTGTGGGCTATTCCTTAAGGTAAAAGTTTCCCCTTTCTCTTGGTTATGAGCCTAAAGTCATTATATTTTAGTAGTATAGATGTGAGCCCGAGGTCATTATATTTTAGTGATTTAGAATTGAGCCTAAAAATTTGTTTTATTGTAGTAGTATAGAGTTGAGCACGAGGTTGTTTTATTTGAATAGATTTGGGTCGTCGCGTGTTGTAAAGGGAGATTGAAATTGTTGAAGATGTCTAGGGCTAGATATCATGTTAGACTTAAGAACTTGGATTGGAAAGAGTTGAAAGGGTTTAATATTGGTTATATTGTTGGCCAAGAATGGCATGGAAATTATTGGTTTATTTTGTGTTGTTGTGGGGCGGAAGTTTACACGTATTAGTAGGCGTGTAATCCCCTTGTAATTCTTGAATGAATTGAGCCTTAAATGTGGCGTTGGTTATTGAATTTCGCCTTGAAAAGGTGGCATAGTAAGTAGAAACAAAGGAAGTCTTTGTCCAAATTTCCGTAGAACAAGGGACTTTTCATTAGAATATATTACGTTGAAGCTAAAAGCTAATAGGCGTATTATGGTCATTATAGGTTGACATCTACGGACGCATATTGGACTTGACAAGTGGATTAAGCAAAGAGGTATGTAGAACTCTTCCTATCTCTTGAGCATGAGTAGTTATAATCGTAGTACGGTGACGTGCGTGATTTTAAATGAAGTGAAGTCATTTGACATATTTGACTTGTTTTAAGGATGTCTAGTTGGTTGAGTTAGAGAATTAACTCACGTGTCCTTAAGAAAGAGTTATAAGAATGGTTTATCCTAATAAGGTAGACAAGGATTTCTTGACATGATCAAGTATAGAATACTAGATTCGGGAAGTATTGATTCTTGAACTATTCTAAAGATAAGAGACGACTCTAAGTTAAGAAACTTGTTTTCTAAGTTAAGATTTTTGAAGTATTTTGAAGGTGGGGTAACTTGAATTGAAGTACAAGCCTCTTGGTTATAGAGAGAGCAAAGTGGTCTAAGACATAAAGAGTTATAACGGCTTTAAGGGAAGTTAGGCTTTATGGGAGGATAAGGATGTCTTGGTTCTAAAGCATAAAGTTAGTATAACGGCTTTATGGGAAGTTGGTTATAATAACTTTATGGAAGCTTAAAGAAATGGTTTTTCTCGAATAAGGTAAGCCTAGATAAAAGAATGGATACTAAGAAAGGCAATTCGATTTAAAGGCATCAATTGCTTAAAGTTTAAAAATGAGGGTCACTTGAGTTAGAAAGTCAAGCATATTTCTAATAGTATAGTGACTTGTTTGAAATGTAGATAAGCCTTGATACTACGGGTGTTAGTATCTTGGGGTCTTATGTGGAAAAGGGATCTTGGAAAGAATAGAAATACATAGTACTTTGGGTTGAATTTTCCCAGGACTTGTTAAGTGATATGGAAAGTGCCTTAAGGTCATAAAATGAGATCCATTTTGTATGTTAATGAAAGTCTAAAGAAATTGGGAGTTTACTTGGACGTACTGTCGGTGAGGGAGGATTCCACGGGTATGCCTCCATTACCTCTTATGAGTCTACCGAACGCGTCTGCGGTGATGTGGGATTCCACGGGTATGTTTCCCGGGTCATAGTATGAGTTTACTTGGACGTATCGACAGTGATGTGGGATTCCACGGGTATGCTTCCATGGTCTTAGTATGAGTTCACCGGGACATACCGCCAGTGATGTGGGATTCCACGGGTATGCAGGGGACGTCTTTACGATGAGGATTAGGCATGTAGTTTGAGGGTAAGAGTATAAATGAAGTACACCCCAAGATCGTTATACCACCTTCTTGTGGTAAGAGTATAAATGAGGGTAAACCCCAAGATCGTTATACCACG
The DNA here is from genome assembly GCA_029844215.1 of Przewalskia tangutica. Lineage (NCBI taxonomy): Eukaryota > Viridiplantae > Streptophyta > Magnoliopsida > Solanales > Solanaceae > Przewalskia > Przewalskia tangutica. The sequence goes on from CM056734.1 coordinate 77,199,027, forward strand.
GTTCCGTGGATTTGCTACCCACGATGCGAGGAACACCGCATGAAGTCATGTACCCGAGATGAGGGATTCCACGGGCATGATATATGTATATATGTATGTATTGTGTATGTGTACTGTTATACCCCGTATTTCCAGAGTATGTACGCGAGGACGTACGTAGGAAATTTCGAACTTCAAGTAAGGCTTGGCCGAATTAATGTTTGTTCACAACACCCGTTTGGAGTCGTTTTTCGACTAAACGCTTTCCACGACTTTCGTAGGGAATTTCCGCTATGTCATTTTTTATTTGTGTGGATTTGTCCGAGAGACGACAAATTTTTGACCAACAAGAGGCGCCACTGCACCTCATTGAGTGGACTTGAAACGTCCTTAGGACGAAATGGACAAGGGTGGAGCACGTTTTTTGTGCCTTTGAAAAGTCAAGGGTTGGTAGGATATTTGTGTTTGGTAAATCCTAGCCCTACACTTGCCTAACACATGGATTGATCTTGGCCTTTGGTTGGCCATCCCTTGACCTATAAATACCCCCTTAAGGTTGAAGACTTCTTCATCCAATGCCTAAGTCTTGAGAGCCTTCTCCTCCCGCGTGTGAGTTCGGTAGAGCACCCCCTCTGGGGTGCTAGCCGAGTGTACCCTCCCCTCGTCGAGAATACCCCACAGTGGGGTAGGCCGAGGTATACACCCCTGCCTAGTTGTTTTCGTATAATACCCCCTTTGTGGTATAGAAATACTCTCCAAAGTATTGTTATAATGCCCTAATACCTTAGCCTTATACCTTGTAGTATTCTAAGGTTATACCTATCTGAAAAGCCGTAAATACTATTATACCTTCCTTCAGTCACTAAACGAAACCCTAAGGAAAATCTCCATTGTTGGTTGGAGTATTATTAAGAAGTTGAGTAGAACTTCTAAGGGTTATTTGGAGCGGGTTGGAGCACCCGGAGTAGGAGCGAAACATTGCTAAGGATCGACTTTTAACTCGGATAATTATGGGCTTATCGAGGTAATTATCTTGTCCCTATTGTAATTGGATATTACATGTTGTTAGAATATATAGTTGAAGTATACTATATATAGAACGAACGTAGTTAGTTGGCAATGTCTTTTGACTTAAGCTGAAGAATAAAGAATCGAATCGTAATTACATGGGGTGTATTACTGATGAACTTGTGTAGTGGTGCGTGGAGTAGAATTGTACACGTCAGGTTAGGCGTGTAGAACCCCCTGGTTGGCTTGATGGCCAGGCCTCGATAGAGGAGGAGATTTCTGTTGTGGCGGGGAGGTCTTTGCGAATTTTACGTAGAATGATCTACGATAAGATCTAGATATTAATAAGCGCCTTGTGACCTTATAGGTTGAAGTACTACGTGTGGCGCGATCTACTTGGCTTAAGGAGTAGCCGACGTTTGGAAGTACCTGGAGCGTTTTGCTATTAGTCGATACTGCGCGAGGTATGTGAACCTCTTCCTATCCCTTCTAGCATGATATGTGTGAACTATGTAGTGCGGTGACGTCATGTACTAAATGTATTTGATTGGTGTAAAACATAAAGTGTTATAACGGCTTTATGGGAAGTTGGTTATAATGACTTTATGTTGGTAAGAAAATACATGTGGTTTTAAAAGGTAATCGATTTGAACTATAAGCGGCTTGTTATGTGTTAATAAAGAACTTGAAGTATTTCAAAAGATTTTTGAATCATTTTGAAAGAAGTAATATTTGGTTTTGAAAACTTAAGAGTTATACTAGCTTTATGGGAAGTTAGGTATAACGGCTTAAGAATGTTTCTTGATTTGAAATCGAATGTGTATCGACAAACCAACTGCGGCGTTAATAAAAGGAAATGTTTTGAATAATTAAGTATTATTAAAACCGAGAAACTTTAAATGCATGTAGAAGCTAAGATGAGACAAAATGATATTTCTAGATCATGGTCATTGTAATAAGATTGTTATAAACAAGATATCCTACTCACATATAAGGCTTATGTTTCTCAGTTGTTTAAAGGAGAATTATATTCTTAAATGAATAAGACTATGAACTACTGAAACCTTTCTAAAATGAGAAACTTGAACATTGGAAATTAGGCAAACTTGAACATTGGAAAAGAATGTTGCTACTTGATTTTACAAAGAGAAGTAATTGATTTACTTTAAAAGATAATCACTCTATTTTCATATACTACGTATTGTGTGACTTTTTGTGAAAGTGACGTATCTTTTAAAGAGTTAATGTATGAAGTACTTTGGGGATAAAAACCCGATCTTGTTAATCATATAGTAGAAAGTACCTTGTGTGAACAACTTGATTGTATTGGTTTGTGATAGCCTTGTAATACTTTCTTGTTGCTTTGATAAGTAAACGTGTTAGGATGCTACGTGTGTTAGTATCTTGTGATGTTTGTGTAAAGGGGTTCCCTTGATTGTGTTTATAAACTATCGATCGTTATGATAGTATTGTGGCATTCATCTCTTGAGATGATTAGGGGTTAAGCGCCTCCGACGCGGGTAGACTCAGCGGTCGATGGACCTATGATTCGAGAATACCTCATGCAGTCCCGAGGGCCTATGCGGAACTACGAGTTCGGGTTAGTGTCGTCCTTTATGGGCATGCGGTCCGTGGCCATGCGGACTCGGAAGTCGGGGCGATGCGGGAGTAGCTACCCTCGATGCGGGAATACCTCATGCGGGCGATGGGATTGGCCTACGCGAGTGCGGGAAGTTCGGGACTAGACGCGCGCATTAGATCTGCGGGCAAGTGGCGGCTTTGATCATGTGGCCAGACAAGCGAATCTTATAATCTGATTCGCTGACGCTTGTTGATGCGTAGGTGTTAGTAATCGGCTATGCCTTCGTACTTATATAGACTACTATGATTTCATTTCTGATATTTATTTTGATTTCACATACTAAATTTTTGTTATGACCTCGCCCGAGGCTGCGTTCATCTGCGCGGTAAAGGTACACGATCATTGATCCTCGCTCTTAGGGTCACAGTTCGGCATTTAGAAAGCTCCGTTTCTCCGAGGCTTATCGATGGTATAGTCCCTGTTGTTGTAGGTGTTTACATTCGGGGTATGGCGGGGCCACGTCGCCATTGTTGTCGTATCATTTCTTAGAAGTGCATGAAATGCATCGTGGCGGGGTTTGTGAAAAGGATTAAAGCTCATTTGTAAAAGTTGTTATTTATATATGCCAAAAGGCAAGTTTTCCTCAGACATCGTTTTGTACTTCACTTGTTTCATGTATATGTTTTATGTTCGTGATTACTCGATGTTGTGTCACTAGGGTGCCGGGTAAGGCACCATCCACGGGCCGATTTGAGTCGTGACAAAGTGGTATCGAAGCGATTAATCCTCGGAAAGTGTCTACAGGCAGTATCGATGAAGTCTTGATTATCGGTGTGTTGTGCACCAAGCCAATAATCATGAGGCTATAGGATATTTAGGATTGGTTTCTATTCTTCTCACTCTGAGATCGTGCCTTAGAGCTGAGTTGTAAGTTGGACCCTCGATGAAATTCTTTCCCTTATCATTATGCCTCGCGTAGGCAACCCGCCGGGAGGCGCAAAGCGGCGGAGGCTGAGTAGAGTTCGGAGGGTTACGTGGCAGTGCCAATCATTACCTAGGGTAATGCTTCATTCGGGATTTCTGCGACGTCGCTAGCCCTTGGCGAGTTTAAGCACGCAGCGACGGCGATTCCTCTGCGGCCATGATATTTGAACGCCTTCGCCCACGACCGAGAGCAGTATGGATTGCAAAGAGGCAACCTTACTAGCTATGGATTTGGCTACCGAGAGTATACCGTTGTATGCCAAGTCTTGATGACTACCTAAGAGAAGATTGTGCAAGAGTAATCCTTGATTGAAGCGAGCATGGCACATTATGCGGGCTTATGCGCGCAGCCGAAACGTAGAGATTGTGGGTTAACGAAGGACAACGAAGAGGCGAGCGGCGAGTCCTTTGGTAACTTTCGAGCAGCCGCCTCGCGTGAATTAGGTTATGCACATCCACCAGTGCAGAGTGGTCTTCCACGGGGTTCAGGACGTTCGGGTTATGAAGGAGTTGGTCAGAACTCCAGGGCTTCCGGTTCACAATGTGACAGACGTCATCCCGGGGAATGTCGTCTTTTAGTTGGTACTTGTTGTACCTATGACCGTCAGTGCAGTGTCGAAGTGTCCTTGTAGGAGGACTTAGCCTTCGTGATCGGTGGGTAGTTTGTCATCTTCCTTAGCTATGCGCCTGCAGGCGAGTTTGTTTAGAACGACTAAGGGGAGTGAAGCAGTAGATATAGATATATCTTTAACCCTCGCGAGTTTTGTTTATGTGATAAGGTGAGTATACCTTCAGTGCTATGTTACGATAGCGTGTGTTGGTTAGTTAACCAAGTAAGATTCGGGGGAATAGAGAAGGTGTGAACCTTAGAGTTTTGTTACGTAGAGACCTTAGAGGTAAGGTCATCTAGAGTAAAAGACGTATGGGTATGTTGATCCTTATCGGGGTGCCTAGTGCACGTGAACGATGGTTGTGAGATAAGTCACGAGTAGTGTGGGATGAAAGAGGGTAGTTGAGCTAAGAAGACCGCCAGGTTTTCGTAACGTGTTTAGTGAGATTGTTCCGGGAGCTAGTATTGTGCGCGTTCTAGGGTCGGGTTGAGGCCGTTGCGGGTCAACCCGCGGTAGGTTTGGTGGTGGGGTCGGTTGTGGTGGTCACTTGTGTTAGGGTTGTGAGGTGTTAGGCCCAGTTTAGTTAACCAGTGCGAGTTCGTGGATGCGTTCGACGATGGTCGGGCGATGGGGCAGCCCATCGTGTTCTTGATCGAGACCATTCACTCGGCGGTGTTGATTTATCGAAGGTTGTAAAGTGCAGGTGCCTACCTTCACCTTATAATGACAGTGGAGCCAAGGTTACGGCTGTTTTTGTTTCTGGAAGTTTTACCAGGCAAGATTAAGAACTCAGGTGAGTTTCAGAATCGCATTCGCCCTCGGGCCAGTGTTTGGATTTCAGGGGTAGTTGTAGGGATTGTTGTCTCCTGTCGAGAGTGTTTAAGCTACGATTCGGTGTTCGGATGTCGCCTTTTGAAACCTTGTAGGCGTAAGTGTAAGTTGTCGGTCGATTGGTTCGATGTTGGCAAGGTTCAGATAGTTGGTTGAGCTTGTTCCGGAAATTGTGGGTAGTGAAGCTTGTCTAGAAGAGGTTACGGCGGCTCGGAGATATCGTGCGGATAATCGGCGGCGCTTAGAGTTCGAGGTTGTGGTCGGTCCTCTTGAAGGTACCACCGCGGTTAGGGTGTGACGAGTTGTGGAAAAACTGAGGAACTTAGCCCGAGTTACTTTGGGCCTTTGTGAGTTCATGTGAATAATAGGCCAGGTTGCCTATATGTTAGCATTTGCCGTCCGACTTAGGAGGAAGGGCGTCCGTCTTTTCGTATTGTTATGTTCGAAAGTATCGAAGATCCATCGAGAATGTTCCCGATTAATGATGACCACGTTAGAGATAGTAACCCGAGTTTTGGATACTAAAGCGATGCTCGAAATGTGGTAATAATTCGAGTGTCTGACGGCTTCGATGATCATGGCGGCGGTACCATTTGTTGGGTCGTCGGAGCAAGGCTCGCGACAAAGTGACAAAGTGGTATCTCGACAAAGTGACAAAGTAGTATTATTTGTGGTGATGTTAGAGGTGTTTCCTCGTGGACTTAGATGTAAGTATTGTCGTGATTGTTTACGTGGCCATGTGTGGCGAGTTTGTTCTCGTAAGTATAGTAGTGAAGACTATCTTGTGGCGTTTGTTGTGAGACTTAGAAGGAACATTCGGAACGAATGTTTCTAAGGAAGGAGAATGTTATACCGTATTTCCAGTATGTGCGCGAGGGCGTGCGTAGAAATTCGAACTTCAAGTAAGGCTTGGCGAATTAATGTTTGTTCACAACACGTTTGGAGTCGTTTTTGACGAAGCGTTTTCCACGACTTTCGTAGGGGAAATTACGGCTATTTCAATTTTAATTTTTTCGGATTTTTAGAGGCGAAACATTTTGGACCAACAAGAGGCGCCTGGCACCCTCTCATTGGTGGACTTGAAACGTCCTTAGGACGAAATGGACAAGGGTGGAGCACGTTTTTTGTGCCTTTGAAAAGTCAAGGGTTGGTAGGATATTTGTGTTTGGTAAATCCTAGCCCTACACTTGCCTAACACATGGATTGATCTTGGCCTTTGGTTGGCCATCCTTGACCTATAAATACCCCAAGGTTGAAGACTTCTTCATCCAATGCCTAAGTCTTGAGAGCCTTCTCCTCCCTTTGTGTGAGTTCGGCCGAGAGCACCACTCTGTGGGTGCTAGCCGCGAGTGTACCCCTCCCCTCGAGAGTACCCCACTGGTGGGGTAGTAGAAAGGTATACACCCACACAGCCTAGTTGTTTCGTATAATACCCCTTTGTGGTATAGAAATACTCTCCAAAGTATTGTTATAATGCCCTAATACCTTAGCCTTATACCTTGTAGTATTCTAAGGTTATACCTATCTGAAAATCCCGAAATACTATTATACCTTCCTTGATCACTAAACGAAACCCTAAGGAAAATCTCCATTGTTGGTTGGAGTATTATTAAGAAGTTGAGTAGAACTTCTAAGGGTTATTTGGAGCGGGTTGGAGCACCCGGAGTAGGAGCGAAACATTGCTAAGGATCGACTTTTAACTCGGATAATTATGGGCTTATCGAGGTAATTATCTTGTCCCCCTATTGTAATTGGATATTACATGTTGTTAGAATATATAGTTGAAGTATACTATATATAGAACTGAACGTAGTTAGTTGGCAATGTCTTTTGACTTAAGCTGAAGAATAAAGAATCGAATCAGTAATTACATGGGTGTATTCAGATGAGCTTGTGTAGTGGTACTGTGGAGTAGAATTGTACACGTCCGGTTAGACGTGTAGAACCCCCCCCTGGTTGGCTTGATAGCCGGCCTCGATAGAGGAGGAGATTTACGCTGTGGCGGGGGGGGAGGTGCTGCCGAATTTTCTGTAGAATGATCTACGATAAGATCTAGATGTTAATAAGCGCCTTGTGGCCTTATAGGTTGAAGTACTACGTGTGGCGCGATCTACTTGGCTTAAGGAGTAGCCGACGTTTGGAAGTACTTGGAGCGTTTTGCTATTAGTCGATACTCGTCGCGAGGTATGTGAACCTCTTCCTATCCCTTCTAGCATGATATGTGTGAACTATGTAGTGCGGTGACGTCACGTGTACTAAATGTATTTGATTGGTGTAAAACATAAAGTGTTATAACGGCTTTATGGGAAGTTGGTTATAACGACTTTATGTTGGTAAGAAAATACATGTGGTTTTAAAGGGTAACTGATTTGAACTATAACTGGCTTGTTATGTGTTAATAAAGAACTTGAAGTATTTCAAAAGATTTTTGAATCATTTTGAAAGAAGTAGTAATATTTGGTTTTTGAAAACTTAAGAGTTATACTAGCTTTATGGGAAGTTAGGTATAACGGCTTAAGAATGTTTTTCTTGATTTGGAAATCGAATGTGTATCGACAAACCATCTGCGGCGTTAATAAAGGAAATGTTTTGAATAATTAAGTATTATTAAAACGGAGAAACTTCCATCTGCATAGAAGCTAAGATGAGACAAAATGATATTTCCTAGATCATGTTCTTTGTAATAAGATTGTTATAAACAAGATATCCTACTCACATATAAGGCTTATGTTTCTCAGTTGTTTAAAGGAGAATTATACTCTTAAATGAATAAGACTATGAACTACGAAACCTTTCTAAAATGAGAAACTTGAACATTGGAAATTAGGCAAACTTGAACATTGGAAAAGAATGTTGCTACTTGATTTTACAAAGAGAAGTAATTGATTTACTTTAAAAAGATAATCACTCTATTTTCATATACTACGGGTATTGTGTGACTTTTTGTGAAAGTGACGTATCTTTTAAAGAGTTAATGTATGAAGTACTTTGGGGATAAAAACCCGATCTTGTTAATCATATAGTAGAAAGTACCTTGTGTGAACAACTTGATTGTATTGGTTTGTGATAGCCTTGTAATACTTTCTTGTTGCTTTGATAAGTAAACGTGTTAGGATGCTACGTGTGTTAGTATCTTGTGATGTTTGTGTAAAGGGGTTTCCCTTGATTGTGCTTATAAACTATCAGTCGTTATGATAGTATTGTGGCATTCATCTCTTGAGATGATTAGGGGTTAAGCGCCTCCGTCGCGGGGTAGACTTCAGCGGGTCGATGGACCTATGATTCGAGAATACCTCATGCAGTCCCGAGGGCCTATCGGAGCTACGAGAGTTCGGAGTTAGTGTCGTCCTTTATGGGCATGCGGTCGCGTGGCCATGCGGACTCGGAAGTCGGGGCGATGCGGGAGTAGCTACCTCGACGCGGGAATACCTCATGCGGGCGATGAGATTGGCCTATCGCGGAGTCGCGGGAAGTTCGGGACTAGACGCGCATTAGATCTGCGGGCAAGTGGCGGCTTTGATCATGTGGATGCAGACAGATCTTATAATCTGATTCATGACCTTGTTGATGCGTAGGTGTTAGTAGTCGGCTATGCCTTCGCACTTACCGTGCGGTGTTATTATAGCACAGTGGGACCTGGTGTTCATGTGTGTTCCTTGGTGCTTTTATATCATAAAGCTGCCGTGATGAGAATGTGTCCCAGGCACGATTGAGGTTGTGGGCGTGAGACCCTGTTATGTTCTTTTGTGATGACTTGAGGCGTGAGTCCACGACTTGATAAAGCTGCTTAGTTATTGTGAATCGTAGTTTGGTTATCATACATGTCTCTGCTTTATATAGACTACTATGATTTCATTTACGATGTTATTTTGATTTCACATACTCGGTACTGTTATCTTGACCTCGCCCGAAGCTGCGTTCATGCCGCAGTAAAGGTACACCGATCATCGATCCTCGCTCTTGGTCACGATTCGGCATTTGGGAAAGCTCCGTTTCTCGGAGGCTTATCGATGGTATAGTCCCTGTTGTTGTAGGTGTTTACATTCGGGGTATGGCGGGATCATCCGCCATTGTTGTCGTATCATTTCTTAGAAGTGCATGCTTGCAAGCGTGGCGGGGTTTGTGAAAAGGATTAAAGCTCATTTGTAAAAGTTGTTATTTATATATGCCAAAGGCAAGTTTTCCTCAGTTCTTGTTTTGTACTTCACTTGTTTCATGTATATGTTTTATGTTCCGATTACTCGATGTTGTGTCACTAGGGTGCCCGGTAAGGCACGATCCGGGCGATTTGGTCGTGACATGTCTGTAAACAATGAGGTAGGATGCCACGCGTCACGTGGTTGTATTTACTTTATGGTATCGGCGGTGGCAGGGATCCAGGCGGAGGATATAGGTATATACATGGTTAGATTTGTGTGTACGCCGACAGTGAGGAAGGATGCCACGAGCGCGTCACGAGTTAGATTCTACACTAGCGGTCGACGGTGATGGGAATCCAGCGCGCTTGGATATTTGGCGGGTTCATAGCCCCGTGTGACTATGGTTCATATGTTGAGACAGTGTATAAGGTAAAACCGACTTTCATTACTTCCACTTCGCGAGGCGATGTATCGCTAATTTGGTTATCATATATGTCTTCACCGTATTTTTGACTATTATGATTTAAATTACGATACTTTCGATTTGCATACTTGGTACATATTTTGTCTTGACCTCGCTTGGCTGCGTTCATGCCGCGAGTTGAGGTACATAGCTTGTTGATCCGCACTCCTAGGATCACGGTTCAGTTCTGGAAAGCTCCATTTCTCAGGAGACTTTGTTTTTGGTATGGTTCCTCAAGTCGTTGACTTTTGTACATTCGTGGTATGGCGGGGCCACTGTCCGTCACACTTGTTATGTAAACTCTTGAAGTGCAGTAGTCATATCTTGTGGGTCACCTTAAAAAAGAAATTTGAGGTAATCTTTGTTGGATTTGTTTATATCCGAGGTAGCCTTATCGGTGACTATTATTTATTTCATTGTTTAAGTTTATGAATGTTCGCCGTTTATCTCGATGTATACTGTAAGGGTGCCCGGAGTAGGGCACGATCGCGAGCCCGGGTGGTCGTGACAAAAGTGGTATCGAGCGATTAGTCCTCGGAAAGTGTCTGAGGCGTGTCTACAGTAGAGTCTTGATTATTGATGTGTTGTGCACCACATCTATAATCAGGAGGCTGCAGGACATTTAGGATTTGTTTCCATTCTTCTCTCTCTGAAATCGTGCAGTAGAGCTGTCCTACTAGGCTGAATCCTCTCTGACCTATTCTTATGTATCAGTTATGCCACCACGGAAGGCGACGGGGCGAAGGGCAAAGCGGCAAGAGTTGTTAGTGGTACACAGGATTTCTAGGAATCGAGCCCGGACTATGCACGAGGTTATGGGGATCGGCGAGATCGGCCACGCCGGCGATATTAGAGAGCGATAGCGGCAGTAACACGAAGTTCCGTGCACGACCGCCAGTTCCACGGCCGGTGAATATCGAGATACGGAGAGCGGTCCGATTATTGACTAGCATTATGGCGGCGGCGCGAGCGAGGCCGTGGCTAACCCTGGCCGATAGTTTGGCGATTCGGGACTTTACGAGTTGTAATCCACCCGAGTTCTATGGTTGAAAGTCGAGAGGACCCTCGTGAATTCATTCGGCGGTCACGGTGGACTATGCAGTGCTTAGGGCCTCGGAGGCGAGTCCGTTGTGTTAGCTTCTTACCGGTTCTGCGATATTGCGTTGAAGCGGTTCGAGTCGTGGGTGTTGTCTAGAGGTATGGGTGCTCCTCCGGTGTTTGGGGTGAGTTCACGGGATCCTTCTGGATCACTTTTTGCCTCACGAGGCGAGAGAGCCCGCTTGGATAGGTTCTTAGCGTTAAGGCAGAATGGGAGAACCATCGAGAATACAACACAGAATTTGACTCATTGGCGGTATGCACCACTTGTGGCGGATATGGCGGGCCGAGTTCACCGTTATGTGATGGGACTAGACCGATATATGGTTACCGCGTATGCAGGAGTGGCTCTTCACCAGTATGGATATTGCCGGAGATGCAGCTTATGCGCGAGGATTGAGGATAAGGAGAGAGAGCGGCCAGATTCAGTCCGGCCAAGAGGCGGGGCAGAGTTTCAGATAGTTTTCGGGCGGACAGCCTCAAGAACAGCTAGGACTACATTTCACCGACGCGAGTGCTCCTTCTCGGCCTTACGGCGAGTGGTTTGACCGCCGAGAATATTCGGGGCGGAGTCGGTGGCTCGGGGTTCTTTGGTTCCGAGATGTCGGGATAGTAGCGCGAGGCCACCTTTGCCTCGGTGTGGTTCTTGTGGTAGAGCTCATTTTGGGAATGTCGGACTAGGTCGACGACATTGTTACGCGGCAGCGAGGCCGTTTGGCGAGAGGCTGTCAGGCAGTGATGCGGTGGAATAACCGCGATCTATTAGGTCGATTCGCGGGTTCTTCGCCTTGATAGCTGGCGAGGATGTTTATGCACGGCGGTATGGCGAGAGGTCGTGTAGCGATTCCCGATTTTAGCGGTCCTTTTACCGTCTATGCGACTTGGTATATTTTGATCCTTTAGAGACTTGTATGCATGATAAAGTTGTTGTATGTTTTAGTGTCATGAGCGGATTACATTGAGACTATGTATGTATGCAGTAGGTGGGAAGTGCGATGAGAGAAGCATTTTAGGCCTTGAATGGGAGTAAATAGCGTTGGTGCACCGCTTGGGATCTGTTTTCTTGGTTGATAATGATGGATGGGTATGCGAGTGCGATATCTTAGGATGATGGCGACTAAATAAAGTTCCATTAATTGTAAGTACGAGAGTATTAGATTGACTCCAAAAGAACATTCGGGACGAATGTTTCTAAGGAAGAATGTTACACCAGTAAATTCAAGAGGTTAAGTTAAGAACATACGAAAGGAAATAAGATTTGAATTTGGAAAGTTGGGTTGGCAAAAAGTTGTGGGCAGACTTTCAGTCAACTTTGGAGTGGTATATCTCCTAGTTCTTTAGGAGTTTTGAAGAGTTTTAAAAGATTAGTATGAAGTTCGTTGAATCTAGTTTCCAACGCAACAAACTGTTCGTCGATAGAACCTCGGAGTCAAAAATTATGGAAGTTTCAAGTTTGGTGCGCCGTCAGGCAAAGCGTGATTCTCGGTTGAGAGGTACAGCGTGGCCACGAATCTGGTCGCGGCGCCGGTTGTTCTGGGGGTTCGCAGGGTTGCAGTGGCCGCGCCGAATGCGAGGCAGCGGCGGAATGCAGAACTTTTCGGAGCAGTGGCGTAGCTGGCCGGCGGCCGCGGCCCAGGCGAGGCGATTTTTTTGATGGCGAAAAACAGGGGATATTTTTGTTTTAAACCTATGGGAGGGTGACAAGTGTCCCTCCATCCTTTATCTGAAAGTGGTCTATTTTAGGGCCAAGTCTTGAAGACTTGGCCATTTCATTTCAAACCCTCCCAAGAAAGATCCTCTCCCTTCTCTCTTGATTTTTGAAGAAAACCTAGCCTAAGAGGAAATTGTTGGAGCGGCGGCAAGAAGGAAAAGTGTGGGTAAACTTGTGGGAAGCGGTGGGCGATTTTGACGGAAGGAGGTGGAAGAAAAAGGGGCTTTTGTGGGCTATTCCTTAAGGTAAAAGTTTCCCCTTTCTCTTGGTTATGAGCCTAAGGCTGTTATATTTTAGGAGTATAGATGTGAGCACAGGTCATTATATTTTAGTGATTTAGAATTGAGCCTAAAGATTTGTTTTATTGTAGTAGTATAGAGTTGAGCACGAGGTTGTTTTATTTGAATAGATTTGGGTCGTCGCGTGTTGTAAGGGAGATTGAAATTGTTGAAGATGTCTAGGGCTAGATATCATGTTAGACTTAAGAACTTGGATTGGAAAGAGTTGAAAGGGTTTAATATTGGTTATATTGTTGGCCAAGAATGGCATGGAAATTATTGGTTTATTTTGTGTTGTTGTGGGGCGGAAGTTTACGTATTAGTAGGCGTGTAATCCCTTGTAATTCTTTGAATGAATTGAGCCTTAAATGTGGCGTTGGTTATTGAATTTCGCCTTGAAAAGGTGGCATAGTAAGTAGAAACAAAGGAAGTCTTGTCCAAATTTCTCGTAGAACAAGGGACTTTTCATTAGAATATATTACGTTGAAGCTAAAAGCTAATAGACGTATTATGGTCATTATAGGTTGACATCTACGGACGGCATATTGGACTTGACAAGTGGATTAAGCAAAAGAGGTATGTAGAACTCTTCCTATCTCTTGAGCATGAGTAGTTATAACTGTATGGTACGGTAGACGTACGTGATTTTAAATGAAGTGAAGTCATTTGACATATTTGACTTGTTTTAAGGATGTCTAGTTGGTTGAGTTAGAGAATTAACTCACGTGTCCTTAAGAAAGAGTTATAAGAATGGTTTATCCTAATAAGGTAGACAAGGATTTCTTGACATGATCAAGTATAGAATACTAGATTCGGGAAGTATTGATTCTTGAACTATTCTAAAGATAAGAGACCTGACTCCTAAGTTAAGAAACTTGTTTTCTAAGTTAAGATTTTTGAAGTATTTTGAAGGTGGGGTAACTTGAATTGAAGTACAAGCCTCTTGGTTATAGAGAGAGCAAAGTGGTCTAAGACATAAAGAGTTATAACGGCTTTATGGGAAGTTAGTTATGACGGCTTTATGGGAGGATAAGGATGTCTTGGTTCTAAAGCATAAAGTTAGTATAACGGCTTTATGGGAAGTTGGTTATAATAACTTTATGGAAGCTTAAAGAAATGGTTTTTCTCGAATAAGGTAAGCCTAGATAAAAGAATGGATACTAAGAAAGGCAATTCGATTTAAAGGCATCAATTGCTTAAAGTTTAAAAATGAGGGTCACTTGAGTTAGAAGCCGAAGCATATTTCTAATAGTATAGTGACTTGTTTGAAATGTAGATAAGCCTTGATACTACGGGTGTTAGTATCTTGGGGTCTTATGTGGAAAAGGGATCTTGGAAAGAATAGAAATACATAGTACTTTGGGTTGAATTTTCCCAGGACTTGTTAAGTGATATGGAAAGTGCCTTAAGGTCATAAAATGAGATCCATTTTGTATGTTAATGAAAGTCTAAAGAAATTGGGAGTTTACTTGGACGTACTGTCGGTGAGGGAGGATTCCACGGGTATGCCTCCATTACCTCCTTATGAGTCTACCGGAACGTACCGGCAGTGATGTGGGATTCCACGGGTATGTTTCCCGGGTCATAGTATGAGTTTACTTGGACGTATCGACAGTGATGTGGGATTCCACGGGTATGCTTCCATGGTCTTAGTATGAGTTCACCGGGACATACCGCCAGTGATGTGGGATTCCACGGGTATGCACCGGGACGCCTTTACGATGAGGATTCCGAGGCATGTAGTTTGAGGGTAAGAGTATAAATGAGAAGTACACCCCAAGATCGTTATACCACCTTCTTCGTAAGAGTATAAATGAGGTAAACCCCAAGATCGTTATACCACCGGTTTAGTGGATTTGCTACCCACGATCGAGGAACACCGCATGAAAAGTCATGTACCCGAGATGAGGGATTCCACGGGCATGATATATGTATATATGTATGTATTGTGTATGTGTACGCCGACAGTGAGGTAGGATGCCACGGGCGCGTCACATGGTTGTATTTACTTTATGGCTGTCGGCAGTGACGGGGGATCCCACGGGCAGAGGATATAGGTATATACATGGTTAGAGTTGTGTGTCTGTGAGCGGTGAGGAAGGATGCCGCAGGCGCGTCACGAGTTAGATTCACACTGGCGGTCGGCGGTGATGGGAATCCCACGGGCGCTTGGATATTTGGTGGGGTTCATAGCCACCGTGTGACTATGGTTCATATGTTGAGACAGTGTATAAGGTAAAAGCGACTTTCATTACTTCCCTTCACGTGAGGCGCGATTATCTTGCTAATTTGGTTATCATATATGTCTTCACCTGTATTTTTGACTATTATGATTTAAATTACAGTACTTTCAGTTTTGCATACTTGGTACATATTTTGTACTGACCTCCTTCGGGGGGCTGCGTTCATGCCGCAGGTTGAGGTACATAGCTTGTTGATCCGCACTCCTAGGATCACGGTTCAGTTCTGGAAAGCTCCATTTCTCCGGAGACTTTGTTTTTGGTATGGTTCCCTGAAGTCGTTGACTTTTGTACATTCAGGGGTATGGCGGGGCCCTGTCCCGTCACAGTTGTTATGTAAACTCTTAGAGGTCTGTAGTCATATCTTGTGGGTCACCTTAAAAAAAGAAATTTGAGGTAACTGCTGTTGGATTTGTTTATATCCAGGGAGGTAGCCTTATCGGCTGACCTATTATTTATTTCATTGTTTAAGTTTATGAATGTTCCGCCGTTTATCTCTGATGTATACCTGTAAGGGTGCCCAGGTAGGGCACCAGTCGCGGGCCCGGGGTCGGGTCGTGACAAAAAGCTTCTGGCAGCCCAGAGTAGACAAAAGGAGTATGCGGATCGAAAGGTTCGTGGTACAGAGTTCATGGTTGGTGAGCAGGTCCTATTGAAGGTTTCACCCATGAAAGGTGTGATGCGGTTCGGGAAGAAGGGCAAGTTGAGCCCTAGGTTTATTGACCCTTTTGAAATTCTTCGTCGAGTTGGTGAGAAGGCGTACGAGTTGGCTTTACCACCAGGTTTGGCAGGTGTTCACCCGGTATTCCATATTTCCATGTTGAAGAAGTACCATTCAGATGGGTCTTATATCATTCAGTGGGATTCCGTATTATTTGATTAGAATCTGTCCTTCGAGGAAGAGCAGGTAGCAATCTTGGATAGGCAAGTAAGAAAGTTGAGGTCCAAGGAAATTGCTTCAGTCAAGGTGCAGTGGAAGCATCGTCCGATTGAGGAGGCCACTTAGGAGACCGATGTGGATATGTGGAGTAGATATCCTCAGTTGTTCGATAGTTCAGGTACCTCTTTTCTTCCACCCATATCCTTGTCGCTCGAGGACGAGCGATTGTTTGATTGATATATAATGTAACGACTCGTTAGTCGTTTAGCACTTTAAGACTACGAAAGGAGTATGAGACCATAGGGTAATTAATTATATGATTTTAATATATGAAATGTGGCATGCAATTAATTAAAAGAATTAGTGGTCCAAGCCCACAACTTAATAGGGTTACACGGCCAAAACAAAAGAAAGAAGGAAAATAAAAAGGAAAAGGGGGAGAGGGACGTAGGAAGCAACAAAGGAAAAGAAAACAAAGAGGAGGAGAAAAGGACAAGAAAATAAAACGTTGGAGCAAAAGAAAAAGAGAAGGAAAGAAAAACGTGAAATACAGAACCTAGCAGCCAAAACAAAAAGAAAAGAAAGAAACGAGAAAACCTTACTGCTAGAGGAAAAGAAAAGGAACAAAAAAAGAAGAAGAAAAGGAACAAAAAGAAAGGAAAACGAGGTAGGCATCAAAATAAAGGGTGAAAAAGTTCTTCAAATCCAATCACTATATCCAGGTATAGTATCCGATTTCACATATACTCATATAACTATGTTTCTTGAATTGGATTATGAGGGAATAACATTGTTTATTATTTTAGTGTAGGAGTTAACTATCACACACAGAATATAAAACGTGAAAACTGTACACATCCGTAAGGAATATGAAAATATGGGCTGAATGAAAGTTGTATATTACTCGGTTCCCATCAGTTAGATATCTTACGGAGATAAATACGAGTTATGGTTTGAAAGTTATGACTGTTTAAAGTTTCTACCTCGTTTTACCGAAACCCAGGCGACACAGAATATAAAACGTGAAAACTGTACAAATTCGTAAGGAATATGAAAACATAGGCTGAATGAAAGTTTCTGTCAGTTTGAGATCTTACGGAGATAAATCCTACCTGTGGTTTGAAAGATGTGACTGTTCAAAGTTCTGCCTTGTTTTATCAAAAAAAAAATCTGGAAAGTTGAAAGAAAGGAATGTTATTTGAAATTCCTGAAGTTATGCTAATATTTTTATATGTGTAGGGGTTTAGTCATACAATTGAAATGGTAAAAATATTGTTAATATAAATATAGCAAGGTGGTGTCCTTAGATTCGTATTATAACGTAGTTCGCATATTTTCTAGATTCTAAGCGTTCAGAGGCTCTACGCAAGGAAAAGGCATTGGCTTGATTTTTCGTGGCACCGATCGTCATTGAGGTAGGTTATGGTTTATTTTAGTTAGACTCTGATTAGAGAATCGTATGTAGTTATAGGAAGTGACAGGGATAGCATGATAGGCCTTCGGGCATGAAGTGGAGATAAATTACAATTACGTTGGTTTTGTCAGCTGTTATGCGGGCGTATCGCCATATGTGTTATTTTTTGTGATTATCACTTGATATGACTTGTACTTGTCGATTATCTATTTGTGATACGTGTTGAGACAACTATCATGCATGTCATATTTTTTCTATATTATTGTTGTGATGATATTGATTGGCCTCCTAGGTTTTTGCCGGAGAGCGTGAGTGATTGGCCTCCGAGGTTTCTGCCGGAGAGCGTGATTGATTGGCCTCCGAGGTTTCTGCCGGAGAGCGTGAGTGATTGGCCTCTGAGGTTTCTGCCGGAGAGCGTGAGTGATTGGCCTCCGAGGTTCTATCCGGAGAGCGTGAGTGGTACATGGACTTCGCGGGTCCCCCATGGGTCATGGCTTGAAGGCACTGCCTTAACATGTGTGTACGAGAGTGGAGTGAGAGAGAGAGAGAGATGTGACTATTTCATTGCATTACATTCATCCACTCTTATATTTGATTGATCATTTGCTGAAATTATATCTGTCTTGGTTGATTCTCGATTTCTTTACACTTTACCTGTTTATGATACGTGAACATGCCTGTTTGTTCTATGTGCTACTTGTTAGTTTCAACTTCTTCATGCGTTATCTAATCACTGTCGGCCTATGATGCTTACTGGTACTAGTGTTGTACTGATACTACTCTTGCTGCACTTTTGTTGAGTGCAGAGTACGATCTAGGTTCCAGTTCTACGCCCCGTGGCTGATTCGCGATGTGTACATCTTCTAGTCATTCAGGGTGAGCTACTTGGTCGTCCGTGGCCCCTGAAGGGCTTCTTAGTTATTTCCATTTTTTGTTGGTTATTGATAGACTATGTGTAGCCTTCGGGTATTTTTAGACTTCTATTTTCAGACTTGTTAGTGCTCTTGTACCCGTTTGACCAGATTTTGGGGAATTTCGTATTTAAGACTTAATAACTTCTTTTCGTTATTTTATTTTTCGCTGATTAACTTGTTATTGAGAATGTGATTCGCCTACTCGAGGGAATAGGGTAGGTGTCATCACGACTCGTGAGTTGGATCGTGACAGTCAAACACTGTTAGATGAGCTTGCTGAACAAGCTATTTCAGAATCAACAAATATAGATGCAAGTAATAGTCGAAATAAAACACAATCTTTCTAGTAGATGGGAGGGCTCAGAGTCCAAGAAAACCTCAAAGTAGAAGTGTCTGGAGATGACAATGATAAACATCCTGAAAATGGCCAAGAATCAGATAAAACTGAAAAAAAGATAAAGAAAAGGTAAGGTCTACGTACACTCTACCCTCCCCTGACCCCATGTTATGGTACTTTACTGGGTATGTTGTATGTTGTTATTGTTGTTGTAGAATTGAAGCCAACTGTGAAGACGGTCAACCTATATGACTTCCCTTGGGCTTTCATGGTAAACTTCTTCAATATTTTTATATTTTATCTTCTTTTTAAAAAAAATGTTTTTATTACATAGAGGATAGGGGAAAGGGTAATAGAGAGGGAATTACAATGCCCTCACCAACAAGGTAAAAGTTCAGGTAGCTGACTAACTAAGCTATTAGATCCCTAATTTTTTTTTTTTTTTTGCATTTTAATCATTATTCTGATTTACCTGGCATATTGTTTTCTAGACTTGGACATTTGAAGTCATTCCACACCTTCGGCATCAAGTGAAGGACTACTCAAAAGAAGTTTCTTATCCAAAGAGATGAAGAAAATGCTGAAGGAGATGAAGAAGAAGGAGATAAAGGGGATGAAGGAGCTGAAGGGGATGAATGAGGTGAAGAAGATGTAGAAACTGAAAATGGTAATAAAGAAGAAGAAGAAGAATCAACAGATCAGACCTTGGCCGAGTTAAGAAGAAAAAGGAAACATAATGTGGATGTCAATCTTGTTGAGTCTTCTAGTATTGCCACAGATCCCAATAGACCTTCGATTGAAGAGGTCGTCAAGAGTTTCAGCATTGAAAAGTACGGCGTGACGATACCGCTGAATGGAAATAAGGATTTGTCCGGTGATTTTATGGTTAGATCAACCATGGGCAAGGGCTTTGACACCTTCAGGGGCATTCTCCGATAGCAGGGGTTGGATAATTTCTTTAGGGCTAGCTGTTTTGGGCTCTATTTAGATTTGCCTGAAGATACTGGTGCCCGATTTCAAATGACAATGATTTCTGAGCTTTTCTAAGACATTATGTAATTTAAGTAATATATTAAGTGTCCAGTACTTTTCTAAGACATTTTATTAAGTATATATTAGGTGTTCATTATTTAAGTTGTATTCAATATATTATGTTCAGTGGTTTCAGTAGTTTTAAACAAGTCACAAAATCTACAGCTGTTGAAGAAGTTGCAACAACTGATCTATTTGTTGCAACAAGTTTTTAATATGTTACAACAGATGAGTAAGTTGTTGCAACAAGTTTGTAATTTGTTGCAACAGATGGTTCAGTTGTTGCAACATATGGGTCAGTTATTGCGATAAATCTAACAGTTGTTGAAGAAGTTGCAACGACTAACCCATTTGTTGCAATAAGTTTGTAATCTGTTGCAACAGATGAGTCAGTTGTCGCAACAAGATGTAAATTTGTTGCAACAGATGGTTCAGTTGTTGCAACATATGAGTTAGTTATTGCGATAAATCTAACTGCTGTTTTAGAAGTTGCAACAAGTTGATAATCTATTGCAACAAGTTTCTGATATGTTGCAACAAGTTTCTGATGTTGCAACAAATCTTTCAATTGTTGAAGAAATTACAACAATTAACCCATCTGTTGCAACAAGTTTGTAATTTGTTGCAACAGATGTGTTAGTTGTTACAACAAGTTAATAATATGTTGCAACATGTGCATTATCTATTGTAGCGGATGAGTAACCTGTTTAAAAACTTCACATTTAGTAAACAATAAGTATCATTAGTTTTCGTTGTTTACACCTAAATATGGGTGAATCAAGTAGTTCTCATCAAATTACACCAACGATTGCTCGATTTGAGAAGTATACGCTTAGTTGATCATATGTCCTGACTCAGAATACCATCAAATTGGTTAGGAACATTTAGTAAACAATAAATATCATTGACTTTTCGTTGTTTACACCTAAATATGAGTGAATCAAGTAGTTCTCATCAAATTACACCAACGATCACTCGATTTGGGAAGTATACGCTTAGAATTTTCCATCAAATCAATGAAATTACCGTCTAATCAATTAAGGATGTTATTAGATAAATATATTGATCACTAAATATCATTGAATCCTTTTGTTTAACACTAAATATCATTGGTTCCCTCTGTTAATAACTAAACATATGTGACTTATATCCTAGTTATTGCAGTAATTTAATGATCTGTTGCATCAATTACATAATCTGTTGCAGCAATTACATAATTTGCTGCAGCAATTGCATAATCTGTTGCAGCAGTTGCATAACCTGTTGCAATAAGTACATAATCTGTTGCAGCAATTGCATAATCTATTGCAGCAGTTGTATAACCTGTTGCAACAAGTACATAATCTGTTGCAGCAGGTAACATAGTTGTTGAACAAGTCATATCACTTGTTGGATGAAACAACTCATTCCATTTGTTGGATGAAACAAGTTAAAGACTTTCTGCAACAACTCATTCCATTTGTTGTAAAAACTCAAAACACTATAGGAACTTACTGTAACAAGTCATGTCACTTGTTGGAAAACCGAGTTAAGTTAGTTGCTGCAACAAGGTCGATTACTGGTTGGCAAAATCCCAACAAGTTACACAGTTGTTGCAACATAATTTTTACTTGGTGAAAACTGTTAAGAAATTGCAAAACCACAGAACATATATTGGTGATTTGAGCAAGATCAACATATCATTTAAATCAATTTTACTAACAGAAACAACATAAAAATATCATAAAATCTAATTTCACATACAATAGTAATTATTATTACAAGACATTGCAAATTTAACAACTAGGGAACAATTCGGTTTGGACATGTAGTTTTTTATGGCCATCTGTTTTGCATATGGAGAATTTGTTTTTCCTCGTTGCAAGTGATTCCCCGATTCCACGCCTCCTCTTTGTCCGTCTTCTTTCCAGTTTGCTCGGATCAACATGTGGAGGAGGTATTTCTATCTCTAAAATCTCTATAGGAACTTCCTAAGATTCTTCAGAAGGCACGAGATTCATTTCCTCACAGTATGCAATTATGTAATTCCCCACCCTGTAATATGGAGATGAGTAGTCATAAATCCGCCTTCCAAAGTCTTCACCATATTGGACTCGAAGCGCTGCCATAGTCTTCACCTGAAGATATTTTATTTAACAAAAAATTGGTCATGAGAATACATACCAATCTATAACAAAATAAAACAGTTGCAGCAGTTGTTCCAACAGATTATTGACTTGTTGGAACAAGTGGACTACTTATTGCAACATGTAATAAAATTGTTGCAACAAATCACTAATCTGTTGGAGTCAGCTTCAATTTTTTGGGGGTAATGTTTCAGACTGTTGAAGATGTCCAACAGATTATCGAGTTATTGCAACAAGTGTATTACTTGCGGCAAATGTACACTTGTTGCAAGTCAATAATCTGTTGAAGCGACTTCACTTTTTGGGTTATTTGGACAAAAGCGGTGACTCAACAGATAGTTGAGTTGTTGCAACAAGTGGAACACATGTTGCAACAAGTGGAACACATGTTGCAACAACTATACAACTTGTTGCAGCAAGTCAATAATTTGTTGAAAGCAGCTTCAGTTTTTTGGGTTACGTTTCAGACAAAAATTGAAGCTGACTCCAACATATAGTTGGGTTGTTGCAACAAGTGGAACACCTGTTGCAACAACTATACAACTTGTTGCAACAAGTCAATAATCTGTTGGAAGTGGCTTCAGTTTTTTGGGTTCTGTTTCAGACAAAAACTGAAGCTGACTCCAACAGATCGTTGAGTTGTTGCAACAAGTGGAATACATGTTGCAACAACTCACTCAGTTATTGCAGGTTATTTATTTAACAATTACAACAACTTCATAATCTGTTGTAGAAGTTGCAACAACCACATTATATGTTGCAACAACTACAACATCTACTGTAAGTTGTTGGAAAATCAGTAAATTTATACCCAGGTGAAAAATTGAAATAAAACAACATTGTTGTACACTTGTACTTACCAAATGAGCGGAAAACACTTATGAAATAATTTTCAGTGCTACACCAACAAAATCCAGTCAAAAAATTGCAAAATTGGGTGGTCACATTTTTTTCTTTCTTGAGCAACAATGGCGGACGAAGAAGAAGAAGAAGAAAGCAGAACAATGGAATGAGTTATGAAATAATTTCCAGTGCTACACGAATGAAATTCAGTCAAAAAGTTACAAAATCAGGTGGTCTTGTTTTTTCTTTCTTAAGCAAAATCCAGTCAAGACGAAGAAGAAGAAATGATCAGCAGAATAATAATAATAATAATAAGAAGAAATGATCAGCAGAATAATAATAATAAGAAGAAACAAAACAAAAAAGAAGAGCAAAAAATGATGGAAACGGCGCAGACAAACAGAAAATTTGGCGCGTTTTTTTTGGCTCTGTAGGGTTTATATGAGTTGGGTCAAAGTGTTAAAAATAAAACTTGGAGACAAAGTGTAAAAAATAAAGCTTGGATCAAAGTGTTAAAAATATAACTTTGGGGTGAGTCAAAACTATATAATCACTAATTCAAAGTTTATCGCCGCTGTTCAATTAAAAAAACTAAAGTTACCCAACTCAATTTTAAAAACTATTTGTTAATTAAAAGTGTCTGTCTCCATTACTCTATTGACCCACTACCCAATTCATTTTCTTTTTTCAACTTCCCACCCACTATTTGACAATTTATTCTAACGCATAACGAAAAGTTTGCACGACGATCGGATCCTTGTTGTCTGACTAATCTATTGCATTGACGTTTTCCGTTTTGCTAACAATGTCGAAACAAACGTACAAAGTTGGATTCTTTTTCCGTCGGCAGTTCACGATGACCGCTGCCGAAGCTCCGGCGGACATTGAGAACATATTCAATGGTTATTCCGGCGACGGAGGAGTGATGAGCGTGGAGAAGCTTCATCAATTCTTGATAGAGGTTCAGAAGGAGAAAAATGCGAGCTTAGAGGAGGCTCAGGCCATTATCAATAACCACGGTGACACATGCATCCACCTCGATGCCTTGTTCAAGTATCTCTTTTCGGATGTTAATCCTCCTCTCGATCCTAAACTCGGGGTACTCATTTTCTCATAATCAACTTTATTATGTTTCGATACAACTTTCCAGAATTCAAGTTCATTATACTATTCAAATTTTAAACTTTTCTCTTCGTTTCCCCCCTTCTAATATTACTACTTATTTAATATGTTGTTAGTACCAATCTAGAACTTTCAATAAACAATCACAATAATATAATAATGATGCATCTGTAATTGAAATTAACAACGATGAAAAACAACAAATTGAAAACACACACTAACTTGTGTCGATAGAGGCCTGCAATACAGTGACCTAAGACAGAAATTCGCCCCCACTCGTGCTGTAGTTTCATGGACGTCTATCTTGAGGATACAACTATCTGGTTCAGGTTCTTGCACGAGAACTTGATCCCTGACGAATTTACTTTAAGTGTTTTTCAGAAAATCTCTTTTTAGAAGAAGAAGATGAAGCCACAATCTTAGATCATTAAATGTGTTTTTAATGATTTATTGTAAGAGTATTGTGTTGTATATCTTCTAACAAGTGATTAACGTGCTTTATATAGCATGCAATTCGACCATAAGCAGCCTTTCACCTAAAGGTTGTGACCTTATGTGAAGAGACACAACTTTTGGTTCAAATCTGGAAATTACCGTTGGAAGCGCCTCAGCTCTTGCCCTCAGTGTCGTAACCCTAATTCATTTTTGGTTCGGTGGCTTCTGCCGATCAAGCTTCGACCGCCCGTCAAGCGTAGCCCTAATTTGCTTTGGTAATTCCAGTAGCTTCTCGCGATCAACGACTGAGCCCGCTTGAGCCTCGCCCTTGATCACTTTTTGTCGAAGTCATTTTTGATCACTTTACTCTTCTTCTTTTACAAGTTTCAACAATATCCCACATTTTCTATTCACACATCTAACAATACCCACATGTGGATAGAAAATAAGATAAAGAGGAACTTATCGTCATTTATGTAAAACGCGATATGACATGCATCGGAAACGGTGTGTTTTGGACTTGAACCGTTCATAGTGAATACCCATCGGGTCTACTTGTGAAATAGTGAACGTATGTCTTAAACTATTCATGTTTTGTAGTAAACCAAGACAACAAGTATCACACACATCATATCAACTTATTTCAATTCTTACGGTTGTGTTCTTTTCGGTGATGAACAACTCCTTACTTCGTGAGACTTTCTAGAGAACGTAGCCATATCTGTTCTCCCAGATGCGACCCCACATCAATCTCATATAGGTAATACCAAACAAGAATAATCCGTACTATCCCACCTAAAGGCTTTTGAGTATTATTAAGAATAATATATATTCATCCCTTAAAGGTCAACGGATTCACACATAAGTTCATCATAGGAATGAGCATATATGTGTGTTGTGCTCCTTGAGTCTTCTCCAACTAATTTTCCTATTGAACCTAAACCATGGGATCTCCAATTATGATAGGTTATGTTTCCACCGGTTAACGACTCATTGTATTGGCTTTAAGCCCATTCCCCTCGATATTGCTCTCTTGTAAGGCCTTTTGTCAAAGGATACGCTATATTGTCTTTTGACTTTACATAATCAATGAAAATAATTCCATTCTTCAGCAAGCTTCGTATTGTATTATGACGTCGTCTTATATGTCTTGACTTGCCATTGTATATTTGATTCTTTGCCCTCGTCAGGGCAGCCATACTATCACAATGTATGCAAATGGTTGTCACAGGCTTTGTTCACAACGGAATACCTTCTAGGATGTTTCCTAGCCATTACGCCTCTTGACGGCTTTATCGAGGCTCTGAGTGCCTTCCATAGTTGATCGCGTATTTACAGTTTGCTTTGATGATTTCCAAGATACCGACGCTCCACCAAGTGTAAATACATACCCACTTGTGGACTTAGTTTCTGAATGGTTGGAAATCCAATTAGCATCACAATATCCTTCTAATGCTGGAGGATAATTTGTATAATGCAATCCATAGTTCATTGTATGCTTTAGATATTGTAGTGCCTTTATTAGTGCAACCCAATGATCATTTCCAGGATTGTGTGAGTATCGACTAAGTCGACTCATTGTAAATGCTAAATCCGGTCTCGTACAATTCATTATGTACATCAAGCTTCCAAGAACTTGTGTATAATCCAATTGAGACACACTTTCACCTTCATGCTTCTTAAGGTGACTAGCGGGATCAAACGGGGTAACAACCGGTCTATCATCATAGTGTCTAAATTTTCTAAGGATCTTCTCAACATAATGAGATTGAGTTAATATATAACCCTCAGAATTCCTTTGGATTCTAATACCAAGAATGACATCCGCTATTCCCATATCATTCATAACGAAAGCGACATGCAACATCTTCTTAGCTTGGTTAATTACATCCTTACTTGTTCCCATAATCAGCATATCATCCACATACAAACATATAATGACATATGCATTATTACACTCCTTAATGTAGACACATTTGTCACATTCATTTATTTGAACACCATTTGATAATAATGTATTATCAAACTTTTCATGTCATTATTTTGGAGCCTGTTTAAGTCTATATAAAGACTTAATCAATGTACAGACTTTCTTCTCTTGACCTTTAACAACAAATCCTTCGGGTTGTTTCATGTAAATTTCTTCGTCTAGTTCACCATTCAAGAATGCAGTTTTCATATCCATTTAGTGTATTTCCAAATTGTGAATCACTGCTATAGCATTAACGTCCTTATAGACGTAATTCTAGATACTGGTGAGTAGGTATCAAAGAAATCTACACCTTCTTTTTGTTTAAACCTTTTGGCTACTATACGAGCTATGTATTTTTCTATAGTACTATCAGACCTTCGTTTCCGTTTGAAAATCCATTTATGGCCTATTGGTTTTTGTCCCGGAGGGAGATCAACCAATTTCCATGTATTATTTTGTATAATGAATTCTACCTCACTTTGGATAGCCTCCTTCCAATAAGGTGCTTCGGATGATATAACAACCTTATATGTTTGAGGTTCTCCTTCAAACGGAAAAGGTCATAAAGTCCGGTCCAAAATCTTTGGCGACTTTTCCACGTTTACTTCTCTTTGGTTCAGAATTTTCTTCTTGAATCGATGAAGTAAGATTATCATCATTTTGAGGTAGTGTCCTCTTCTTATTATTAGGAACATTTTTATCCTTGTCTTTGTAAGGAAAAATCTCCTCAAAAAATTCTGCTTTCGCAGATTCCATAAGTGTGTTTTTGTGAATACCTTCAACATCAGAATGATACACCAAAAACTTATATGCTGCATTATTATTGGCATGACCAATATATATGCAATCCACCGTTTTTGGTCCAAGTTTAGTTTTCTTTGGTAAGGGAACTTGAACTTTCGCTAGGCAACCCCACACTTTCATCCTTTTGAAAGTAGACAATCTTCCTTTCCACAATTCATAAGGAGATTGATCATTTTTCTTTTGAGGAATTTTGTTTAATATCATATTTGCAGTAATCAATGCATCACCCCATAGACTAAAGGGTGCCCCGAACTAATCAACATAGAATTTATCATATTCTTCAATGTTCTATTCTTACGTTCGGTAACTCCATTTTGTTTTGGAGTGTATGGCGCAGTGGATTGATGAACTATACCATGAGTAGAACAGAATTCTTTGAACTCATTGGATTGATATTCACCACCTCTGTCTGACCTTAGAATCTTAATTTTTTTTCTGCTTTGTATGTTTTAAGCATGTTTAAAGCCTCATCTTTGGTATGTATTAGGTATACATAACAAAATTTACTGCAATCATCTATAAAAGATATGTAATAATTCTTTCCTCCACGCGATGGGATTGCTTGGTAATCACACAAATCACTATGAATTAAACCAAGTACTTTATTTGATTTCACAACAGATTTATAAGGATGACTTGCATATTTTGACTCTATGCAAACCCCACATTTAGTCATTTTGTTCATAGAACATTTTGACATGCCTATCTTTACCATTCTTTGTAAGGAACGATAATTAACATGACCTAATCGAGAATGCCATAAAGAAGGGGAATCAACCATATACATAGAAGCAGAGCTAGCACCTGCTTTTTCATTAATAATGACAACTGCCTGAGTAGGTACAATACTTAGTTTGAAGAGCCCGATAACTCTTTCCTACATACATCGCACCTTTGGTGAGTACAAATTTGTCGGATTCTATTACAATTTTAAAGCCTTTGTTGCTAAGAACAGGCCCAGAAATCAGATTCTTACAAATTTCACGCACGTGCAACACATTTGTGAGCACAAGATCATTTCGGAAGTGAGCCTCAAAGTCACCTTCCCTTTTTCTTCTACCTTCACAGCAGCGGCATTTCCCACGAACAGTGGTTCTCCATCCTTGATGGCTTGGTAAGATGAAAACATGTCCTTTTTGGAACATACGTGCATTGTAGCACCTGTGTCCATCCACCAATCGGTTGAATTGGTAACCAAATTTGCTTGTGCAACAATACCAATAAATTGGTTTTTAGTTTCAGCCTGGTTGGTTTGGTTGACATTACTCGAACCTCCAACACCACCACCTTGACTCTTGCGAAGACGACAATCTTTTGCCCTGTGCCCAGGTTTTCCACATACCCAACAGAGTTCCGGTTGTGTTTTCTTGAATGCATTGGTCCTTTGTGGGGCTAGTGCATTCCTCCCGGTTGCAAAAGATGGCTTGACACCAACAAATTTTCCCTGAAACTTGGCCTTGGAAGCATTGCCTTCTACCATGTTGGCATTAGGCTCCAATGAAACAGCATCAGCCCTTTCATTCTTCCGGTTGTCCTCTTCAACACAAATTTTCAGACCAGTTGCTCAAAACTCATTTCCTCCGTTAGATGCTTCAAATGAACCTTAAAATCCTTCCAGGAAGGAGGTAATTTTTCAATAATAGCACCAACAAGGAAATATTAGTTAAGGCCCATACCTTTAACCTCTAGTTCATGAACAATGACTTGGAGTTCCTCCACTTGCTTGACAACTGCTTTTGCATCGCTCATCTTGAAGTTTAGAAACTTGTCGATGACGAACTTCTTAGAACAAGAAACTTCAGTTTTGTACTTGTTCTCCAATGACTGCCATAACTCCCGTGCTGATCCGAACGTGGAGTATATATCATAGAGAGTATCATCCAAGGCGTTGAGAATGTAGTTCTTGCAAAGAAACTCTTGGCTCCACCAAGTCTCAATAGCCTTCAGCCTTTCGGCTCTCTCGCATCGATGGAGCATTCTCCTTCCGGCAATGCCGTTGGAGCCTCAGCAGTCAATACATTTGCCATGTGAAGAGTGGTCAAATAAAACAACATCTTTTGTTGTCAGCGTTTGAAATCAGAACCCTTGAACTTCTCGGGTTTCTCAACATGGTTTTTCACCATTGATGATCCAGATTGATCCATATTTGCAAATCAGGAAAATGTATACGCTGAAAAATTTGCAAACTCAACAACGTTAGAAAAAATGTAATTTTTCTGAAGTTTCTGTCTTAGATTGTTAGTGCCAATCTATACCTTTCAATAAACAATCACAATAATATAATAATGATGCAACTGTAATTGAAATTAACAACGATGAAAAACAACAAATTAAAAACACACACTAACTTGTGTCGATAGAAATTCGCCCCCACTCGTGTTGTAGTTTCACGGACGTCTATCTTGAGGATACAACTATCTGGTTCAGGTTCTTGCACGAGAACTTGATCCCTGACGAATTTACTTTAAGTATTTTCCAGAAAATCTCTTTTAAGAAGAAGAAGATGAAGCCACAATCTTAGATCATTAAATGTGTTTTTAATGATTGATTGTAAAAGTATTGTGTTGTATATCTTCTAACAAGTGATCAACATGCTTTATATAGCATACAATTCGACCATAAGCATCCTTTCAACTAAAGGTTGTGACCTTATGTGAAGAGACACAACTTTTGGTTCAAATCTGGAAATTACCGTTGGAAGCGCCTCGGCTCTTGCCCTCAGCGCCGCGGCCCTAATTCATTTTTCAGTTCCAGTGGCTTACTGCCAATCAAGTGCCTCGGCCCTTCGTCCTTGCGCCTCGGCCCTAATTCGCTTTGGTAATTCCAGTAGCTTACTGCCAATCAAGAGCCTAGGCCCTTCGGCCTTGAGCCTCGGCCCTTCAACTACTTTTTGCCGAAGTCATTTTTGATAACTTTACTCCTCTTCTTTTACAAGTTTCAACATATGTAACCTAATATAAACCCTTAATAAAGTCAAACATGAATATGGTGGAGTAGTATTTCAAAAGTTCATGTACATTTAATGTCAATCTTCACAAATTAGTATTTCAGATGTACTCGTACATTTAATGTCAATCTTCACAAATTAGTATTTCAGATGTACTCTTCTTCTTAATAAATTCACTAGTGATCTTTCTTGGATTGCAGATTCACCATGATATGACAGCACCTTTGTCTCATTACTACATATACACAGGCCATAATTCATATCTAACTGGAAATCAACTGAGTAGTGATTGCAGTGATGTCCCCATAATACAAGCTCTTCAGAGAGGTGTCAGAGTAATTGAATTGGATATTTGGCCAAATTCAGAAAAAGATGATATAGATGTTCTACATGGAAGGTATGTGCATTAATGTATGAATGTTCTCTTTTATTTGTGGAATCTATGTATACTTCCACTTGAGTTTATTGTTGCCAAAGGATCTATCAAATGAAATGTTCATTGGCTAGTTCATGGGTATTTTCTTAGTGACAAATCAAAAGCTAGACTCTAAAACTTTGAAGCAGCTCTTCCTTTCATCTTCACTTTCTTTGGCTCTTTCACTAATAATTGGTTCCTATCAGCTGAAGCCCCACAAATAAGCTTATGCTTTGCGCATAATGTACATGCATATATGTAATTACCAAAATTAAATTGTATAAACTGAAGCCCATTGACATCTTATGCATTTTTTCATATATTCACATGTATAACTGTACTAAGCACTAAACCAAGAACGATGCAACTGTCACAACTGAATCAGAGCAAGGGTGTAAGACTGTAGCTGGCAAGAAAGTGGACAAGTTCTATTAACAAACTCTATATTATGATTGTGCTAAAGCTTTTGGAAGGCTACTGTAACAGTTTCATGCAGTTGTGCTTTAGGTGTCTTGTTACTTTTGTTAATGAACATCTTTGGTAGGAACTTGCATTTTAAGTTTATATAACCAGGGGCGTATGCAGGATTTTTGAAGCGGTATCACATTTGTAGAAGAAGAAAAAAATCACTTTAGTACCCGAGTACGTGTCTTAAAGCCCATTGGTTTTGGTTGAGTAGAAGAGGTCTAAGGATCAATTCTGCTTAACTGCACATTTTTAATAATAGAGGCTCCTCAAATATTTGCCAAAAAGAATGGCAAAGCTGAGATTCAAACTTCCGACCTCTTCAAACAAATTTAGGCGCTTAACCAATGGGGCACAATTCACACTTTGTTAAGTGGTGCCATTTCTTTTGTATATATCAATATTGAATAATAGTAATATATATATTTAGTAAAAGTTCCCAACGAAGAGGTGTCGCGTGACACCGCTTTACTCAACGTGCATTCTCCCCTGCATATAACACATCACAACAGCTCCTGATCGGGGGTATAAGCTACTAAACTTTACCATTAAATAATTAGATGAAGTTGAGGAAATCATTTCCGGAGGGAAGTGTTAAGAGATAATTAAATAAAATAAAAGTGTCCCCTCTCTAACTATAGTTTTTAACTTTATAGTCACACAATTTAACTAAAACTAAAAGTTCCTGAAGGACCATCTTGTTGGCACCCTTTTAGAACGTGCCGTATCCGAGGAAAAAGGGACCTGAGGTTGTTTTATGAAATCTAGCGGTCAAACTGAACCTGTTGGACTTGTGTTGACCAGTCATCTCGTCAGTAGTAGACATTTCTGTTGAATAGATAAGTCAGAGATGCAATGGCATGGAGATACCCAATGAACAGATGATGACAAGGAAAATCTCATATCATGTTTATATTTGAGTTAAATGGTGAAAAAAAGTCTAATGATGATCATATTCAATTTGGTGTGAGGAAATATTTTTATTAATTATCTGCTCGCGTGGTGGATGGTAGGCATCTTCTTGCATGCATCACCAGTATAAGGTGGTTGGGAAGGCGAAAAGGGGATACTATGTTAACAAGCAGGCAAGAGGAGATCGGGGCAGTAGATTGATGGTGAAGCAAAGTGGAAATAGAAGCATTTCATTTTTATCACATGGTGCAATCCAAATGGAGCAAATACAGGATGATCCTGTTTGCACCATCTAAGAAATAACTTGAAGCTGTCTTCATGATTATTACTCCGGAAGAGTTTAAATATAAAGCAGTTAGCACAAATGTCAAAGAAAAACATTCACAACTACATGCTTGATCCTAAGTTTACCTGGGAGCTAGAGAAATGACAATTTTTTCCTTTTATGACTTATAAGATAGTTAAACTAAAAAGCCTTCTAACAAGTTGGAATAATCTAAGCTATGAATTTATGATTTTAGGAACAACATGAGCTTTTCCTAATTGTAATAGAGATCTGGTGGAACTATGCTGGCCTCATTTTGGAAAACGGAAATAGCTATTAGTACCACAGTTAGTAGGGCCCGACGTCCGCTGCCCCCACACAGAGAGAAATGCCTATCTCTATATTGCAGGATCAACATTTCTAGTTCAAACAGTCAAAAGGAAAATTTTAATGTGCTAGGTCAATCATCACAGCAGAATTCAAGGACTATTTTACCAAAAGTGTAAGTCCCAACCTATACACGGATCCTTTGCGATTTAATATAAGAAACTGAATAACTCTTGGCTTACCTTAATGGTTGAATTTTTTTTGAAGTATATCTTTCCCTCAAGGTTAACTCAAAAACTGCTGCAGATTTTTATTAAACACTATATATATTTCTTATGAGTCAACAACAACAACATACCCAGTGAAATCCCACAATGTGGGTCTGGGGAGGGTAGAGTGTACACAAACCTTACCTCTACTTTGGTACCCTCAAGGTTAACTCAAAAACTGCTGCAGATTTTTATGTAACACTATATGTATTTCTTATGAGTCAACAACAACAACAACATACCCAGTGAAATCCCACAATGTGGGGTCTGGGGAGGGTAGAGTGTACACAAACCTTACCTCTACTTTGGTAGGTAGAGCGGCTGTTTCCGAGAGACCCGTGGTTTTTTTAAACATGTGAATCTTCAGATTGTGTTCCCCTTATAATGCTTGTACTTTCTCATTCTCGTTGGAGTTTTGAGTGTAAGCTTTTTCACACAGGACACTGACTGCTCCAGTGGCTCTAATCAAATGCTTGAGTTCTATCAAGGAGCATGCCTTTTCTGCATCTGAGTATCCTGTTGTAATAACACTTGAAGATCATCTAACGCCAGATCTTCAGGAAAAAGTGGCTGAGGTGTGTATGTGCATTTTCAGGATAAGATTTACCCCCCTCTTTAATCATAATAATACTTTTCTGACTACATACTAGATGATCACTCAAACATTTGGAGACATGCTGTTTTCTCCTTCAGAATGTTTGAAGGAGCTTCCTTCTCCAGACTCACTGAAAAAGCGTGTTATGATATCAACTAAGCCACCGAAAGAATATTTACAGTCCAAGGAAGTTAAGGGAAAAACTGACTCAAAGAAAGAATCTAAGGGAAAAGATGACTCAAAGAAAGAAGCTGATGGAAAAGATGACTCAAAGAAAAAAGCTGGGGAAAACGATGACTCAAAGAAAGAAGCTGAGGGAAAAGATGACGCAAAGAAACAAACTGAGGGAAAAGATGACTCAAAGAAACAAGCTGGGGGGAAAGATGACTCAAAGAAACAAGCCGAGGGAAAAGATGACTCAAAGAAAGAAACTGAGGTGCAAAAAATGCTTTACTAGTTTTTCACCCCAATTATTCAGTGTTTCCACTTAACCAAATTCTTTGATTGCCCTATTATGACACACTGTTGCCCAGCAGGATGACACTGATGAAGGAGAAGGTGATGAAGATGATGAAGGAGATCCAAAGTCAGAGAAGAATGCGGCTTCACAATACAAGCGCCTAATTGCCATTCATGCTGGGAAGGGGAAAGGAGGACTATCTGACTGGCTCAGGGTTGACCCCAATAAAGTAAGACGGCTTAGTCTCAGTGAACCAGAACTTGAAAAGGCAGTAGATACTCATGGAAAAGAAATTATCAGGTATTTCTATGTATTCATCCATCAAATGAATACAAAGTTCCTCTGTTATTTGTGATGCTATGTATTGGTGGACTGATTTATACACATGTAGCTATAAATATCTCAGTGGCAGATAGCAAGTTGAATAACTAACACAACAACAACATAACCAGTGAAGTCCACAACGTGGGGTCCGGGGAGGATAGAGTGTACGCAGACCTTACCTCTACCTTAGTAAGTAGAGAGGTTGTTTCCGAATGATCCTCTGCTCAACACAAAGCATAGGCACAAGAGAAACGGTCAGACCCGGACAAGAAATTTAAAGCAATATGAAAATGAGAGTAACAAAAGCGAATAAGCCATGATAAATCATTCTGAAAAAAAGAAGCAGTAACTAACGCAGATAAATAAGATAAAAAGAGTATACAAACGAACATACAACATCAGAAATCAAAGGACATGGGGCTATAAAATAATACTGCGCCTACTAATATGATAGGCTAAGAAGGACTACCATAATAACACTACACTACCAGTATGTAAGCGTAAGTAGGACTACACTCAACTACCTACTACCCTTCTACCCTAATCCGTATCCTCCACAACCCCCTATCTAAGTTCATGTCCTCATAAGTTGCACCTGTGTCATATATCGTCTAATCACCTCTCCCCAATACTTCTTTGGCCTACCACTACCCCTCTGAAGCCGTCCTGTCACGACCCGACCCAGGGCCGCGGCCGTACCTCTAGGGTACCACTGTCGGTATATGTCAGAGAATAGCAGTGGAACATACATAACACATAACTTATAAAAGGGTAAACATCACCGGCGGTAGATAAAAATTTTCCATAAAACATTCTTAAATAAAAGTATAGTAGTACAACTGGTCCTTATAGCCCAAAACACATAGGTGACCACAAACCTCTAAAGATAACAACTGTGGCGGACGGGCCGCCATACCCTGAATGTACAAAATACCTATAGCGTCGGGGAATATCGTACTAATAAACAAGCTTCCGAGGAATGGAGCTTCGACACAGGAATAGTGATCCTAGAACGAGGATCCTCAATCGCTTACCACCTGCGGCATGACGCACGGCCAGGAAGGGGTCGATTACCTGATATGTACCAAGTATGTAAAGTGGAAAATCGTAATAATGATATCATAAGTCTAAAAGTAATTTGGAGTCATGGAAGACAATAAAATACCTTTTCGTGCCTTACTAACAATGAGAGTGACAAGTATATATATATAATCTGCGTAAAATAGGGCCTTAGGATCAAGCGAGTGCCTCGCGTAGTATCAATAAGCACCCCTACTCAGGACTATTTCACCCGCGTAGTCCTGTGGACTCGCGTGAGGTATTCTCGCATAGGTCAGTACCGCCCGCGTGGGACTATTTCACCCGCGTAAGCCCATAAGGACTCGCATGAGGTATTCTCGCGTCGTGGGTAGCAAATCCACTGAGCAGTGGTATAACGATCTTGGGGACTTTCCCGCCGGATATACTCTTACCACAGGCGGATGGTATAACGATCTTGGGGCTTACCCGCCGGATATACTCTTACAGCTGGCGGATGGTATAACGATCTTGGGGCTTGCCGCCGGATATACTCTTGAAGAAGGTGGTATGACGATCTTGGGGCTTGCCCGCCGGACATACTCTTACCAGGTAGGTGGTATAACGATCTTGGGGCTTACCCGCCGGATATACTCTTACCCTAGCTCAAATCATCATATCATAATCATAAATAAGTTAAGAAAACTTATAACTTCTTATTAGTCTTGTTCATATACCTCTCATTTTAGTTTACTTAAGGCACTTAATCCTAGCTTTAATAAAAGAAAGCGGAATTTAACCCAGTACTACATACTTCAACTCTTTTAAAAGTGACTCTTCTTTGTACATAAAAACCTTTGGGCAATTGATGCCTTAAAATCAATTTGCCTCTTCATATACTTATCTTACTTAGAGTAAATCTCTTCTCATTAACCTTTTATGAAGCTATTAAACCAACTTCCCATAAAGTTGTTATATTAACTCTACTGATTTAGTAAAATCATACTTTTCCCTAACGAGGACTTATACATTCTTAAAGCGAAACAAGTCATTATATACTTAAAACAAGTAAGAATACCAAATCTTGTCGTCTCCGTACTACATAGTTTCATCTATTCATGCTCGAGAGATAGGAAAGCTTCACATACCTCTTTGGTCAATCCACTTGCTAAGCTCAACTACCATGAGTAATATTTCAACCTATAATAATCATGATACGTTTGTTAACCTCTAATCTCAAAGTAGAACAATCCAAGTTCAAAGTCACTAAATTATGGAAAATTGGGCAACATTTCCTTTGTTTCTACTCACTTTGCCACCTTTCTCAAGGCGAATTTATCATCCAAACACCACATTTAAGGCTCAACAATCCAACATTTTAAAGGGGATTACACATCCAAACTTGGGTGTGTAAAATTCTGCCCATTAGGTACAACAATTCACTTAACAATTCTAAGGTAGTTTTTAGGCTACAACATGCTCATAATCACTTCTTAACCAATCCTTCATATCCAAACCACATTTCTTACATGCAGGACTCTAAGTGCATTATTCACTACCACAAGTTCTTTCTTTTAACATGCAACACTAAAAACTAATTACAAGGGAAGAATCATTACCTTAGAGCTTTAGCCAAATTTATCCCAAATGTTTTGCTAGCTTTCTTGCCAAGAATACCACACAACAACACCAACAAGCTAGCCACAAACTTCTTTCTTCTTAACTTTTCGATTTTCTTAGGCTTTGAATTTCCTTTGGAAATGTAGAGAGAAGGAGGAGCTAATTTAGAGAGAGAGAGGTTTGAAAGATGACTAAGTCTTCAAGACTTGGTCAATATAAGGCATCTGAGAAAAATCGGATGGGGACACTTGTCACCTCCCATGACCTTTTAAAGAGAAATCGACTTTCCTAAGTTTTTCGCCCAAAAATCCCGCCTGGCACTGAAACCTCCAGACCTCTGCGAACTTCCGGTCGCGCTGCGTCTGCCCAGCTGGCGACCGCCGATGCTTTTCGCGCGACCTGCATCCGGCGCGCTGCCGCTTTTGTCGAAACACATTTACGTCGCTGCGCCCGAACTTGTAACTCACATAACTTTCTACTCCGACGCGTCTATCGGCGAGCGGTTGGTTGCGTTGGAATCTAGACTCGCGAACTACGTCCAGGCCTTTGAAACACTTAGGAACTCTCGATGTGCGGGTCATAACCGCTCAAAGTTGACTAAAACCCGTCCGGAACAATCCGTCAACCTATCCTTAGAAAATTTTAAGTCTTACATGCTTTCGTACGCTCTCATACGTAGGGTCAGAACTACGGGGTATAACACGTCCATAGCCAACCTCTCACACCTCCATACTAGGGCATTTGTGTCTCTCCTTTGCACATGCCCGAACCATCTCATCCTCGCTTCCGCATCTTATCCTCCACCAAGACCACTCTCACTCTGTCTCGGATATTATCATTTCTAATCCTATCTCTTCTTGTATGCCCACACATTCATCTCATCATCATCATCTCTGCGACTTTCATCTTTTGGATATGCGAAGTCTTGACTGCCCAACACTCCGCCCCATACAACATAGTCGGTCTAACCACCATCCTATACAACTTGTCTTTAAATTTTGGTGGCACATTTTTATAGCACAAAACTCCAGATGCGAGCCTCCATTTCATCCACCCTGCACCAATATGATGTGTGACATCGTCATCAATCTCTCCATTCCCTTGGATTTAGACCCGAGATATGTGAAGCTTCCTTTCTTTTGTACCAAGCCTCACCTCCACACCTTTCTCAAGGTCGCTCATGTTACTGAACTTGCACTCTAAGTATTCTGTCTTGGTCCTACTTAGCCTGAACCCTTTAGACTCCAGAGTTTGTCTCCAAACCTCCAGCTTAGCGTTCACTCCGCTGCAAGTCTCATCAATTAGGACTATCTCATGTGCGAATAACATACATCATGACACCTCCCTTTAAATTTGTCGCGTCAGTTCATCCATCACCAATGCAAAGAAGAATGGGCTAAGAGCTGATCCCTGGTGCAACCTCATCATCACTGAAAAGTGCTCCGAGTGTCCTCCTACTGTCCGTACCCTGGTCTTGGGTCTATCATACATATCCTTGATCGCCCTAGTGTACGCCACATGTACACCTCTAACTTTCAAACATCTGCATAAAACCTCCCTAGGGACTTTGTCGTATGCCTTCTCGAGGTCGATGAAATCATATGTAAGTCTCTTTTCCTCTCCCTATATTGCTCCATCAACCTCCTAATAAGATGAATGACTTCTGTAGTCGAACGCCTCAGCATGAATCCAAATTGATTCTCAGAAATAAACATGCCTCTTCTGACCCTTATCTCCACGACCCTTTCTCAAACTGTCATAGTGTGGCTTAGCAGCTTGATACCCCTATAGTTGTTGCAACTCTGGATGTCATCTTTGTTCTTGTACAAAAGAATCATATTACTCCACCTCCATTCTTCGGACATTCTTGCCGTCTTCAAAATGACATTAAACAACTCAGTCAGCCACTCCAAATCTGCTCTGTCTGCGCTCTTACAAAATTCAACTAGGATCTCATCAGGCCCGATCGCTCGTCCCGTGTACATCCTGTGAACAACACCTTTAATCTCGTCCACCTAAATACTCCTTCAATATCCAAAATCTCGGTACCTTCCGGATTGCTCCAGATCTCCCAGCACAATGTTTCTATCTCCTTCTTCATTCAAGATTTTATGAAAATAAGACTGCCACCTCCGTCTAATACGCGCGTCCTCTGTCCTCGTCCTTGATGCACCTCACATGATCCAAGTCACGGGTCCTCGTCTCTCATGCCTTGGCTAGTCTGTGCAACTTCTTATTCCCGCCTTTTTCCTCTAATTCCACATACAGGCGTTCAAAAGCCGCAATTTTCACCGCCATAACCGCTAGCTTTGCCTCGTACCTCGCCATCTTATATAATTCCCTATTCGTACACTTCTCCACCTCATCTTTGCTATGTACCAATTTCGCATACGCCACTTTCTTTGCTTCCACCTTCTATTGAACTTTACCATTCCACCACCAATCCCCTCGATGCCCACCACGGCTACCCCGCGAGACCCGTAACACTTCTCTAGCTACCTCCCAAATGAAATTGGTCGTCATGTCCCACATACCGATCGCATCCCCACTACTCTCCAATCCCCCTGACCATCAACCTCTCCCCTATCTCCTTTGCACTAGCCATGATAAAACTCCCCCATTTGATTCATAGTCTGTCATCCACAACCCTCCTCTTCTTCTCCATCTTGATCTCCAAATCTATCACCAAAAGCTTATGTCAGGTTGTAAGATACTCACTCGGAATAACCTTGCCGTCTTTACAAAAACCGTTGTCAGCCTTCCTAAGGAGCAAAAAGTCTATTTGAGTCTTTGCCATCGAATTACGAAAAGTCACCAAATGCTCTTCCCCTGCTTCAGGAACCTCGAATTTGCTATCACCATCCACAAGCGTTAACGAACTCCAAAAGTGAGACGCTTCCCCCGTTTCTGTTTTCTAGACTAAAGCCTCCATGTACGTCGTCATAACCCGCGGAAGTGACCCAATATGTCCATTGAAATCTCCTCATACAAATAACTTCTCAGTGGGTGGTATACCTCTCACCACCTCGTCTAAATCCTTCCAAAAATGTCTTTTCTTCTCCTCGTCCAAGCCTGCCTACGGCGCGTAAGCACTAACAATGTTCATAGTGAAACCTCCAACTATAAACTTAGGGTACTACTTTCCAACCTTCTCTTCACTTTTCTTCTCTTAATCAAATTTCGAGTTGGATGAGCGAAGCCAGCTGAAGGAATCACCATTATTCTATCATTGACCCTCCTAACCTCTATCACCTGATCATTTAGCTCGTTGTCTACCAAAATGCCTACCCTATTCCTATACCTTAATCTACCCGAGAATCATAACTTATACCCATCCACATTCTTAATCTTAGGTCCTACTCATTTGGTCTCATGGACACAGGCTATATTAATCCTCTTCTTCTTAAGAATCTTAACTAGTTCTATGGAATTTTCCGTCAAAGTCCCAAGACCCTATTATCAGCCTAGTATCTCCCTTACCCCACTTACCCCCCAAACCCTCGCCCCCGTCTCCGACCGAGAACATGACCCTAGTCTACTATCGTTTACCAACGCTACTATAGCAAACAAAAACTAGTCAGAGATACTTAAGACAAGCAAACCAATACTACAACACAAGCAAGAATCTAGCAGCAAGCCGGACTATGACAATAAGGGAGATATGTCTAAAGACAAAAAGGTTAAGGCAAGAAATGCAACGTCAAAATCTAATAAAGCGAGACAAGCAAAATTCAACTATAATAATATAGGAAAATGAGTGTATGGGCGCCCGGAGCTACCAATTTCAGGTGACTATAACCTGTTCGCCGCCGGAGACTCACTGTTCACTACCGGATAGTACTCCGAAAAAACACTACCGGGTTACTGTTCTCTACCGGAAACTCATTATTCGCCGTCAGAGCATGTTGAAAAAATCGAGTACCTGTGCAGATCAGGTAGAGAAGGAAGGATGGTTGAAGCAGGACCATAAGAAGTACCTTTAGCATTTCAAGTGCCCGGTTCAGAGCCAGGACATCTTTGGCATATCCACTACCAGCGCCTTTGGCATGATAGGCAGGCAGCATATC
This sequence comes from Przewalskia tangutica, assembly GCA_029844215.1. Taxonomy (NCBI): domain Eukaryota; kingdom Viridiplantae; phylum Streptophyta; class Magnoliopsida; order Solanales; family Solanaceae; genus Przewalskia; species Przewalskia tangutica. Next base: position 77,239,513 of record CM056734.1, read on the forward strand.
TTGATCCATCGGTAGCAGAGCCACCGAGGGAATCGAGTGAATGACCTTAACGATCGTTTTAGAAGTAGCGCGTTACTAGCCTGACGACTCAAAGCAAGGTCGAAATCCATCCCTTTTTTTAAAACTGATTAATTAACGACCCACCAAGCAAGGGCACGTTGCGCGGTAGTAGCCAGTTCAAGGAAGTGAAACTAAGACAGGAAACTTCTCATTTTTTACTCTCAACCATTGCCGAGAAGAGAAAATGCTCAAGGTTCTATATATTCTTTCTTTATTCAATTTATTCCTATCCTTTTTGTTTTCAGTCCCGGGTTTCCTTTCCTCTGCAAGCCAATCGATCGCCTTCTTAGTTAACTGCGGAACCCGCCCTTTAGCCATCTATCTTTAGATACGGAGGGCTTATGAGTCACAGAATTGGAAGCCCAAAAAATAAGGTAAGAAAGGTGGGGAACAACGGCCTCACACAAAAAGATTTGTCTAAGCAATCTCTTTGAGATTTTCAATAAGTCAATACCAAGATTTGCTTTCTGCGCCTATTGATGTGATGATAATTCAGAAGCTTTTTTGCAAAGAAGAAGGGTCATGTTCCTATGGGTTCACGTGCTAAGGCTCCACTAAAAAATGCTCTTTTTCAAGAGAGAGGTTTAAGGCGCATTAATCACGCCTTAAAGAAGGGAAGTAGTGGAGTAGGAGAGGTAAACATGGATGGGAATAGATAAGTAAGAGAGAAGGTGACACCAGCTAACAGAACGGACGGAATGAGAAGAAATCCCCAGGATGGAAAGAAGCTTGAAAGAGAGAACCAGGAATGAAATAGCGAGACCAAACGAGCAAAAAGCCACGAAGGTTGACGATAAGAGCGTAAGACTTTATGCGAGAGGGTAGAGCCCTTGATCCTTTCAAGAATGTAATTATCCTGAATATTAAGGAGCCAATTTAGAACCTTTATAGTTATAGTGGATTAAAAGAAAGAACAGACTCATATGAAAGTTCCCCAGAAAAAATGGTTGTTGTTGAATCAGCTGTGAAATACGCTCTTGCTCACGAATCTGCTCTAGCTCGCACTGTGCTATCTCCGAGAAAATAGGGGTCCCGAACGGGAGAAGAATAAGGCAGGCTGTCCTTTGACTAGTTTGTAGTTTTTTCTGGGGAATTTGCTTGTCAACGAAATTCCACTCATAAGTAGGTTCACATCGTGATCTAAGTTCCATTTCCCATCGAGAGGTTATGATACTGGTAAAGAGTCCTATTCTTCTCCTTGGGTTATGAAATAATTCAATAGCTCCGGGCTCCCTCACTGCATTCCAAGGCAAGCTCCTACTAGATCCTACTATTCCTGATATTTCTACTAAATTTGAGCAACTCGACTATGAACACTGTATCGCTATGCTCCTCGCTTAGCCCCGCTCTTTGGTTTAGGATGGATCCGGACTTGACTAAGTTTGAAGATCTAATTACGGACCGGAAGCGAAACGTAAAAATGACTTCTTTCTTTGTCTCCGCTGGACTCTTTTGTAATAGCTTGATGAGCTGAACCAACAAGAGATATTACGTTCTACCTCCTGCTTGAGCCCGTGAGAGTGAGCTTCCGATAGTCTCTTCCTTCCTAGAAAGAGAACTCTAACTATCAAACCCGTCCGTCTCCTTACTCGAGATATCCGAGATAGCTCCGTAAACTAATAACTTATAATAGACGAGCCCATTATCTGGTCATTCAACTTGCTTCTTGGTACAAGGGGAGGAGCGCAGAATTCTAGTTCTAGTTCTTCTTCTGCCTAATCTTTAGTACCGCTTTGAGATTGAATCTTTAGAACCATGTGCCTAAGAGGGCGAGGACCTTTATAGCCATAATTCTTCCCCCGGTTCTACCTCCTTCTGCAATAGTGATCTATCCCGTCAATCTCACCCGCGAGCTATCCATTCTAACCTGTCTTTGCCTATCAAGATACGTCTAGTTCTCCCTCCGCTTGCCTATCTCAGTAGAAAATTGGAACAGTCTCCGATTGAAAAGAAAAAGCTGAGGCGAGAGCTATACCTTCTGGAACTGGAGCAATAACTGCTATAAAGTAAGGAGATGCGCAGGAACGATCCCTAAAGCAAAGACTCGGAATGCTCCACGACTAAGTATACCCATTCAGACTCGCTTTTGTTCAATTATAAAAAAAGAAGCATTTTGATGAAGATTTATAGCATCATTCAAGTAAATACAGATTAAGATCGTAGAAACATGAGCTTGTAATATAGCTACACCTAATTCCAGACCGGTTAATGCAAAAACTATAAATAAAGGACCAAGATCCCCTATGAAATATAAAAGACCATTCATACATAACATAGTTCAAGCGAACCCACTTAAAACCTTTACTGAACTATGACCGGCCATCATATTAGCAAATAAACGTATTCCTGAGCTTAATGCTCGAAAACAATAAGGGATTAGCTCAAGGAGTACTAAAAAAGGTGCTAATGGCAGTGGGACTCCTGCAGGTAATAAGAAGCTTAAAAAATGAAGCCCATTTTTTTGAAATCCCACTATAGTAATGCCAATAAAAATGGAAAACGAGAGACCCAAAGTAATGAGAAAATGACTTGTAACTGTGAAGCTATAAGGTATCATACCCTGGGGATTACAAAATAACGAAAAAGTAAAAGTGACCGAGATGCGAGGGGAAAACTTTTGTTTAACATTTTCTGAAAGACCACCTATTTGTTCGTTTACCGGGTTCAGCACGAAATCATAAATAAGCTCTACCAAGGATTGCCAAGCATTTGGTACTGAGTTTCCTCCTCCCTTTTTAGTAACAAAATAAACCAAAAGTAGGACCAAACTGAGAGTTCCGGTTGAGGACAAAGGAAGCTAGAGGGAGAAAAGAGAAGAGAGGGGAGATGACTGGCCGGAAATCGTTCCAACCAGAAAGATCTGGCCGGAATGCTTCGCCGTGATGAGAAAAAGTAGGGGCGCCGGTGGCGGGCCACCACCGGGGTCGGGTTTGGCGGGATCGGGACGGGGTCGGGGCGGAGAAGATGGGCGGAGTCGGGGCGGGATCGGGGCCTGGCGGGACCATACCCTGTCCCGCCCCGGTTCGAGCCCCGGTCCCGCTTTTTTTTTTTTTAGCGGGGTCGTGTCGGGTCGGGTCGGCCCGGCCCACTGGCCAGCCCTAGAAAAGAGTACCTGGTCGGAACGCACTGATGTCCGTCGGCGAACGGGACCCTGGTCACCCCAGAGTGGCACACCAAGATGAGATTACCGTCGGAGAAGGTGGGGTGGGTGGGGTGTTGTTACCGTTGTGGTCCTTGTGGAGAGAGGAGAGAGTGTGTTTATATTCCACCTCCTTTCATTTTCTCCCATTCTTTATTTTATTTTTTGCATGATCAAATGAATAAATTGAGATGACCGAGTCCAACATATCTGATACTTAAATTTGGCTACAGAAGGATTGACTTGCCATCGGCATCATATAGTTGATTTACAATTTTCCATGTGCATTCACGCGAATGTTTTAGCAATTTACTTTACCATAGTCTATATATATGTAACTTACCAACTGTGCATATCCAGAGATATTGTCTAAGCAGTTTACTCATGGTATGCATATGTAACTTGCCAACTCTGCATACCTCAAGAGAACATCTTAATTAATTGTCTATATCCCCGTGATGGTTTGTTGTAGGTTCACTCAGCAGAACATGCTGAGAATATACCCAAAGGGCATACGTGTTGACTCGTCCAATTATGATCCTTTCGTTGGGTGGATGCATGGAGCTCAAATGGTAGCATTTAATATGCAGGTTGGGCTTCTTTCTCCGTCCTGTAGAAAGAAAACTAAATTTGTGTAATCATGAGGTTAGGTTCAAAGAACAATTTTTCATCTGTGATTTCAGTTATTTTCTTCTTAGTTCTTGGTTGCTGATATTACATGAATATAGAACATGCCTTCTGCCCTCTTGAAGATTCCTATTATCTTTATGTAACCAACCTTTTGTTTTGTGTTAATAGGCAATATTAGTGCTATAATCCTTGTATCCCATTTATGTGATATACTTTCATTTTTAGTATGTCCCAAAAAGAATAACATCTTTCTCTTTTTGGAAAGTAATTAAGTTTTGTCAACCATCTTACTCTCAAACTTGATATAAAAATGTCATTCTTTTATTAAGAGAGAATATGAAAAGACGTGGCACTCTCACTGTTACTCATTTAAAAAGATAATTTTGGTACTTTGCATATATTCGACTTACATGTCAAAAGTCTTTAGTTTCTTAAATTTGGTATCAGGTCAAAAACCTTCGTATAAATGGGACGGTGGGAGTAATAACAATTATGTCCAATATCTGGTTTGGTCTCATTTTACTTCTTACTAGTAATAAATGTCTATGTTCCTAAAAACACATTCTGTCCCTCGTAACTTTTTAGTCTTATCTTAACATCAAATAAAGATATCTTTGACTGATTTTCAAAAAATTTGTGCCAAAAGTTAATACTTGAGGATTTCTTTAACTGAAATAAAAGTGCAATGTTTCTGAATACCAGAAGCAGTTGGCTGCTAAATTTGAATCCTAACCACATATCAAAGAAATTTTGAAGCGGAAAGATTTAGTGAAAGAATTAGCATGCTCAATTTCTTGAGAATTGGAGAGGAGCCACACCCATTAGTATGTGCCCCATTTACTTGTGCTTCATATGGAATAGCCTTTTAGATACAGTCACCAAATTATGCTAAGCTAAATGTTATACATTTGGAATGGAAACCATTGATTCTTGGCTGACTTTATCTTTTACTATTGTTGGGAATAAAAATCAATTTCCAGTTAGACTGCACCCCTCCAGTAACGATCCTTTGAATTTCATGAGTTAAAGGGTTTAATTCTTGTCCCTAAAACATGAATATTAACCTGACTGGTGTTATCATTCATCCTCATCCTGTTAGTGACTACTTATCAAAGTTCCAAGGAGATAGGTGCTAAGTAAGTTCCTCTGACAGGGTTATGGAAGATCACTTTGGTTGATGCATGGTATGTTCAGGGCTAATGGTGGCTGTGGATATGTTAAGAAACCTGATCTACTACTGAAAGCTGGTCCCAACAATGAGGTCCTTGATCCTACAACTAAGTTGCCTGTCAAAACTACACTAAAGGTACATGAGGGATGGTAATTTTCTAGTTGACATAGTAGGACAGCATTCTTGTTACGTATATTCCATTTGTTTTGAAACTGATCCAAGTCTTCTTGCATTAAGCAGGTAACTGTGTATATGGGTGATGGGTGGGACAAAGACTTCGATCAAACACACTTCGACACGTACTCACCTCCAGATTTTTATGCAAAGGTAGACGAATAATACTTACCATCACTATTCACTTTATCGTTATCCTTCAATATTCTTTGTCGTTTTCTGGTATTGGCATTAATTGTTTTCAGTATGTTCGTGGAAGGTGGAAAAAGTAAAGAAGGTTAAAGGAGTTAGCTTTCCAATTTTTTCGAATTTTCTGATGTATTACATTTCAAGTGGATTTCAAAAGGAAAAGATGAATGGCGAAGATGTAAAAACTATGTGCAGGTAGGAATTGCTGGAGTTCCTGCTGATGAAGTAAAGAAGAAAACAAAGACAATGGACGATAATTGGATACCAAGCTGGGATGAGCAGTTTGAGTTTCCACTAACAGTTCCTGAGTTGGCTCTACTTCGCATCAAAGTACTTGATTATAATTTGTCTGACAAGGATGAGTTTGCTGGCCAAACATGTCTACCTGTGGCAGAGCTGCGGCAAGGTATCCGAGCAGTCCCACTCTATGATCGGAAGGGAGAGAAGTACACTTCTGTGAAGCTTCTCATGTGTTTCGAATTTATATAACTTTAAACCAGTGTTGTCCTTGAAATGGGAGCTTAGAATGCTTTGCATGTTTCTTCTCTGTGAAGCGTGGCAAATTCTGTAAAACTATATACACTCACATACAACATTGTAAGATACCTAATACGATCACATAAGAGTTACGACAAACATAAACACAATACCTCAAATTACAGTTGAGAAGCACCAATTGTTCAACTCTATTTGTACCTGCACTTGTTTATCGAAGTTCAAGCATTAGATCAACTTTCACAATCCACTAGTTATTACGTTCTCTCCGGGGCTCGATTGAGATAAGACGTCAATGATTGTTTTTGCATGTGTACAACAACAAAACGATAGAGATTGGGGCTACGGGCTACCCATCACATGTCAATAGTAATGTCTTGCTTATTATACATGTAATTAAGCAAATAGTCAGGTTGTATTTTATTCACAATTCGTACCAAGTCAATGTGAATTTCATGCTATACAATCAACAAAAAGTCCACATCAAAACGATAATAACATTTAAGTGTTCCAATATATACATGAAAAGTATCAAATCGTACAAGTTTGAATTAATCGTGCATCTTTCACCAGTCTCTAGTCTTAGAAGAAGCCTAACATCACCATGCTTAGTAACATGTTCTAACATATCAACAAACCATGAGACTTGTCCTTGAATACTTATTCTGACAAAAGAAGAAGTTTCACTAACATCTTTCATATCAAAAGTTGCATAAAGAAACTTAAACTATGTTGTCTCTTTCATCATGTTCAAACTGTTTGTTGAAAGTAGAATAACATCAACATAGAGAACCAACATTATAAATTTACCTTTGATTATCTTGACTTGGGATAAACATATCTAGCAAGTTTTTTTCTAATATATTCAATTTATTTGTGTTAATTAATCTCATCAAAGTTTAAGTACCACTATGTAGAGGTAGCATAGCAAGATCTTAGTGCACCGGCTGTCATTTACTATGTAGAGGTCTGTGTAAACTGATATATGAATTTGATAAGCTTACACATAAATATTCTTTACCTTCTTGAAAGCCTTTAGTTTGGACCAGATAAAGATCTTCACACAAACTTCCATTGAGGAAAGTAATTTTAACTAGTTGATGCAACTTCAGCTAAAATCTACCACAAGAGCACTCATAATTCCGAGTTCACATTTTGACGAAACGGGAGAAATATTTCTAATCAATGGCTTCCTTACGAGTATAACCCTTAGCAACCAACTTTATCTTTAATTTTGAACAACCATTTACAATTAATGGTTCAAAGCCAGCAAGTCATTATCAACTCACATTCTATTGCTTTTCATGGTGCTCATTTTACCTTCCATAATTTCACGTAATTTACCTGTAAGGTAATTAATTCGTAGCCATAGTACAGATTAAGACACAAACATAACACAATCAATTCACTAGTTATCTTGACGGATGGGGCGTCAACCTCTATACCACATATTTGGGATATAATATGCTAGGGTTTTCTAATATAAAGGGGTTGGCCTCTATTTACGGAGAATACCTACCCATCACAGGCCAATAGTTATTGGGACCAGCTTATCCCACACATAATAATTTAATATTATGCCTTTTATTAATCACCACTTGGGCCACGTCATGATATATAGCCAATTAACAAAAGTCTAAATTCCAACACTCCCGGCGCCAGTGTTAATTGAAGACACGAAAACAATTTTCGAAAATGTGAGGTTTCGAAAAAGTCAATTTGAAAAAGATTTTAAGACTTTGTAGCAGCCACAATATTCACATAGCCAAGGATAGAACGAATCATACAATAATTCATCCAGTCTCAATGGAGATCGCTACAACGACCATAACAGTCATCCTACCATTTGAAGGTACAAATTATATCTATGATTACATATGCAAGAATTTCCATCAATATATATCTAACATGTGTGTTAAGCATATCTTCTTTCTAATCAAGGTGAACAAAGTCACACCTCTTAAAAAGACATAATTCTCCAAGTGATATAGAAATCACACCTCAGGAGCCTCCAAGTGATACCATAATCATATCACCTCAAGATATTTTTCTTGTGCCTTACTCAGGATAATCAAGGCAACAAGAAGCAATACTAAAAAATACCATGAGTTTATGCAATATCCAATTGGAATGAATTAATAAACATCTTAGTCAATGATCATGACAAATATCAAACAACACAAACTTGTATTTAAGAAAAGAATTAAAATTTATTGAAAGTAGTATCTTAGTCAGCAATTAAAAAGTAACTCTCATTGACTAAACTACAGCAAAAGACTCTAAGATACCCATATTTTGAGCATGTCCATTAAACACAACAGGCCCAAGACCTTAAGTCAAAGAATCAGTCAATATAAATTCTCTGTTAATATGCTTAATACATATATCACCTTCCTTTACCATGTCTCTATCCTTAAGATACTTAAGGCTAACATACTTAGAGACTCTTGTCCTCTTATTATTCTTAAAGAAAGACACATCAGAACGGTTATAAAAAAGATGGTTACTAGCATAGATATGAAATCTACAACTTGTAATTTAGGTGTTCTTGGGCTTTATTTCGGCTGGTTCTTGATATAGTAACTTGGATATGTTGATGTTGTTCTTGTTATTTTTGGCGTTGGTCTGAATTGTAAGGAAGTGAAAGATACAAGGGAAATGCTCCCCATTTCGATAAATGATCTATTTGCTTAGTAGTGTGTTTTAAATCTTTCCATGGTTTAATCTTAGATCCATATTCAATAAATATAGATTGAAGGGCTACAAATAGAGTATTTTGAGTCGTTAAGTAAACGACAAAGGTATGTAAAGACTATTATTTCTCTCATTTGTCATGATTTTAGTTCTAAAATGACTTTCTGAAGAAAACGTCTAAAAGAAGAGTTACAGCAAAAGTATTCTATTAAAATCCTTTTATTAGGCGTATTGTGATTGTCCATCGTCGGGAGTACATTCAGTTTATACTCATTCCTTGATAGTGAGAAAGTTGAAAGCATATTCAGTCCATACTCATTCCTCGATAGTAAGAAATAAAAGAGTGTGCTTCAGGTTATACTTATCCCTCGAGAGTGAGGAAGAAGAGAGTATATTCATATGGTTATAGTTATATAACACATGTATTATTGAGCCACACATGATCGAGTAGTCAATTACCAAGCTTACATGGTCGGGTAGACAGTTACCGAGCCTACATGGCCGGGTAGACACTTAACAAGCATATGTGCACTTATCGATCCTACATGGTTGGGTATACCCTTACCGAGCCCTACACGTGGTTGTGTAGTCACATAATTTCCAAGTCCAATATGTGGTCGGGTAGTTATATATGTATTGCATTGCATTGGGGTGTGAGATGACATAGGAGCAGGTAAGTACATACTCCGATTATCCTTGACTCTTAGTACTTTCAGTTGTTATATATTTCAGTTCAATTTCAGCTTTTAGTTATTCAATTAACTTACATACTCAGTATATTATTTCATATTTACATCCCTTTGCAGGGGCGTTGTATTTCATACCTACAAGTTCTGACGATCAGAGAGATAGACCCCCGTAGTAGACGTTCCAAGCATCATCTTGTTATTAAGCTCTATGTCATTTGGAGTTGTAGGCTAGGGCCCTGTCCCCACTACAATATAATTAGTATCCTTAGAGGCTTGTAGACCTGTTCTATTATTGTACAATTGTCAGTTTAGCAGCCTTACCAGGACTTGTAAATGTCTCTTTTGAGTTGTACTTTTTGTCACGCCCCAAATTTTCCTAAGTCTTTACTTAGGGCGTGATGGCACCTGGACAATTATTTTCCACCAGGAGCACCATTTAATTCTCTTTATTTAGAAATTTAAACTTATATTCAAATACGGAGCTATTAATAAAAATAACAATAAAGAAATTTGTTTATGACTTTATTGAAAATATAACGCGAGCCCATACTCGTGCAAATATTGTTTCTACATAGACATACTGACAAATATTATTCTAAGTTGGAAGGAGACCGTTCCACACTGCATTTCGAGACACTGGAACCGACATTACGAACTCGACGAGTACGAGCAAGCGATGGACTTGGTATGACAAGAGGTCGGGACGATCGCTAGCCTTGGCGTGGAGCCTTTCCTCTATCACGCTTTCTGAAACATGTTAAATAAAGAGTCACCACTACCGTGGGTGGTGAGAACCTTACCTGCAATTCAAAGTAACACCACAATATTCCAAGTGCAATCACATTATAACGTAATAAGCATATTGCAAAACATATCGAGTTACAACATTTTTAAATATGCAACAACTCCTCATAGAAATTCTCGGTTTAACTAACACTTCATTTTATCTCGTATTATACGTTAAGATATTCCCTGCATTTCCACATGTTTATTACATTTATATATTTGTGAACGCGTATTCACTTTTCATATTTATATATAGGTGAACATGTATTCATCTTTCATATTTGTTGCGTGCGTGCACCCGATCCATTATATTTACGTATTTGTGAACACGTATTTGTCACGACCGAACCGGGCGGATCGTGCCTTACCCCGCACCCAGTAGACATACATCGAGTAATCACGAACATAAAGACAATACATGGAACCGATGTAATAAGACAAGAAATAAGAAAACGGTAAAAGCAGTTACCTTCGGTATATATATAAATAACAACTCTTTCAACATGAGCAGTTTAATCCTTTTTACAAACCCCGCCCACAACAAGATTACATGCACCTCAAGAATGATACGACATGATGGCGGGACGGGGCCGCCAAACCCCCGAATGTAAACACTTACGACGGACTATACCACCGATAAGCCTCGGAGAAACGGAGCTTCCCAACGCCAAATCGTGACCACGAGAGCTAGGATCAACGGCGGTGTACCTCAACTGCGGCATGAACGCAGCCGAAGGAGGTCGATAACAGTGCAGGTATGTGAAACTAAAAATCACGTAAATGAAATCATAATAGTCTATAAAGCGGGACATGTATGATAACCAAACTACATTCCTGATAAATAAGCGATCGTGTCGTCGGGACTCACGCCTCAAGTCATCACTCAAATATAACTATGAGTCTCGAGCCCATAACATCAATCATGCCTGGAATACCTTCCGCCGTGATCTATGATAGAAAAGCACGAGGAATACACGTGAACACCGGGTCCCACTGTCCAAATAAAACGATGCAGGTAAGTCGAAGACATAGCCGACTACTAACACCAGCGGTACTAACAAGGTCATAAAGCGTATCATGATATCTATCTGGCCGTCGCATGATCAAAGGTCACTCGCTCGCGCGATATCAAATGTGCGCGCGTCTAGCCATGGAACTTCCGCGACTCGCGTAGGCCAACCTCATAGGCCCGCGTGAGGTATAACCCGCATCGAGGGTAGCTACTCCCGGCGTCGCCCGGACTCGCGATCCGCATGGCGCGTATGCCGCGTGACCATAAAGGCCGCACACTAACACGGAACTCCGTAGTTCCGCATGGATCCCGGACCGCGTGAGGTATTCTCGAATCATGGTCCTGCATCACCGAGTCTACCCGCGTGGAGGCGGCAACCTCGGAAATAAGTCAAGGTGGGTGGTACAATACCAACATAACGGTGATAGTCAAACAACTTTAAGCACAGTCGAGGGGGAAACCCCTTTACACTAACATCACAAGATACTAACATACGTAGCATCCTAGCATGTTTACTTATCAATCAACAAGAAAGTATTACAAGGCTATCACAACCCAACACAATTAAGTTATACACAAGGTACTTTCTACTATATGTCAACAAGTTGGGTTTTTATCCCCAAAGTACTTCATACATTAACTCTTTAAAAGATCGTTACTTTCACAAAAGTCACACAATACGTAGTTATAGGAAAATAGAGTGATTATCCTTTTAAGTAAACCAAAACACTTACCTTTGTAAAATCAAGTAACATTATTTTCCAAGCGTCAAGTTTGCCTAATTTCAAATGTTCACGTTTCTTATTTTAGAAGGGTTTAAATAGTTCATAGTTTTATTCATTTAAGAATATAATTCTCTTTTAAACAATTTGAGAAACATATGCCTTATATGTGAGTAGGATATTCTTGTTTATAACAATCTTATTACGTGACCATGATCTAGGAAATATCATTTTGTCATCTTAGCTTACATGCGGATGGAAGTTTCTCTTGGTTTTAATAATACTTAATCTGTCAAAACATTTCCTTTTATTAACGCTGCGATGGTTTGTCGATACATTCGATTTCAAATCGATAAAACATTCTTAAGCCGTTATACCTAACTTCCCATAAAGCTAGTATAACTCTTAAGTTTTCAAAACCAAGTATTACTTCTTTCAAAATGATTCAAAAATCTTTTGAAATACTTCAAGTTCTTTGTTAACATAACAAGCGCTTATAGTTCAAATCGATTTACCTTTTAAAAACCACAAGTATCTTTACCAACATAAAGTCGTTATAACAACTTCCCATAAAGCCGTTATAACACTTTATGTTTTAAACAATCAAATACATTTAGCACGTATGCGTCTCCGTACTACATAGTTCACACATATCATGCTAGAAGAGATAGGAAGAGGTTCACATACCTCGACGAGTATCGATCGATAGCAAAAGCGCTCAAGTACCTCAAACCGGCTACTCCTTAAGCCAAGTAGATCGCGCCACGCATAGTACTTCCACCTATAAGGCCACAAGGCGCTTATTAACGTTAGGTCTCTTCGTAGAATATTCTACAGAAAATTCGGCAGCACCTCCCCCCCCCCGCAACAGCGTAAATCTCCTCCCTTATCGAGGCCGACTATCAAGCCAACCAGGGGGGGTTATACATCTAACCCTAGCAGGTACAATTCTACTCCATGCTGCTACACAAGTCTCATGTCTGATCCTATGTAAATCTGATTCGATTACTCTTTCTTTGAAAAGGTTTCTTATTATTCAGCTTAAGTCAAAAGACATTGCGATAACAACGTTCGATTCTATATATAATATACTTCAACTATATAGTCTAACAATCATGTAATTTCCAATTACAATAGAGGACAAAATATTTACCTCGATAAGCCCATAATTATCCAAGTTATAATGTCGATCTGAGCAAGGTTTAGCTCACCTCAGTGCGCTCAGGCCAGCTCCAAACAACCCTTAGAAGTTCTAACCAACTTCTACTTATTACTCCAACTAACTATGGAGATTTTCCTTAGGGTTTCGGTTTTGTGGTTGTGGAAAGTATAATAGTATTTCGGGCTTTTGTATAGGTATAACCTTAGAATACTACAAGGTATACGGCTAAGGTAATTTGGGCATTATAACAATACTTTTGAGAGTATTTCTACCAAGAGGGGTATTTATCTGAAAACAACTAGGCTAGTGGGTACCCACGGCTAGCACCTGAAGGGGGTGTATACCCGGCCTACCACTGGGGAACTCGCCAAGGGGACTCTCGGCTAAGGCCTCACAGGGGAGGGGCGAGAACAACTCTTTCAAGGGAGGAGGATTTCTAACACTTAGGAAATATTTGGAATGGATGAAGAAGTCATCCTGAGGGTATTTATAGTATAAGCCAAGGCCAATGGCCAAGATCATGCCAAGTCAAGGCAAGTGTAGGGCCAAGATCTTGCCAAGTGCCCCTTAACCAACTAACACACAAATATCCTACCAACTCCATGACAAAATAGGCTCACTTTCGCCATTGGCCGAGGTGTTCCAATGAGAGGGTGACAAGTGTCGCCCTCTTGTTGGTCCAAAACGTTTCGTCTCTCGGAAAAATCCATAAAAATTAAAAATGACATAGCCGGAAATTCCCCTACGAAAGCTGTGAAAACGTTTCGTCGAAAAACGACTCTAATCGGGGGTTGTGCACAAAAATAAATCGGCCAAGCCAAATCTTCAAGTTCAAATTTTCTACGTACGTCCTTACGTACATACTCTGAAAATACGGGGTATAACAGTATTCACTTTACGTTTTGTTGCGGCGTGCAACCCGATCCATTATGTTTACGTATTTGTGAACGTGTATTCACTTTACGTTTTATTGCGGCGTGCAACCCGATCCATTATATTTACGTATTTGTGAACGCGTATTCACTTTACGTTTTGTTGCGGCGTGCAACCCGATCCATTATATTTACGTATTTGTGAACGCGTATTCACTTTACGTTTTGTTGCGGCGTGCAACCCGATCCATTATATATTTATATATTTATGTGAACACGTATTCACTTTTCATATTTTTCAGAAGATCAAATAAATACTATTCTCTTTTCTAACATTCTGTCATTCATACTTGTAATGATTATAACTTTTTAACCATAACTCCAACTAAGGTGTTTCTCAAGCGGAAACTAAGGTAAGACGGGGATCTTTCACTGTACCAAATTTCATTTAAAACTACTTTGGGTAACTAACACAAATTTATCCTCAAAACAGCCACATGAAATAGTCATAACTCCTAATCTGTAAACCCGTTCAAGCCCCATAAATTCTCAAAACGACGAGAACAGAGAGCGACACGTCTCCAGGTGAACCATTCTTTCATATTCTGTACCATTTGGTACAGGTTTACACTTTTATTCGCTGCCCTTCCTGGATCTCGATAGATCCGAGGCAGAAACTTTAAACAGCGATAACTCTCAATACGTAAGTCGGATAGACCCCCGTAAGGTCTCAAAATGTCCACAGCAAAGAGATCTAGAACTTTCATTTAGCAACAATTTTCATATTCCCCACAGATTAGTACATTTTTACGTTTCAACGTCCTGCCCTTCTGGATTCCGACGAATCCGAGGCAGCAACTTCAAACTACAATAACTCTCAAATCGTAAGTCCGTTTTAATAAATCTTTATATATATCTGTCCGCAACAGAGAGATTTACAACCATGTAAATTTGTATATAATTCTAATAAGTAAAACTCAATAAAAACAGTCCGTAATTATGCCTTTCCGAATTTCGACCAAATCTAAGGCAGGAACTTTGAACTATGATAACTTTCAAACCGTACGTCCATTTTACTTCATTTTTGGTTATATATGATCATATTAGAGATGTGTACAATTCTTCCGAATTTCATAAAATTCTAACAATTATAACTCAGTGAGAACAGTTCGTAAAGTTCATGACGCAACTAGTTGTCTAAACAATCAAAAGTTCAATATTTCTTTTCAATACTCAATTCTTATTCTAACATGTATTGAACTTAAAATAAAGGATATTACCAAGAATTTCTGAGTGAGAAAACTCACCTTGTAAGTGTGAAGATTATTGTTGTGTAGTTGCTAAAATGATCCCTACTCTCTAGTAGTTTGATTCTTGTTCTTCTTGCCCTCTTGGTATTTTTTCCAGATTTTTCGTCTTCTTGTTCACTTGTTTTTTTTTCTGATTTTCTAATCTTTGTGGTATGCACTTTGTTTGTGTATAAGTATAATGTATAAGTGGAGATGGTTGTATAACTTATGGGAGATGGAAGGCCAAGGGTGGAGGGGAATTGAAAAAGGGGGGAGGGGACGTGCATCATGCCATTCCTATGCATTTAACTTCAGCACTAAGTCCCACATGTAATAATTCTCACTTTAGTTATGAAAAAAAAAAAGTTCACGTTACTTATGAAAAAGAAGTTCAATGTACAATACAATATTGTGGTATGCCCACAGGAAAGAAAAGCAAATGAAATAAATGTCATTACTATACCTTACTTCCCCACTAAATTCACAACATGCCTATCTATTTATTTATATTTTTTTAATTTTCTTTTATATATATATTTTTTTAAACCAACCAGAAACTATTATTCATTTTTTTAAACCAACCAGAAACTATTATTTTTTCTGGACTTTTACACTTTTGCAGCACTCATGGTGGCCACATCAGCTCGTTTACGTATATATGTTTTGAAGTTGTTTCCATTGCAGTTGAGATAGTCATTGTTCATAGTTTATCCCGAGTATGGTCTTGTCGTCCTACATTTTATATTGCCTGAGTTTCGGCTTGGCCTTATAGGCCTAAGTATGCTTGACCGCATCCAGAGCTTCGAATTACAATTGGTACACTCAGTCAAGTAAGACACCTGGTGCTAGTCTCGCCCTTCCAGAGCTAGAGCGTGATAAACTTAATATCATAACAAGTTTGATAAGTGTATTGTGCACCACATTATATAAGAAAGAATCTATAACGCATTTAGGAGTTGGTTAGCCTTCTTTCATATCTAAATCGTTCTATAGAGTTAAGCCATAAGAGCTTGAGTTAACTTACGCTTTGATATGTTACACAAAAATGTCTTTCACTAGAAAAAATACAATTAGCCCGAGGGCTGAGTCAGTGGCGAGAGAGGGTGTGAGTTACTCCATTAAGGAGTATCCATATGATATTATGCCCTCTATTGAAGAAGATTCATCTGAGACTCAAAGTGAGTCATCTTTCCGAGTGTCTCCAACTCTATTGGTACTAGAAGAGTTGAGAGATACTCTGGTATCACCGGGACCACTAGCCCCACCACCGGCCCCAACTGGCCAGGATATGAGTATGATAATACATACATTGACATAGTTGGTTGCCTCCTGGATACATCATCCTTCTATAGCAGCTGATTGTGTTAGATTTGTTAAGGGATCGGGGAGTCCACAATCTTGGGAGTCTGTTAACCAGGGCTTGTTGGTACTTACAGACTATGATTCAGATTAGGACATTAGGCAGGCTAAGAGAGCCAGATTAGTTGGTGATTATAGAGGGTCACCGAGCGACAATAAGATGCAAGTGTATGAATATCGGACTAGATTATCATGATAGTTTGTGCTTGATTAGGGCTCTCAGGTAGGCTTGAGGCAGGGTTCACAAGCATAGTAACACAGTTTGTATGAGACCACCTTGAAGTCAGTGCAGTCAGGCACATATCGAGCAATACCGAATGAGTATAGGGTGCTTCTTTTGGTGTGGGAGTCAGAGTCACAAGATACGGAGGTGTCCAAAGCTTGACCAAAAGTTCCAGGGTAGAAACAAAGGGGGAGCCTCGGTCTCTCACTTGATGTGAGGTTGCATGAAAGATATATGTATGTTAATTGTTCCTTTGTTGGGAATGTTTATACACCTACAACCTAGTGTCGACTTATTTCATGTTCTATAGCATTAACACCTCACTCTCATGACATGGTTTCCACAGGTATTGTTCTGGGGTAAGAATGTCCCATTAGAGATTAAGTATAAGTGTTGACATGTAAATTTTACCCTCCAATAATTTTATTTAATTATTCAGAGTTCTCGGGTCACAGATAGAGTGTAATATATTTTTCACAAAGCGAATATGATGTTACAAAATTATCTCAGGAGTATTGTCATTTCATTTGATAAAATATCACTTGTATATCATATCCTAATTTTTACATAATTTTGGAATTTGACCGACAATTATAAATGTAATTGTCTCAAAAAAATTCAAAGTTAAAGAATTAATGTTCCACCCCATCAGATTCGAAAAATTATTAATTAAATACGATAATGGAACTACATCTTAGTTTTAAGTTATGTTTTAATTTAAAAAGACGTTTGCATATTTCTAATTTCCTGAATCCTAATTAGTATCAAATTTGGGCATAGGCCAAATAGGCCCAGACCCGACCCAACGTCGACATTATGTGTCTAAAGCTCTTGACCATTTCTCATTTCACGCGTTAAGGGTCAAGAGGAACCTAGCTGCATTTTGCCTTTCTCTGTCAAAACTGGCAAAAAATGGTCATGATTTAAGATTTAACGTCGACATTATGATTTAAGATTTGCTTATCATGTGATATCTGTCTGTTTGGTCTTGAGTTGGTTAGCATGGCAGTTTCAAGTTGTTTTTAACTAAGTTGAGGGTTTTTAAGTTATGTAAGGTCCAAAACATATTAGCTTAAGTTAGTATAAGTTCATCAACTATAATACGTAGAAGACAAGATTGTTTGGCTAACATAATTACTTGATAGGATTAGTTATATGAAATTACAAGTTGTTTGATACTCCTGGTTAGGTAATACTAGTGAAAATGAACTCAACATGTTAGGTTACACTGTCATAAAAACTGTTAACATGTTAGGTCACAACGTCATACAAAGCCTAAAAGATGAAGACATACATAAATAATATTGTTTCTTGTAACAAGAGAAAACTCTTGTTACTGAACTGAGAAGAGGAAGAGGGAGAGAGAGAACAGAGAAGAGAAGATGAAGGAAAATATTTGATATATTGATATGTTCTTAATGAAACAGTGAATTGACTTATAAGCCTTACAGGGACTTCTTCTTACTACTACAAACATATGAGAATATTATAACATAAACTAAACTTAAAAACTGAATTGTACTCCTGAACTTTAAAGCACTATTTAAAAACTTAAGGGGGTAATCTAAATAATAGAAATTTTGGTCACAATAGAATATTATGACATTTCATCCTTCTTCAGTTTTAACATCTTTCTTCAAAATGTAGCAATCTCTGGAAATTGAGACTTAATGAATTGGAATTCTTCCCAAGTTGTTTCTTCTGGTAAAAGATTAGCCCACTGGACCAAAATTTGAGTGACAACCTTGTTCCCTTTCTTGATCATCCTCATATCCAACACTGCCACTGGTTCTGTCATTATCTGTCCATCAACTGAGCAAAAGAGAGGATCAATGGAAGGTGTAATGTGATCTCCAATCTTCTTCTTAAGTTGAGAAATATGGAAAATATGATGTATCCTTGCAGTCGTAGGTAGTGCCAACTTGTATGCCACTGATCCAATCCTCTGAATGATCTGATAAGGGCCATAAAATTTGGAAGATAGTTTGAGGTTTCTCCTTATTGCTACAGAGGTCTGTTTATAAGGCTGCAGCTTCAAGAACACCCAATCTCCTTTTTGAAATTCCATTTCTGTTCTCCGCTTGTCTGCATTCATCTTCATTCTGTTCTGAGCTTTATTCAAGTTCTCTTTCAAGACTCTAGCCACTAACTGTCTTTTCTTGAGTAGTTGATCCACTGTGTCTACTATAGCTTGAGCAATAAGTTCGAAAGTAGTTTGAGGAGGGTCATAGCCATACAATACCTTGAAGGTGGTCATTTTTAGTGAAATGTGATAGTTGCTATTGTACCAATATTCAGCCAATGATAGCCATTTGTTCCACTCCTTTGGTTTATGCCCAGTCATGCATCTCAAATAGTTTTCTAGGCACCTGTTTAGTCTCTCAGTTTGGCCATCTGTTTGTGGATGATATGCTGAGCTGTAGCAAAGCTGAACCTGCAATAGTTTAAACATTTTCTTCCAAAAATGACTGATGAACACCTTGTATCTATATGATACAATACTCTTGGGCAAGCCATGTAGTTTGTAGATGTTATCTAAGAATAATTTGGTTATGTGTGTTGCTATGAAGGGATGAGCAGTGGCTATAAAATGTGTATATTTACTGTATCTATCAACAACCACTAATATGGTATATTTCCCTTCAGATATTGGTAGCCCTTCAATGAAGTCCATGGAAATGTGTTTCCATGCTCCTTCCGGAATAGGTAAGGGTTGCAACAAGCCAGGATAGGCTACTTGTTCATTCTTGCATCTTTGGCATACTTCACATACTTTTACTACACTCTTAACCTGCTCAATCATTGCAGGCCAATAAAATATGGATTCCAACCTTTGGTAGGTGGCCCACACTCCTGAATGTCCTCCAAGTCCAGTCTGATGCATTGTCAATACTAATTGTTGTCTAAGAGATCCATTTTGTCCCACCCAGGCTTTACCTTTATACCTCAACACCCCCTGCTGCATTGAGAGATTCATTTCATTGTTATCATTGGTGCTAATGGTTGTTATTGCTTGTAATACCTCTGAATCTCATCTGTAACTATTTAAAATTTCTTCAATCCACTTAGGTTGTTATACCCCGTATTTCCAGAGTATGTACGTAAGGGAATACGTACAAAAGTTTAGCCTTAAAAGTTAGGCTTGGACGAAAATAATTGGGCACAACTCACTAAAAGAATCGTTTTCCGACGAAACGTTTTACACAACTCGCGTAGGATAAATTACGGCTATGTCATTTCTAATTTTTGCGGATTTTTCCGAGAGACGAAACACTTTGGACCAACAAGAGGGCGACACTTGTCACCCTCTCCTTGGTGGATGTGTGGACGGCATTAGGGCCGATTGAAGGTCTTATTTTGTCTTGGAGTTGGTAGGATATTTTGTGTGCAAGTTGGCTAGGTACACTTGCCCAAATCTTGGCCTTACACTTGCCTTGCACTTGGCATAATCTTGGCCATTGGTTGGCCATCCCTTGACCTATAAATACCCCTCTTGTGATGAAGAGTTCTTCATCCACAAACAAGCCTTCCAAGTCTTGAAATCCTCTCCTCTCCCTTAAGCCTTTTCGTCCAACACACTCCCCACTTTGGTGAGCTTAGCGAGGCTAATCCCCTACCTAGCCGAAATCTACCCCTCCCTTGGTAGAAAAGTTGTCTTCTAGTATTGTTATAATGCCCAAAATACCTAGCCCAAATCCCTTAGTCCTTAGTAGAAGTTGTGAAGAACTTATAAGGTTTTCTTGGAGCTACATGAGCGTACAACTTAGGAGATAAACCTTGCTCAGGAGCGACTTTTATCTAGGATATTATTTGGCTTACATAGGTAAATAAACTTGTGATTCTTTTGTAATTAGAGAATAAATACTTTAGAAGTATAGAAATAATTATAAATATTTATAATTATATTAAAGAATAGAATTGAACTTATCACAATGAAGGGTTTAAAGAAGAATAATCAAGCTGTACTTACTTAGATTGTTTTCACGATGAACTTGAGTAGCTCACGGGTAGGAAGTCTTTGCCCAATTTTCCGTAGGATAGAGAACCCTACGCTTAGAATTTTGAGTAGTCGAGCGTTGATAGACGTGTCTGACTATTATAGGTTGATTCTCTGCGCGCGACATATTCAACTTGGCATGTGGTTTTCGCTGAGAAGGTATGTGATCCTTCCTAAAGCATGATATTTTAAAATATATATGTAGTACGGTGAGCGTACGTGTTAATCGAATAATAACTACGGCAATGTCTTTTGACTTAAGCCTGAATAATACTTACGGCAATGTCTTGCGACTTAAGCCTGAATAATAAGGATCTGAAAGCATTTCAAAAGAATACTGAATCATTTTTTAACAGAAGAGAACTAATTGGTTTTTAAAACAGAAGCTTAAGAGTTATACTAGCTTTATGGGAAATTAGGTATAACCACTTAAGAATGATAAAAGGAACAGTTTACCTATGTGTTTATAACAGACTTATATTGATTTGTGAAAAGAATAATAAGATGGTTTGATAAGTAGACATGATATGATGCTATGTGTGTTAGTGTCTTTGTAACGTTTGTATAAGAGTATTCTTGTTGTGCTTATGTTGTTTAACGATAAACTGTTATGTTAGTGTAATATCACTCACCTCTTGACATGTTCTGGGGTTAAGGCGCCTCCGTCACGGGGTAGACTCGGTGATGCAGGACCGTGATTCGAGAATACCTCATGCGGGTCGGGGACCTATGCGAGCTACGGAGTTCGTGTTAGTGTGCGGGGTTGTACCTCATGCGATGCATGTGGCCGTGCGGACTACGAGTCGGGGCGATGCCGAGAGTAGCTACCTCGATGCGGGGTTATATACCATGCGGGCCTACGTGAGTGGCCTATGCGGACTCTGAGAGTCCGTGATTAGGCTTGCATGGTGATACTACGCAATTGGCCTGCTTGATCATTCACGGCCTAGAAAAGACACATTACGATTTACCTATTGTTGCTCTTGTTTATGATGTGACACTATGTGCGGTTACCTTGGTTGTTTCATACATATATGTAAACTGATTTTAAAATGATATGTTTCATTTAAGTACTTACAGTTTCACATACTTGGTACCTGTTGTACTGACCTCCTTCGGGGGGCTGCGTTCATGCCGCAGGTAAAGGCAAGCAGGTGCTAGATCCACATCCTTAGGATCTTTGCGTTGGTGTCAGGAGCTCCATCTTCTCCGGAGGCTCTACTTTTGGGTATGATCTCCCTGTATTGTAGATAGTTTTGTACATTCAGGGTATGGCGGGGGCCCTGTCCCGCCATAGTTGTTTACTTCCTTAGAGGTCTGTAGTCCTAGTGTACAGTTGGGATGTAACTGCAAAACTTGGGTTATTTATATATGCCGAAAGGCAAGCTTTTCATCAGATAAACTGTGTCTCATTTTTCAACTGTTTCATGTCTTGTTTTATATTTCCGCTGATTTTCTCTGATGTATGACTGCTCACGGGCCCCGGAACGGATCGTGACATAGGTTGTGCTTGAGATATTACAGAACACTGTGTCGTGCTCTCTTTTAAGGCCTGATCCTGCTGAACTATGGTCTTTATAGATAAGGCATCAACCACTAAGTTCTCAACCCCTTTCTTGTATTGAATCTCAAAACTTAACCCCATCAGCTTGGTCACCCCTTTATGTTGTAGAGAGGTGGTTATCTTTTGGTCTTGTAAGAACTTTAAACTGAAATGGTCTGTTTTGATGATGAAATGATGGGGATGAAGATAGTGTCTCTATCTATCCACAACTTGTAGTAAAGCTATTAATTCCTTCTCATATGTAGACATGCCTTGGTGTTTCTTGCTCAAAATCTGACTCATAAATGCCAATGGTATTTTGTCTTGCATCAGAACTGCACCAATACCTGTGTTGCATGCATCTATCTCTAGTATGAAGGGCTTGTTGAAGACAGGTAGTGCTAAAACTGGTGTGCTGGACATAACCATTTTTAGCTGGTTAAAGGCTGTTTCAGCTACCTGATTCCATTTGAATTCCCCCTTCTTCAACAAACTTGTCAGTGGCTTGTTAATCTGTGCATACCCTTTCACAAATTTCCTATAGTACCGTGTCAATCCCAAGAAACCTCTTAGTTCTTTGACTGTTTTTGGATAGGGCCAATCTACCATTGCCATCACTTTGTCATCAATGCTCTCTCTTATCAAGTATAATGTGTCCCTAATACTCTACTTGGGACTGCCTAAACTCACATTTACTGAGCTTAGCAAATAGTTGATGTTTCTTCAACAGTTTCAATACACACTCCAAGTGTCTCAGATGATCCTCCATAAACTTACTATAGATTAGTATGTCATCAAAGAACACTAGGATAAATTTTCGCAAATGCTCATTGAATACACAATTCATAATAGATTGAAAAGTTGCAGGTGCATTGGTTAAACAAAATTTCATTACCTTGAACTCCCAAAGGCCATGGTGGGTTCTAAATGCAGTTTTGTGCTCCTCCCCTTCCTTCAGTCCAACCTAGTGATAACCAGCTCTCAAATCTACTTTAGAGAATACTTTGGCCCCACACAACTCATCCAATAAATCATCAATGATGGGTATAGGGTACTTATTCTTAACAGTAAGGTTGTTCAACCTTCTGTAATCTACACACAATCTCCATGTTGAGGTGTTAGAGAGGTGTTAGGGTTACAGTAGATGGGTGGGCTTGAAAATAATGGGGAAGCTGGAGGGAAAGTGAACCATATCCCTGTCGGAAAAGTCGAAGGTGTATAAACAACTTGCGTGTTGTCGATAAGGATTCTAGTACCTGAAGTTTGGTCGTACTCTTATGTCGTTGGTACTGGTAGTATATCCGCTGTGTTTGCATGTGTCGTTGCCGGTGTACTTTGTGTCGATCCCCCCGATTGGACCAGATTCAGATTCGCTAAAATGAGCTCCAATCTTCTGTTGGTTTCGAGCTCCAATCTTCTGTTGGTTTCGCGACTCTCTTCCAGTTGTGACTGAAATCGCTCTTGATTTTGCTCAAATGATTTGAATTTCTTGCCGGTGTCTTCGACGGACACCGCCAGTTGCGTCTTGATCATCCGGTTGTCGTCGTACAAGATTTGTAGCTCATGTGGTGTTGTGGTCGTCGATATCGGTGGCTCTGATACCATTTGTAACAAGAGAAAATTCTTGTTACTGAACTGAGAAGAGGAAGAGGGAGATAGAGAACAGAGAAGAGAAGATGAAGGAAAATATTTGATATATTGATATGTTCTCAATGAAACAGTGAATTGGCTTATAAGCCTTACAGGGACTTCTTCTTACTACTACAAACATATGGGAATATTATAACATAAATTAAACTTAAAAATTGAATTGTACTCCTGGACTATAAATACTGTTTAAAAACTTAAGGGGCTAATCTAAATAATAGAAATTTTGGTCACAATAGAATATTGTGACATTTCTTATGCCCTGTTATATGTATCAGATGTCTAGTATGTTGGTTTGAACTTCTGGAATGTGTATTTTTATTTGAATTAATACAAATGATCTATGTGAGAGGTTTGCTTAGAAAGTAGTCTACCTGTCCTAACACCTGTTTATGAAACCATACTATAAGGTATATAGAGTTTATACCCAGTACATAGATCCCATATATCAAGGGTATACTAGTATGAACCTCTGTATATCATCCATATTTGTCTTGATGAAAGTATTTGTTGGGCCTGGTCAATCCTTGTCATTTTTTTGCCTCTACGCACTCTTATAATAACTTGAGCCTAGCCCATTGTTTGCCTCCTCTTTTTTCCTTACGCACTGTTTTTGGTGTGGGCCAGTTAATTTCTTTTGAATTAAATCCACTTTGTTGTGGGTTGTTTGTTTGTCTACTTCATAAATTAATTGAATGATAAGCTACTTTCTAACGTGGGCCTTTGTTTTCCCCTTTGCGTGTCTCTTTTGACAAGATAGTTCCTTAATAGGCCCATGACTTCATTCAGACACCCCGCTGCATTACACACTTAGCCGATTGGGGCCCAATCACACTTGTTTTGATCGAATAAAAGAGAAAGGGAAGCTAATATTGGCAATGAAGGCCTAGCGATGGGGGAAATAGCTAACTACTGGGCTTCGATAGGTCCACCAACCTAAACTTTCTCTCATATTTATTTCATGCATATATATATATATGCATGAAATGAAAATGAGAGAAAGTTTAGATTGGTGGACCTATATATTGTATTTGTTGTATAAACATACTTTAAAATATTAGAATATTTGCTTATGGTTTGAATCTAGGATAGACATACGACACGTAGATCATTTTAGTTTAGATCGCCAATAAATGAATTTCAAGACTGTTTTAAAACTGGAGAATCTGAAATGGACTATTTTTTGGCTAAATAAGAAGATTTGTTTGGTTATTAAAAGCTGGAAATGAGAAGTGGATTTTCATCTAAGTGCATAACTGATTCTGAGTTTTAAAAGCATAACTTGGGCTTTGAGTTGAAAAACTGCAACGGGCTGATATTTGAAGGACCCAGATATGGGCCTGAGTGACTTGAAATTAAAATTGGGCTGAAAATTAACACTTTCTTTAAAATTAGAACACAGGCTGAGCCCAATTAATTAATAGATTTTGACATTAAAACTATCTTGGACTTAAGTTTTGTCTTAAAGTGTTTGGGAATGTAGAATTCGGTTTGACCTTAGGGATATGCCCTGCAAAATGAAACAAAAACCATTTTTTTTTATTTCTTCTCTTTCAAAACCAAACTTGTTATTTTAAATGAAACTATACCATTTTTGAAACTTGGAAAAGATTGTAAAAAGATAAGTGTGAAAATAGTCAATGTAGTAGGACTAAATGAGAAGTTCTACTCAAATTCACATTTGAGTGTTCTTAGTCCGAAAACGAAATTGTCTATACTACCCATGCATACTATTTTTGGCGAAAGTTTAACTCTTTGTTTTAAAACAAAATCTTGAGTTTGAATAAAGGAAAAAGGGTCATATTTGCCCTCCGTTAAAGTATGGAGTCAAATATGCTCTTTTCATTAGCAAAGTTGTTATATTTGCCCTTTGTTAATGGAAATTCCATGTGGATGCCACATGTGACCCACGTGGATGCCAAATAGAATCCACGTGGAGAGTGGGACCCACTTTGTCTTCAGATCTTATCTCATATTCTCCAGCAATTTTGAGACAGCTTCCGCTGACCACCACCACATTACCGGCGAACGACCATTGACGGTGAACCACCACCACAAACAACCCACCGCATGCTTCACCCTCTCCACCACAACACTGACCTCTTTCTCTCTCTTATACTGTCTCACCAACCATGACACCTCTTTCTGGTGTCACTCCGGCGAAGCCATTAGAGTGACGCCACTCATCCCCCTCTGTTTTATGAAGGTTTATGATCATAAAAAGAACTAATTTTGAATTTTTAGATTTGGCCGTTTTTTGTTCTCCAGCGTCACTCTGGCTTTTATCACCATCGAAGTGACGTTGCCGACTTTCTCTCTCTAATTTGCATCACTGTTCCGACAAAAAATGTTATCTCAGACGAACTCCATTATTATCATTTTTATGACTGTCTTTAATTTTTCCTTCATTGAATCTTGCTGCTGTTGTGATTTTGCTCACTAATTTTTCTACTAGTTACACCCTTTTTTAATGAATTGATGTGTTGCTCGTTTGGCTATTGCCCAGCTACTATTTTGCTAGATTTGGTTAGTTTTGCCCCTTGTTATTTTTATTAAATTGATAATGAACAAATACTACACTTGCTAGAGAAGATGAGGGCTCTTTTGAGAGCTTGAAGAAGATGAGGGCTCAAAAAAAAGAGATAAGGTCTAAAACATTGTGGAGTTAGGAGATGAATCGAAATGGTTGTAGTTGGTGGAGGCGGCGGCGGAGACGGTAGCTGTTGAAGACAAGGTGGGTCCCACCTTGCACGTGGATCCCATGTGGCATCTACGTGGGTCACATGTGGCATCCACGTGGAATTTCCATTAACAAAGGGCAAATATAACAATTTTGCTAACGGAAAGGGCAAATATAACAATTTTGCTAACGGAAAGGGCATATTTGACCCCATACTTTAACGGGGACCAAATATGACCTTTTTTCATTGAATAAATGAAAATGACAAGTTACTTTGCAGATTTTAAACACTAGGGAAATTTAAATCATTTTGAAGCATGCTATAGAGCCCATAGGTCAACCGTATTCTATAGATCCTTAATAGGGAGGTGCTAACACCTTTCTCGGGGGATCACTAGAACCCTTACCTTGACTCTGGTTTAGATATGATTTTTCAATGAATTTTAATAAACTCTTTCACACTGATTTTTCTAATTTACCTATAAATTAGGTGACATCTCTAAAACAATTATCAAAACTTAGAGCACCACCCAAATTCTTAGTAGCTCTTTATGCGATCACCTACATAAAAAGTGAAATGTAATAATAAGAATAGAGACGGAGACCGAGATGCAGTGTCACACCCCAAACTAAGGGGTGTGGCTGGCACCAGGTGTTATACTGGCCCGAGAATACCACTCAGATAACCAGACTCCTATACGAACATAACTTCTGACCAACTGGGCCATATTAGAACATGACCTGAATAATAATACAATAGAAGGGACGATAAGGCCATAATTTGTAAAACAAGGGTACAACCCAATCTATGAATCTGAACAAGTAATGATCAAACCAAAATATATATAAACAAAGTTGAGAAGACCATAAAATAAGTCAACAAAAGGATAACTAGACCGACAAGTCCATACATCACAACTGAACACACTACACAAGTCTATGAGACTCTACGAGTAACTGTACTGTCATATGGTCGGGGCATGACACCACCTACACATTATATATGTATCTACATATGATATACTCAACACCTAACCAGAAATATCCATAAGAGATGAAGCTTACCCACTGATGGTTGACACTTGACAACTCTTATTGAGGTGGTCTATTAAGGCCTCTGTCACGACCCGAACCCGGGCCCGTGACTGGTGCCTTACCCCGGGCACCCTAGTGATACAACATCAGAGAAAACCAGCGGAAATAAAACTTAAACATGTAAATAGACATGGATTAAGATGAAAGAAAATAGGCCAACCAAAACGGTTGCCTTTCAACATATATATATATATATAAACATTTGAACAGTTACAATCCTTACAACCCTGCCCACAACAAAGCATGCACTTCTAAGATTTATACAACAACTATGATGACAGTGGCCCGCCATACCCCGAATGTACAAGGACCTGCACTCGTGGTAACATACCAAAGATAAGCCTCCGGCGGACTGAGCTTCCCAAGACGCTGGAATGAGATCCTAAACGCGGATCGACAAATGGTGTACTTCTACTGCGACATGAACGCAGCCCCGGCGAGGTCAAGCATAACAGGTACCAAGTATGTGAAACTGTAAAAGACAGTAAATGAAACATAATAGTCTATATAAAGCCGGAGACATGTATGATAACCAAACTACAGCTCACAACATAAAAGCAAGATGTCAAGTCGTGACTCACGCCTCAAAGTCATCCTCACGCCGTGGAACTTCTTCCTCACCGCCTAGCCTAGGTACAAATCATGTGATACGTATAACATGTCTCTCGCCTATCTTATGGACCCAGATAGAAACGTGTGGGATACATCTCGGTTCATCCCATGAACCAGAGTCGAGTGAAATACATTCGGATGAACCTGAGTCGAGTGAAATACATTCCGGATGAACCCAGAGTCGAGTGAAATACATTCCTGATGAACCTAGTCGAGTGAAATACATTCCGGATGAACCTGAGTCGAGTGAAATACATTCCGGATGAACCTGAGTCGAGTGAAATACATTTCCGGATGAACCAGAGTCGAGTGAAATACATTCCGGATGAGCCGTGAGTCGAGTGAAATACATTCCGGATGAACCGTGAGTCGAGTGAAATACATTCCGGTTCATCCCACGAACCGTGAGTCGAGTAGAACACAAGACTTGCACAACAAGGCTATCACACGTAACATGGTCAAGTTTCATAACAACAAGCATAAAAAGTTATACACAAATTTCGGTACTTTCATTTTATGTCAAAGTCCGGATTTTTAACCCTAAAGTACTACGTACGTTAAATTCCTTTTAAGAGATTCATTCCTTTTCTAAAAGTCACCCGATACCCGTAGTATATAAAAATGTGTGACTTATATCTTTTAAGTAAACCAAAACAACTTTCATACTTTCCTTTTTAAGACCAAATTAAGGCAATTCCATGCCTTCCTTTTGGACCAAAATACTTCTCTTTTAAAAGTCAAGTTACCATATTAAAACAAATGATAAAACCCTTCTTTTGTTTTCATAAAGTCGTTATAACCAACTTCCCATAAAGCTGTTATAACACTTTATGTTTTAAACCATTTTAAGACAACACAATGCCTTTCTTTTCCCTAAAAAGTTCCAGTTTGCCTAATTTCAATTACGCAAGTCTCTTTTTAGAAACGTTTCATAGTTCAATGTCTTAATCTCTTTTTAAAACAATAGAGTAACATATGCCATAGGTGAGTAGGTTAATCTTGTTCATAATCAATCTTATTAAGCAGCCATGATCTAGAAAATGTAATATAATTTTGTCTCATCTTAGCTTCTATGCAGATGGAGGTTTCTACTGGTTTTAATAATACTTAATTATTCAATACATTTTCCTTTATTAACGCTGCAGTGGTTTATCGATACACATTCTGATTTCAAATCAAGAAACATTATTCCTTTTAAAACCAAGTACTCATTACTCACGTTTGAGGTTTCAAACAAAATCAATATTAATTAATTTAATTTAATTGTCTTTTCTTTGAAGATCAAGTCTCTTATCTTCTATAATCATTAAACCATTTTCTTTACCTCTCTTAAGACGTTATACCTAACTCCCATAAAGCTAGTATAACTCTTTTTAAAACCTTTAAAACCAAGTGTTACTCTTTCTTTCAAAATGGTTTCTTAACAATTTTGAAATACTTCAAAATTCTTATTATTCGTGCTTAAGTCAAAAGACATCCGCATAACCACGCTCAATTAGCACACGACGCCTACCGTACTATATATTATTCGGGCTTAAGTCAAAAGACATTGCCGCACTATATATATCTTCCTTTTAAAATATCATGCTCAAGAGTATAGGAAGAATCACATACCTCGCGATTTATTTATCGACTATAAGCAAAACGCCCACTCTTATAACCCGCTTAGCCCTGGTCCACCTTCTAAGTAGCCCATGCTACTTGCGAACATTCAACCAATAAAGGTTATCACCATCAGATATATACGATCCTATGTAAGTACAATTGAACTTCTACTTATATTCTTCCTCAAGTGATTTCGCCAAGTCTTTTCTGTAATATCCTTCTATTACAGCTCAATTCTCTTCTATGAATCTTATATTCATTACTATACTACTACGATGTAATTTCCAATTACACTAGAAGGATGATGGTATTTACCTCGATGAGCCCAAAATTATCCAAGTAAAAAGTCGCTCCCGAGCAACGTTTAGCTCCTACTCCGAGTGCTCCAACTGGCCCAAACAACCCTTAGAAGTTCTACGCAACTTCTACTAAACACTTCAACCGACTATGAAGGTTTTCCTTAGGTTTCGTTTAGTGGCTAAAGGAAAGTATAATAGTATTTTCCGGCTTTTAGATAAAGGGTACTTTGGAAAGTACTACAAGGTATTTGGCTAAAGTATTTTGGGCATTATAACAATACTTGTAGAATACATTTCTACCAAGGGGGTAGTATTTCACTAGCACAACTAGGCTAGGGGTTGCTCTCG
This sequence comes from Przewalskia tangutica, assembly GCA_029844215.1. Classification (NCBI taxonomy): domain Eukaryota; kingdom Viridiplantae; phylum Streptophyta; class Magnoliopsida; order Solanales; family Solanaceae; genus Przewalskia; species Przewalskia tangutica. The sequence goes on from CM056734.1 coordinate 77,270,005, forward strand.
CCAGAGCTCTCAAAGGAGGGGGTGGTGGACGAAACAACAAGAGTGAGAGGGAGGGATTTTTCAATACTTAGACAAATATTGGATGAATAAGTTCATCAACTTATAGTGGTATTTATAGGTCAAGAAATGGCCAACCAATGGCCAAGATCTATCCAAGTGTAAGGCAAGTGTAAGGTCAAGATGAAGCCATGTGTTTGTGGGTCCCACTTGCTCATCAACTACACAAAATATCCTACCTAACCCTTGACCACAATTTTTGCACAAAAACGTGCCAACTTCTCCCTTTGGCCGTCCACTTTTTCCAATGTGAGGTGACACATGCCACCCTCCCGTTGGTCCAAAATGTTTCGTCTCTCGGAAAAATCCGCAAAAATTATTAATGACATAGCCGAATTTTCCCTACGAAGTCGTGGAAACGCTTTCGAAAAACGACTTTTCTGATTTGTGCACAAAATTTCATTCTTGCCTAATCTTTAAGGCTCAAATTATATACGTACGCCCTCACGTACATACCCTGGAAATACGGGGTATAACAGCCTCTATCAGAACCTCCAACATGAAATGCACCCCCTCGAAAAAAAGGACATTAGTATGAAATAAATGTAACGGTATGTAAATCATGAATAGCAATATGAAAGAAAAAGTTATAAAACAGGGCATAAGAAGCAACCTGATACTCTGATAACTTGTGTCCACTCAGCGTGAACAATGAAACTTTGAAACTGTATTGAAACTTCTATATATGTCTTTTATTATATAACCTACCCTCATCTTATAGCCCGAGGTGTTTACATAAGGTATTGCCCTCATGTAATAGTTTGGGGTTATGTATGAATACATTTATAAATAAATACCCTCTGATATAGCCTGGCGTGTGTATGCGTATAAATGACTACCCACTGATATTGGTTCAGTGGTGTGTATCGTATATGTATATATAATTGCCCACCATTATTATGCTGGTGGTGTTCATAAGACACTGTAGTAGAAATGACACTTTTAGCCCCTTTTAACTTGTAAACTCTTTTGACTTTACTTTGGAACGATTCTTGATTGACTCAACGATAAACTCTTTGAAACACTCATTTTGGAGGTCTATGGAACTCAGATGTACAACCAACAATTGAGTGATATAAAATATGATAACAATACAAATAAACGCTCCCCACAAGAGATAAACAACATGTGAATAGAACTCTTCTTAAGACGTTTCATTTAGAACTCATTATACATTGGAATTCATGCCTTTGAAATGAAGGAATATCCTTATATACTTTTGTCACTTGGCTAGTAATAACTTACGAGCTTCCGTACGCTATGTGAATGATAATCTACATAATATAGATGACCTGGATCAAGATTGGATCAATAAACTATAAATTGTTTCACTACAACGTGTTGTCGAACACCTAGAATGCATAAGATTTCATGTCCTTCAACAATGGTGCTTTAATACTCAAGTAACAACACAAGCCTTTCCTTCCTCATCTTACTTACTCTCAGACTATATAAAATATCCAACAATTCAATATCATAATATGGCTTCAAACGAGCAGCTCAACATCAACACTACACAATTCAATACTTTCCGATAATCATAAACTAAATTAAAAAACAGAAAGAAAGAAAAAATACTGCAAACTAAGTCTCCAACTGTAGCCTCCGAAGTTTCTTCAATTGCGTTCTGTGATAGAATGATCGACCTCCCTCAATAGAATAATCCCTAGGGCTTACGTATGCTCCAATTTTCGTGCCCTATGGACCAATATGCCTTTAGCCAATTTAACTTCGGAACTAGATTTTCCGCGCCGGCACCGCGGTGCCGAAACTCCTGCAATATGGCACCGTGGTATTGCATAATGGAACCACGGTGCTGAAAGTCCTGTAGTCACTCAGTAAATATGGCACCGCGGTTCTGCATATTGGCACCGCGGTGCTGAAAATTCTTCGTCCTAATTTGCCAACTTTCGTCCTTTTTGCCTCGGGAGTTCCCTTTTATGCCCAATTCTCGCCATTTTTCACCATTTTGCCTTTTTGCACCGCTGTGACTCAAAAGAAAGAAAAACAACCCTAACACTACACTTATTTAGACGAAAATGGGAAAAATACTAATTAAAAATGACTAAAAAGGTGTATACAAAATACACCTAACATAAACCTATTACTCATTCGAAAAACTTTCAATACAAAACTTTGTTTGAAAAAATTCTCTATGTCTAGCTAAACTCCCCCCTTAGTCTATAATCCAGATCGATTATAATATCAGAATACCAGAGATAAACCACTTTGAGAGATTATAATTAGAACTATATTAGTCTTTATATATACACTTTGGTAAAGAATTTTAGAGGATAGTTTGTTGAGAACTCCCAAGCACCTAGGCTATTTATCCCGTGAATTCAGTGAAGAAAAAAAAGGGAGGTGAGAGTCAGGGTGGGTCGAGATTTCCAGTGATCTGAAATTCTACTAAGAGGTACGATTATTGGACTATATATTTTTAATTATGATTTGGATAAGTGTTAAAACTCTGCAATTATGATTAAAGATTATATACTTTTATTTTAAAAAATAAATTTTGAGTTGATAGTACCTGCTTCCATACTATATGATTATTATTTGATAAATTTAGATAAAACTTTATTAATGTACCATCTATATTCCTACCCTCTTCAGGGTTACTAGATGATGAAAAGATCCGCCACAAAAATGGTATGTTCTGATGCAGCACGACAAAGTTATTGCATATGCTTCAAGACAACCGAGGAAGCACGAGCAGAATCACCCGACTCACGATCTTGAGTTGGTGGCTATTATATTTTCTCTAAATATATGGCACCACTATTTATATGGAGTTCATGTTGATATATTTACAGATTATAAGAGCTTACAATTATATTCAAGAAGAAAGAATTGAATCTAAGGCAATTGAGATGGCTTGAGTTGATAAAGGACTATGATGTTGAAATCCTGTATCATCATGTCAAGGAAAATGTGGTAGCCGATGTGTTGAGTCGTTAGTCTATGGGAAGCCTAAGACATGTGGGAGCTGACAAGTTGGAAATTGTTAAAGAGCTATATCTATTGGCTAGTTTGAGTGTACGGTTGTTAGATGCAAGGGACAGGGTCACTATAGTCCAAAATGTCACCGAATTATCTTTAGTGGCTGAAGTAAAGGCACTACAATTCAATGATCCAAAATTAGTTAGAATAAGAGAATGAATCACCTTCCAGAAGAAACATATGTTCGAGCTATCAGACAATGGAGTTCTTAAGTATAAGGGTCGATTGTGTGTGCCCAATGTCGGGGGACTTCAAGGATGAACTATGATAGAGATTCACCAGTCCAGGTATTCTATTCAATTTGGGTCTACTAAGATGTATCATGATATTTAGAAAATGTACTGGTAGGATAATATGAAGTAGAATATTGCGAAACAACTACCATTCCAGTATTCAGATAGCACCATATGAAGCCTTTTATGTGCGGAAGTGCAAGTTTTCTATCGGTTGGTTCGATGTTGGTTAAACAAAGTTATTGGGGCCTGATTTGGTGAAACAAGTCGTAGAGAAGGTGAAATTGATTCAGGAGAGATTGTTGATGGCTCAAAGTCGATAAAAGTCCTATTTAGATAATCGGCATCGAGATTTAGAATTTGTTGTGGGAGATTAGATATTCCTAAAAGTGTCTCCTATAAGGCATGATGAGGTTCCACAAGAAAGGAAAGAGTAGCCCCAGGTACGTCGGTCCATATCAGATTATTTAGAGAATTGACCAGGTAGCGTACAAGCTTGAGTTGCCCCAAGAGTTAGAAGCAGTTCACCCTATATTTCATGTGTCTATGCTTCGCAAGTGCTTGGGTGATCCCTATCGCATCACCCCCATTGAGGATGTTCATGTCACATAAGACCTATCATATGAGGAAGTCTGTCACGACCCGAACCCGGGCCCGTGACTGGTGCCTTACCTGGGCACCCAAGTAGTCATACATCAGAGTAATCAGCGGAATAAAAAATAAGACATGAAACAATTATAAGATAATAAAATAGGCCAACCAAAACGGTTGCCTTCTTGCATATATACATAATATTTTTTGAACAGTTACATCCTTTACAACCCTGCCCACAACAGTACTACAGACCTCTAAGAATGTAACAATACCTATGACGGGACAGGGCCCCGCCATACCCCTGAATGTACAATAACCTACAACTCAGGGAAACATACCAAAAGATAAGCATCCGGAGAAACGGAGCTTCCCAATACGCTGAACTGTGATCCTATGAGCGAGGATCAACAACCGGTGTACCTCTACCTGCGGTATGAACGCAGCCCCCCGAAGGAGGTCAGTACAACAGGTACCAAGTATGTGAATCAAAATATCAGAAATGAAATCATAACTTAAAATAAAACAGAGACATGTATGATAACAAAACTACAGCCGCAACATAAAAGCATATGTCAAGTCGTGACTCACGCCTCAAAGTCATCCTCATGCCCGTGAAACTCCTTCCTCACCGCCAGCCTAGGTATAAGTTAGGTGATACGTGTAACATGTCTCGCCCATCTCATGGACTCGAGGTGGAATCGTGTGGAATACATGTCTCGGCCCATCTCATGGGACTCGATAGGAATCGTATGGAATACATCGCACATGTATCGGCCCATCTCATGGGACTCGATAGAAATCGCACATGTCTCGGCCCATCTCATGGGACTCGATAGAAATCGCACACGTCTCGCCCATCTCAGGGACTCGAGAAATCGCACACGTCTCGCCCATCTCATGGGACTCGATAGAAATCGGATGGAATACATTCCAGGTTCATCCCATGAACGCGGTGTCTCATGAAATACATTCCAGGTCCATCTCATTGACTAGGTATCGAATCAGGTGAAATACATTCACGGTTCATCCTACGAACGCGTGTCGCGCCCTAACATCTAAACGCTCTTTAAGATAGATTAAGATAATACCATGTTTTCCTTTTAAATCTACTAAGGCAATATTATGCCCTCCTTTTAAACCAACACACTTTCCTTCTTAAAGTCAAGTAACAACATTCTTTTCCAAAAGTTCAAGTTTGCCTAATTTCAAATATTCACGTTTCTTATTTTCGAAAGGTTTCATAGTTCATAGTCTTAATCATTTAATAACATAATTCTCTTTTTAAAAACAGTTGAGTAATATATGCCTTATGTGTGAGTAGGTTATTCTTGTTTATAACAATCTTATTAGAGCAGCCATGATCTAGGAAATGTAATACAATTTTGTCTTATCTTAGCTTCTATGCAGATGGAGGTTTCTACTGGTTTTAATATAATTACTTATTTGTCAATACATTTTCCTTTATTAACGCTGCAGTGGTTCGTTCGATACTTATTCTCATTTCCGAATCAAGAAACATTATTCTTTAAAACCCAAGTACTCATTACTCACGAATGAGGTTTCACACTTTTTAACAAAATTCATATCAATTCAATTAAGTCAAGCCTCTTATCTTTTGAGATCAAGTCTCTTAACTTCTAAAATCAATAACCCATTCTTTTTATTACTCTTAAGTCGTTATACCTAACTTCCCATAAAGCTAGTATAACTCTTAAACTTTCAAAACCAAGTATTACTCTTCTTTCAAAACGATTCTTAATTCTTTTTGAAATACTTCAAGATTCTTATTATTTAAAACTCAAGTCAGAAGACGTCAAGTAAAACCATGTTCAGTTAACACACGTACGTCTACCGTACTATATATACTTTAAAATATCATGCTCAAGAGGATAGGAAGAATCACATACCTCGCGACGATTATCGACTATTAGCAAATAGCTCCAAAGTACTGTAATCCGGCTAGCCCTTTCCACCCTTCGAGTAGAATATGCTACTTGCAGTACTTCAACCTATAACGGTCATACAAGTCTATCAACGTCTAGACTACTCTGTAGAATAATTCTAGATACAGATTCCTTATTCTACGGAAAATTGGGCAGCACTTCCTACCACAAACTACACAATTCTATCAGAAATACAAATTCATGTAAGTACATCACTTTCTTCTTTAATATTCTTTTGATGTGATTCAGTTAAATTCTTTTCTGTAATATCCTTCTATTACAGTTCAATTCTCTTCTGTAATATCCTTCTATGCATCTTATACGCATTCTATACTACTACAATATGTAATTCCCAATTACAATAGAAGGACAAGAGTATTTACCTCGATAAGCCCAAAATTATCCAAGTTTTTATGTCGATCCTGAGCAACGTTTAGCTCCTATTCTGAACGCTCCAACCCGCTCCAAACAACCCTTAGAAGTTCTACGCAACTTCTTCTTAATACTTCAACCAACTGTGAAGATTTTCCTTAGGGTTTCGTTTTTGTGACTTAAGGGAATATAATAGTATTTCCGGGCTCTACGTATAGAGGTAACTTTGGAAAGTACTACAAGGTATTTGGGCTAAAGTATTTGGGAATAGTAACAATACTTGGAGAATACTTTTCTACCAAGGGGGGAAGGGTGTATTTTACGAAAACAACTAGGCAAGGGGGGGGGGGGGGGTATACTCTCGGCCAAGGGCCTTCTCAAGGGGGAAGGGTGGATTTGGACGAAAACTTTAAGAGGGAGGGAGAGGGATTTCAAGACTTGGAAATTGCTCAAGTGTGGATGAAATAAGTCTTCAACTAAGGGGGTATTTATAGGCCAATCAATGGCCAAGATTAAGACAAGTGGTGGGCAAGTGTAGGGTCAAGATTTGGGCAAGTGTACCTTATCCATCTACCACCAAAATATCCTACCAACTCCTTGACTAAAAAAAAGGCACAAAAACGTGCCAAGAGCCTCAATTTGCCGTCCACTTGAGGGTGACAAGTGTCACCCTCTCGTTGGTCCAAAATATTTTATCTCTCGGAAAAATCCGCAAAAATAATAAATGACATAGCCGTATTTTTCCCTTCGCAAAGTTTGGAAAACGTTTCGTCGGAAAACGATTGTTTTCGCTAGTTGTGCACAAATTTCGTCCCTAATGCCTACTTAAGGCTCAAACTTTTGTACGTACGCCCTCACGTACATACTCTGGAAATACGGGGTATAACATTCTCCCCTCCTTAGAAACATTCGTCCCGAATGTTCCTTCTCAAGACGGATAACCATAAAGTTCTTCTAACAAGTTGCCAACGCCACACCTGGCCGCAAAATAACACACGTTCACTTCTTTTCTCACTCGTCGTACTCTTCTCGAACACTTGAACTCTTTCTAGTATACGCATTCATACTTGATCATCGCCCGGTTCCAAAATCTCCGGAGTCACTACCTCCAAACTTGGTCATCTTACTAGCCTCAATCTCCTTTAAGGCCATCCCCGGCCTTCACGATCCGATTCTGGTCGAACATATCCACGAACTCATACGATGGTTACCTAAACTCGCCTAGCACCTCGTGACTCGCCACCTAGCGGGACCACCTCGAACTGACCCCACCACATTTCAGGTCGCGGGTTGACCCGCGATTGGTCCTCAACCCGACCCGCTATCGCGCTAAACACTTGTTCCCCGATCCTAACAATCTCACAAATCAAGTCACGAAAACCTAGTGGTCTTCTTAGCTCAATTACCCTCTTTCATTTCATATCACCGAAGGACTTATCACAAAAATATATCCCACGTACTACGCACTCTGATAAAGGTCAACACAACCATAAATCTTTTACTCAAGATGGCCTCGCACCTAAGGTCTCTACGTATAAAACTCTAAGGCTCACACTTTCCCTGTCCCCAAACTTACCCTTCTAACTAACCATGTTTTCTAAACACAATATTAACATAATGCTATCAACATAATACTTAGCATTTCATCATATCATCAACGCATACTAGTCTCTAGAGGGTAAGAATATACCGCACTATCCGCTCACTCTAATCATAGGCACGCCTGCAGGCGCATAGTCAGAAGGCGATGATCCCGCCATCGACCGTAGATCGTGTCATTCTACATGTATCCTCCTTCTAGGATCCTCGTCATATGGCCCCGACGGCCGCAGTGAAACAAGCACCGCAGCAAGACGACACTCTCGGGATGACGTTTGCCGATCGTACACCGAGGAAAGCATGAACCCGGGCCGGAACCCATGTATACCGTGAACGAAGCCACGAGCTCGACCAGCTCGAATACCACGAACGCCCCAAGATCGCGGAGGACCACTGCATCTTGGCGGAGGTACATAACTAACTCTTTGGCGGTTCGCCTCGAAAGTTACCAAAGGACCTCGCTTCGCCCTCTCGTTGATCTCGGCCATTCCGTCGACCTCTCCGCCTCACATCCAAGTGCATAAGCTCAGATGCGGGCAATGTCCATGCCCGATCAAGAGCTACACTGAACAAGCCTCGCTGCAAGTAGTCATCAAGCCCGGTGACGTAGCGGTGCACTCTGTCCTCCATGTCGGCTACCAATGCGGGGATGTACCGAGCTAATGAGTCAAACTCCACATTGTACTCCCGAACCGTACGCCCGGTCTGCCTCAACGTCAAAAATCTGTCGGCCCAAGCCCTTCTCATCTGTGGAGGCAAGAAATGTGCAAGAAATGCCCCTGAGAACTCGTCCCATACGGCTGGAAGTGCATACTCTCCCCGAGACAGCAAACCAGTCGACTGCAGTATCACGCAGCCGATGCGAACCTAAGACCACCGACTCGGTCTCCGAAGCCTTGATCACTCTCATGATCCGCTGTAACTGTTGAATGAGTCGCAAGGCGAAAACTTAAGGAGTTCTTCAACATTGAAGTTGGAACTTGAAGATGAATTCTTCATACGATTCTAAAGGGTGCTTGGAGCGGATTAGAACATAAGGAAAGGAGCTAAGAATTGCTAAGGAGCGACTTTGAATCTTGGATATTTTAAGGGCTTGTAAAGGTATAATTCTTGTCGTTTTAGTAATTAAGATTACTTATTATTGTAGCTATGGATATTAGCAAGCATGAGATGTTTATATTATGAAGTTTGATAAGTATATTGGCTATTGGAACCCTAATCCAAAACTAGCATGTTTAGGCTTAAGATTGGAATTCAAGTTGGTTACTAGTTTAGTCGTCACATGTTATATAATGAAGGAAATTGTAGTTGTTGAAGTTGTCTATGACTATGTAACATGTTTGACCTAAGAACTTGGATTGAAAAAGAATTGGAAAGGACTTAGGATTGATTATAAGTTGGCTGAGAATGGCTAGGTTATTAAACTTACTTGGTATGAATTGTGGGGAGGAATTTTACACGTATTGTAAGACGTGTAATCCCCTTTGATTGGTTGGTATGTTGAGCCTTAAATGTGGCATGTTTGGTTATTGTATTCGGCCTTGAAAAAGGTGGCAAAATATGTAGAAACAAAGGAAGTGCTGTCCGATTTTCCGTAGGATTTAGGGACTTTACACTTAGAATATTCTACGATTGAAGCTAGAGGTTAATGGACGTGTTATGACTATTATAGGTTGAAGTACTACGAGTAACGTATTCTACTTGAAGGGTGGAAAGGCTAGCAAGGTTATAGTACTTTGGAGCATTTTGCAACTTGTCGCTAGTCGTCGCAAGGTATGTGAACCTCTTCTTTCTTTGGCATGATCCTACGTATGAAATATCCATGTGATAGTATTTCAGGATTCCTTCTACTCTTAGAAGTTAAGAAGTATTCACATTGTTGACTCTAAGTTAAAAGTATGTTAAATTGTCCTAAGTCCTTGCTAAGTCTTATGGGAGATGTTGGTAAGAATGGTTAGGAAATTATGAGATTTGATTTAAAGCTACGTGTCTTGATTTATTTAAAGTAAGTAAGTGGATTTTATGTTCGAAAATGAGTTGAATTTATATGTGAAAAGGGGATTGATTTTAAAAGTGGAAGTTATATGATTTTAAGAGAATAAGTTATTTGGTTTTGGAAGTGTATGGAACTTTATATTTTTTTATAAGTATAAGCGACATGATTTTAAAGAGTGTATGCTACGAGGTGTTAATATTATAAGCCTTGATTTTATGAGTGGAAATGACTTGAGCTTTAAAAAGAAAAAAGTTTTATGATTCTTTTAAGTATGTATGTACGTAGTATTTTTGGGTTTAGTTTCCCTAATGTTGCAAGAATAAAGTGCCTTAAGTTCTCTAAAATGAAAGGTTGTTATAATAGCTTTATGGGAAGTTGTTATAACGACTTAAGAAGAAGTAATATACGATTTAAAATGTTATGTAAGGAAAATCACACCGAGCCTACAAATAGGCCGGATTACGTTATGAAATACACTGAGCCTACAAATAGGCCGGATTACGTTATGAGATACACCGAGCCTACACATAGGCCGGATTACGCCATATTACCCCGAGACTATACATAGGCCGGGTTACGTCATCTTACACCGAGCTCCACAGGCGGGCCGGATTATGCTACATGATTCCACAGTACACCGAGCTCCACAGGCGGGCCGGATTATGCTACATGATTTCACAGTACACCGAGCTCCACAGGCGGGCCGGATTATGCTACCTGATTCCACAGTACACCGAGCTCCACAGGCGGGCCGGATTATGCCACATGATTCATCAGTACACCGTGTCCCGCAAATGGGCCGGATTACGTTATCACGTATGAATAATCAAAGTTAGCTTCCAAATAAGAAGTCCCTCCATAAAGGGCCGAATTATATTATGTAAGATATGTAAGATATGTGGAAAAACTTGATTAAATTCTTAAGTATGTATGTAAGAATATGATGTTAATTCTTATTGAAAGAAGGAAAGGAACGGTTAATATACGATTGATTTCAGGAGTTAAAATGACATTCTTTTATACAGTTATGATTTGGTTGTTGCACCTTATTTCCGTTCCATACTTGCACTGTTGTCGACTTCTTCGGGCCGTTCATGCCCGCAGATGTTAGGTACACAGGTTGGTGATCCTTGCTCTTAGGATCTCTCGATTTTGGGAAGAAGCTCCATTCACTCCGGAGGCTTATCTTTTTGGTACGGTTTCCCTGATGTTGTTGATTTATGTACATTCAGGGGTATGACGGGGCCCTGTCCCGCCACAGTTGTAATTCTTAGAGGTCTGTAGTCACATGTTGTGGGTCAGTTTGTAAAAAAGGAAAGGGATATAACTGCTGTTTTTTATGTATATGTATATGTGTCCAGGGAGGTAGCCTTATCGGCTAACCTGTTGTTTAAATTCTCGTTGTTTTATTTTATAAGTTTCATGTATGTTCCGCTGATTATCTCTGATGTATACCTGTAAGGGTGCCCAGATAGGGCACGGCCGCGCCCGGCTCGGGACGTGACAAAAGTGGTATCGAGCGATTAGTCCTCGGAAAGTGTCTACAGCACTGTCTAGTAGAGTCTTGATTATCGGTGTGTTGTGCACCACATCTATAATCGTGAGGTCAGAGGACATTTAGGATTGGTTTCCATTCTTCTCACTCGAGATCGTGCGAGAGTCAGTATTAATAGGTTGATCCGTCTCTGACGTATTCTTATGTATATGAATCAGCTATGCCTCCACGGAATGCGACCAGGCCCGAGGGCAAGGCAAAGAGCAGGAGGCGCCGGTGATGCGCAGAGGTTACTAGGACTCGAGCCCGGACTATGCCCGAGGTCAGGTCCAGCGGCGAGTTCGCCACGCCGGCAGATTAGAGAGCGCAGAGCGCCGCGGCTCGGGGTTCCGATACCGAGCCTCCACCTCACCAGGCGGAGTATAGAGATTATGGAGAGCAGATCAAGTTATTGACTAGCATAGTGGTAGGGCAGTGCCGACAGGAGCAGGTAGCTAACCCTAGAGCTGACAATTTGAGGATTCGGGATTTTCTGGGTTGTAGTCCACCCGAGTTCTATGGTTCGAGATTTGAGGAGGATCCTCAGGAGTTTATTAGGCAGATACAGTGGACTATGCAGGTGCTTAGGGTCTTGGATACCGAGTCAGTGGTGCTAGCTTCTTACCGGTTACGCGATATTGCGTTGAACTGGTTTGAGTCATGGAACCGCTCTAGGGTGTGGGTGCTCTTCCAGCTGTTTGGGATGAGTTCACAGAGGCCTTTCTTGATCACTTTTTGCCTCCTGAGATGAGGAGAGCCCGTGTTGATAGGTTCTTGTCATTGAGGAAGAATGGGAGGACCATCAGGGAGTACAACCTGGAGTTTGACTCGTTGGCCAGGTATGCACACACTATTGTGGCTGACATGGCTGATAGAGTTCATCGCTATATTATGGGGCTAGACCGTTATATGATCACTGCTTGCCTGGGAGTGCCCCTTCAGCCAGGTATGGATATTGCCAGGATGCAGACATATGCACAGGGGATTGAGGACAGGGAGAGAGAGGACCGACCAGACCAAGGCCAGCCCAAGAGGCCAGTTGTGAGGGGTTGGGGTGATTTTTGAGGCGAGAGCCTCGGCAGCTAGGTCTACATTTCACCAAGATGCAGTGCTCCTTCCCGTTTCCGCGGAGGTTGGATCGATCGGGTAATTCAGAGCGGTCGAGCTCGAGCTTGGATTCGTATGCGCACATCGTTCTAGCGGGGGGCCACTCTTCCTCGTTGTCCACAGCTGGCCGACATCACCACGGGAATGTCGCCGTGCTCTTGGTGCTGTTTTACCGTGGCCGTCGGGCCATATGTTAAGGGATTGTCCTAGTAGGAGAGTTACGGAGGGATAGCACGATCACTGGATCGATTGCGGGTTCTTCGCCTTGATAGGCAGCAGATGTTCATACACGCCGCCGTGGCGCAGGTCGTGGAAGTTCCCAGTTTTAGCGGTCCTTTGAACCGCCTATATGATTTCAGGTATATCTTCGACCCTTTAGAGATTTGTATGCATGATAAGGTTGTTGTATGTTTAAGTATCAAGAACGGATAATATTGAGATTATGTATGTATGCTAGAAGTAAGTTGGAAGTACGAAAAGATAATCCTTTTAGGCCATGAATGTGAGTAGATAGTGATGGTGCACCCTTTGGATTTGTTTCCTCATTTGGGTTGTGATTAATATATATGCAAGTGCGGTGTATTAAGGCCATATGTGGCATAATTAGGTTTTACTAAGTGCAGTTTTATGAGACTATGCCAAGAAATGATAGATTGAGCTCCGAAAGAACATTCGGGGACGAATGTTTCTAAGGGGGGAAGAATGTTACACCCCGTAAGTCCAGGACATGTATAAGAGATTGTACGTAAGGAATCAAGGCTTGAAAATTTGTACGAAAGGAAGAATTGTTTTTCCGACGGAAAATCTTCCGAACGTCGGAAAGGAAAAATGTTCGTTCATGAGAATTGGATTCTCAAAATGCATTATTTGATGAGTATGGAACTTATTAACGTTATGGAAATTTATTTTTATGGATTTGGTCATGTGGGGCCCACCCGAGGAATTTTACGTTTTGTGGGGCCCACGAGGGTTACGGAATTTTATGGACGAATGGGAGGGCGACACGTGGCACCCCCCCCCCACATGGTCTTGGACGTTTTATGCAAGGTTAGAATGGTCATTTGAACATTGTGGATGATAAGTCTTGCTAGCTTGATATTATTGACCAAGTCAACTTGCCACTTGTGTGTGATCCAAGTGCTCTTCATCCTAGCCACCCATTTGTGATTATCTTAACCCTCCATTGTGTTATATATACCCAACTAGTGCAAGACTTGCTCTTCAACACTTAGAATTATTTCACACCTTGTTGTTCTTCATTAGGTGCTCTCGGCTTTAGGCTTTATTGGAAGACAAAATTTTGCAATTGTTGTCCATAATTCGCAAGACTTAAACCCAAGGTCCCTAAGGGTATTGTAAGGTTATCTCAATAGAAAGATCCCGGAAAAGTGGCGTTTTTGTATTAGTCGCAAGGCGAAAACTTAAGGAGTTCTTCAACATTGAAGTTGGAACTTGAAGATGAGTTCTTCATACACTTCTAAAGGGTGCTTGGAGCGGATTGGAACATAAGGAAAGGAGCTAAGAATTGCTAAGGAGCGACTTTGAATCTTGGATATTTTAAGGGCTTGTAAAGGTATAATTCTTGTCGTTTTAGTAATTAAGATTACTTATTGTTGTAGCTATGGATATTAGCAAGCATGAGATGTTTATATTATGAAATTTGATAAGTATATTGGCTATTGGAACCCTAATCCAAAACTAGCATGTTTAGGCTTAAGATTGGAATTCAAGTTGGTTACTAGTTTAGTCGTCACATGTTATATAATGAAGGAAATTGTAGTTGTTGAAGTTGTCTATGACTATGTAACATGTTTGACCTAAGAACTTGGATTGAAAAAGAATTGGAAAGGACTTAGGATTGATTATAAGTTGGCCGAGAATGGCTAGGTTATTAAACTTACTTGGTATGAATTGTGGGGAGGAATTTTACACGTATTGTAAGGCGTGTAATCCCCTTTGATTGGTTGGTATGTTGAGCCTTAAATGTGGCATGTTTGGTTATTGTATTCGGCCTTGAAAAAGGTGGCAAAATATGTAGAAACAAAGGAAGTCTTTGTCCGATTTTCCGTAGGATTTAGGGACTTTACACTTAGAATATTCTACGATTGAAGCTAGAGGTTAATGGACGTGTTATGACTATTATAGGTTGAAGTACTACGAGTAACGTATTCTACTTGAAGGGTGGAAAGGCTAGCAAGGTTATAGTACTTTGGAGCATTTTGCAACTTGTCGCTAGTCGTCGCAAGGTATGTGAACCTCTTCTTTCTTTGGCATGATCCTACGTATGAAATATCCATGTGATAGTATTTCAGGATTCCTTCTACTCTTAGAAGTTAAGAAGTATTCACATTGTTGACTCTAAGTTAAAAGTATGTTAAATTGTCCTAAGTCCTTGCTAAGTCTTATGGGAGATGTTGGTAAGAATGGTTAGGAAATTATGAGATTTGATTTAAAGCTATGTGTCTTGATTTATTTAAAGTAAGTAAGTGGATTTTATGTTCGAAAATGAGTTGAATTTATAAGTGAAAAGGGGATTGATTTTAAAAGTGGAAGTTATATGATTTTAAGAGAATAAGTTATTTGATTTTGGAAGTGTATGGAACTTTATATTTTTTTTTATAAGTATAAGCGACATGATTTTAAAGAGTGTATGCTACGAGGTGTTAATATTATAAGCCTTGATTTTATGAGTGGAAATGACTTGAGCTTTAAAAAGAAAGAAGTTTTATGATTCTTTTAAGTATGTATGTACGTAGTATTTTTGGGTTTAGTTTCCCTAATGTTGCAAGAATAAAGTGCCTTAAGTTCTCTAAAATGAAATGTTGTTATAATAGCTTTATGGGAAGTTGTTATAACGACTTAAGAAGAAGTAATAATACGATTTAAAATGTTACGTAAAGAAAATCACACCGAGCCTACAAATAGGCCGGATTACGTTATGAAATACACTGAGCCTACAAATAGGCCGGATTACGTTATGAGATACATCGAGCCTACACATAGGCCGGATTACGCCATATTACCCCGAGCCTATACATAGGCCGGGTTACGTCATCTTACACCGAGCTCCACAGGCGGGCCGGATTATGCTACATGATTCCACAGTACACCGAGCTCCACAGGCGGGCCGGATTATGCTACATGATTTCACAGTACTCCGAGCTCCACAGGCGGGCCGGATTATGCTACATGATTCCACAGTACACCGAGCTCCACAGGCGGGCCGGATTATGCCACATGATTCATCAGTACACCGTGTCCCGCAAATGGGCCGGATTACGTTATCACGTATGAATAATCAAAGTTAGCTTCCAAATAAGAAGTCCCTCCATAAAGGGCCGAATTATAATATGTAAGATATGTAAGATATGTAAGTTATGTGGAAAAACTTGATTAAATTCTTAAGTATGTATGTAAGAATATGATGTTAATTCTTATTGAAAGAAGGAAAGGAACGGTTAATATACGATTGATTTCAGGAGTTAAAATGACATTCTTTTATACAGTTATGATTTGGTTGTTGCACCTTATTTCCGTTCCATACTCGGTACCTGTTGTACTGACCCCCTTCGGGGGGCTGCGTTCATGCCCGCAGGTGTTAGGTACACAGGTTGGTGATCCTTGCTCTTAGGATCTCTGTTCAGTTTTTGGGAAGAAGCTCCATTCACTCCGGAGGCTTATCTTTTTGGTACGGTTTCCCTGATGTTGTTGATTTATGTACATTCAGGGGTATGGCGAACCTGTCCCACCACAGATTGTAATTCTTAAGTGCAGTAGTCACATGTTGTGGGTCGGTTTGTAAAAGCGGAAAGGGATATAAGCTGCCGTTGTTTATGTATATGTATATGTGTCGAGGAGGTAGCCTTATCGGCTAACTTTGTTGTTTAAATTCGTTGTTTTATTTTATAAGTTTCATGTATGTTCGTGATTATCTCTCGATGTATACGTAAGGGTGCCCGGATAGGGCACGATCGCGAGCCCGGTCGGTCGTGACAGACCGAACCAGACCCATGGTTGTTGCCTACATGGGCACCCTTCTACCCATACAACACAAGTAACCCGCGGAAGCTAAATAACACTCATTATTTTTTTTGCAAAGGCAAAGACGGCAAGGCAACCATAATATATAACACCCGAATGGGACTACAACTGTACAAAAATATAAATACAACTCACGAAAGTCCAGCTCACATATGAATACAAACCTCTAAGAGTTTGGTCAGTAAACTATGACGTGACAAGTCCCCACCGTACCCCTGAATATACCTAGCCATAATGGAAGACCTGTGCCAAAATGACAAGCTCCGAAACATTGGAGCTATCCCAAAATGCTGAACAAGGATCCTAAGCTCTCGGATCCCCAACTGAGTACCTAATACCTGCGGCATGAGCACTTCGACTGAAATCGATAATAAGGTACTAAGTATGTAAACATGAAGTACAGTAAACAAGATCATAAATGTACAAAAGAATGACAGGGACAAGTATGAAAATCAAATACTAGATCCTACCGTGCAAAAAATAAGAGTCAACTGTACCTTGTATCAATGTACCTGCACTACCTTTGTACCATGTATTCTTTGTATCAACTGTACCTTTGTATTCTTTGTATCATCAGTACTCTTTGTATCAACTGTACCATTGTACTCTTTGTATCACCGTATTCTTTGTACCATTTACTCTTGTATCAACATGCACTTTTTAAAATAAGATTCAACCGTGCCCACGATACTTCTTTTTAAAATGAGAGTCATGTCAAAATTAAGAACGTCTGTCCAAATAAACAAATATTGTTATGCGAGGTATGACATGTCTCGGCCCATTATGGGACTCGGTGTAATGCTCTATAAGTCATGCAAGGTACGACATGCCCATTCTGGGACTCGGTGTAACGCTCTATAAGTCATGAAAGGTACGACATGTCCCGGCCTATTCTGGGACTCGGTGTAATGCTCTATAAGTCAAATAAGGTACGACATGTTCTGTCCCATTCTGGGACGCGGTGTAATGTGCTATAAGTCAAATAAGGTACGACATGTTCCGGCCCATTCTGGGACTCGGTGTAATGTGCTATAAGTCAAATAAGGTACGACATGTTCCGGCCCATTCTGGGACTCGGTGTAATGTGCTATAAGTCAAATAAGGTACGACATGTTCCGACCCATTCTGGGACTCGGTGTAAATATAAAGGACTGTACACCTATAGCTATCATAAGAAACTATGTACAATTTAAATCATCTTTGACTCTCATTAGCACAATTAGAATGAACGATCTTTTTAGAAAAACTCAAGGCATTATCAAAAGAATAGGTAAACAACTTTTCTTTTATAAAACCCAAAGTATTATCAAGGGAAAATATCACTAAGGATTAGGATCCGCTCAGTTTATAAATATCAAGTCAAGTATAGGATCCACTCGTCGTTTGTACCAACTCGATAATCTAATTCGTCTTGCTCCTCTGGCTAACATTATGGAAACATATTATACCCCGTAGTTCCAGGGTATGTATGTGGGGACGTACGTACGAGAATACGACATAAATTTTGGAAAGAAAGAAAGGTGTGATTTTTTCGACGGAAAAGTTTCCGGTTTTTGTGAAGGAAAAAGGTTCGTTAATGGAAATTGGATTCCCAGATTTGGTATTTGGACTTCTCGGATTATATTAGAATTTTGGGATTTTATTTTCAGAAATGGTCACGTGGGGCCCACGGGAGAAATTTACGGTTTTGTGGGGCCCACTTTGTTTTTGAGATTTTCGGTATTTTGGATATTTTTGTAAGATGAAATATTTTGGACGAGTAAGGGGGCGACACGTGTCTCCCCCTTGAGTGGCCATGTGGGCCGAAATTGGTGGGACCCCTTGGCCGAAATGGCCATGGCACTTGGCACCAATTTTCGTTGACCATGTGGTGTGGTGGGACCGACACACACATGGCCCAATCTTGACCATACACTTACCTTGATCTTGACCCTTGATTCTTCTATAAATATCCCCTTAAGTTGAAGACTAATTCATCCCACACTTGAAAACTTTCCAAAGCAAATACTCCCTCCCCTTTAGTCTTGTTTCGTCCCCCTCCCCCACTTGTGTAGAAAATACTTGGAGTATTATTGTATAATCCCAAATACCTTGGCCTAGTATCCCTAGTAGTTGTTATACCCCGTATTTCCAGAGTATGTACGTAAGGACGTACGTAGAAAAGTTTGGGCTTTAAAGTAGGCTTGGCCGATTTTACTTTGTGCACAACACCCGGTTAGAGTCATTTTTCGACGAAACGTTTTACAAACTTTGCGAAGGGAAAATTACGGCTATGTCATTTAGTATTTTTGCGGATTTTTCCGAGAGACAAAATGTTTTGGACCAACGAGAGGGCAACACTTGGCACCCTCTCATTGGTGGACTTAAAGGCGGCGCTTAGGGCGATTGAAGGGCAAGTTGTTGGTAGATATTTGTGTAGATATTTGTGAGGTTTTAAGGAGTAGGGACTAGGGGCACTTGGGCATATCTTGGCCTCCACTTGCCCCACATGGCTTGATCTTGTCCATTAAACTCCTATAAATACCCGTCCATGTGAAGACTTCTTCATCCCAAAACTTCTAAGTCTTGAAAGCTTTCTTCCTCCCCCCTTGGCCGAGAGTTTCCCCGCTCCTAGTGGGGTTGGCCGAGGGGTACACACCCCCCCTTTGTGGTGTTGTCTCGTATAAATACACCCCTCTTGGTAGAAATACTCTCCAAAGTATTGTTACTATGCCCAAATTACCTTAGCCGTATACCTTGTAGTATTCCAAAGATACCTCTATCGTAGAGCCAGGAAATACTACCGTATGTCCTTTTTGTCTCAAATGAAACCCTAAGAAAATCTCCATAGTTGGTTGGAGTATTAAGAAGAAGTTGCGTAGAACTTCTAGGGTTGTTTGGAGCGGGTTGGAGCACCGGAGTAGGAGCTAAACGTTGCTCAGGATCGACTTTATACTTGAATAATTTTGGGCTTATCGAGGTAAATATTCTTGTCCCCTTGTTGTAATTGGAAATTACATGTTGTATGATTATATAGTTGAAGTATACTATATATAGATCTGAACATAGCTTTGCGGCAATGTCTTTTGACTTAAACCTGATTAAAGAAGAGGCAACTGTAATTACATAGTGCGTATTCATGAGACTTGTGTGGTATTACTGTGTAGTAGAATTGTATACGTCCGGTTAAACGTATAAACCCCCCCCTGGTTGGCTTGGTAGCCGGCCTCAATTGAGGAGGAGATTTCTGTTTGTGCGGGAGGTCTTGCGAATTTTCATTAAATATGGAACCGAGTGTTTAGAAGTTAATAGACGGTTGTGGTCTATATAGGTGGAAGTACTACGAGTAGCGTATTCTACTTGATGAGTGGAAAAGGCTAGCGAAGTGCGATCTTGTGGGCGTATTGCTTATCGATAATCGTCGCGAGGTATGTGAACCTCTTCCTATCCTTTCTAGCATGATGTTTTGTAAACTATGTAGTACGGTAGACGTACATGTGCTAAATGAGTTTGGTTGGTTCAAAACATAGGGTGTTATAATAGCTTTATGGGAAGTTAGTTATAACGACTCTATGTAGGTAACAAAATGGTTTATTTTAGAAGTTAAGAGACTTGATCTTGAAAGATAAGAGACTTAAACTAATTGACTTGCTATGTAACATTTTGTTATAAATGTTGTAAAACCTCATTCGCGAGTAATGAGTACTTGGTTTTTAAAAGGAATAATGTTTTACTGATTTCGGAAATCAGAATAAGTATCGAACAAACCACGGCAGCGCTAATAAAAGGGAAATGTTTTGACTAATAAAGTATTAATAAAACCAGTAGAAACTTCCATCTGCATAGAAGCTAAGATGAGACAAAATTGATATTACATTTCCTAGATCATGGCTGCTGTAATAAGATTGTTATGAACAAGAATAACCTACTTACACATAAGATATATGTTTCTCAAATTGTTTTAAAGGATTAAAAACTATGAACTACGAAACCTTTCGAAAATGAGAAACTTGAGTAAATGAAAGTAGGCAAACTTGAACGTTTGGAAAAGAATGTTGTTACTTGATTTTACAAAGAGAAGTGTTTTGATTTACTTCAAAAGATAATCACTCTATTGTTATATACTACGGGTATTGTGTGACTTTTGTGAAAGTAACGTATCTCTTAAAGAGTTAATGTATGAAGTACTTTGGGGATAAAAACCCGATCTTGTTAATCATATAGAAGAAAGTACCTTGTGTGAATAACTTGATTGCATTGGTTTGTGATAGCCTTGTAATACCTTCTTGTTGATTTGATAAGTAAACATATTAGGATGCTACGTGTGTTAGTATTTTGTTATGTTTGTGTAAAGGGGTTTCCCTTGTTGTGCTTATGTTGTTTAACGGTAAGCCGTTATGCTAGTATTACATCACTCACCTCTTGACATGTTTAGGGGTTAAGTCGCCTCCGTCGGGGTAGACTCGGTAGTGCTGTGTGACCTATGATTCGAGAATACCTTATGCGGTGCAGTGGCCTATGCGGAGCTACGAGAGTTCCAGGTTAGTGTGCGGCCTTTATGGTCATACGGTCTATGTGGCCATGCGGACTGCGAGTCCAGGACGCTGCCGGGGAGTAGCTACCCTCGATGCGGGGAATACCTCATGCGGGCCATTGGAGTGGCCTATGCGGAGCTGCGGGAAGTTCGGGGCTAGCGCGCGCATTAGATCTTTGCGGGCGAGTGGCGGCTTTGATCATGTAATGATGCAGACAGATCTCATGATCTGATTTATGACCTTGTTGATCTCGTAGGTTTTAGTAGTCGGCTATGCCTTCGTACTTACCGTGCGGTTTTATGATGACACGGTGGGACTGGTGTTCATGTGTATTCCTTGGTACTTTTATATCATGGCTCGCGGTGAGGAAGGTATTCCACGCGGGATTGATGTTGTGGGCGTGAGACCCATAGTTATATTTGAGTGATGACTTTGAGGCGTGAGTCACGACTTGACATATCGCTATTTATTGTGAGCGTAGTTTGGTTATCATACATGTCTCCTGTTTTATATAGACTGCTATGATTTCATTTACAGTATTTTCAGTTTCACATACTTGGTACCTGTTGTACTGACCTCCTTCGGGGGGCTGCGTTCATGCCGCAGGTTGAGGTACACCAGTCGTTGACCCTAGCTCTCAGGGTCATAGTTCAGCGTTTGGGAAGCTCCGTTTCTCCGGAGGCTTATCAGTGGTATAGTCCCCTGTCGTAGTAGGTGCTTACATTCAGGGGTATGGCGGGGCCCTGTCCCGTCGTGGTTGTCATATCATTCGTAAGTGCAGTAATCTTGTTGTGGCGGGGTTTGTAAAAGGATTAAAGCTTGGGTTGAAAGATTGTATTTATATTTCTTGGAAGGTAACCGTTTGGTTGGCCTGTTTTATTATCTTATCTCTTGTTCATGTTAAGTTTTTATTTCCGCTGATTTTCTCTGATGTGTGACTACTTGGGTGCCCGGGTAAGGCACCAGTCACGGGCCCCGGAACGGGTCGTGACAAAAGTGGTATCAGAGCAGTTAATCCTCGGAAAGTGTCTACAGACCGTGTCTGGTAGAGTCTTGATTATCGGTGTGTTGTGCACCACATCTATAATCAGGAGGCTGCAGGACATTTAGGATTGGTTTCCATTCTTCTCACTCTGAGATCGCGCCTTAGAGCTGTGTTATAAGTTGGACCCCTCTAACGTATTTCTTTCCCTTACCGTTATGCCTCCGCGTAAGGCAACCCGGGCCCAGAAGGGCAAGGCAGCCGAGGGAGCTGCGAGTTGAGCACAGAGGGTTACGAGGGCACAGGCCCAATCATCACCTGTGGTAGTGTTTCATTCAGGGAGTTACGCTCGTCACCGGCCCAGAGTTTAGCACATGGCGGCGATCTTATCACGACCGATTCCGGGGCCGTGGCGTGCCTTACCGGGCACGGTGATCAACATCGAGTAATCAGCGGAACATAAAGACAACACATGAAATGACGAAGTATAAACAATGAAATAAGAAAAAGCTAACCAAAAGCGGTTACCTTCAAAGATATATATAAACAACAACTTTTTCAACATGAGCAGTTTAATCCTTTTTACAAAACCCGCCTACAATACTACGGACCTCTAAGAAATGATACGACAACAATGGCGGACGGGGCCCGCCATACCTGAATGTAAACACCTACAACAACAGGACTATACCATCGATAAGCCTCCGAGAAAGCGGAGTTTTCCCAAATCTTTGGCTGTGACCCTAAGAGCGAGGATCAATGATCGGTGTACCTTTACCTGCGGCGTGACGCAGCCCGGAGGAGGTCGATAACAGTATCAAGTATGTGAAATCGAAAATAAATCACGTAAATGAAATCATAGTAGTCTATACAAAGCGGGAGACATGTATGATAACCAAACTACGATTCACCATAAATAAGCGATCGTATCAAGTCGTGACTCACGCCTCAAGTCATCACTCAATTTTAACAATGGGTCTCACGCCCACAACATCAATCGTGCGTGGAATACCTTCCTCATCACGGCGATTTATGATATACAAGCACCAGAATACACATGAACACCGTGTCTCACCTGTGTCCTAATAAAACAAGATGCAGGTAAATGCGAAGGCATAGCCGACTACTAACACCAGCAGTACCAACAAGGTCATAAAGCGTGTCATGATATCTGTCTGCAGTCACATGATAAAAGCCGGTCACTCGCGCGAGATCAAATGTGCGCGTCTAGCCCCGAACTCTCCGCACTCGCGTAGGCCAACCTCATAGGCCCGCGTGAGGTATAACCCGCATCGAGGGTAGCTACTCCGGCGTCGCCCCGACTCGCGATCGCGTAGCCACAAAGACCGCGTGACCATAAAGGCCGCACACTAACCGGAACTCCGTAGTTCGCATGGATCCCTGGACCCGCATGAGGTATTCTCGAATCATGGTCCTGCATCGCTGAGTCTACCCGCGTGAGGCGACAACCTCCTGACACAAGTCAAGGTGAGTGGTACAATACCAACATAACTATGATAGTCAAACAACTTTAAGCGCGATCGAAGGAAAACCCCTTTACACTAACATCACAAGATACTAACACACGTAGCATCCTAACATGTTTACTTATCAAATCAACAAGAAAGTATTACAAGGCTATCACAAACCAATACAATCAAGTTATTCACACAAGGTACTTTCTACTAACAAGTTCGGGTATCTATCCCCAAAGTACTTCACACATTAAATCTTTAAAAGATCTGTTTGTTTCACATAAGTCACACAATACCCGTAGAATAAAATAGAGTGGATCCTTTTAAGAAAACCAAAACTCTTACCTTTGTAAAATCAAGTAACAACATTATTTTCCAAACGTCCAAGTTTGCCTAATTTCAAATGTTCACGTTTCTTATTTTAGAAAGGTTTCGTAGTTCATAGTCTTATTCATTTAAGAATATAATTCTCTTTTAAACGATGAGAAACATAAGCCTTATATGTGAGTAGGATATTCTTGTTTATAACAATCTTATTACAAATGACCATGATCTAGGGAATATCATTTTGTCTCATCTTAGCTTCTATGCAGATGGCAGTTTCTACTGGTTTTAATAACACTTAATTATTCAAAACATTTTCCTTTTATTAACGCTGCAGTGGTTTGTCGATACACATTCTGATTTCCGAAATCAGTAAAACATTCTTAAGCCGTTATACCTAACTTCCCATAAGGCTAGTATAACTCTTAAGTTTTCAAAAACCAAGTATTACTTCAAGTTTCTCTATTAACACATAACAAGCCAGTTATAGTTCAAATCAGTTACCTTTTAAAAACCACAAGTATTCTCTTACCAACATAAAGCTGTTTATAACCGACTTCCCATAAAGCCGTTATAACACTTTATGTTTTAAACCGATCAAACACATTTAGCACATGTGTGACGCCCCGAACCCGGGCCCGTCACTGGTGCCTTACCCCGGGCACCCTAGTGATACAACATCAGAGAAAACCAGCGGAAATAAAAAATTTACACAAAAAATAAGAGATATAATAAATAAGCAACCAAAAGCAGTTGCCTTGGTATATACATAAAACACGAACAGTTTAATCCTTTTACAACCACCGCCAAGCGATTACTCGGACTCACAAGATTTATACAACAACTATGGCGGGACGGGGCCCGCCATACCCCGAGCGTCAAGAACTTACGGACTGTGGTAACATACCAAAGATAAGCCTCCGACGGAACGGAGCTTCCCAAAACGTGAAATGAGATCCTAAACGCGGATCGGCGGTAGATGTACCTCACTGCGGCGTGAACGCAGCCCCGAAGGAGGTCGATCACAACAGTATGTGGCGTAAATCAGAATATCAGAAATGAAATCATAATAGTCTATATAAAGCGGGAGACATGTATGATGACCAAACTACGATATATAACATATAACCGATTACAAGAGCGGGGACTCACGCCTCCAAATTATCACTCGTGCGTGGAATTTCTTCCTCACTTGCCGGTTTATGATATAACCATACCAAGGATTATACATGAACACCATGTCCCACTTGTGTTATAAAAACCGTCAGACAAGTATAACTACGAGATCCGACCGTACCAATAATACAATGCAACAAAACACGAAGCGTCTGGGGCAAGTCACGGCCGACTCACGGATACAAGGCGGTCACGCGGTGACCGGGGCAAGTCTGGTGACCACGGGGACCAAGGCGTATCACGAAACCGTCACTATCGAGCAGGGCAAGTCACGGTGACTACCGGATACGAGGCCGAATCGATCCACGAGGCGGGGCAAATCACGAGCCGACCACGGATACCAGGCGAACGGTAAGAAACCTCATGGAGAGCTAGTCCATGGAATAACACTATCAGCGAGGGCATACCGTGGAATTCTCCATCACCGCCAAGATGTCAAGTAAGTTCTCAACAAGTCGACCGCCTCTATCGAGAGGCGCGGAATACTGAAATACCACACTTGCACAACAAAGGCTATCATCACAAGCATAGGCAAGTTTCACAACAACAAGCATAGGCAAGTTTCACAACAACAAGCATAGGCAAGTTTCACACAACTCAAAGTACTTTCATTTTATGCCAAAGTCCGGTTTTTAACTCCAAAGTACTACATACGTTAAGTTCTTTTAAAGAGATCCATTACTTTTATAAAAGTCACGATACAGTAGTATTAGAATGACCAACCCACATTCCTTTTCAAAATCAAGTAACAACATTCTTTTCCTAAGTTCCGGTTGCCTAGTTTCAATTACTCAAGCTTCTCATTTTCAAAAGGTTTCATAGTTCATAAACTTAATCACTTGATTCCTTTTTAGAATAATTGAGTAAATTATGTAAATGCGTGAGAGTAGGTTATTCTTGTTTACAACATTCTTATTACAAAGACCATGATCTAGAAAATGTAATATCATTTTGTCTCATCTTAGTTTCTATGCGGATGGAGGTTTCTCTTGGTTTTAATACAATTCATCATTATTCAATACATTTTCCTTTATTATTAACGCAGTGGTCTGCAGCCGATACACATTCGATTTCCAAATCGGTAAAACATTATCCCTTTAAATAAAATCAAGTACTCATTACTCACGAATGAGGTTTCACACAAACATTCACATTAAAACGGATAAGTTAAGTCTCTTATCTTATAAGATCAAGTCTCTTAACTTCTAACATCAAGAAACCATTCTTAAGCCGTTATACCTAACTTCCCATAAAGCTAGTATAACTCTTAAGTTTTCAAAGCACAATACTACACTTCTTTCAAAAGCGATTCATAAATCTTTTGAAATACTTCAAGTTTTATTATAACGCCTGCCAAGCTTATAAATCAAATCAATTATCTTTTAAAAACCACAACCCATTTTCTTACCTACATAAAGTCGTTATAACCAACTTCCCATAAAGCCGTTATAACACTTTATGTTTCAAACCAATCAAATACATTAAACACGTATGCGTCTACGTACTACATAGTTACACATATCATGCTAGAAGAGATAGGAAGAGGTTCACATACCTCGCGGCGAGTATCGACTAATAGCAAACGCTCAACAATCGGCTACTCCTTAAGCCAAGTAAATCGCGCCACACGTAGGTACTTCAACCTATAAGGCCACAAGGCGCCTATTATCATCTAGACCAACGTAGAATATTCTACGTAAAATTGGCAAAGATCTCCCCCCACAGCGTAAATCTCCTTCTATCGAGGCTACAAGCCAACCGGAGGGGTTTCACACGCCTAACCGGACGTGTACAATTCTACTACAAGAATACTACAAGTCTCATGTCTGATTCGATTCTTAATTCTTGAGCTTAAGTCAAAAGACATTGCCACGATACTAAGTATAGTTCTATATATAGTATACTTCAACTATATATTCTTACAACATGTAATTTCCAATTACAATAGAAGGACGATAGTGTTTACCTCGATAAGCCCAAAATTATCCGAGTATAATGTCGCTGAGCAAGGTTTAGCTCTACTCAAGTGCTCCAAACCGCTCCAAACAACCCTTAGAAGTTCTATCCAACTTACTCCAAAACTTCAACCAACGGTGAAGGGTTCCTTAGGGTTTCGGTTTGAGACTAAAAGGACAAAGGTAGTATTCCAGGACTACGTAGAGGTAACTTTGGAATACTACAAGGTATAAGGCTAAGGTATTTTGGGCATTATAACAATACTTGGAGGAGTATTTTAATACCACAAAGGGGTACCACACGAGAACAACACCCTAAAGGAGGGGGTGTTCTCGCTTTAGGCTCATGAGGGAAGGTTTCGCCAAAAGGCCTTCACAGGAGAGGGGCTCTTGGGCGAGTCAACAAGAGGAGGAGGGGTTCTCAAGACTTAGGCAAGTGAAGAGTGGATGAAGAAGTCTTCAAAGAGAGGGGTATTTATAGCAAAACCAAAGGCCAACCAATGGCCAAGATCAAGCCATGTGCAAGGCAAGTGTAAGGCGAATCAAGCCAAGTGCACCACAAAACACTCCAAAACACTCCACAAAACAAGCCACAAAGCAAGGCACAAAAGAGGAGCCAATCGGCGAGGCAAGCCTTCTCTTTGCGTCGATGAGAGTGACAAGTGTCACCTCCGTTAATCCAAAAATGTTAAAATCGCCGGAAAAATCCATAAAAATACTAAATGACATAGCCGAATTTTCCCAACGTAAGTCGTGGAAACGTTTCGTCAACGACTCCTTTCGGCACTTGTGTACAAATTTGAAACTATGCCTACTTAAGGCTCAAATTGTACACGTGCGCCTCAGCGTCATACTCTGGAAACACGGTATAACATTCTTCCCCCTTAGAAACATTCGTCGAATGTTCCTTCTAGGTCTCAAAACAAGCGGCGTCGGTATAGTCTTCACCGCTATACGTGCGAAAACAATCATGCCACACCGGCCCACAAAACACACGTTCACTTCTCCCTCTCGTAGTACTGCGTCACGAACACTCAAACTCGTTCTAGTATCCGTACCACATACATCAACGCCATTTACCAACCGCGGAGTCACTACCTCAAACTTGGTCATCTCACTAACCTCGATTTCCCTAAGGCCATTCCGGCCTTCCGAACTGATTCTGGTCGAACACGCACGAACTCATACGATGGTCAACTAAACTTGGGCTAGCACCCTCGTGACCCTACCACTGGCGGGACCACCCGAGCCCACCCCAAACCGGTTACGGTTGACCATGAAATGGTCCCCAACCCGACCCCAACGCGCTGACTCTTGTTCCCGATCCGGAACAATCTTACTATTTCACATCATGAAAGCTACCACTTCCATCTCACACTACCAGGACTTACCCTTTTCACTAACTGTGTTTCTAAATCACATTTTAGCACAAAGCTATCCAGACATAACATTAAACACATCAACAACATCAATACAAACAAAACTCGAGAGGGTTAAGGATATACCTGAAACTAGGCGGTTCAAGGACCGCTAAAACTGAGAACTCCCACTGCGACCTCTACCGGGGCCTTCCGGTGTACAAACATCCTGCCTGGCTACGGAAGGTGAAGAACCCGCAACTGCTCTAGTAGTCCATGCTATCCTACCAGTGCTACCGCAGTGGGCGATCTCTTGCCGGATAGCCTGTTGGCGCAAAAATAACAATCTCCGAGTTAGTACGACACTCTCCCTTATGAAGCTTTCCAACGGCCGCGCTGAGACAAAGGGCAACCTCATCCGCGAGCACTCCGCTCTCACGAAAATCTGAAACACAGGAGCCCAGGCACGCTCCTGAATATCCCGAAGGTCGAAAGGCGTGGAGGACCACTGCTGTCTTGTGAGGTACATAACTAGTCTCTTCTTTGAGGCGGTCCGCCTCGAAAGTCACCAAAGGACCTGCTGTTACGGCCCTCTTCTGCGACTTTGGTCATTCCGCCGATTTATCCGCTCCTCACATCAGTGTATACGCTGCGTGCGGCAATGTCCATGCCGGTGAAGAGCTACACCGAACAACTCTGCAAGGCAATCATCGAGCCTCAGAACATATCGGTGCACTCGATCCTCCATACTAGCTACTACGCGAGACGTCGCGGGCAATGAGTCGAACTCACATTGTACTCCCGAACCGTCGCGGATTCTGCGTAACACCAAAAATCATCGGCCGAGCCCTCCATCCGGGAGGCAAGAAATGTGCAAGAAAGGCCTCGAGAACTCGTTCCATACCGCTGGAAGTGCATGCTCTCCACGACAGCTCAAGAATCAAACCCGATCAGCGGTATCACGCGATTGATGTGAACCTAGGGCCACCGACTCGATCTCCGATGCCTTGATCACTCTCATGATCATGCCAGAATCGCTTGATGAACTCCTGCGGATCATCCTCGTGCCTCGACCCATAAAACTCGCGGCCTACAACTCGGAAAATCCGAAGCCTCGAACTATCGATCTAGGGTGAACCATCGGTGCTCTTTGGGCTAGCTGTGTCCAGCCTATCCTCAATCGCCTGACCACGGCCGTCGCGGGCCCACTCCTTGTAACTCATCTCCTCTGCTCCGGTGCGGGTCGAGGCTCAGTCTTGTGGTCTCTGCCATTGCTCTACTCGCAGATCCTCTGCCTTGCCGCCCAGGCGGGTTGCCTTCGCAGAGGCATAATCGTAAAAGCAGAAACACGTCGGAGGGTCCATCTTATCACACGGCTCTAAGGCACGATCTCGGAATGAGAAGAATGGAAACCAATCCTAAATGTCCTATAGCCTCACGATTATAGATGTGGTGCAACACACCGATAATCAAGACTCTACTAGACACGGTGCGTAGACACTTTCCGAGGATTAATCGCTCGATACCACTTGGCGCCCGAACTCGGGCGTCATCGTGCCTTACCCGGCACCTAGTGATACAACATCGAGAAAACCAGCGGAAATAAAAACTTTACACAAGAAATAAGAGATATAATAAATAAACAGGCCAACCAAAGCGATTGCCTTGGTATATACATAAAACACGAGCAGTTTAATCCTTTTACAACCCCGCCACACAAGATACTACAGGACCTCTAAGATTTATACAACAACTATGACGGACGGGGCCGCCATACCCCGAACGTGCAAGAACTTACGGACTCGGGTAACATACCAAAGATAAGCCTCCGACGGAACGGAGCTTCCCAAAACGCTAAATGAGATCCTAACGGGGATCGGCGGTAGATGTACCTCTACTGCGGCATGAACGCGGCCCGAAGGAGGTCGATAACAGTACCAAGTATGTGAAAGCGTAAATCACGTAAATGAAATCATAATAGTCTATATAAGCGGGAGACATGTATGATGACCAAACTACGATATATAACATATAACGATTCATCAAGACGAGGACTCACGCCTCAAATTATCACTGCGTGCGTGGAATTTCTTCCTCATCGCCGTGATTTATGATATAACCATACCAAGGATTATACATGAACACCATGTCCCACTGTGTTATAAAAACCGTGCAGACAAGTATAACTACGGATCCGACCGTACCAATAATACAATGCAGCAAAACACGAAGCCGTCGGGGCAAGTCACGGCCGACTCTAGGATACCAAGGCGGTCACGCGGTGGCGGGGGCAATCTGGTGACCACCGAGGACGAAGGTCAGATCACGAAACTTCGTCACTATCTTGAAGCAGGGCAAGTCACGGTGACTACGAATACCAAGGCCGAATCGATCCACGAGGCGGCAAGTACGAGCCGACCACGGATACCGGGCGAACAGGAAGAAACCTCATGGAGAGCTAGTCCATGGAATAACACTATCAGCGGGAGCATACGTGGAATTCTCCATCACCGCCGGCATGTCCAAGTAAGTTCTCAACAAGTCGACCAGGCCTGCATCGAGAGGCGGTATCTGAAATACCACACTTGCAACAAAGGCTATCATCACAAGCATAGGCAAGTTTCACAACAACAAGCATAGGCAAGTTTCACAACAACAAGCATAGGCAAGTTTCACACAACTCAAAGTACTTTCATTTTATGCCAAAGTCCGGTTTTTAACTCCAAAGTACTACATACGTTAAGTTCTTTTAAAGAGATCCATTACTTTTATAAAAGTCACGATACGTAGTATTAGAATGACCAACCCACATTCCTTTTCAAAATCAAGTAACAACATTCTTTTCCTAAGTTCGGTTTGCCTAGTTTCAATTACTCAAGCTTCTCATTTTCAAAAGGTTTCATAGTTCATAAACTTAATCACTTGATTCCTTTTTAGAATAATTGAGTAAATTATGTAGTACGTGAGAGTAGGTTATTCTTGTTTACAACATTCTTATTACAAAGACCATGATCTAGAAAATGTAATATCATTTTGTCTCATCTTAGTTTCTATGCAGATGGAGGTTTCTATGGTTTTAATACAATTCATCATTATTCAATACATTTTCCTTTATTAACGCGGTGGTGCGTCGATACATTACGATTTCCAAATCGGAAACATTATCCCTTTAAATAAAATCAAGTACTCATTACTCACGAATGAGGTTTCACACAAACATTCACATTAAAACAGATAAGTTAAGTCTCTTATCTTATAAGATCAAGTCTCTTAACTTCTAACATCAGTAAACCATTCTTAAGCCGTTATACCTAACTTCCCATAAAGCTAGTATAACTCTTAAGTTTTCAAAGCACAATACTACACTTCTTTCAAAACGATTCATAAATCTTTTGAAATACTTCAAGTTTTATTATAACGCCCCAAGCTTATAAATCAAATCAATTATCTTTTAAAAACCACAACCCGTTTCTTACCTACATAAAGTCGTTATAACCAACTTCCCATAAAGCGTTATAACACTTTATGTTTCAAACCAATCAAATACATTAAACACGTATGCGTCTACCGTACTACATAGTTACAAAAATATCATTCTAGAAGAGATAGGAAGAGGTTCACATACCTCGCGACAGTATCGACTAATAGCAAAGCGCTCAAACAATCGGCTACTCCTTAAGCCAAGTAGAGCGCGCCACACGTAGGTACTTCAACCTATAAGGCCACAAGGCGCCTATTATCATCTAGACACAAACGTAGAATATTCTACGAAAATTCGAGATCTCCCCACGCCACAGCGTAAATCTCCTTCTCTATCGGCGGCTACCAAGCCAACCAGAGAGGGTTTCACACGCCTAACCTGGACGTGTACAATTCTACTACGGTAATACTACACAAGTCTCATGTCTGATTCGATTCTTAATTCTTGAGCTTAAGTCAAAAGACATTGCCACGATTACTAAGTATAGTTCTATATATAGTATACTTCAACTATATATTCTTACAACATGTAATTTCCAATTACAATAGAAGAATGATAGTGTTTACCTCGATAAGCCCAAAATTATCCGAGTATAATGTCGGCGCTGAGCAAGGTTTAGCTCTACTCAAGTGCTCCAAACCGCTCCAAACAACCCTTAGAAGTTCTATCCAACTTCTACTCCAAAACTTCAACCAGCGGTGAAGGGTTCTTAGGGTTTCGGTTTGAGACTAAAGGACAAAAGGTAGTATTTCGGACTCTACGTGAGGTAACTTTGGAATACTACAAGGTATAAGGCTAAGGTATTTTGGGCATTATAACAATACTTGGAGGAGTATTTTAATACCACAAGGGGTACCACGAGAACAACACCCAAGGGAGGGGTGTTCTCGGCTTTAGGCTCACAAAGGGAAGGTTTCGGCCAAAAGGCCTTCACGAGGGAGAGGGCTCTTGGACGAGAGTCAACAAGAGGAGGAGGGTTCTCAAGACTTAGGCAAGTGAAGAGTGGATGAAGAAGTCTTCAAAGAGAGGGGTATTTATAGCAAAACCAAAGGCCAACCAATGGCCAAGATCAAGCCATGTGCAAGGCAAGTGTAAGGCCAAGATCAAGCCAAGTGCACCCACAAAACACTCCACAAAACACTCCACAAAACAAGCCACAAAGCAAGGCACAAAAGAGGAGCCAATCGGCCGAGGCCAAGCCTTCTCTTTGCGTCAATGAGGTGACAAGTGTCACCCTCCCGTTGATCCAAAAATGTTCCGTCGCTCGGAAAAATCCGCAAAATACTAAATGACATAGCCGGAATTTTCCCAGCGTAGGCATGGAAACGTTTAGTCGAAAACGACTCCTTTCGGCACTTGTGTACAAATTTCAAACTATGCCTACTTAAGGCTCAAATTGTACACGCACGCCTCACGCATACTCTGGAAACACGGTATAACAACACGTATCGTCTACCGTACATAGTTCACACATATCATGCTAGAAGAGATAGGAAGAGGTTCACATACCTCGCGACGAGTATCGACTAATAGCAAAACGCTCCAAGTTCTTCCAACCGTCGGCTACTCCTTAAGCCAAGTAGATCGCGCCACACGTAGTACTTCAACCTATAAGGCCACAAGTCGCTTATTAACATTTAGATCTCATCGTAGAACATTCTACCGAAAATTCGGCAGCACCTCCCCCCCCCGCAACAGCGTAAATCTCCTCCTCTATCGAGGTCGGCTACCAAGCCAACCAGGGGGGGTTATACGTCTAACCCTAACGGGTACAATTCTACTCCACGGTACTACTACACAAGTCTCAGTCTGACACTATGTAATTACAATTCAGATTCTTCTTTAAATTCGGGCTTAAGTCACAAGACATTGCATTAAGTATTATTCAGGCTTAAGTCAAAAGACATTGCCGATAACTACGTTCAGTACTATATATAGCATACTTCAACTATATAATCTAACAACATGTAATTTCCAATTACAATAGAGGGACAAGATAATTACCTTGATAAGCCCATAATTATCCTAGTTTAAATGTCGATCCTGAGCAAGGTTTAGCTCCTACTCCGTGCGCTCCGACCCGCTCCAAACAACCCTTAGAAGTTCTAACCAACTTCTACTTATGACTTCAACTACGGTGAAGATTTTCCTTAGGGTTTCGGTTTTGTGGTAGTGGTAGTATTATAGTAATTTCTGGGCTTTTCGTATAGGTATCTCCTTATAATACTACTAGGTATTTGGATAATGTTATTTGGGCATTATTACATTAATTTTTAGAGTATTTCTACCAGGGGGGTATATACGAGACAACACCACAAGGGGGTGTATACCCTCGGCCTACCACTAGGGGGTACTCGGCTAAGGGTGGGAGGGCTCTCGGCAAAGGGCCAACTCAAAGGGGAGAGGGTGTTGGACGAAAACACCACACAAAGGGAGGAGGATTTTTAACACTTAGGAAATATTTGGAATGGATGAAGAAGTCTTCCAAGGGGGGGGTATTTATAGGTCAAGCAAAGGCCAACCAATGGCCAAGATCAATCCATGTGTTAGGCAAGTGTAGGCTAGGATTTACCAAACACAAATATCCTACCTACCCTTGACTTTGTCAAGGCACAAAAACGTGCCTTACCTTGTCCATTTCGTCCAAATGGGACGATTTGAAGTCCACCAATGAGAGGGTGCCAAGTGGCGCCCTCTTGTTGGTCCAACACGTTTCGTCTCTCGGAAAAATCCGCAAAAATAAAAATGACATAGCCGGAAATTCCCCTACGAAAGTCGTGAAAAGCGTTTAGAAAAACGACTCTAAGCGGGTGTTGTGAACAAAATTAATTCGGCCAAGCCTTAATCACAAGTTCAAATTTCTACGTGCGTCCTACGCATACTGCGTAATACGGTATAACATTCTCCTCGCAGAAACATTCGTCCCGAATGTTCCTTCTAAGTCTCAAAACGAACGCGCGCCAGTATAGTCTTCACTACTACACTTACGAAACAATCCTGCCACAGCTGGCCACAGAAGCACCTGCGTAAATACTTACATCAAAGTACACGAGGAAACACCTCTAATCATCACCACAAAACACTTCTCACCGGGGTCTAAAATATACTTCCTTCGCGCCTTCTTTACAAAAGAAATGATCACACCTATGCTCGCCATACATGCTCGCTTCTCTCTTTACTCGTAGATACCACTTTGTCACTTTGCACGAGGCATTAACCTTCTCAGGCGACCCAACAAATGGTACCACTTTTGTCACTTTGTCGCGAGCCTTGCTCCGACGACCCAACAAATGGTACCGGGCTGCATGCGATCCCTGAGGATGTCGTACACTCGAACTCTTACCACATTCTGATACGGCTTCAGTATGCAAAACTCGGGGTTACTATCTCTAACGTGGTCATCATTAACTGGGAACACTCTGGATGGATCTTCGATACTTCTCCGAACATCACAATACGAAAGACCGGACGCACTGCCTCCTACGTCGGACGGCAAATGCTAACATATAGGCAACCTGGCCTATCCTTCACATGAACTCACAAAGGCCCAAAGTAACTCGGGCTAAGTTCCCTCTGTTTTCCAAAACTCGTCGCACCCAAACCGGGGTGGTACCTTCAAGAAGACCGACCGTCAACCTGAACTCTAAGCGTCGTCGCCGATTATCCGCACGATTTCTCTGAGCTGCCAGAACTTCTTCTAGACAAGCTTCTCACTATCCACAGTCTGCTGGAACAAGCCTGAACCAACTATCTGAATCTTGCCAACATCGAACCAATCGACCGGCGACTTTGACATCCGCCCCTACAAGGCTTCAAAAGGTGACGTCCGAACACTGAAATGGTAGCTTAAACACTCCCTCCACAGGAGACAACAATCCCCACAACTATCCCTGAAATCACACATCGCGGCGAGGCGAATGCGATCTGAGACTCACC
This sequence comes from Przewalskia tangutica, assembly GCA_029844215.1. Classification (NCBI taxonomy): domain Eukaryota; kingdom Viridiplantae; phylum Streptophyta; class Magnoliopsida; order Solanales; family Solanaceae; genus Przewalskia; species Przewalskia tangutica. Next base: position 77,305,685 of record CM056734.1, read on the forward strand.
GAGTTCCTAACCCGCTGGTAAAACTTTTTGAAAACGAAAATAGCCACAACCCGGGCTTCACATGTTCGACATAAGGTGAAGGTAGGCACTCGTGCAGCCTTATAACCTTCGGATAACTCAACACACCGAGTAAACGGTCGATCAAGAACACGATGGGCTGCCCCCATCGGCCCGACCACTGGTCGAACGCATCCACGAACTCGTACGCTGGTTAACAAAACTTGGGCCTAACATCCTCGTAACCCTAACACAAGGCGGGACCACCACAAACTGACCCCATCACCAAACATGCCGCGGGTTGACCCGCAACGTGGCCTCAACCCGACCAACGCGCATAATACTTGCTCCGATCCGAACAATCCCACTAATCAATTACGAAAACCTGGCCTTCTTAGCTCAACTACCCCCTTTCATTCCACACTACTAGGGACCTATCCCAAACATAGCTCACGTGCACTATGCACTTCTGATAAGGATCAAATATAACACCACACCTTTTCTCGAGATGACCTCACCTCTAAGGTCTCTACGTATAAAGCTCTAAGGCTCACACTTTCTCTATCCCCCAAATTTTACTCGGTTAACTAACCAAGATTTCTAATCACAACTGACACACTGCTATCAGAACATAGCACTTAAGGTATACTCACCTTATACAAAACTCCAGAGGGTTAAAGATATATCTATAACTACTGTTTCACACCCTTTAGCCGTTCTAATCAGACCTGCCCCGTAGGGCGCATAGCTGAGGGAGATGACAAACTACCACCAACTCAAGGCTAAGTCCTCTTACAAGGACACCCTTCGACACCAGACCTTGACGGTCATAGATACAACAAGTACCAACTAAAAGACGACATTCCCCGGGATGACGTCTGTCCCATAGTGAATCGAAAACCCTGGAGTTCTGACCAACTCCTGCATACCCCGAACGTACTGAACCCTGCGGAGGACCTCTCTGCACTGGTGGATGTGCATAATCTAATCTGCTGGTGAGGTGACTCGCCTCGAAAGTTACCAAAGGACCTTGCTGCTCTGGCCCTCTTCTGCTGTCCTTCGTTAACCCGTCGATCTCTACGTTTCTCGGCCTGCTGCGCATAAGCCCGTACCCAGGCCATGCTCAAGCCTAACTTGAAGAATTACTCTTGCACAACCTTCTCTTAGGTAGTCATCAAGACTTGCGATACATCGGTATACTCTGCCGTAGCCAAATCTATAGCTAATGTGGTCGCTCTTTGCAATCTAAATTCTCTGTTCGATCGTGGGCGAAGGTTCAAATGTCATGGCCGCAGTAGGAACTGCCGCCGCCGTGCTAAACTCTGCTGGGGCTAGTGACGTCGCAAAACTCCCCGAATGAAGCACCACCCCAGGTGATGATTGGGCCTGTGCCCACGTAACCCTCTGTACTCTACTCGCAGCTCCGCCGCCTTGCCACAGGCGGGTTGCCTACGCGGAGGCATAGCGGTAAGGAAAAGAAATCGTTAGAGGGTCCAACTTACAACACGGCTCTAAGGCACGATCTCGAGTGAGAAGAATAGAAACCAATCCTAAAATATCCTATAGCCTCACGATTATTGGTGTGGTGCACAACACACCGATAATCAAGACTTTCTTGGATCGATGCAGTAGACACTTTCCGAGGATTAATCGCTCGATACCACTTTTGTCACGACCGATTCCGGGGCGTGGTCGTGCCTTACCGGGCACCCAGGTGATCCAACATCGAGTAATCAGGAACATAAAGACAACACATGAAATGACAGTATAAACAATGAAATAAGAAGACAAAGCTAACCAAAAGCGGTTACCTTCAAAGATATATATAAACAACAACTTTTTCAACATGAGCAGTTTAATCCTTTTTACAAAACCACGACCACAACGGTACTACGGACCTAAGAAATGATACGACAACAATGGCGGGGCGGGGCCCGCCATACCACGAATGTAAACACCTACAACAACGAGGACTATACCACTGATAAGCCTCGGAGAAAGCGGAGCTTTCCCAAATCTTTGGCTGTGACCCTAAGAGCGAGGATCAATGACTGGTGTACCTTTACCTGCGGCATGAACGCAGCCCCCCGGAGGAGGTCAGTACAACAGGTACCAAGTATGTGAAACTGAAAATAAATACTGTAAATGAAATCATAGTAGTCTATACAAAGCAGGAGACATGTATGATAACCAAACTACAGTTCACCATAAATAAGCAGTCATGTCAAGTCAGGGACTCACGCCCTCAAGTCATCACTCAATTTTAACAATGGGTCTCACGCCCACAACATCAATCGTGCCCGTGGAATACCTTCCTCACTGCCGGCAGTTTATGATATACAAGCACCAAGGAATACACATGAACACCAGGTCCCACCTGTGTCCTAATAAAACAGTACAGGGTAAGTACGAAGGCATAGCCGACTACTAACACCCACAGTACCAACAAGGTCATAAACTGTGTCATGATATCTGTCTAGACCGTCACATGATAAAAGCTGGTCACTCGCCCGCAGTATCAAATGTGCGCGTCTAGCCCTGGAACTCTCCGCAGCTCCGCATAGGCCAACCTCATAGGCCCGCATGAGGTATAACCCCGCATCGAGGGTAGCTACTCCCCGGCATCGCCCCGACTCGCGATCCGCACGCCACAAAGACCGCGTGACCATAAAGGCCGCGACACGGAACTCGAACTCGTAGTTCCGCATGGATCCCTGGACCCGCATGAGGTATTCTCGCATCATGGTCCTGCATCACTGAGTCTACCCCGACGGAGGCGCTTTAACCTCCGGACACAAGTCAAGGTGAGTGGTACAATACCAACATAACGGCTGATAGTCAAACAACTTTAAGCGCAGTCGAGGGGAAAACCCCTTTACACTAACATCACAAGATACTAACACACGTAGCATCCTAACATGTTTACTTATCAAATCAACAAGAAAGTATTACAAGGCTATCACAAACCAATACAATCAAGTTATTCACACAAGGTACTTTCTACTAACAAGTTCGGGTATCTATCCCCAAAGTACTTCACACATTAAATCTTTAAAAGATCTGTTTCTTTCACATAAGTCACACAATACGTAGTATAAAATAGAGTGGTATCCTTTTAAGAAAACCAAAACTCTTACCTTTGTAAAATCAAGTAACAACATTATTTTCCAAACGTCCAAGTTTGCCTAATTTCAAATGTTCACGTTTCTTATTTTAGAAAGGTTTCGTAGTTCATAGTCTTATTCATTTAAGAATATAATTCTCTTTTAAACAGTCGGAGAAACATAAGCCTTATATGTGAGTAGGATATTCTTGTTTATAACAATCTTATTACAGCAGCCATGATCTAGGGAATATCATTTTGTCTCATCTTAGCTTCTATGCAGATGGCAGTTTCTACTGGTTTTAATAACACTTAATTATTCAAAACATTTTCCTTTTATTAACGCTGCAGTGGTTTGTCGATACACATTCTGATTTCCGAAATCAGTAAAACATTCTTAAGCCGTTATACCTAACTTCCCATAAGGCTAGTATAACTCTTAAGTTTTCAAAAACCAAGTATTACTTCAAGTTTCTCTATTAACACATAACAAGCCAGTTATAGTTCAAATCAGTTACCTTTTAAAAACCACAAGTATTCTCTTACCAACATAAAGCTGTTTATAACCGACTTCCCATAAAGCCGTTATAACACTTTATGTTTTAAACCAATCAAACACATTTAGCACATGTACGTCTACCGTACTACATAGTTCACACATATCATGCTAGAAGAGATAGGAAGAGGTTCACATACCTCGCGACGAGTATCGACTAATAGCAAAACGCTCCAAGTTCTTCCAACCGTCGGCTACTCCTTAAGCCAAGTAGATCGCGCCACACGTAGTACTTCAACCTATAAGGCCACAAGGCGCTTATTAACATTTAGATCTCATCGTAGAACATTCTACCGAAAATTCGGCAGCACCGCCCGCAATGGCAGAAATCTCCTCCTCTATCGAGGCTGGCTAAGCCAACCGGGGGTTATACGCCTAACCCTAACTGTACAATTCTACTCCACGGTACTACTACACAAGTCTCATGTCTGACCTATGTAATTACAATTCAAGATTCTTCTTTAAATTCGGGCTTAAGTCGCAAGACATTGCGTAAGTATTATTCGGGCTTAAGTCAAAAGACATTGCGATAACTACGTTCGATTATATATAGCATACTTCAACTATATAATCTAACAACATGTAATTTCCAATTACAATAGAGGACAAGATAATTACCTTGATAAGCCCATAATTATCCTAGTTTAAATGTCGATCTGAGCAAGGTTTAGCTCTACTCGTGCGCTCAGGCCGCTCCAAACAACCCTTAGAAGTTCTAACCAACTTCTACTTATGACTTCAACTACGGTGAAGATTTTCCTTAGGGTTTCGGTTTTGTAGTGGAAGTATAATAGTATTTTACGGGCTTTTAGATAGGTATATCCTTAGAATACTACAAGGTATACGGCTAAGGTAATTTGGGCATTATAACAATACTTTTGAGAGTATTTCTACCAAGAGGGGGGGGTATATACGAGACAACACCACAAGGGGGGGTGTATACCCCTCGGCCTACCCCACTAGGGAGGGGTACTCTCGGCCAAGGGGTGGGGGAGGGGCTCTCGTCCAAAGGGCCAACTCAAAGGGGGAGAGGGTGTTGGGCGAAACACCACACAAGGGAGGGAGGATTTTTAACACTTAGGAAATATTTGGAATGGATGAAGAAGTCTTCCAAGGGGGGGTATTTATAGGTCAAGCAAAGGCCAACCAATGGCCAAGATCAATCCATGTGTTAGGCAAGTGTAGGGCTAGGATTTACCAAAAACAAATATCCTACCTACCCTTGACTTTGTCAAGGCACAAAAAACGTGCCTTACCTTGTCCATTTCGTCCAAATGGACGATTTGAAGTCCACCAATGAGAGGGTGCCAAGTGGCGCCCTCTTGTTGGTCCAACACGTTTCGTCTCTCGGAAAAATCCGCAAAAAATAAAAATGACATAGCCGGAAATTCCCCTACGAAAGCTGTGAAAACGTTTCGTCGAAAAACGACTCTAAACGGGTGTTGTGAACAAAATTAATTCGGCCAAGCCTTAATCACAAGTTCAAATTTCTACGTACGTCCCTACGTACATACTCTGGAAATACGGGGTATAACAAGTGCCTACCGCGACCATGATATATGAACCTTCAGTTCCACGACCGGGGACAGAGAATATAGATTGCAAAGAGGCGACCCTGTTACTAGCTATGGATTTGGCTACCAGAGAGTATACCAATGTACCGCGAGTCTTGATGACTATCTAAGAGAGGGTTGTGCAAGAGTAATTCTTCGGTTAGGCTTGAGCATGGCCTGTGTACGGGCTTATGCGCAGCATGCCAAGAAACGTAGAGATCGACGGGTTAACCAAGGACAGCAGGAGAGGACCAGAACAGCAAAGTCCTTTGGTAACTTTCGAGTCGAGTCACCTCACCAGCAGATTAGATTATGCACATCCACCAGTACAGAGTGGTCTTCCACGGATATCAGGACGTTCGGGGTATGCAGGAGTTGGTCAGAGCTCCAGAGCTTCCGGTTCACAGCTACACGTAGGTTCCAGCCAGCCGGATTCAGTTTCTCCCCAGTGTTCACAATGTGACAGACGTCATCCCGGGGAATGTCGTCTTTTGTTGGTACTTGTTTTACCTGCGGCCGTCAGGGCCATGTGTCGAAAGGATGTCCTAGTAGGAGGACTCAGCCTTCAGGATCGGTGGGTAGTTCGTCATCTTCCCTAGCTATGCGCCCTACGGGGTAGGTTTGACTAGAGAGCAGCGGAGGAGTGAAGCGATGAATCTGGTATATCCTTAACCCTCTAGAGATATAGTTGTGTGATAAGATGGGTATATCTTAAGAGTTATGTTCAGATGACATAGTGTTAAATTGTGATTAGAGAATCATGGTTAGTTAACCGGGTAAGATTTGGGGGATAGAGAAAGTGTGAGCCTTAGAGTTTTATACGTAGAGACCTTAGAGGTAAGGCCATCTCGAGTAAAAGATGTATTTTATTTTACGTGTTTTGACCCTTATCGGAGTGCATAGTGCACGTGAGCTATGTTTTGGGATAAGTCCCTGAGTAATATGGAATGAAAGAGGGTAGTTGAGCTAAGAAGACCGCTAGGTTTTCGTAACGTGATTAGTGAGAGTTTTCCGGATCGGGGAGCTAGTGTTTTGCGCGTTGCCGGGTCGGGTTGAGGCCATGTTGCGGGTCAACCCGCGGCCTGTATGGTGGTGGGGTCAGTTTGTGGTGGTCCCGCCTTGTGATAGGGTCATGAGGGTGTTAGGCCCATGTTTGGTTAACCAGCGTACGAGTTCGTGGATGCGTTCGACCAGTAGCCGGGCCGATGGGGTCAGCCCATCGTGTCTTTCAGTCAGGACCGTTACTTGGCAGTGATGTTATATCAGAAAGGTTGTAAGGCTGCACGGGGTGCCTACCTTCACCTTATGACAGACAGTGGAGCCCAGGGTACATCTGTTTCTTTTCTGGAAGTTTTACCAGGCATGGTTAGGAACTCAGGTGAGTCTCATAATCGCATTCGCCCTCGGGCCAGTGTTTGGATTTCAGGGGTACTTGTGAGGATTGTTGCCTCCTGTTGAGGGAGTGTTTTATAGCTACCATTTCAGTTTTCGGATATCGCCTTATGAAGCCTTAGGGGCGGAAGTGTAAGTTGCCGGTCGATTGGTTCGATGTTGGCAATGTTCAGATTGTTGGTTCATCTGGTTTCATGAATGTGTGGCTGGGGTGTGACGAGTTTTGGAAGGCAGAGGAAACTTAGCCTGAGGTACTCGGAGCCTTTTCAGATCATGTGAAGAATAGGCCAGGTTGCCTATAGTTAGCATTGCCGTCCGACTTAGGAGGCAGTACGTCCAGTCTTTCGTGTTGTTATGTTCGGGAAAGTATCGGAGATCCATCCAGAGTATTCCCAGTTAATGATGACCAAGTTGGAGATAGTAACCCAGAGATCTCGGGAACGGAATCAGTAACAGAAATATGGTAAGTTATGAGAAGGAGTTCGAGTGTACGAGAAGGGTACGACGCGTAAGGGAAGAAACGAGCATGTATTGCGAGCATCGATGTGATCAGTTCTTTTGTAAGGAGAAGGTACGAAGGAAGTATATTTTAGACCTCGGGTAAGGGCTTTTGTGTCGCTAGAGGTGTTGCCTCGTGGACTTGGAGGTAAGTATTTGCGCAGGTGTTTCTGTGGCCAGGTATGGCAGGATTGTTTTCGTAAGTATAGCAGTGAAGACTATACTGGCGCATGTTTGTTTGAGGCTTAGAAGGAACATTCGGGACGAATGTTTCTAAGGAGGGGAGAATGTTATACCCCGTATTTCCAGAGTATGTACGTAAGGACGTACGTAGAAAAGTTTGGGCTTTAAAGTAGGCTTGGCCGATTTTACTTTGTGCACAACACCCGGTTAGAGTCGTTTTTCGACGAAACGTTTTACAAACTTTGCGAAGGGAAAATTACGGCTATGTCATTTAGTATTTTTGCGGATTTTTCCGAGAGACGAAATGTTTTGGACCAACGAGAGGGCAACACTTGGCACCCTCTCATTGGTGGATTCTAAGGCGGCTTAGGGCCGATTGAAGGGGCAAGTTGTTGGTAGATATTTGTGTAGATATTTGTGAGGGTTTTAAGGAGTAGGGACTAGGGGGCACTTGGGCATATCTTGGCCCTCCACTTGCCCCCCACATGGCTTGATCTTGTCCATTAAACTCCCTATAAATACCCATCCCTTGTGAAGACTTCTTCATCCCAAAACTTCTAAGTCTTGAAAGCTTTCTTCCTCCCCCCTTGGCCGAGAGTTTCCCCGCTCCTAGTGGGGTTGGCCGAGGGGTACACACCCCCCCTTTGTGGTGTTGTCTCGTATAAATACACCCCCCCTCTTGGTAGAAATACTCTCCAAAGTATTGTTACTATACCCAAATTACCTTAGCCGTATACCTTGTAGTATTCCAAAGATACCTCTATACGTAGAGCCCGGAAATACTACCTTATGTCCTTTTTGTCTCAAACTGAAACCCTAAGAAAATCTCCATAGTTGGTTGGAGTATTAAGAAGAAGTTGCGTAGAACTTCTAGGGGTTGTTTGGAGCGGGTTGGAGCACCCGGAGTAGGAGCTAAACGTTGCTCAGGATCGACTTTATACTTGGATAATTTTGGGCTTATCGAGGTAAATATTCTTGTCCCCTTGTTGTAATTGGAAATTACATGTTGTATGATTATATAGTTGAAGTATACTATATATAGATCTGAACATAGCTTTGCGGCAATGTCTTTTGACTTAAGCCTGATTAAAGAAGAGAACTGAACTGTAATTACATAGGTCTGTATTACAGTAGACTTGTGTGGTATTACTGTGTAGTAGAATTGTATACGTCCGGTTAAACGTATAAACCCCCCCCTGGTTGGCTTGGTAGCCGGCCTCAATTGAGGAGGAGATTTACGCATTGCGGGAGAGTCTTTGCCGAATTTTACGTAGAATATGGGCAGGAGTGTTTAGAAGTTAATAGACGGTTGTGGTCTATATAGGTGGAAGTACTACGAGTAGCGTATTCTACTTGATGAGTGGAAAAGGCTAGCAGGGGTACAGTACTGTGGAGCGTATTGCTTATTGTCGATAATCGTCGCGAGGTATGTGAACCTCTTCCTATCCTTTCTAGCATGATGTTTTGTAAACTATGTAATGCAGTGACGTACATGTGCTAAATGAGTTTGGTTGGTTCAAAACATAGGGTGTTATAATAGCTTTATGGGAAGTTAGTTATAACGACTCTATGTAGGTAACAAAATGGTTTATTTTAGAAGTTAAGAGACTTGATCTTGAAAGATAAGAGACTTAACCTAATTGACTTGCTATGTAACATTTTGTTATAAATGTTGTAAAACCTCATTCGCGAGTAATGAGTACTTGGTTTTTAAAAGGAATAATGTTTTTACTGATTTCGGAAATCAGAATAAGTATCGAACAAACCACGGCAGCGCTAATAAAAGGGAAATGTTTTGACTAATAAAGTATTAATAAAACCAGTAGAAACTTCCATCTGCATAGAAGCTAAGATGAGACAAAATTGATATTACATTTCCTAGATCATGGCTGCTGTAATAAGATTATTATGAACAAGAATAACCTACTCACACATAAGGTATATGTTTCTCAAATTGTTTTAAAGGATTAAAAACTATGAACTACGAAACCTTTCGAAAATGAGAAACTTGAGTAAATGAAAGTAGGCAAACTTGAACGTTTGGAAAAGAATGTTGTTACTTGATTTTACAAAGAGAAGTGTTTTGATTTACTTCAAAAGATAATCACTCTATTGTTATATACTACGGGTATTGTGTGACTTTTGTGAAATGCGTATCTCTTAAAGAGTTAATGTATGAAGTACTTTGGGGATAAAAACCCGATCTTGTTAATCATATAGAAGAAAGTACCTTGTGTGAATAACTTGATTGCATTGGTTTGTGATAGCCTTGTAATACCTTCTTGTTGATTTGATAAGTAAACATATTAGGATGCTATGTGTGTTAGTATTTTTTTATGTTTGTGTAAAGGGGTTTCCCTTGTTGTGCTTATGTTGTTTAACGGTAAGCCGTTATGCTAGTATTATATCACTCACCTCTTGACATGTTTAGGGGTTAAGGCGCCTCCGTCGCGGGGTAGACTCAGTAGTCTGTGTGACCTATGATTCGAGAATACCTTATGCGGGTCTGTGTGGCCTATGCGGAGCTACGAGAGTTCCAGGTTAGTGTGCGGCCTTTATGGTCATGCGGTCTATGTGGCCATGCGGACTGCGAGTCCAGGACGCTGCCGGGGAGTAGCTACCCTCGATGCGGGGAATACCTCATGCGGGCCATTGGAGTGGCCTATGCGGGTGCGGGAAGTTCGTGGCTAGACGCGCACATTAGATCTGCGGGCGAGTGGCGGCTTTGATCATGTGATGCAGACAGATCTCATGATACGATTTATGACCTTGTTGATCTGTGGGTTTTAGTAGTCGGCTATGCCTTCGTACTTACCGTGCAGTTTTATGATGACACAGTGGGACACGGTGTTCATGTGTATTCCTTGGTACTTTTATATCATAGGCCGGCGGTGAGGAAGGTATTCCACGGCGAGATTGATGTTGTGGCGTGAGACCCATAGTTATTTGAGTGATGACTTTGAGGCGTGAGTCACGACTTGACATGATCGCTTATTTATTGTGAATCGTAGTTTGGTTATCATACATGTCTCTGCTTTATATAGACTACTATGATTTCATTTACGTATTTTCGTTCACATACTTGGTACTGTTATCGACCTCGCCCGGGGGCTGCGTTCATGCCGCGAGTTGAGGTACACGATCGTTGACCCTAGCTCTCGGGGTCATAGTTCGTTTGGGAAGCTCCGTTTCTCGGAGGCTTATCGGTGGTATAGTCCTGTCGTAGTAGGTGCTTACATTCGTGGTATGGCGGGGCCACGTCGTCGTGGTTGTCATATCATTCGTAAGTGCAGAGTAATCTTGTTGTGGCGGGGTTTGTAAAAAGGATTAAACTGTTCGGGTTGAAAGATTGTATTTATATTTCTTGGAAGGTAACCGTTTGGTTGGCCTGTTTTATTATCTTATCTCTTGTTCATGTTAAGTTTTTATTTCCGCTGATTTTCTCTGATGTGTGACTACTTGGGTGCCCGGGTAAGACACCAGTCACGGGCCCCGGAACGGGTCGTGACAAAAGTATTCCAAAGTTGTTTTAATACTAGGAGCCCGGAAATGCTACTTTATTCCAATAGTTGCAAAATGAAACCCTAGAAAATCTTCATAAGCTTGGTTGAAGTGTTAAGAGAAGTTGTTTAGAAACTTCTAAGGGTTGCTTGGAGCGGGTTGGAGCGTAAGGAATTGGAGCTAAACGTTGCTCAGGATCGACATATAATCTTGGATAATTTTGGGCTTATCGAGGTAATAATCTATGTCCTCTATTGTAATTGGATATTACATGTTGTAGTAATTATATTTGAGTATATTATATGAGGATGGAAGATTGATAGAATTAAATCAGATTTACATTGGTGTATTCTGATGAACTTGTAGTATATTTGTGGGGCGATGTTGTACGTCAGGTTAAACGTGTAACCCCCCAGAGTTGTTGGCACAGTAGCGGGCAGTAGAGAGGAGATTTATGTGGTTGCAGGGGAGGTCTTTGCGAATTTTCGTAGAATAAGGAATCTTGTATTTAGAATATTCTACGAAGAGATCTAGAAGTTGATAGGCGTTTATGGCGATATAGGTGGAAGTACTACGAGTAGCGTATTCTACTTGAAGGGTGGAAAAGGCTAGCAAGGTTGTAGTACTTGGAGCATTTTGCTAATTGTCGATAATCGTCGCGAGGTATGTGAACCTCTTCCTATCTTTTCTAGCATGATTGTTGTGAACTATGTAGTACGGTAGACGTACATGTTCTAAGTGAATTTGGTTGGTTTACTGATTTTAAAAGATAAAGGACTTGACTTATATTTGACTTGATATGATATATGAAGAACTCAAATTGTGTAGAAAGTTGTGAAACCTCATTCGCGAGAAATGAGTATTTGGTCCTTAAGAGGAACTTGATTTCTAAAAGAAAAGAGACTTGAGGAATTGAAGAGTTTTTGGTTTAAAAGAGAGACATGGTTTTGTCTTAAATTGGTTTAAAACATAAAGTGTTATAACAGCTTTATGGGAAGTTAGTTATAACGACTTTATGAAAGCAAAAGAATGGTTTTATCATTGGTTTTAAAATGGTAACTTGATTTAAGTATAGGTTACTTGTTTTGAAAAGAGTAAGTATTTGAGTTTTAAAGAGTATACTTGATGTTGTTTTAAAAGAAAGGCACTTGGTTTAAAAAGTATAGAGTACTTGATTTTAAAAGTCTTGTAAAGGTTTTTACGAAAGTAAAGTAATTTGGTTTGAAAAGGAAATGTGTTTTTGATACTACGAGTATTAGTATCTTTTACGTAAAAAGAGGTCTTTTTGAAAGAATGAAAGTGGGTATTATTTTTGGGTTTGAAACCCGTATTGTTGACATAAAATGAATGTACCTTGAGTTGTGTGTAACTTGCCTATGTTTGCGTGTGATAGCCTTGTTGTGCAAGTATTGTATTTTTATACCACCGCGTCTCTCAATGGAGGGCCGGTTGATTTGTTATGATCTTACTTGGACGTCTGGCGTGTGGAGGATTCCGCAGTGCGCTCGCTGATAAGCGTTATTCCATGGACTAGCTCTCCATGAGGTTTTGATTTGGCCTTGGTATCCGTGGTTGGCTTCGTACTTGCCGTCTCGTGGTGATTCGGCCTTGGTACACTGTAGTTAGCCTTCACACTTGCCTGCTCGGTTTAGTGGCGAAGTCTCGTGACACGGCGCGGTACACAGTAGTTAGCCCGTACTTGCCGGTCATCGTGACACGGCCTTGGTACTGGTAGTCGGCTTCGTACTTGCCGTGTCGAACCGTGGTTTGGTTGCATAGTATTGTTAGTACGACCTTGGTATCTAGTAGTTGGCTTTCGTACTTGCCGGTCGATCGATGATGCGGCTTTGGTATCCGTAGTTAGCGCCCGTACTTGCCCGTCACGGTTGTTATGACACAGTGGGACGCTTGTTATACCGTATTTCCAGAGTATGTGCGTAAGGACGTCGTGAAAAATTTGAACTTTTAAATAAGGCTTGGCGAATTATTTTTGTGCACAACACGGTTAGAGTCGTTTTTTTTGAAAGCGTTTCCACGACTTTCGTAGGGAAAATTCCGGCTATGTCATTTTTAATTTTTGCGGATTTTTCCGAGAGACGAAACATTTTGGACCAACAAGAGGGCGACACTTGTCACCCTCTCATTGGAAGGACTTGGGCGGTCAAGGGTGGACGAAATGGGTTGGCTTTTGTCAAGTAGTAGGTAGGATATTTTGGTGGTAGATGGATAAGGTGCACTTGGCATGATCTTGGCACTACACTTGCCTTGCACTTGGCATGATCTTGGCCATTGGTTGGCCATGACTTGACCTATAAATACCCCCCCTCTTTGATGACTTATTCATCCATTCCACAAAGTTTCTAAGTCTTGAAAGCCTTCCCCTCTCCTTGTAGTGTTTCGTCCAAACACCCCCCTCCCCCTTTGAGAAGGCCGCTGGTAGAGCCCTTCCCCTTGGCGAGAGTACCCAGTGGGGTAGGCGAGGTATACACCCCCTTGTGGTGTTGTCTCGTATAAATACCCTCTTGGTAGAAATACTCTCAAAGTATTGTTATAATGCCCAAATTACCTTAGCCGTATACCTTGTAGTATTCTAAGGTTATACCTATCTGAAAAGCCAGTAATACTATTATACTTCCGTCGGTCACCAAATCTAAACCCAAGGAAAATCTCCATGGTTAGTTGGAGTAGTATGTAGAAGTTGGTTAGAACTTCTAAGAGGCGGTTTGGAGGCGGGTTGGGCCGCATGAGTTGGAGCTAAACGTTGCCCGGGATCGACTTTATACTTGGATAATTATGGGCTTATCGATGTAAATATCTTGTCCTCTATTGTAATTGGAAATTACATGATTGTTAGACTATATAGTTGAAGTATACTATATATAGAATGAACGTTGTTATCGGATGTCTTTGGACTTAAGCCCTGAATAATAAGAAACCTTTTCGATAGAAAATCTTGAATCTGTAATTACATAGGTGTATTACGATAGACTTGTGTAGCTTTTACGTGAGGTAGAATTGTACGTCGGATTAGGCGTATAACCCCCTGGTTGGCTTGGTAGCCGGCCGTTAGAGGAGGAGATTTCTGTTATTGCGGGGAAAGTCTTCGAATTTTCTGTAGAATGTTCTACGAAGAGATCTAAATGTTAATAAGCGCCTTGTGGCCTTATAGGTTGAAGTACTACGTGTGGCGCGATCTACTTGGCTTAAGGAGTAGCCGACGGTTGGAAGTACTTGGAGCGTTTTGCTATTAGTCGATACTCGTCGCGAGGTATGTGAACCTCTTCCTATCTCTTCTAGCATGATATGTGTGTAACTATGTAGTACGATAGACGTACATGTGTTAAATGTATTTGATTGGTCTAAAACATAAAGTGTTATAACGGCTTTATGGGAAGTTGGTTATAACAGCTTTATGTAGGTAAGAAAATACTTGTGGTTTTTAAAAGGGTAACTGATTTGAACTATAATCGGTGGTTATGTGATAATAAAGAACTTGAAGTATTTCAAAAGTTTTTGAATCATTTTGAAAGAAGAAGTATCTGGGTTTTGAAAACTTAAGAGTTATACTAGCTTTATGGGAAGTTAGGTATAACGGCTTAAGAATGTTTCTTGATTTGAAATCGAATGTGTATCGACAAACCACTGCAGCGTTAATAAAAGGAAATATTTTGACAGATTAAGTATTATTAAAACCAGTAGAAACTTCCATCTGCATAGAAGCTAAGATGAGACGAAATGATATTTCCTAGATCATGGCTGCTGTAATAAGATTGTTATAAACAAGAATATCCTACTCACATATAAGGCTTATGTTTCTCAGATGGTTTAAAAGAGAATTATATTCTTAAATGAATAAGACTATGAACTACGAAACCTTTCTAAAATAAGAACCGTGAACATTTGAAATTAGGCAAACTTGGACGTTTGGAAAATAATGTTGTTACTTGATTTTACAAAGGTAAGTGTTTTGATTTACTTCAAAAGATAATCACTCTATTTTCATATACTACGGGTATTGTGTGGTTTTTGTGAAGTAACGTATCTTTTAAAGAGTTAATGTATGAAGTACTTTGTGTCACGACCCGAACCCGGGCCCGTGACTGGTGCCTTACCCCGGGCACCCTAGTGATACAACATCAGAGTAATCAGCGGAACATAAAACAAGACATGAAAATATTATGAAGTAAGAAACAGTAATCGGAGAAAACTTGCCTTACGGCATATATATAAATCAATTTTAAAACCGAACAGTTACATCCCATTAAAACTCTGCCCACAACAGTACTACAGACCTCTAAGAATGATAAGACAACAATGGCGGAACAGGGCCCCGCCATACCCCTGAATGTAAATACCTACAACGACAGGGGACTATACCACTGATAAGCCTCCGGAGAAATGGAGCTTCCCATACGCTGAACTGTGACCCCGAGAACTAGGATCAATGACTGGTGTACCTCAACCTGCGGCATGAACGCAGCCCCCCAAAGGAGGTCAGTACAACAGGTACCAAGTATGTGAAACTGAAAATACTGTAAATGAAATCATAATAGTCTATAAAGCAGGAGACATGTATGATAACCAAACTACAGTTTACAATAAATAGGCAGTCATGTCAAGTCAGGGACTCACGCCCTCAAAGTCATCACTCAAACGTAACTATGGGTCTCACGCCCATAACATCAATCATGCCCGTGGAATACCTTCTCCCGCCACGGCGGTTATGATAAAAAAAGCACCAAGCACTACACATGAACACCAGGTCCCACCTGTGTCCTAATAAAACAGTACAGGGTAAGTACGAAGGCATAACCGACTACTAACACCCACAGTACTAACAGGGTCATAAACTGTATCATGATATCTGTCTAGACTGTCACATGATCAAAGCTGGTCACTCGCCCGCAGTATCAAATGTGCGCGTCTAGCCCTGGAACTCTCCGTAGCTCCGCATAGGCCAACCTCATAGGCCCGCATGAGGTATTCCTCGCATCGAGGGTAGCTACTCCGGCATCGTCACGGACTCGCGATCCGCGTAGCCACAAAGACCGCATGACCACAAGGGCCGCAAACTAACCGGAACTCCGTAGTTCCGCATGGATCCACGGACCGCGTGAGGTATTCTCGAATCATGGTCCTGCATCGCTGAGTCTACCCGCGTGGAGGCGACAACCTCCGAGACAAGTCAAGGTGAGTGGTACAATACCAACATAACGGTGAGAGTCAAACAACTTTAAGCGCGATCGAGGAAAACCCGCTTACACCAAACCTCACAAGATACTCACACACGTAGCATCCTAGCATGTTTACTTATCAAATCAACAAGAAAGTATTACAAGGCTATCACAAACCAACACAATCATGTTATACACATAAGGTACATTCTAATATATGATTAACAAGATCGGGTATCTATTCCCAAAGTACTTCATACATTATCTTTTAAAAGATACGTTACGTTTACAAAGTCACACAATACCCGTAGTATATGAAAATAGAGTGATTATCTTTTGACGTAAATCCAAAACACTTACCTTTGTAAAATCAAGTAACAACATTATTTTCCAAGCGTCAAGTTTGCCTAATTTCAAATGTTCACGGTTCTTATTTTAGAAAGGTTTCGTAGTTCATAGTCTTATTCATTTAAGAATATAATTCTCTTTTAAACCATCTGAGAAAACATAAGCCTTATATGTGAGTAGGATATTCTTGTTTATAACAATCTTATTACAGCAGCCATGATCTAGGAAATATCATTTTGTCTCATCTTAGCTTCTATGCAGATGGAAGTTTCTACTGGTTTTAATAATACTTAATCTGTCAAAATATTTCCTTTTATTAACGCAGCGATGGTTTGTCGATACACATTCCGATTTCAAATCAAGAAACATTCTTAAGCCGTTATACCTAACTTCCCATAAAGCTAGTATAACTCTTAAGTTTTCAAAAACCCAGTATTACTTCTTCTTTCAAAATGATTCAAAAATCTTTTGAAATACTTCAAGTTCTTTATTATTACATAACCAGCCAGTTATAGTTCAAATCAGTTACCCTTTTAAAAACCACAAGTATTTTCTTACCTACATAAAGCTGTTATAACCAACTTCCCATAAAGCCGTTATAACACTTTATGTTTTAGACCAATCAAATACATTTAACACATGTATGTCTATCGTACTACATAGTTACACACATATCATGCTAGAAGAGATAGGAAGAGGTTCACATACCTCGCGACGATTATCGACTAATAGCAAAACGCTCCAAGTACCTCAAACCGCCGGCTACTCCTTAAGCCAAGTAGATCGTGCCACGCATAGTACTTCAACCTATAAGGCCACAAGGCGCTTATTAACATCTAGGTCTAATCGTAGAACATTCTCTGAGAAAATTCGGCACCTCCCCGCACAGCGGCGTAAATCTCCTCTATCGGGCCGACTACCAAGCCAACCAGGGGTTTACACGTCTAACCGGACGTGCAATTCTACCCACGAAAATCTACACAAGTCTACTGTAATACAGTCCTATGTAATTACAGTTCAGTACTCTTCTTTACATTCAGGCTTAAGTCGCAAGACATTGCCGTAAGTATTATTCAGGCTTAAGTCAAAAGACATTGCCGCACAACTATGTTCCATTCTATATATAGTATACTATAACTATATATTCAACAACATGTAATTTCCAATTACAACAGAAGGTCAAAAATGTTTACCTCGATAAGCCCAAAATTATCCAAGTATAAAGTCGATCGGGCAACGTTTAGCTCAACTCAGTGCGCTCGAACTCCGAACCCTTAGAAGTTCTAACCAACTTCTACTTAATACTCCAACTAACTATGGAGATTTTCCTTAGGGTTTCGATTTTGTGACTGAAGGGAAGTATAATAGTATTTCTGGGCTTTTCGTATAAGTATAACCTTAGAATACTACAAGGTATACGGCTAAGGTAATTTGGGTATAGTAACAATACTTTTGAGAGTATTTCTACCAAGAGGAGGTATTTATACAAAAACAACTAGGCTAGGGGTACCCACGGCTAGCACCATGAGAGGGTGTATACCCTCGGCCTACCACTGAAGTACTCGGCCAAGGGGAGTGTTATACCGTATTTCCGGAGTATGCGTGGGGGCGTGCGTAGAAATTTTCGAACTACAAAGTGGCTTGGCGAATTTATTTTGCTCACAACACCCGATTAGGGTCGTTTTTCGAAAGCGGTTTCCACGGCTTTCGTAGGGAATTTCCGGCTATGTCGTTTCTAATTTTTGCGGATTTTTCCGAGAGGCGAAACATTTTGGACCAACGGGAGGGTGACATGTGTCACCTCACATTGGAAAACGGGCGGCAACCGTGGCATGTGTTGGGCGATTTTGGTCCACTTTAGTTGGTAGGATATTTTGTGCAAGTTGTGTGGTAGATGGATAAGGTAGCACATGGCTAAATCTTGGCCTTACACTTGCTATGCACTTGTCTTCATCTTGGCCATTGGTTGGCCTTCACTTGACCTATAAATACCCCATTAGTTGATGAGTTCTTTCATCCACAAATTGCCTAAGTCTTGAAACCCCCTCTCCCTCCCTCTTGCGAATTCTCGTCCTAGCCCTCCCTTTCCCCCCTTGGCCGAGAGCCAACCCCCCTCCCAGTGGTGGTGTTTGTTAGTGTGGTACCCCCCACCCTAGCCTATTTGTCTCGTATAAATACCCCTTTGTGGTATAGAAATACTCTCAAAGTATTGTTGTTATGTCAAATACCTTGGCCCAAATACCTTGTAGTATTCCCAAGGTTACACTTATACTAGCCGTAAAATACCGTTATACTTTCCCTTAGTCACTAAACGAAACCCTAAGTAAATCTTCACCCGTAGTTGAAGTATTAAGTAGAAGTTGTGTAGACACTTCTAAGGGTTGTTTGGAGCGGATTGGAGCACTCGGAGTAGGAGCTAAACCTTGCTCAGGAGCGACATTAAACTCGGATAATTTTGGGCTTACCGAGGTAAATATCTTGTCCCTATTGTAATTGGAAATTACATAAGTGTTGAATATATAGTTGTTATATACTATATATAGAACTGAACTTAGTACTGTGGCAATGTCTTTTGACTTAAGCCTGAAGAATTAAGAACTGAACTGAACTGTAATTACATAGGACTGTATTACAGTAGACTTGTGTAGTAGTACCGTGGAGTAGAATTGTACCCGTTAGGGTTAGATGTATAACCCCCCCCCTGGTTGGCTTGATAGCCGGCCTCGGTAGAGGAGGAGATTAGCATTTGTGCGGGGAGGTCTTCGAATTTTCTGTAGACTATTCTACGTTGTGGTCTAGATGATAATAGGCGCCTTGTGGCCTTATAGGTTGAAGTACTACGTGTGGCGCGATTTACTTGGCTTAAGGAGTAGCCGACTGTTTGGAGCGTTTTGCTATTAGTCGATACTCGTCGCGAGGTATGTGAACCTCTTCCTATCTCTTCTAGCATGATATGTGTGAACTATGTAGTGCGGTGAGCGTACATGTGTGAGTTGTATGTGATTGTTGTAAAACATAAAGTGTTATAACGGCTTTATGGGAAGTTGGTTATAACAGCTTTATGTAGGTAAGAAAATACTTTGTGGTTTTAAAAAGGTAACTGATGTGAATTATAACTGGCTTGTTATAATAAAGAACTTGATGTATTTCAAAAGATTTATAAATCGTTTTGAAGGAAGAGTAACACTTGGTTTTAAAGGTTTTAAAAGAGTTATACTAGCTTTATGGGAGTTAGGTATAATGTCTTAAGAGAGGTAAAGAAAATGGTTTACTAATGTTAGAAGTTAAGAGACTTGATCTTATAAGATAAGAGACTTAACTTATTTGTTTTAATGTGAATGTTTGTGTGAAACCTCATTCATGAGTAATGAGTACTTGGTTTTATCTAAAGGGATAATGTTTTCTTGATTTGGAAATCGAATGTGTATCGACAGCACCAACTGCGGCGTTAATAAAGGAAAATGTATTAAATAATGATGAATTGTATTAAAACCGGTAGAAACCTCCATGCATAGAAACTAAGATGAGACAAAATGATATACATTTTCTAGATCATATTCTTTGTAATAAGAATGTTGTAAACAAGAATAACCTACTCTCATGTAAGACATATATTACTCAATTGTTCTAAAAGGAATCAAGTGATTAAGTTTATGAACTATGAAACCATTTGAAAATGAGAAGCTTGAGTAATTGAAACTAGGCAAAGCGGAACTTAGGAAAGAATATTGTTACTTGATTTTGAAAAGGAATGTGGGTTGGTCATTCTAATACTACGTATCGGGTGACTTTTATAAAAGTAATGGATCTCTTTTAAAAGAACTTAACGTATGTAGTACTTTGGGGTTAAAAACCGGACTTTGGCATAAAATGAAAGTACTTTGAGTTGTGTGATACTTGCCTATGCTTGTTATTGTGAAAGCGTGCCTATGCTTGTTGTGATAGCCTTTGTTGTGCAAAGCGTTGTATTTACGTGTTATCGCGTCTCGATGGAGAATTCGGTTGGTGGTTGAGAACTTACTTGGGCGTGTCGGCATTGACGGAGAAATTCCGCAGATGCGTTCACGTGATAGTATTATTGTTGTTAATCGCTTTGGACATATTGACACGATCGTAGCGCGCGGGTATGTTTCCATTTGATTATCGTCTTGTGATTTCCTTTTGGACATCTCGACCGATCGTAGCGCACGCAGTATGCGTCCATTTGGAATGCTGTCTATTGTTTCCCTTTGGACATCTTCGACCCGATCGTAGCGCCGCAGTATCGTCCATTTGGAATGTTGCCTTATTGTTTCCCTTTGGACATCTTGACCCGTCGTAGCGCGCGAGTATCGTCCATTTGGATTGTTATCTTGTTTATTATTGTTGCATCATGGACATGTCTACACCGTCTGTATTCCGGCATGCGGCCATGATGCGAACATGATGGATGTTGTGGGCGTGAGACCCATAGTTATATTTAGTGGTGACTTTGAGGCGTGAGTCCACGACTTGGCTTACATGTTGTGATCGTAGTTTGGTTATCATACATGTCTCGCTTTATATAGATTAGTATGATTTCATTTCTGATATTTCTGATTTCACATACTTGGTACTGTTATCTTGACCTCCTTGGCTGCGTTCATCTGCGCAGTAAAGGTACATCGACCGCCGATCCGCTTATAGGATCACATTCGGCGTGTTGGGAAGCTCCGTTTCTCGGAGGCTTATCTTATTGGTATGTGTTCCACTGAGTTGTAGGTTCTTGTACATTCGTGGTATGGCGGGGCCTGTCCGTCATAGTTGTTGTAAATCTTAAGTGCATGTAGAATTGTTGTGGCGGGGTTTGTAAAAAGGATAAGCTGTTCGGGTATTTATGTATATATGATGAAAGGCAACTGTTTTGGTTGCTTTGCTTATTTATCATGTCTCTCATTTCATGTTTAAAGTTTTTATTTCCATTGGTTTTCTCGATGTTGTATCGCTAAGTGCCCGGTAAGGCACGATGGGCCGAGTTCGGGCGTTACAAAAGTGGTATCGAGCGATTAATCCTCGGAAAGTGTCTACGCACCGTGTCTAGTAGAGTCTTGATTATCGGTGTGTTGTGCACCATCTATAATCGGAGGCTATAGGACATTTAGGATTGGTTTCCATTCTTCTCATTCCGAGATCGTGCCTTAGAGGCGTGTTGTAAGTTGGACCCTCCGACGTGTTTCGTTTTTACGATTATGCCTCTGCGAAAGGCAACGGGGCCCAGAAGGGCAAAGCGGCGAGGAGGCGCTAGTGGGATTGAGAGAATGCGAGGCGCGAGCGGTCGAGACTGAGTAGTGCTTCCGGCGAAGTTTTGTGGCGCCGCCGCAGCGAGTTTAAGCCGCAGCGATGGGCGATGAGACTCTGATACACGAGCCTCAGGTCCACGATGCAGGCGGGAGATGGGTCACAAGAGATGGCCCGATTATTGGCGAGTTGTGGCGAATATGAGATAGGCCGCGGCAGTTCGATTCAGCGGCTTTGTAGTGCGCAGGCGACGATTTGAGGCTACGGATTTCCTTAGTTGTAGCCCGCTTTGAGTTTTACTGGTGGCGGAGGATGATCCGCGAGAGTTCATCCGTCGATTCTGAGAGGATCATCACGGGTGATCAAGGCTTCAGATCGAGTCGTGACATTTGTTCGCATCGGTGCGTGACACCGCGATCGATTGGTTTGACTCGTGGGAGCTTTCCGGGAGAGCATGCACTTCCGGCCGTTTGGGGCGAGTTTTGAGGGCCTTCGCACATTTCTTGCCTCACAAATGAGGAGGGCTCGGTAAGCGATTTTTGATGTTGAGGCGTAAGCGGCGTCTGATTCGGGAGTACAATGTGGAGTTCGACTCATTGGCGGTATGTTCCGCATTAGTAGCTAGTATGGAGGATCGAGTGCACCGATATGTTCTGAGGCTCGATGATTACCTAGCGAAGAGTTGTTCGGTGTTTCCGCCCGGTAGGCATGGACATTGCCGCGTTCGTGCTCATGCGCGGGTGCGAGGCGCGAAGATCGACAGGTGGACGCTTTCAGCGAAGAAGGCCAAGGCGGCCGGATATTTTGGCGACTTTCGAGGCGGACCGCCTCGGCCGAGCTAGTTATGTACCCCGCGATGAGTGGTCCTCCACCATCTTGAGAGCGGTCGGGCTCGAGGTTCAGATTTTCGGGGAGAGCGGTGTTAACGGTGAAGCCACCCTACCTCGTTGTGGCCGTTGTGGTAGACTCCATTTTGGAGAGTGTCGTGCTAGATTGGGAGTTTGTTTTGCATGCGGCCAGCGAGGCCATTTGCGAGGAACTGTCGACCAAGGAAGCGCGAATGTTACGACTCGGCCTTCGGGATCTGTGGTGGTTCATCACCTTCTACGACTATGCGCCTGCAGTGAGCCTATGATTAGAGTGGAGCGGTAGCCAGTATATCCTTAACCTCAGAGTTTTGGTATGCTTGTTATGATGATCTCATTATTGTGTGCTATGTCGGATAGCATTGTGATATGTGTGACTTAGAATACATGGTTAGTTGGGAGGTTACGTATGGGGCATGGGTAGTGTGAGAATGGAAGTGGTAGCTTTCATGATGTGAATTAGTAAGACCATTCGGATCGGGAACAAGAGCTTGCACGGTTGGGGTCGGGTTGAGGCGTGTTGCGTGTCAACGTGCCGGATTGAGGTGGTCACTCTGGGTGGTCGCCGGAGGTAAGTCACCGTGGTGTTAGGCCCAGTTTGTATGACCATCGTATGAGTTGGTGGATATGTTCGACCGAAGTGGATCGTGGAGGCGGGAGCGGCCTTAGAAAGATCGAAGTTAGTCGGATGACCAAGTTTGGAGGTAGTGACTCGAGGGTTGGAAAGCGAGCGTTGGAAGTGTGGTGCGGATACTAGAGCGAGTTCGAGTGTTCGTGACGAGTTCTACGAGAAGGGAGAGGTGAGCGTGTATTTTTGTGGCGGTGTGGCATGATTGTTTTTAAATGCGTATAGCGGTGAAGACTATCTTGGCGCTGTTTTGTTTGAGACCTTGAAGGAACATTCGGGCGAATGTTTCTAAGGAAGAATGTTATACCGTATTTCCGAGTATATGCGTGGGACGTACGTAGAAATTTTCGAACTACAAAGTGGCTTGGCCGAATTTATTTTGCTCACAACACCCGATTAGGGTCGTTTTTCGACGAAACGGTTTCACAGCTTTCGTAGGGGAATTTCCGGCTATGTCATTTCTAATTTTTGCGGATTTTTCCGAGACGAAACATTTTGGACCAACGGGAGGGTGACATGTGTCACCCTCACATTGGAAACGGGCGGCAACCATGGCATGTGTTGGGCGATTTTGGTCCACTTTAGTTGGTAGGATATTTTGTGCAAGTTGTGTGGTAGATGGATAAGGTAGCACATGGCTAAATCTTGGCCTTACACTTGCTATGCACTTGTCTTCATCTTGGCCATTGGTTGGCCTTCACTTGACCTATAAATACCCCATTAGTTGATGAGTTCTTTCATCCACAAATTGCCTAAGTCTTGAAAACCCCTCTCCCTCCCTCTTGAGAATTCTCGTCCTAGCCCTCCCTTTCCCCTTGGCGAGAGCCACCTCCACTTGGTGGTGTTTTCTTAGTGGGGTACCCCTAGCCTAGTTGTCTCGTATAAATAACCCCTTTGTGGTATAGAAATACTCACCAAAGAATTTTTGTTATGTCAAAATAACTAGGCCCAAAAACCATGTAGTATTCCCAAGGTTAAACTTATACTAGCCAAGAAAATACAGTTATACTTTCCCTTAGTCACTAAACGAAACCCTAAGTAAATCTTCACCCGTAGTTGAAGTATTAAGTAGAAGTTGTGTAGACACTTCTAAGGGTTGTTTGGAGCGGATTGGAGCACTCGGAGTAGGAGCTAAACCTTGCTCAGGAGCGACATTAAACTCGGATAATTTTTGGGCTTATCGAGGTAAATATCTTGTCCCCCTATTGTAATTGGAAATTACATAAGTGTTGAATATATAGTTGTTGTATACTATATATAGAACTGAACTTAGTACTGTGGCAATGTCTTTTGACTTAAGCCTGAAGAATTAAGAACTGAACTGAACTGTAATTACATAGGACTGTATTACAGTAGACTTGTGTAGTAGTACCGTGGAGTAGAATTGTACCCGTTAGGGTTAGATGTATAACCCCCCCCCTGGTTGGCTTGATAGCCGGCCTCGGTAGAGGAGATTAACTTATTTGCGGGGAGGTCTTCTTGAATTTTCTGTAGACTATTCTACGTTGTGGTCTAGATGATAATAGGCGCCTTGTGGCCTTATAGGTTGAAGTACTACGTGTGGCGCGATTTACTTGGCTTAAGGAGTAGCCGACTGTTTGGAGCGTTTTGCTATTAGTCGATACTCGTCGCGAGGTATGTGAACCTCTTCCTATCTCTTCTAGCATGATATGTGTGAACTATGTAGTACGGTAGACGTACATGTGTGAGTTGTATGTGATTGTTGTAAAACATAAAGTGTTATAACGGCTTTATGGGAAGTTGGTTATAACAGCTTTATGTAGGTAAGAAAATACTTTGTGGTTTTAAAAAGGTAACTGATGTGAATTATAACTGGCTTGTTATAATAAAGAACTTGATGTATTTCAAAAGATTTATAAATCGTTTTGAAGGAAGAGTAACACTTGGTTTTAAAGGTTTTAAAAAGAGTTATACTAGCTTTATGGGGAGTTAGGTATAATGTCTTAAGAGAGGTAAAGAAAATGGTTTACTAATGTTAGAAGTTAAGAGACTTGATCTTATAAGATAAGAGACTTAACTTATTTGTTTTAATGTGAATGTTTGTGTGAAACCTCATTCATGAGTAATGAGTACTTGGTTTTATCTAAAGGGATAATGTTTCTTGATTTGGAAATCGTAATGTGTATCGACAGGACCAACTGCAGCGTTAATAAAGGAAAATGTATTAAATAATGATGAATTGTATTAAAACCAGTGAAACCTCCATCTGCATAGAAACTAAGATGAGACAAAATGATATACATTTTCTAGATCATGGTCTTTGTAATAAGAATGTTGTAAACAAGAATAACCTACTCTCATGTAAGACATATATTACTCAATTGTTCTAAAAGGAATCAAGTGATTAAGTTTATGAACTATGAAACCATTTGAAAATGAGAAGCTTGAGTAATTGAAACTAGGCAAAACCGAACTTAGGAAAAGAATATTGTTACTTGATTTTGAAAAGGAATGTGGGTTGGTCATTCTAATACTACGTATCGGGTGACTTTTATAAAAGTAATGGATCTCTTTTAAAGAACTTAACGTATGTAGTACTTTGGGGTTAAAAACCGGACTTTGGCATAAAATGAAAGTACTTTGAGTTGTGTGATACTTGCTATGCTTGTTATTGTGAAAGCGTGCCTATGCTTGTTGTGATAGCCTTTGTTGTGCAAAGCGTTGTATTTACGTGTTATCGCGTCTCTCGATGGAGGTCGGTTGGTGGTTGAGAACTTACTTGGGCGTGTCGGCATTGACGGAGAAATTCCGCAGTGCGTTCGTTGATAGTATTATTGTTGTTAATCGCTTTGGACATGCGACACGATCGTGGCGCGCGGGTATGTTTCCATTTTGATTATCGTCTTGTGATTTCCTTTTGGACATATCGACCCGATCGTAGCGCACGCAGTATCGTCCATTTGGAATGCTGTCTATTGTTTCCCTTTGGACATCCGACCCGTCGTAGCGCACGCAGTATCGTCCATTTGGAATGTTGCCTTATTGTTTCCCTTTGGACATACCGACCGTCGTAGCGCCGCAGTATCGTCCATTTGGATTGTTATCTTGTTTATTATTGTTGCATCATGGACATGTCTACACCGTCGATATTCCGGCATGCGGCCATGATGCGAACATGATGGATGTTGTGGGCGTGAGACCCATAGTTATATTTAGTGGTGACTTTGAGGCGTGAGTCACGGACTTGGCTTACATGTTGTGAATCGTAGTTTGGTTATCATACATGTCTCTGCTTTATATAGATTAGTATGATTTCATTTCTGATATTTCTGATTTCACATACTTGGTACTGTTATCGACCTCCTTGAGGCTGCGTTCATCCGCAGTAAAGGTACATCGACCGCCGATCCGCTTATAGGATCACATTCGTGTTGGGAAGCTCCGTTTCTCGGAGGCTTATCTTATTGGTATGTGTTCCACTGAGTTGTAGGTTCTTGTACATTCGGGGTATGGCGGGGCCTGTCCGTCATAGTTGTTGTAAATCTTAGAGGTGCAGAAGCTGTTGTGGCGGGAGTTTGTAAAAGGATAACTGTTCGGGTATTTATGTATATATGATGAAGGCAACTGTTTTGGTTGGCCTGTTTATTTATCATGTCTCTCATTTCATGTTTAAAGTTTTTATTTCCGCTGGTTTTCTCTGATGTTGTATCGCTAGGGTGCCCGGGGTAAGGCACCAGTGACGGGCCCGGGTTCGGGGCGTTACAGGGAGAGGGGCTCTCGGCCGAACTCAACACAAAGGGGAGGGAGGAGGATTTTAACACTTAGGAAATATTTGGAATGGATGAAGAAGTCTTCCAAAGGGGGGTATTTATAGGTCTAGCAAAGGCCAACCAATGGCCAAGATCATGCCAAGTGCATAGCAAGTGTAGGGCCAAGATCATGCCAAGTGCACTTTATCCATCTACCACCAAAATATCGTACCTACTACTTGACAAAAACTCACCCAATTCGTCCACCCTTGACCGCCCAAGCCTATCCAATGAGAGGGTGACAAGTGTCGCCCTCTTGTTGGTCCAAAATGTTTCGTCTCTCGGAAAAATCCGCAAAAATTAGAAATGACATAGCCGGAATTTTCCCTACGAAAGCTGTGGAAACGTTTCGTCGAAAAACGACTCTAACCGGGGGTTGTGCACAAAGAATAATTCGGCCAAGCCTATTCTCAAGTTCAAATTTTTCTACGTACGTCCTTACGTACATACTCTGGAAATACGGGGTATAACATTCTCCCCTCCTTAGAAACATTCGTCCCGAATGTTCCTTCTAAGTCTCAAAAAAAGCATGTTCCAGAAGTCTTCACTAATATACTTACATGAACAATCCTGCCACAACCGCCACAACAACACTGCGCGCAAAAATACTTACGTCCAAGTCCACGAGGAAACACCTCTAACATCACCACAAACACCTCTAACATCACAACGCTCCCATCCAAGGGTCTAAAATATAATTCCTTCGCACTTTCTCCATACAAAAGAAATGGTCACATCTCTGCTCGCAATACATGCTCGCTTCTCCCTTTACTCGTCGTGATACCACTTTTGTCACTTTGCCGCGAGGTTCTAGTGTCACTCCGGCGACCTAACAAATGGTACCGGGCTGCATGCGATCCCTGAGGCTGTCGTACACTCGAACTCTTACCACATTTCGAAATCGCTTGATTTCCAAAACTCGGGTTACTATCTCTAACGTGATCATCATTAGCTGGGAACACTCTGGATGGATCTCCGATACTTTCCCGATCATAACAATACGAAAGACCGGACGTACTGCCTCCTAAGTCGGACGACAAATGCTAACATATAGGCAACCTGGCCTATTCTTCACATGAACTCAAAAGGGCCCAAAGTAACTCGGGCTAAGTTCCCTCTGTTTTCCAAAACTCGCCACACCCAACCCGGGGTGGTACTTTCAAGAAGACCGACCGTCAATCCTGAACTCTAAGCGTCGTCGCCGATTATCCGCACGATTTCTCTGAGCTGCCAGAACCTCTTCTAGACAAGCGTTACCCTATCCACAGTCTGCTGGAACAAGCCTGAACCAACTATCTGAATCTTGCCAACATCGAACCAATCGACCGGCGACTTACACTTCCGCCCTGCAAGGCGTCATAAAGCGACATCCCAATACTGAAATGATAGCTACTAAAACACTCCCTCAACAGGAGACAACAATCCTCGCAACTATCCCTGAAATCCAAACGCTGGCCCGAGGGCGAATGTGATTCTGAGACTCACCTGAGTTCCTAACCTTGCCTGGTAAAACTTCCAGAAAAAGCAGCGTACCACAGGCTCCATGCGTCATAAGGTAAAGGTAGGCACCCCGTGCAGCCTTACAACCTTTCTGATATAATGCCTCGCAACATACCACTGAGTGCACGGTTTGGATTAAAAGATAAGACGGGCTGACCTCATCGGCCCGACTGCGATTGAGCAACGCATCCACGAACTCGTACGCTGGTTAACTAAACTTGGGCCTAACACCCTCATGACCCTACCACAAGGCGGGACCACCACAAACTGACCCCACCACCATACATGCCGCGGGCTGACCCGCAACGTGGCCTCAACCCGACCCGGCAACGCGCGAAACGCTAGCTCCCCGATCCGGAACAATCTCTCTAATCATGTTACGAAAACCTAGCGGTATTCTTAGCTCAACTACCCTCTTTCATTCCACACTACTAAGGGACCTATCCCAAACATAGCTCACGTGCACTATGCACTCCGATAAGGATCAAACAAAACACTACACCTTTTCTCGAGATGGCCTTACCTCTAAGGTCTCTACGTATAAAGCTCTAAGGCTCACACTTCCCTATCCGTCAATCTTTCCCGGTTACTAACCATGATTTCTAATCACTAATTACACACTGCTATCAGAACATAGCACTTATGATATACCCATCTTATCATACATACTGATCTCTAGAGGGTTAAGGATATACCTGTATCTACTGCTTCACTCTCCTTAGTCGTTCTAAACAAACCTACCCCGTAGGGCACATAGCTAGGGGAGATGACGAACTACCCACCGATCCTAAAGGTTAAGTCCTCCTACTAGGACATCCTTTCGACACATGGCCCTGACGGCCGCAGGTAAAACAAGTACCAACTAAAAGATGACATTCCCCGGGATGACGTCTGTCACACTGTGAACACTGGGGAAAAACTGAATCCGGCTGGCTGGAACCTACGTGTGGCTGTGAACCGGAAACTCTGGAGCTCTGACCAACTCCTGCATACCCCGAACGTCCTGAAATCCGTGGAAGACCACTCTGCACTGGCGGAGGTGCATATCTAATCTGCTGGTGAGGCGACTTGCCTCGAAAGTTACCAAAGGACCTTGCTCTGGCCTCTCTGTCGCCCGTTAACCCGTCGATCTCTACGTTTCTTGGCCTGCTGCGCATAAGCCCGTACACAGGCCATGCTCAAGCCTAACTGAAGAATTACTCTTGCACAACCCTCTCTTAGATAGTCTTCAAGACTCGCGGTACATCGGTATACTCTCTGGTAGCCAAATCCATAGCTAGTAATAGGGTCGCCTTTTTGCAATCTATATTCTCTGTTCCCGGTCGTGGAACTGAAGGTTCAAACATCATGGCCGCAGTAGGAACTGCCGCCGCCGTGCTAAACTCTGCTGGGGCTTAGTGACGTCGCAGAACTCCCCGAATGAAGCACCACCCCAGGTGATGATTGGGCCTGTGCCCACGTAACCCTCTGTACTCTACTCGCAGCTCCCTCGGCTGCCTTGCCCTCCTGGGCCCGGGTTGCCCTACGCGGAGGCATAACGGTAAGGGAAAGAAATACGTGAGAGGGTCCAACTTACAACACAACTCTAAGGCACGATCTCAGAGTGAGAAGAATAGAAACCAATCCTAAATATCCTATAGCCTCCTGATTATTGGTGTGGTGCACAACACACCGATAATCAAGACTTCATGGACACGGTCTGCGTAGACACTTTCCGAGGATTAAGCTGCTCACGATACCACTTTTGTCACGACCGAACCGGGCGTGGATCGTGCCTTACCGGGCACCCTAGTGATACAACATCGAGTGTCAGTGGAACATAAAACAAGACATGAAAATATTATGAAGTAAGAAGCGATGTCGGAGAAAACTTGCCTTACGACATATATATAAATCAATTTTAAAACGACGATTACATCCCATTACAACTCGCCCACAGCGATTACTACGGACCTCTAAGAATGATAAGACAACAATGGCGGAACAGGGCCGCCATACCACGAATGTAAATACCTACAACGACGGGACTATACCACCGATAAGCCTCCGAGAAATGGAGCTTCCATCTGACTGTGACCGAGAACTAGGATCAACGGCGGTGTACCTCAACTCTGCGGCATGAACGCGGCCCGAAGGAGGTCGATTACAACAGTACCAAGTATGTGGCGAAAATCAGTAAATGAAATCATAATAGTCTATAAAGCGGGAGACATGTATGATAACCAAACTACGATTTACAACAAATAGCGATCATGTCAAGTCGGGGACTCACGCCTCAAAGTCATCACTCAAAGCGTAACTATGGGTCTCACGCCCATAACATCAATCATGCGTGGAATACCTTCCTCTGCGGCGATTTATGATAAAAAGGCACCAAACACTACACATGAACACGAGTCCCACGTGTCCTAATAAAACAGACGGGGTAAATGCGAAGGCATAACCGACTACTAACACCAGTACTAACAGGTCATAAAGCGTATCATGATATATGTCTAGGCATCACATGATCAAAGCCGGTCACTCGCCGCGATATCAAATGTCGCGTCTAGCCACGAACTCTCCGTAGCTCGCGTAGGCCAACCTCATAGGCGCGTGAGGTATTCCTCGCATCGAGGTAGCTACTCCGGCATCGTCCCGACTCGCGATCCGCGTGGCCACAAAGACCGCGTGACCACAAGGCGCAAACTAACACGGAACTCCGTAGTTCGCATGGATCCCTGGACCGCGTGAGGTATTCTCGAATCATGGTCCTGCATCGCTGAGTCTACCCCGCATCGGAGGGCAGCTTAACCTCCGGAGACAAGTCAAGGTGAGTGGTACAATACCAACATAACAGCTGAGAGTCAAACAACTTTAAGCGCAGTCGAGGGAAAACCCCCACACAAAACATCACAAGATACTAACACACGTAGCATCCTAGCATGTTTACTTATCAAATCAACAAGAAAGTATTACAAGGCTATCACAAACCAACACAATCATGTTATACACACAAGGTACATTCTAATATATGATTAACAAGATCGGGTATCTATTCCCAAAGTACTTCATACATTATCTTTTAAAAGATACGTTACGTTTACAAAAGTCACACAATACCCGTAGTATATGAAAATAGAGTGATTATCTTTTGAAGTAAATCAAAACACTTACCTTTGTAAAATCAAGTAACAACATTATTTTCCAAACGTCCAAGTTTGCCTAATTTCAAATGTTCACGGTTCTTATTTTAGAAAGGTTTCGTAGTTCATAGTCTTATTCATTTAAGAATATAATTCTCTTTTAAACCATCTGAGAAAACATAAGCCTTATATGTGAGTAGGATATTCTTGTTTATAACAATCTTATTACAGCAGCCATGATCTAGGAAATATCATTTTGTCTCATCTTAGCTTCTATGCGGATGGAAGTTTCTCTTGGTTTTAATAATACTTAATCACAAAATATTTCCTTTTATTAACGCTTGCGATGGTTTGTCGATACATTCCGATTTCCAAATCAAGAAACATTCTTAAGCCGTTATACCTAACTTCCCATAAAGCTAGTATAACTCTTAAGTTTTCAAAAACAGATACTTCTTCTTTCAAAATGATTCAAAAATCTTTTGAAATACTTCAAGTTCTTTATTATTACATAACCAAAGTTATAGTTCAAATCGATTACCTTTTAAAACCACAAGTATTTTCTTACCTACATAAAGTTGTTATAACCAACTTCCCATAAAGCCGTTATAACACTTTATGTTTTAGACCAATCAAATACATTTAACATGTATCGTCTATCGTACTACATAGTTACACACATATCATGCTAGAAGAGATAGGAAGAGGTTCACATACCTCGCGACGATTATCGACTAATAGCAAAACGCTCCAAGTACCTCAAACCGCCGGCTACTCCTTAAGCCAAGTAGATCGTGCCACGCATAGTACTTCAACCTATAAGGCCACAAGGCACTTATTAACATATAGGTCTAATCGTAGAACATTCTACAGAAAATTCGGCAGCACCTCCCCCCCGCAACAGCGTAAATCTCCTCCTCTATCGGGGCCGGCTACCAAGCCAATCGTGGGGTTATACGTCTAACCCAGACGTGCACAATTCTACCCACGAAAAGCTACAAGCCTCATGTCTGATCCATGTAATTACAGTTCAGTACTCTTCTTTACATTCAGGCTTAAGTCGCAAGACATTGCCGTAAGTATTATTCAGGCTTAAGTCAAAAGACATTGCCGCACAACTATGTTCCATTCTATATATAGTATACTATAACTATATATTCAACAACATGTAATTTCCAATTACAACAGAAGGTCAAAAGTGTTTACCTCGATAAGCCCAAAATTATCCAAGTATAAAGTCGATCGTGGGCAACGTTTAGCTCCAACTCCGTGCGCTCAACCCGCTCGAACCACCCGAAGTTCTAACCAACTTCTACTTAATACTCCAACTAACTATGGAGATTTTCCTTAGGGTTTCGGTTTTGTAGTGAAGGAAGTATAATAGTATTTCGGCTTTTCAGATAAGTATAACCTTAGAATACTACAAGGTATACGGCTAAGGTAATTTGGGTATAGTAACAATACTTTTGAGAGTATTTCTACCAAGAGGAGGGTATTTATACAAAAACAACTAGGCTAGGGGTACCCACGGCTAGCACCACAAGGAGGGGGTGTATACCCTCGGCCTACCACTGGGGGTACTCTCGGCGAGGTAGAGGGGCTCTCGGCCGAACTCAACACAAAGGGGAGGGAGGAGGATTTTAACACTTAGGAAATATTTGGAATGGATGAAGAAGTCTTCCAAAGGGGGGTATTTATAGGTCTAGCAAAGGCCAACCAATGGCCAAGATCATGCCAAGTGCATAACAAGTGTAGGGCCAAGATCATGCCAAGTGCACTTTATCCATCTACCACCAAAATATCGTACCTACTACTTGACAAAAACTCACCCAATTCGTCCACCCTTGACCGCCCAAGCCTATCCAATGAGAGGGTGACAAGTGTCGCCCACTTGTTGGTCCAAAATGTTTCGTCTCTCGGAAAAATCCGCAAAAATTAGAAATGACATAGCCGGAATTTTCCCTACGAAAGCTGTGGAAACGTTTCGTCGAAAAACGACTCTAACCGGGGGTTGTGCACAAAGAATAATTCGGCCAAGCCTATTCTCAAGTTCAAATTTTTCTACGTACGTCCTTACGTACATACTCTGGAAATACGGGGTATAACACTTTGGGGATAAAAACCCGATCTTGTTAATCATATAGTAGAAAGTACCTTGTGTATATAACTTGATTGTGTTGGTTTGTGATAGCCTTGTAATACTTTCTTGGTGATTTGTTAAGTAAACATGCTAGGATGCTACGTGTGTTAGTATCTTGTGATGGTTGTGTAAAGGGGTTTTCCCTTCGACTGCGCTTAAGTTGTTTGACTATCAGCCGTTATGTTGGTATTGTACCACTCACCTTGACTTGTTTAGGAGGTTGTCGCCTCCGATGCGGGGTAGACTCGGTGATGCAGGACCATGATTCGAGAATACCTCATGCGGGTCGAGGATCCATGCGGAACTACGGAGTTCGTGTTAGTGTGCGGCCCTTGTGGGCATGCGGTCTTTGTGGCCATGCGGACTGCGAGTCCAGTCGGATGCCGGGGAGTAGCTACCCTCGATGCAGGGTTATACCTCATGCGGGCCTATGAGGTTGGCCTATCTTGGAGCTGCGGAGAGTTCGTGGCTAGACGCGCACATTTGATCTGCGGGCGAGTGACCGGCTTTGATCATGTGACGGTCTGCAGAGATATCATGATCTGATTTATGACCTTGTTAATGCGTGGGTGTTAGTAGTCGGCTATGCCTTCGTACTTACCCTGTACTGTTTTATTAGGACACAGGTGGGACCTGATGTTCATGTGTATTCCTTGGTGCTTTTATATCATAAACTGCCGGCAGTGAGGAAGGTATTCCACGGGCATGATTGATGTTATGGGCTTGAGACCCATAGTTATATTTGAGTGATGACTTTGAGGGCGTGAGTCCCTGACTTGACATGACTGCTTATTATTGTGAACTGTAGTTTGGTTATCATACATGTCTCCTGCTTTATAGACTATTATGATTTCATTTACAGTATTTTCAGTTTCACATACTTGGTACCTGTTGTACTGACCTCCTTCGGGGGGCTGCGTTCATGCCGCAGGTAAAGGTACACCAGTCGTTGATCCTCGCTCTTAGGGTCACAGTTCAGCGTTTGGGAAGCTCCGTTCCTCCGGAGGCTTATCTTCGCATAGTCCTGTTGTTGTAGGTGCTTACATTCAGGTATGACGGCCCCGTCCGTCGTTGTTGTCATATCATTCTTAGAGGTCTGTAGTACTGTTATGGGCAGAGTGGTAGAAAGGGATGTAACTGTTCAAATTGTTATTTATATATACTGACGGTAACCGTTTTTGGTTAGCCTGTCTTCTTATTTCACTGTCTTATTACATTGGTTTCATGTATTGTCTTTATGTTCAGCTGATTACTCTGATGTTGTATCACTAGGGTGCCCGGGGTAAGGCACCAGTCACGGGCCCCGGAACGGGTCGTGACAGAAGTGGTATCAGAGCAGTTAATCCTCGGAAAGTGTCTACAGACCGTATCCAGTAGAGTCTTGATTATCGGTGTGTTGTGCACCACGCCAATAACCAAGAGGCTATAGGATATTTAGGATTGGTTTCTATTCTTCTCGCTCTGAGATCGTGCCCTAGAGCTGTGTTGTAAGTTGGACCCTCTAACGTATTTCTTTCCCTTACCATTATGCCTCTGCGTAGGGCAGACCCGGGCCCAGGAGGACAAGGCAGTCGAGGGAGCTGCGAGTAGAGTACAGAGGGTTACGTGGGCACAGGCCCAATCATCACCTGGGGTGGTGCTTCATTCGGGGAGTTTTGCGACGTCACTAGCCCCAGCAGAGTTTAGCACGGCGGCGGCAGTTCCTACTGCGGCCATGATATTTGAACCTTCAGTTCCACGACCGGGAACAGAGAATATAGATTGTAAAGAGGCGACCCTGTTACTAGCTATGGATTTGGCTACCAGAGAGTATACCGATGTACCGCGAGTCTTGATGAATATCTTAGAAAGGGTTGTGCGAGAGTAATTCTTCAGTTAGGCTTGAGCATGGCCTGTGTACGGGCTTATGCGCAGCCGAGCGTAGAGATCGGCGGGTTAACGAAGGGCGACGAAGAGGGCGAGCAAAGCAAGGTCCTTTGGTAACTTTCAAGCGAGTCGCCTCACCAATTAGATATGCACCTCGCGATGCAGAATGGTCCTCCACGGGGTTCAGGACGTTCGGGGTGTGCAGGAGTTGGTCAGAACTCCAGGGCTTCCGGTTCACAGTGTGACAGACGTCATCCCGGGGAATGTCGTCTTTTAGTTGGTACTTGTTGTACCTACGACCGTCAGGGTCTGATGTCGAAAGAGTGTCCTTGTAGGAGGACTTAGCCTTCAGGATCGGTGGGTAGTTCGTCATCCTCCCTTAGCTATGCGCCCTACGGGGCAGGTTTGATTAGAACGACATAGGAGAGTGAAGCAGTAGATACAGGTTTATCCTTAACCCTCTAGAGATCAGTATGTATGATAAGATGGGTATATCATAAGTGCTATGTTCTGATAGCAGTGTGTAATTTGTGATTAGAAATCATGGTTAGTAACCGGGAAAGATTGGGGGATAGGAAAGTGTGAGCCTTAGAGCTTTATACGTAGAGACCTTAGAGGCAAGGCCATCTCGAGAGAAAGATTTATCTTTGACCCTTATCGGAGTGCATAGTGCACGTGAGCTATGTTTTTGGGATAAGTCCCTGAGTAGTGTGGTATGAAAGAGGGTAGTTGAGCTAAGAAGACCGCTAGGTTTTTGTAACGTGGTTAGTGAGAGTTTTCCGGATCGGGGAGCTAGTGTCTTGCGCATTGTCGGGTCGGGTTGAGGCCATGATACGGGTCAACCCGCGGCCTGTATGGTGATGGGGTCAGTTTGTGGTGGTCCCGCCTTGTGGTAGGTCACGAGGTGTTAGGCCCAAGTTTAGTTAACAGTCTGGTCGTGGATGCATTCGACCAGTAGTCGGGCCGAGGAGGTCAACCGTCTTGTCTTCTAGCAAAGACCGTTTACTCGGCAGTGTTGATTTATCAGAAAGGTTGTAAGGCTGCACGGGGTGCCTACCTTCACCTTATGACAGACAGTGGAGCCAGTGCGGCTGTTTTGTTTGGAAGTTTTACCAGCGGGGTTAAGAACTCAGTGAGTCGAGAATCGCGTTCGCCTCGGGCGGTGTGTGGATTTGAGGGTAGTTGTGGGGATTGTTGTCTCTGTGGAGGAGTGTTTAAGCTACCATTTCGGTGTTCGGATGTCGCCTTATGAAGCCTTGTAGGGCGGATGTGTAAGTCGCCGTCGATTGGTTCGATGTTGGCAAGATTCGGATAGTTGGTTCGAGCTTGTTCCGGATTTGTGGATAGGGTAAAGCTTGTCTAGAAGAGGTTCGAAGCTCGGAGAAATCGTGCGGATAATCGGCGGCGCTTAGAGTTCAGTTGGACGGTCGGTCTTCTTGAAAGTACCACGGGTTGGGTGTGACGAGTTTTGGAAAAGCAGAGGAACTTAGCCCGAGTTACTTTGGGCCACGAGTTCATGTGAAGAATAGGCCGGTTGCTGTTATACCGTATTTCAGTATATGCGAGGGGCGTCGTGGAAATTTCGAACTTGAGAATAGGCTTGGCGAATTATTTTTGTACACAACACCCGATTAAGTCGTTTTTAGCGAAAGCGTTTTCCACGACTTTCGTAGGGAATTTCCGGCTATGTCATTTTTAATTTTTGCGGATTTTCCGAGAGGCGAAACATTTTTGGACCAGCGGAGGTGACACTTGTCACCCTCATTGGACGGTAAAGAGGAGGCTTGGCCTTGGCCGATTGGTTCATGGTTTTGTGCCTTGTTTTGGCCTTGTTTTGTGGCTTGTTTTGTGCCATGTTTTGTGGAGTAGGGGTTAGGGTGCACTTGGCTTGATCTTGGCCTTACACTTGCCTTGCACTTGGCTAGATCTTGGCCATTGGTTGGCCTTTGGTTTTGCTATAAATACCCCTCTAAGTGATGAACTTTCTTCATCCACAAATATTTTTCTAAGTGTTAAATCCTCCTCCTCCCTTAGTGTAGAATTCGGCCAGAGCCTCCTCCCCTTGGCGAGAGCCCTTCCCCACTCGCGGGGTGCTAGCAGTGGGGTACCCCACTGCCTAGTTGTTTTCGTATAATACCCCCCCTCTTGGTAGAAATACTCTCAAAAGTATTGTTATAATGCCCAAATTACCTTAGCCGTATACCTTGTTGTATTCTAAGGTTATACCTATACGAAAAGCCCAGAAATACTATTATACTTCCCTTCCGTCACAAAACCGAAAACCCTAGGAAAATCTCCATAGTTAGTTGGAGTACTATGTAGAAGTTGGTTAGAACTTCTAAGGGTTGTTTGGAGCGGGTTGGAGCACCGGAGTAGGGCGAAACTTTGCTAAGGATCGACATTAAACTCGGATAATTATGGGCTTATCGAGGTAATTATCTTGTCCTCTATTGTAATTGGAAATTACATATTATTAGAATATATATATGCCCGAACCGGGCAGATTCTTCGTGCCTTACCGGGCACCTAGTGATACAACATCGAGAAAACCGGCGGAAAATAAAACATGAATCATGAAACAAGAGATATAATAAATAAGCAGACCAACCAAAGCGGTTGCCTTCGGTATATACATAATACGAGCAGTTTAATCCTTTTACAACCACACTTGGGCGATTACTACAGACCTCTAAGATTTATACAACAACTATGACGGGACAGGGCCCCGCCATACCCCTGAACGTACAAGAACTTACAGACTCAGGGTAACATACCAAAGATAAGCCTCCGACGGAACGGAGCTTCCCAAAACGCTGAAATGAGATCCTAAACGCGGGATCGGCGGTAGATGTACCTCTACTGCGGCATGAGCGGCCCCGAAAGGAGTCGATAACAGTACTAAGTATGTGAAAGCAGAAAATCGTAATGAAATCATAATAGTCTATAAAGCAGGAGACATGTATGATGACCAAACTACAGTATATAACATATAACCAGTTACATCAAGACAGGGACTCACGCCCTCCAAATTATCACTCGTGCCCGTGGAATTTCTTCCTCACTGCCGGCAGTTTATGATATAACAATACCAAGGATTATACATGAACACCATGTCCCACCTGTGTTATAAAAACCGTACAGGACAAGTATAACTACCAGATCCGACCGTACCAATAATACAATGCAACCAAAACACGGCCGTCTGGGCAAGTGCGAGAGCCGACTCACGGATACCAGGCGGTCACGCGGTGGCCGGGGCAAGTACTGGTGACCACCGAGGACGAGGCCGTATCACGAAACCGTCACTATCTTGAGCGGGGCAAGTCACGGTGACTACGGATACCAAGGCGAATCGATCACGAGGCGGGGCAAATCGAGCCGACCACGGATACCGGGCGAGCGGTAGAAACCTCAACCAGTCAACCGGCCCTCTATCGAGAGACGCGGTAACACAGAAACACCACACTTGCACAACAAAGGCTATCATCACAAGCATAGGCAAGTTTCACAACAACAAGCATAGGCAAGTTTCACACAACTCAAAGTACCTTCATTTTATGCCAAAGTCCGGGTTTCAACCCTAAAGTACTACGTACGTTAAGTTCTTTTAAAGAGATCCATTACTTATTAAAGTCACCCGATACGTAGTATTAGAATGACAACCCACATTCCTTTTCAAAATCAAGTAACAACATTCTTTTCCTAAGTTCCGGTTGCCTAGTTTGATTACTCAAGCTTCTCATTTTCAAATGGTTTCATAGTTCATAAACTTAATCACTTGATTAGTTTTAGAACAATTGAGTAATATAAGTCTCACGTGAGTAGGTTATTCTTGTTTACAACATTCTTATTACAAAGACCATGATCTAGAAAATGTAATATCATTTTGTCTCATCTTAGTTTCTATGCGGATGGAGGTTTCTCTTGGTTTTAATACAATTCATCATTATTCAATACATTTTCCTTTATTAACGCCGCGGTGGTGCAGTCGATACTCATTATGATTTCCGAAATCAGTAAAACATTATCCTTTAAATAAAACCAAGTACTCATTACTCACTAATGAGGTTTCACATAAACATCCACATTAAAACAAATAAGTTAAGTCTCTTATCTTATAAGATCAAGTCTCTTAACTTCTAACATCGATAAACCATTTTCTTTACCTCTCTTAAGACATTATACCTAACTCCCATCAAGCTAGTATAACTCTTTTTAAAACCTTTAAAACCAAGTGTTACTCTCCTTCAAAACGATTTAGAAATCTTTTGAAATACATCAAGTTCTTTATTATAACTAGCGGTTATAATTCACATCGATTACCTTTTAAAACCACAAAGTATTTTCTTACCTACATAAAGTTTATAACAACTTCCCATAAAGCCGTTATAACACTTTATGTTTTAAGAACAATCAAACACAGATTAACACACGTATGCGTCTACCGTACTACATAGTTCACACATATCATGCTAGAAGAGATAGGAAGAGGTTCACATACCTCGCGACGATTTATCGACAATAAGCAAAATGCTCCAAGTACTACAACGCACTGGCCCTTTCCACTCCTCGAGTAGAATACGCTACTCTTAGTACTTTTACCTATAAAGGTCACAAACGTCTATTAAAATCTTAAACACACGTTCCCATCTTTCTCTGAGAAAATTCGGCGACCTCCCCATACAGCGTAAATCTCTCTCTATCGAGGTGGCTACCAAGCCAACGGGGGTTAACACGCCTAACCGGCGCGTACAATTCTACAACACGAATGCTACATAAGTCTCTTTGTAATACAACCTAGGTAATTACGATTCGATTCTTCTCTTTATTAACCTTACATGTGATTCTTGTTCAATTCTTCATTCTTGAGCTTAAGTCAAAAGACATTGCCATAATACTAAGTATAGTTCCATATATAGTATACTTCAACTATATATCCTAACAAACATGTAATTTCCAATTACAATAGAGGACAAGATAATTACCTCGATAAGCCCAAAATTATCCAAGTTATAATGTCGATCACGAGCAAGGTTTAGCTCCACTCAGCGCTCCAAACCACTCCAAACAACCCTTAGAAGTTCTAACCAACTTCTACTCACATCTTGACCAACTATGAAGATTTCCTTAGGGTTTCGGTTTGAGACTAAAAGGACAAAAGGTAGTATTTAGGACTCTACGCAAAGAGGTATCTTTGGAATACTACAAGGTACAAGGCTAAGGTATTTTGGGCATTATAACAATACTAGGAGTATTTCTATACCACAACAAAGGGGTATTATCTGAAAACAACTAGGCTAGGGGTACCCGGCTAGACCTCATGAGGAGGAAGACCTGCGGCAAAGGCCACTTTCAAGGGAGGAGCTCTTGGGCGAGAGTCAACAAGAGGAGGAGGGATTCAAGACTTGGAAACATTTGTGGATGAATGAAGTCTTCACAAAGGGGTATTTATAGCAAACCCAAATGCCAACGATGGCAAGATCAAGCCATGTGCAAGGCAAGTGTAAGGCCTTGATCAAGCCAAGTGCACCTAACCCTACTCCACAAAACATTGCACCAAACAAGCCACAAAACAAGGCCAAAACAAGGCACAAAACAAGGAACCAATAGGCACAAACGTGAGCAAAAAGATCAAGCCAAAAGCGTGAACCATTCGTTCACTGGGCGTACTTGCTTCGATGTGAGGTGACACATGTCACCCTCCGTTGGTCCAACATGTTCGTCTCTCGGAAAAATCCGCAAAAACAAAGCGACATAGCGGAATTTTCCCTACGAAGGCGTGGAAACGTTTCGTCGGAAAAGCGACTCTAGTCGGCACTTGTGCCCAAATGTAACTTTGGCCAAGCCACTGGCGGGGTGACACGTGTCACCTCCTATTGGCCCTCAAAACGTCTTTCGAAAAAATAACCACAATGGCCAAAATCTCAAAAC
Organism: Przewalskia tangutica; assembly: GCA_029844215.1. Lineage (NCBI taxonomy): Eukaryota > Viridiplantae > Streptophyta > Magnoliopsida > Solanales > Solanaceae > Przewalskia > Przewalskia tangutica. The sequence continues at coordinate 77,347,072 of CM056734.1, forward strand.
AAAGTGGGCCCTTAAACCAGTAAATTTCTCCGTGGGCCCACGTGACCATTTCCAAAATAAAATCTCAAAATTCTAATATAATCTATGAAGTCCAAATACCAAATCGGGAATCCAATTCCCATTAACGAACCTTTTTCTTCACAAATAACAGGAAACTTTTAGTGAAAACTCACATCTTTCTTTCCTTTCAAAATTTCTGCGTACACTCAAATGCGTCGTCCTCACATACATACCCTGCAACTACGGGGTATAACATTCTCCCCTCCTTAGAAACATTCGTCACGAATGTTCCTTCTCAAGACGGATATCGATGAAGTTCCTCTAACAAGTTGTCAACGCCACAGCTTGGCCACGAAATAACACACGTTATCTTCCTTCCTTACTCGTCGTGCCCTTCTCGAACACTTGAACTCTCCCAGTATGTACCATACTTCAGTCATTACTTCCGTTCGAAAATCTGCGAGTCACTACCTCGAACTTGGTCATCTTACTAACCTCAAACTTCCTTAAGGCCATTCCGGCCTACGAACCGCTTCTGGTCGAACGCGTCCACGAACTCATACGATGATCATACAAACTTGGGCCTAGCGTCCTCGTGACCCTACCACCTGGCGGGACCACCCAGAACTGGCCCCACCCCAAACCGGGTTACGGTTTGACCCGCAAATGGTCCTAAACCCGACCCCCAACCGCGCCAACTCTTGTTCCCCGATCCGGAACAATCTTACTATTTCACATCATGAAAGCTACCACTTCCATCTCACACTACCCAGGGACTTACCCTTTTCACTAACCAGGTTTCTAAATCACATTTTAGCACAAAGCTAACCAAACATAACATTAAACACATCAACAACATAAACAAAACTCTAGAGGGTTAAGGATATACACTGCTAGGCGGTTCGAGGCCGCTAAACGGGAACTCCACCGCGACCTCTACCGGGGCCTTAGTTGGTACGAACATCATGCCTGGCTACGGAAGGTGAAGAACCCGCAACTGCTCTAGTAGTCCATGATATCCTACCGTGCTACCACGGTCGGACGATCTCTTGCGGATGGCCCGTTGGCGCAAAAATAACAATCTCCGAGTTAGTACGACACCTCCCTTATGAAGCTTTCCACAACGGCCCACCGAGACAAGGGCAACCTCATCCGCGAGCACTCGCTCTCCCGAAAATCTGAAACACAGGAGCCCCGGCACGCTCACGAATATCCTGAAGGTCCGAAAGGCGTGGAGGACCACTGCATCTTGTGAGGTACATAACTAGTCTGCTCTTGGCGAGGCGGTCCGCCTCGAAAATCACCAAAGGACCCTGCTGTTCTGGCCCTCTTCTGCTGACTTTGGTCATTCCGTCGATTTATCCGCTCCTCACATCCAAGTGTATACGCCTGCATGCGGGCAATGTCCATGCCCGGCTGAAGAGCTACGCCCGAACAACTCTGCAAGGCAATCATCGAGCCACAGTAACATATCGGTGCACTCGATCCTCCATACTAGCTACTAACGCGGGCGTCTGCAAGGCCAATGAGTCGAACTCCACATTGTACTCCCGACCGTCGCGGATTCTGCGTAACACCAAAAATCATCGGCGAGCCCTCCTCATCTGGGGAGGCAAGAAATGTGCAAGAAAGGCCTCTGAGAACTCGTTCCATACCGCTGGAAGTGCATGCTCTCCCCTGGACAGCTCCCAAGAATCAAACCAGTCGACTGCGGTATCACGCAGTTGATGTGAACCTAGGGCCACCGACTCGATCTCATGCCTTGATCACTCTCATGATCCGCTGTAACTGTCGGATGAACTCCTGCGGATCATCCTCAGGCCTCGACCCATAAAACTCTGGCGGCCTACAACTCAGAAAATCCCGTAGCCTCGAACTATCTGATCTAGGGTGAACCACTGGTGCTCTTCGGGCTGCTGCGTCGGCCTATCCTCAAGTCAGCCTGACCACGGCCATTAATCGCCCACTCGCGTAACTCATCTCCTCTGCTCCCGGTGCGGGGTGGAGGCTCAGTCTTGTGGTCTGCGCATTGCTCTACTCGCGATTCCTCTCTGCCTTGCCACAGGCCGGGTTGCCTTTGCGAGGCATAAGCGGTAAAACGAAGTATGTCGGAGGGTCAATCTTATCACACACTCTAAGGCACGATCTCGGAATGAGAAGAATGGAAACCAATCCTAAATGTCCTATAGCCTCACGATTATAGATGTGGTGCACAACACATCGATAATCAAGACTCTACTGAACCGCAGTGCGTAGACACTTTCCGAGATTAATCGCTCGATACCACTTTGTAACGCCCGAACGGGCCGTTCATCGTGCCTTACCGGGCACCCTAGTGATACAACATCAGAGAACACCAGCGGATAATAAAACATGAATCATGAAACAAGAGATATAATAAATAAGCAGGCCAACCAAGCGATTTGCCTTCGGTATATCATAATACGAGCAGTTTAATCCTTTTACAACCACACAACAAGATTACTACAGACCTCTAAGATTTATACAACAACTATGACGGACAGGGCCGCCATACCCTGAGCGTGCAAGAACTTACGGACTCGGTAACATACCAAAGATAAGCCTCGACGGAGCAGCTTCCCAACGCTGAAATGAGATCCTAAACGCGAGGATCGACGGTAGATGTACCTCTACTGCGGCATGAGCGGCCCCGAAGGAGGTCGATAACAGTACCAAGTATGTGAAAGCGTAAATCTTGTAATGAAATCATAATAGTCTATAAAGCGGGAGACATGTATGATGACCAAACTACGATATATAACATATAACGATTACATCAAGCGAGGACTCACGCCTCCAAATTATCACTGCGTGCGTGGAATTTCTTCCTCACTGGCGATTTATGATATAACAATACCAAGGATTATACATGAACACCATGTCCCACTGTGTTATAAAAACCGTGCAGACAAGTATAACTACGAATCCGACCGTACCAATAATACAATGCAACCAAAACACGGCCGTCACGGGGCAAGTGCGGCCGACTAAGGATACCAAGGCGGTCACGCGCGGTGGCAGGGGCAAATCTGGTGACCACGGGGACCAAGGCGTATCACGAAACTTCGTCACTATCTCGAGCAGGGGCAAGTCACGGTGACTACGGATACCAAGGCCGAATCGGTCACGAGGCGGGGCAAGTACGAGCGGCCACCACGGATACCGGGCGAGCGGTAAGAAACCTCAACGATCAACCGCCTCTATCGAGAGCGGTAACACGAAACACCACACTTGCACAACAAAGGCTATCATCACAAGCATAGGCAAGTTTCACAACAACAAGCATAGGCAAGTTTCACACAACTCAAAGTACCTTCATTTTATGCCAAAGTCCGGTTTCAACCTAAAGTACTACGTCGTTAAGTTCTTTTAAAGAGATCCATTACTTATTAAAGTCACGATACGTAGTATTAGAATGACCAACCCACATTCCTTTTCAAAATCAAGTAACAACATTCTTTTCCTAAGTTCGGTTGCCTAGTTTCAATTACTCAAGCTTCTCATTTTCAAATGGTTTCATAGTTCATAAACTTAATCACTTGATTAGTTTTAGAACAATTGAGTAATATAAGTCTCACGTGAGAGTAGGTTATTCTTGTTTACAACATTCTTATTACATGACCATGATCTAGAAAATGTAATATCATTTTGTCTCATCTTAGTTTCTATGCGGATGGAGGTTTCTCTTGGTTTTAATACAATTCATCATTATTCAATACATTTTCCTTTATTAACTGCGTTGGTGCATCGATACACATTCTGATTTCCGAAATCAGTAAAACATTATCCTTTAAATAAAACCAAGTACTCATTACTCACGAATGAGGTTTCACATAAACATCCACATTAAAACAAATAAGTTAAGTCTCTTATCTTATAAGATCAAGTCTCTTAACTTCTAACATCGATAAACCATTTTCTTTACCTCTCTTAAGACATTATACCTAACTCCCATCAAGCTAGTATAACTCTTTTTAAAACCTTTAAAACCAAGTGTTACTCTCCCTTCAAAACGATTTAGAAATCTTTTGAAATACATCAAGTTCTTTATTATAACTAGCGCTATAATTCACATCGATTACCTTTTAAAACCACAAAGTATTTTCTTACCTACATAAAGTCGTTATAACAACTTCCCATAAAACCGTTATAACACTTTATGTTTTAAGAACAATCAAACACGATTAACACGTATGCGTCTGCAGTACTACATAGTTCACATATCATGCTAGAAGAGATAGGAAGAGGTTCACATACCTCGCGACGATTTATCGACAATAAGCAAAATGCTCCAAGTACTACAACCACTGCTAGCCCTTTCCACTCCTCGGTAGAATCGCTACTCTTAGTACTTTTACCTATAAAGGTCACAAACGTCTATTAAAATCTTAAACACGTTCCCATCTTTCTACGAAAATTGGCAAGACCTCCACATGGCGTAAATCTCTCCTCTATCGAGTCGGCTACAAGCCAACCGAGGGGTTAACACATCTAACCGGACGCGTACAATTCTACAACAAGAATGCTACATAAGTCTCATGTAATACAACCTGAGGTAATTACGATTCGATTCTTCTCTTTATTAACCTTACATGTGATTCTTGTTCAATTCTTCATTCTTGAGCTTAAGTCAAAAGACATTGCCATAATACTAAGTATAGTTCCATATATAGTATACTTCAACTATATATCCTAACAAACATGTAATTTCCAATTACAATAGAGGACAAGATAATTACCTCGATAAGCCCAAAATTATCCAAGTTATAATGTCGATCTGAGCAAGGTTTAGCTCCACTCAGCGCTCCAAACCACTCCAAACAACCCTTAGAAGTTCTAACCAACTTCTACTCACATCTTGACCAACTATGAAGATTTCCTTAGGGTTTCGGTTTGAGACTAAAGGACAAAAGGTAGTATTTCGGACTTACGCAAAGAGGTATCTTTGGAATACTACAAGGTACAAGGCTAAGGTATTTTGGGCATTATAACAATACTAGGGAGTATTTCTATACCACAACAAAGGGTATTATCTGAAAACAACTAGGCTAGGGGTACCCGGCTGAGACCTCATGAGGGAGGGAAGACCTCGGCCAAAGGCCACTTTCAAGGGGAGAGGAGCTCTTGGGCGAGAGTCAACAAGAGGGAGGAGGGATTCAAGACTTGGAAACATTTGTGGATGAATGAAGTCTTCACAAAGGGGGTATTTATAGCAAACCCAAATGCCAACGATGGCAAGATCAAGCCATGTGCAAGGCAAGTGTAAGGCCTTGATCAAGCCAAGTGCACCCTAACCCTACTCCACAAAACATTGCACCAAACAAGCCACAAAACAAGGCCAAAACAAGGCACAAAACAAGGAACCAATAGGCACAAACGTGAGCAAAAAGATCAAGCCAAAAGCGTGAACCATTCGTTCACGGGCGTACTTGCTTCCGATGTGAGGTGACACATGTCACCCTCCGTTGGTCCAACATGTTTCGTCTCTCGGAAAAATCCGCAAAAACAAAGCGACATGGCGGAATTTTCCCTACGAAAGCCGTGGAAGCGTTTCGTCGGAAAGCGACTCTGATCGGCACTTGTGCCCAAATGTAACTTTGGCCAAGCCACTAGGCGGGGTGACACGTGTCACCTCCTATTACCCTCAAAAACGTCTTTCGAAAAAATAACCACAATGGCCAAAATCTCAAAACAAAGTGGGCCCACAAAACAGTAAATTTCTCCGTGGGCCCACGTGACCATTTCCAAAATAAAATCTCAAAATTCTAATATAATCTATGAAGTCCAAATACCAAATCGGGAATCCAATTCCCATTAACGAACCTTTTTCTTCACAAATAACAGGAAACTTTTAAAGTGAAAACTCACATCTTTCTTTCCTTTCAAAATTTCTGCGTACACTCAAATGCGTGCGTCCTCACATACATACCACTGCAACTACGGGTATAACAATATAGTTGAAGTATACTATATATAGAATCGGCGTAGTTATCGTGATGTCTTTTGACTTAAGCACGATTTTAAAGAAGAATCTTGATCAGTAATTACATAGTGTATTACATGAGACTTGTGTAGTAGTAGTGGAGTAGAATTGTACCCGTTAGGGTTAGACGTATAACCCCGGTTGGCTTGGTAGCGGCCTCGTTAGAGGAGGAGATTTACGCTGTTGTTGGGGAGGTGCTTGCAATTTTGGTAGAATGTTCTACGATGAGATCTAAATGTTAATAAGCGCCTTGTGGCCTTATAGGTTGAAGTACTACGTGTGGCGCGATCTACTTGGCTTAAGGAGTAGCCGACGGTTGGAAGTACTTGGAGCTTTTGCTATTAGTCGATAATCGTCGCGAGGTATGTGAACCTCTTCCTATCTTTTCTAGCATGATATGTGTGAACTATGTAGTACGGTAGACGTACATGTGCTAAATGTATTTAATTGGTTTAAAACATAAAGTGTTATAACGGCTTTATGGGAAGTCGGTTATAAAGCGACTTTATGTTGGTAAAAAATACTTGTGGTTTTAAAAGGTAATCGATTTGAACTATAAGCGGCTTGTTATGTGTTAATAGAGAACTTGAAGTAATACTTGGTTTTTGAAAACTTAAGAGTTATACTAGCTTTATGGGAAGTTAGGTATAACGGCTTAAGAATGTTTTACTGATTTCGGAAATCAGAATGTGTATCGACAAACCACTGCAGCGTTAATAAAAGGAAAATGTTTTGAATATGTTATACCCCGTATTTCCAGAGTATGTACGTAAGGACGTACGTAGAAAATTTGAACTTGAGAAAGTAGCTTGGCCGAAATTTATTTGTGCACAACACCCGTTTAGAGTCGTTTTTCGACGAAACGTTTTCTGACTTTCGTAGGGAATTTCCGCTATGTCATTTTTAATTTTTGCGGATTTTTCCGAGAGGCGAAACATTTTGGACCAACGGGAGGGCGACACTTGTCACCCTCCAATTGATGGATGTGAGGCGTTATTGTGGCCGATTGGAATGGCTTTAGTTGGTAGGATATTTGTGTGTTAGTTGGTTAAGGGGCACTTGGCAAGATCTTGGCCCTACACTTGCCTTGCACTTGGCAAGATCTTGGCCATTGGTTGGCCATTGGTTGGCCTATAAATACCACCTATGTTGAAGACTTTCTTCATCAAAAATCTTCTAAGTGTTAAAATCCTCCTCTCCCTTCTTGTGGTTCTCGTCCATAAAGCCTTCCCCTTCCCTTGGCAGAGTTCCCCACAGTGGGGTAGTAGAGGGTATACACCCACTCCAGGGTGCTAGCCGTGGGGTACCCCCCCTAGCCTAGTTGTTTTCGTATAATACCCCCCCTCTTGGTAGAAATACTCTCAAAAGTATTGTTATAATGCCCAAATTACCTTAGTCATATACCTTGTTGTATTCTAAGGTTATACCTATACAAAAGCCCAGAAATACTATTATACTTCCGTCAGTCACAAAACCGAAACCCTAGGAAAATCTCCATGGTTTGTTGGAGTAGTATGTAGAAGTTGGTTAGAACTTCTAAGGGTGGTTTAGAGCTGGTTGGAGCGCTCGGAGTTGGAGCTAAACGATTGCCCAGGATCGACTTTAACTAGGATAATTATGGGCTTATCGAGGTAATTATCTTGTCCCTCTATTATAATTGGAAATTACATATTGTTAGAATATATAGTTGAAGTATACTATATATAGAACTGAACGTAGTTATCGGCAATGTCTTTTGACTTAAGCCTGAATAATACTTACGATGTCTTTGCGACTTAAGCCGAATTTAAAGAAGAATCTTGAGCTGTAATTACATGAAATGTATTACAGTAGACTTGTGTAGTAGTACCGTGGTGTAGTATTGTGCAGATTGGGTTAGGCGTATAACCCCGGTTGGCTTGGTAGCGGCCTCGATAGAAGAGGAGATTTCTGTTGTTGCGGGAGGAGAAGTCTTCGAATTTTCTGTAGAATGTTCTCCGAAGGGATCTAAATGTTAATAAGCGCCTTGTGGCCTTATAGGTTGAAGTACTACGTGTGGTGCGATCTACGTGGCTTAAGGAGTAGCCGACAGTTGGAAGTACTTGGAGCGTTTTGCTATTAGTCGATACTCGTCGCGAGGTATGTGAACCTCTTCCTATCTCTTCTAGCATGATATGTGTGAACTATGTAGTACGGTAGACGTACATGTGCTAAACGTATTTGATTGGTTTAAAACATAAAGTGGTATAACGGCTTTATGGGAAGTTGGTTATAACAGCTTTATGTTGGTAAGAAAATACTTGTGGTCTTTAAAAGGTAATCGATTTGAACTATAAGCGGCTTGTTATGTGTTAATAAAGAACTTGAAGTATTTCAAAAGATTTTGAATCATTTGAAAGAAGAAGTAATACTTGATTTGTTTTGAAAACTTAAGAGTCATGCTAGCTTTATGGAAAGTTAGGTATAACGTCTTAAGAATGTTTCTTGATTTTGGAAATCAGAATGTGTATCGACAAACCACTGCAGCGTTCATAAGAGGAAATGTTTTTAATAATTAAGTATTATTAAAACCAGTAGAAACTTCCATCTGCATAGAAGCTAAGATGAGACAAAATGATATTTCCTAGATCATGGTCTTTGTAATGAGATTGTTATAAACAAGAATATCCTACTCACATATAAGACTTATGTTTCTCAGATAGTTTAAAGGAGAATTATATTCTTAAATGAATAAGACTATGAACTACGAAACCTTTCTAAAATGAGAAACTTGAACATTGGAAATTAGGCAAACTTGATCATTGGAAAAGAATGTTGCTACTTGATTTTACAAAGAGAAGTAATCGATTTACTTTAAAAGGATAGTCACTCTATTTTTATACTACGGGTATTGTGTGACATTGTGAAAGTAACGTATCTTTTAAAGAGTTAATGTATGAAGTACTTTGGGGATAAAACCCCGAACTTGTTGGCATATAGTAGAAAGTACCTTGTGTGTATAACTTGATTGTGTTGGTTTGTGATAGCCTGGTAATACTTTCTTGTTGATTGATAAGTAAACATGTTAGGATGCTACGTGTGTTAGTATCTTGTGATGTTGTGTAAAGGGTTTCCTTTGTTGTGCTTATGTTGCTTAACGATAAGTTGTTGTGTTAGTATTTTACATCACTCATCTCTTGAGATGATTCCGGTTAAGCGCCTCCGACGCGGGGTAGACTCGAGCGGATCGATGGACCTATGATTCGAGAATACCTCATGCAGTCCCGAGGGCCTATCGCGAGCTACGAGAGTTCGTGTTAGTGTCGTCCTTTATGGGCATGCGGTCCATGTGGCCATGCGGTGCGAAGTCGGGGCGATCTTAGGAGTAGCTACCCTCGATGCGGGGAATACCTCATGCGGGCGATGAGATTGGCCTATCGCGGGCTGCGGAGTTCGAGGGTTAGACGCAGCGTACATTGATCTGCGGGCAAGTGGCGGCTTTGATCATGTGGACGGTCTGAAGCAGATCTTATGATCTGATTCGACCTTGTTGATGCGTGGGTTTTTAGTAGTCGGCTATGCCTTACTTACCGTCTGATTTTATTATGACACGCAGTGGGACACGGTGTTCATGTGTGTTCCTTGGTGCTTTTATATCATGATCGCTGGCAGTGAGGAAGGTATTCCACGGGCATGATTGATGTTGTGGGCCTGAGACCCTTTGTTATACTTGAGTGATGACTTGAGGGCGTGAGTCCCTGACTTGACATGACTGCTTTGTTGTAAACTGTAGTTTGGTTATCATACATGTCTCTGCTTTATATATTGCTATGATTTCATTTCTGATATGTATTTTCGAGTTTCACATACTGTTTTGTCTTGACCTCGCCCGAGGCTGCGTTCATCCGCGAGTTGAGGTACACCAGTCGTTGATCCTAGCTCTCAGGGTCACAGTTTCAGCGTTGGGAAGCTCCGTTTCTCCGGAGGCTTATCAGTGGTATAGTCCCCTGTCGTAGTAAGTGTTTACATTCAGGGGTTTGGCGGGGCCCTGTCCCGCCATTGTTGTCGTATCATTTCTTAGAAGTGCAGCCAATGCTTGTTGTGGCGGGGTTTGTAAAGAAAAGTTAAAGCATTCATTTTGAAAGAGATGTTATTATTATTTATCGAAAGGCAAGTTTTCTAAAGATAAGCGTATGCAGCTTCTTGTTATTTCATGTTGTTGTGATATGTTCGTGATTACTCGATGTTGTCTCACTAGGGTGCGGGGTAAGGCACGATCCGGGCAGGTTGGGTTGTGACAAAAGTGGTATCGAGCGATTAATCCTCGGAAAGTGTCTACGCAAGTATCGATGAAGTCTTGATTATCGGTGTGTTGTGCACCACGCAATAATCGAGGAGGCTATAGGATATTTTAGGATTGGTTTCTATTCTTCTCACTCGAGATCGTGCCTTAGAAAGTGTTGTAAGTTGGACCCTCTAACGTATTTCTTTCCCTACCGTTATGCCTCGCGTGAGGCGGCCCGGGAGGGCAAAGCGGCCAGGAGGCTGAGTAAATCTGAGAGGGTTACGTGGGCACAGCCCAATCATCACCGGGGTGGTGCTTCATTCGGGAGTTTTGCGGCGTCACTAGCCCAAAGAGTTTAGTGCGGCGGCGGTTCCTCTGCGGCCATGACATTTGAACCTTGTTCCACGGCCAGAGCAGAGAATTTAGATTGCAAAGAAGCGACCACATTACTAGCTATAGATTTGGCTACGAGAGTATCTGGATGTCTGCGAGTCTTGAGGACTATCTAAGAGAGTTGTGCAAGAGTAATTATTGATTGAGCTTGAGCATGGCACGTATGCGGGCTTATGCGCGGCAATGAAAATGTAGAGATCGACGGGTTAACGAAGGGCGAGAAGAGGGCGAGCGGCGAGGTCCTTTGGTAACTTTGAGGCAAGTCGCCTCGCGGAGATTTGATATGCACCTCACCCGGTCGCAGTGGTCTTCCACGGATATCAAGATGTTCGAGTATGCGAGAGTTGGTCGAACTCGGGCTTCGGTTCACGGTGTGAGCGTCATCCGGGAATGTCGTCTTTTAGTTAGTACTTGTTGTACTACGACCGTCGAGTCGATGTCGATAGAGTGTCCTTGTAGGAGGACTTAGCCTTGAGGATCGGTGGGTAGTTCGTCATCTTCCTAGCTATCGCCTACGAGGCGAGTTTGATTTGAGCGACTAAGGGAGTGGCGATGAATATAGATATATCTTTAACCCTCTAGAGATCAGTATGTGTGATAAGGTGAGTATACCTTAAGTGCTATGTTCTGATAACAGTGTGTTAGTCGTGATTAGATCATGGTTGTTTAACCGAGTAAGATTTTGGGGGATAGAGAAGGTGTGAGCCTTAGAGCTTTTTACGTAGAGACCTTAGAGGTGAGGCCATCTCGAGAAAAGGTGTAGTGTTATGTTTGACCCTTATCGGAAGTGCATAGTGCACGTGAGTTATGTTTGGGATAGGTCCCTAGTAGTGTGGAAGGAAAGGGGGTAGTTGAGCTAAGAAGACCGCTAGGTTTTCGAAACATGATTTGTGAGATTGTTCCGAATCGGGGAGCTAGTAATGTGCGCGTTGCCGGGTCGGGTTGAGGCCACGTTGCGGGTCAACCCGCGGTAGGTTTGGTGGTGGGGTCAGGTTGTGGTGGTCCCGCCTTGTGTTAGGGTTGTGAGGGTGTTAGGCCCAAGTTTAGTTAACCAGCGTACGAGTTCGTGGATGCGTTCGACTAGTGGTCGGGCCGATGGGGGCAGCCCATCGTGTTCTTCGGTCAGGACCGTTTACTCGGCTGTGTTGAGTTATCTGAAAGGTTGTAGGGCTGCACGAGGTGCCTACCTTCACCTTATGACAGACAGTGGAGCCAGTGCATTGTTTTGTTTCGTAAGTTTTACGAGCGGGGTTAGGAACTCGGGTGAGTCTCGAGAATCACATTCGCCTCGGGCGGTGTTTGGATTTGAGGATAGTTGCGAGAATTGTTATCTCTGTTGGGGAAGTGTTTTATAGATACCATTTGGTGTTCGGATATCGCCTTGTGACGCCTTGTAGGGGCGGAAGTGTAAGTTGCGGTTGATTGGTTCGGCGTTGGCAAGGTCGGATAGTTGGTTCGAGCTTGTTCCGGCGGTGTGGATAGAGTAAAGCTTGTCTAGAAGAGGTTACGGCGGCTCGGAGAAATCGTGCGGATAATGGCGGCGGCTTAGAGTTGAGTTGACGGTCGGTCTTCTTGAAAGTACCACCGGGGTGGGTGTGGCGAGTTTTGGAATACGAGAGGAACTTAGCGAGTTACTTTGGGCCTTTGAGCCCATGTGAAGAATAGGCGAGTTGCCTATATGTTAGCTTTGTCGTCCGACTTAGGAAGCGATATGACCGGTCTTTCGTATTGCTATGATCGGAAAGTATCGGAGATCCATCAGTGTTCCCGATTAATGATGACCACGTTAGAGATAGTAACCACGAGTTTTGGCGAAGCGATGCTCGAAATGTGGTAAGAGTTCGAGTGTCTGACGACCTCGGGGATCGCATGTAGTCGGTACCATTTGTTGGGTCGCGGGTGACACTAGAACCTCGCGGCAAAGTGACAAAAGTGGTATCGGGAAGAAGCGAGCATGTATGGCGAGAATTGATGTGACCATTTCTTTTGTTTGGAAAAGTGTGGAAGAAGTATATTTTAGACCCGGAGAGGTGTTTGTGGTGATGTTAGAGGTGATTCCTCGTGGACTTGGATGTAAGTATTTTGCGTGATTGTTTACTGGCCATTGTGGCGAGGATTGTTTCGTAAGTATGGTAGTGAAGACTATCTTTGGCGCCGCGTTTGTTTGAGACTTAGAAGGAACATTCGGGACGAATGTTTCTAAGGAGGAGAATGTTATACCGTATTTCCAGTATATGCGTGGGGCGTGCGTAGAAAATTTGAACTTGAGAAAGTAGCTTGGCGAAATTTATTTGTGCACAACACCCGTTTAGAGTCGTTTTTGACTAAGCGTTTTCACAACTTTCGTAGGGAATTTCCGCTATGTCATTTTTAATTTTTGCGGATTTTTCCAGAGGCGAAACATTTTGGACCAACGGGAGGCGACACTTGTCACCCTCCGATTGATGGATGTGAGGCGTTATTGTGGCCGATTGGAATGGCTTTAGTTGGTAGGATATTTGTGTGTTAGTTGGTTAAGGGGCACTTGGCAAGATCTTGGCCTACACTTGCCTTGCACTTGGCAAGATCTTGGCCATTGGTTGGCCATTGGTTGCTATAAATACCACCCTATGTTGAAGACTTTCTTCATCAAAAATCTTAAGTGTTAAAATCCCTCCTCTCCCTTCTTGTGGTTCTCGTCCATAAAGCCTTCCTTCCCCTTGGCAGAGTTCCCCACACAGTGGGGTAGTAGAGGGTATACACACTCCTTGGGGTGCTAGCCGTGGGGTACCACTGCTAGTTGTTTTCGTATAATACCCACTCTTGGTAGAAATACTCTCAAAGTATTGTTATAATGCCCAAATTACCTTAGTCATATACCTTGTTGTATTCTAAGGTTATACCTATCTAAAAGCCGAAATACTATTATACTTCAGTCGGTCCTGGCAAAACCTAGGAAAATCTCCATGGTTTGTTGGAGTAGTATGTAGAAGTTGGTTAGAACTTCTAAGGGTGGTTTAGAGCTGGTTGGGCGCTCGGAGTTGGAGCTAAGCGATTGCCGGGATCGACTTTAACTAGGATAATTATGGGCTTATCGAGGTAATTATCTTGTCCTCTATTATAATTGGAAATTACATATTGTTAGAATATATAGTTGAAGTATACTATATATAGGCTGAACGTAGTTATCGTGATGTCTTTTGACTTAAGCTGAATAATACTTACGGCAATGTCTTGCGACTTAAGCTGAATTTAAAGAAGAATCTTGAGCTGTAATTACATAGAAATTTGTATTACGATGAACTTGTGTAGTAGTACCGTGGAGTAGAATTGTACGTTAGGGTTAGGCGTATAACCCCACGGTTGGCTTGGTAGCGGCCTCGATAGAAAGAGGAGATTTCTGTTGTTGCGGGAAAATCTTCTTGAATTTTACGTAGAATGTTCTCGAAGGATCTAAATGTTAATAAAGCGCCTTGTGGCCTTATAGGTTGAAGTACTACGTGTGGTGCGATCTACGTGGCTTAAGGAGTAAGCGGTTGGAAGTACTTGGGCGTTTTGCTATTAGTCGATACTGCGTCGCGAGGTATGTGAACCTCTTCCTATCTCTTCTAGCATGATATGTGTGAACTATGTAGTGCGGTGAGCGTCGTATGTGCTAAACGTATTTGATTGGTTTAAAACATAAAGTGGTATAACGGCTTTATGGGAAGTTGGTTATAACGACTTTATGTTGGTAAGAAAATACTTGTGGTCTTTAAAAGGTAAGCGATTTGAACTATAAGCGGCTTGTTATGTGTTAATAAAGAACTTGAAGTATTTCAAAAGATTTTTGAATCATTTGAAAGAAGAAGTAATACTTGATTTGTTTGAAAACTTAAGAGTCATGCTAGCTTTATGGAAAGTTAGGTATAACGTCTTAAGAATGTTTCTTGATTTTGGAAATCAGAATGTGTATCGACAAACCACTGCAGCGTTCATAAGAGGAAATGTTTTTAATAATTAAGTATTATTAAAACCAGTAGAAACTTCCATCTGCATAGAAGCTAAGATGAGACAAAATGATATTTCCTAGATCATGGCTGCTGTAATGAGATTGTTATAAACAAGAATATCCTACTCACATATAAGACTTATGTTTCTCAGATAGTTTAAAGGAGAATTATATTCTTAAATGAATAAGACTATGAACTACGAAACCTTTCTAAAATGAGAAACTTGAACATTGGAAATTAGGCAAACTTGATCATTGGAAAAGAATGTTGCTACTTGATTTTACAAAGAGAAGTAATCGATTTACTTTAAAAGGATAGTCACTCTATTTTTATACTACGGGTATTGTGTGACATTGTGAAAGTAACGTATCTTTTAAAGAGTTAATGTATGAAGTACTTTGGGGATAAAACCCCGAACTTGTTGGCATATAGTAGAAAGTACCTTGTGTGTATAACTTGATTGTGTTGGTTTGTGATAGCCTGGTAATACTTTCTTGTTGATTGATAAGTAAACATGTTAGGATGCTACGTGTGTTAGTATCTTGTGATGTTGTGTAAAGGGGTTTCCTTTGTTGTGCTTATGTTGCTTAACGATAAGCTGTTGTGTTAGTATTTTACATCACTCATCTCTTGAGATGATTACGGGGGTTAAGTCGCCCTCCGTCTGGGGGTAGACTTCAGTGGTCGATGGACCTATGATTCGAGAATACCTCATGCGAGTCCCGAGGGCTATCGAGCTACGAGAGTTCGAGTTAGTGTCGTCCTTTATGGGCATGCGGTCCATGTGGCCATGCGGTGCGAAGTCGGGGCGATCTTGGGAGTAGCTACCCTCGATGCGGGAATACCTCATGCGGGCGATGAGATTGGCCTATGCGGGCTGCGGGAGTTCGAGTTAGGCAGCGTGCATTGATCTGCGGGCAAGTGGCGGCTTTGATCATGTGACGGTCTAGACAGATCTTATGATCTGATTCATGACCTTGTTGATGCGTGGGTTTTTAGTAATCGGCTATGCCCGTACTTACCGTCTGATTTTATTATGACACAGTGGGACACCGTGTTCATGTGTGTTCCTTGGTGCTTTTATATCATAGGCTGGCGGTGAGGAAGGTATTCACGGGCATGATTGATGTTGTGGGCACGAGACCCTTTGTTATACTTGAGTGATGACTTGAGGCGTGAGTCACGACTTGACATATCGCTTTGTTGTAAGCGTAGTTTGGTTATCATACATGTCTCTGCTTTATATGATGCTATGATTTCATTTACTGATGTATTTTGATTTCACATACTAAATTTTTGTTATCGACCTCGCCCGAAGCTGCGTTCATCTGCATGAGTTGAGGTACACGATCGTTGATCTAGCTCTCGAGTCCGCGATTTGGCGTTAGGAAGCTCCGTTTCTCGGAGGCTTATCGGTGGTATAGTCCCTGTCGTAGTAAGTGTTTACATTCGGGGTTTGGCGGGGCCCTGTCCGCCATTGTTGTCGTATCATTTCTTAAGTGCAGAAATCTTGTTGTGGCGGGGTTTGTAAAGAAAAGTTAAAGCATTCATTTGAAAGAGATGTTATTATTATTTATGCGAAAGGCAAGTTTCTAAAGATAAGCGTTATGCGCTTCTTGTTATTTCATGTTGTTGTGATATGTTCAGATTACTCGATGTTGTCTCACTAGGGTGCGGGTAAGGCACGATCACGGGCAGGTTGGGTTGTAATGAGAATAATTAAGTATTATTAAAACGGAGAAACTTCCATGCATAGAAGCTAAGATGAGACAAAATGATATTTCCTAGATCATGGTCTTTGTAATAAGATTGTTATAAACAAGAATATCCTACTCACATATAAGGCTTATGTTTCTCCATTGTTTAAAGAGAATTATATTCTTAAATGAATAAGACTATGAACTCTGAAACCTTTCTAAAATAAGAAGCGTGAACATTTGAAATTAGGCAAACTTGGGCGTTTGGAAAATAATGTTGTTACTTGATTTTACAAAGGTAAGAGTTTTGGTTTTCTTAAAAGGGCGATCACTCTATTTTATACTACGGTTATTGTGTGACTTATGTGAAAAAGCAGATCTTTTAAAGATTTAATGTGTGAAGTACTTTGGGGATAGATACGAACTTGTTAGTAGAAAGTACCTTGTGTGAATAACTTGATTGTATTGGTTTGTGATAGCCTTGTAATACTTTCTTGTTGATTTGATAAGTAAACATGTTAGGATGCTACGTGTGTTAGTATCTTGTGATGTTAGTGTAAAGGGTTTTCCTCATTGCGCTTAAAGTTGTTTGACTATCACCGTTATGTTGGTATTGTACCACTCACCTTGACTTGTGCGGAGGTTAGGCGCCTCCGTCACGGGGTAGACTCGAGCGATGCAGGACCGTGATTCGAGAATACCTCATGCGGGTCGGGGATCCATGCGGAACTACGGAGTTCGGGTTAGTGTCGCGGCCTTTATGGTCATGCGGTCTTTGTGGCCATGCGGTGCGAGTCGGGGCGATGCGGAGTAGCTACCCTCGATGCGGGGTTATACCTCATGCGGGCCTATGAGGTTGGCCTATGCGGAGCTGCGGAGAGTTCGAGGCTAAACGCGCACATTTGATCTGCGAGCGAGTGACGGCTTTTATCATGTGGCCAGTGCAGGCGGATATCATGACACGATTTATGACCTTGTTAGTGCGTAGGTGTTAGTAGTCGGCTATGCCTTCATTACCTCCTGTCTTGTTTTATTAGAACACGGTGGGACACGGTGTTCATGTGTATTCCTTGGTGCTTGTATATCATAAAGCTGGCGGTGAGGAAAGGTATTCCAGGCATGATTGATGTTGTGGGCGTGAGACCCATTGTTATGTTTGAGTGATGACTTTGAGGCGTGAGTCACGACTTGATATATTTGCTTGTTTATTGTGAGCGTAGTTTTGTTATCATACATGTCTCTGCTTTATATAGACTACTATGATTCCATTTACTGATATTTTGATTTCACACATGCACTTTGTTATCGACCTCCTTGAAGTGCGTTCATGCGCGGTAAAGGTACACCATCGTTGATCCTCGCTCTTAGGGTCACGATTCAGGCTTGGGAAACTCCGTTTCTCGGAGGCTTGTCTTAGTATAGTCCCTGTTGTTGTAGGTGCTTACATTCGGGGTATGGCGGCCTGTCCGTCATTGTTGTCATATCATTCGTAAGTGCATGTCTTGTTGTGGCGGGGTTTGTAAAAAGGATTAAAGCTGCTCATGATGAAAAAGTTGTTGTTTATATATATGCGAAAAGGCAAGTTTTCTCAGTTATTGTTTCATATTTCATAATATGTCTTGTATCGTTTATGTTCGTGATTACTCGATGTTGTATCACTAGGGTGCGGGGTAAGGCACGATCACGCCGGAATCGGGTCGTGACAAAAGTGGTACGAGCGATTAATCCTCGGAAAGTCTCTGACCGTATCGATTCGAAGTCTTGATTATCGGTGTGTTGTGCACCGCGATAATCGGGAGGCTATAGGATATTTAGGATTAGTTTCTATTCTTCTCACTCGAGATCGTGCCTTAGAGCCGTGTTGTAAGTTGGACCCTCGATGTATTTCTTTCCACTGCCGTTATACCTCGCGTAGCGGCAACCCGCCCGGGAGGTCAAGGCGGCGAGGCTGCGAGTAGAGTATGGAGGTTACGTGGGCACAGCCCAATCATCACCAGGTGGTGCTTCTTTCGGGAGTTTTGCGGCGTCGCTAGCCCCAAGAGTTTAGCTGCGGCGGCGGTTCTCTGCGGCCATGACATTTGAACGCCGGTTCCACGACCGAGCAGAGAATATGGATTGCAAAGGCGACCTATTACTAGTATGGATTTGGCTACCGAGAGTATACCGATGTATCGCGAGTCTTGATGAATATCAACGAGAAGGTTGTGCAAGAGTAAGTTCTTGATTGAAGCGAGCATGGCACGTATGCGGGCTTATGCACATCAGTAGAAACATAGAATCGACGGGTTAACAAAGGACAGCGAAGAGGCGAGCGGCGAGGTCCTTTGGTAACTTTCGAATGAGTCGCCTCACGGCGAATTAGATTATGCACCTCGCGGTGCAGTGGTATTCCACGGAGTTCGGGGCGTTCGGGGTATGCGAGGAGTTAGTGAACTCCGTGACTTCCCGTTCCGCAGTGTGACGAGCGTCGTCCGGGAATGTCGTTTTTAGTTGGTACTTGTTGTACCTATGGCCGTCGAGTGCAGGGTCGAAAAGTGTCCTTGTAGGAGGACTTAGCCTTCAGGATCGGTGGGTAGTGTGTCATCTCCCTCAGCTATGCGCCCTACGGGGCAGGTTTAATTAGAACGACTAAGGGGAGTGAAGCAGTAGATATAGATATATCCTTAACCCTCTAGAGATCTGTATGTGTGATAAGGTGAGTATACCTTAAGTGCTATGTTCTGATAGCGATTGTGTTAGTTGTGATTAGAAATCATGGTGGGTTAGCAGAGTAAGATTTTGGGGGATAGTGAAGGTGTGAGCTTTAGAGTTTTTTTACGTAGAGACCTTAGAGGTAAGGCCATCTCGAGTAAAAGATGTATTGTTTATGTTGACCCTTATCGGAAGTGCATAGTGCACGTGAGTTATGTTGGGATTGGTCCCTAGTAGTGTGGAATGAAAGGGGGGTAGTTGAGCTAAGAAGACCGCTAGGTTTTCGAAACGTGATTAATGAGATTGTTCCGGATCGGGGAGCTAGTATTGTGCGCGTTGGGTCGGGTTGAGGCACGTTGCGGGTCAACCCGCGGTAGGTTTGGTGGTGGTCGGTTGTGGTGGTCCCGTCTTGTGGTAGGGTCACGAGGGTGTTAGGCGAGTTTAGTTAACCAACGTGCGGTCGTGGATGCGTTCGACCGATGAGTCGGGCCGAGGAGGTCGGCCGTCTTGTCTTGCAAAGGCCGTTTACTCGGTGTGTTGAGTTATCTGAAAGGTTGTAAAGGCTGCGGGGTGCCTACCTTCACCTATAATGAGACAGTGGAGCCAGTTACGGCTATTTTTGTTTGGAAGTTTTACCAAGCATGTGTTAAGAACTCGGTGAGTCTCGAGTCGCGTTCGCCCGCCGGGCGGTGTTTGGATTTGAGGATAGTTGTGGGGATTGTTGTCTCTGTGGAGGTAGTGTTTAAGCTACCATTTCGGTGTTCGGATATCGCCTTATGAAGCCTTGTAGGCGGAAGTGTAAGTTCTTGGTCGATTGGTTCGATGTTGGCAAGGTTGACAGATTGGTTGAGCTTGTTCCGGTAATGTGGTTAGGAGTATGACGAGTTTTGGAAAACAAAGGGAACTTAGCGAGTTACCGGGCCCTTTGAGTTCATGTGAAGAATAGGCGGGTTGCCTATATGTTAGCATTTGCCGTCCGACTTAGGAAGCGATGCGTCCGGATCTTTCGTATTGATATGATCGGAAAGTATCGGAGATCCATTCAGTGTTCCCGATTAATGATGACCACGTTAGAGATAGTAACCCGAGTTTTGGAAGTGAGCGATGTCGAAATGTGGTAAGAGTTCGAGTGTCTGGCGACCTCGGGGATCGCATGCGGCCGGTACCATTTGTTGGGTCGTCGGAGCAAGGCTCGCGACAAAGTGACAAAAGTGGTACCATTTGTTGGGTCGCTGAGAAGGTTAATGCCTCGAGCAAAGTGACAAAGCGGTATCTACGACGAGTAAAGAGAAGCGAGCATGTATGACGAGCATAGATGTGATCATTTCTTTTGTAAAGAGAAGGTCGAAGGAAGTATATTTTAGACCCGGTGAGAAGTGTTTTGTGGTGATGATTAGAGGTGTTTCCTCGTGGACTTGGATGTAAGCATTTTTGCGCAAGTTGTTTTACGTGGCGGTGTGGCGGGATTGATTCTCGTAAGTATAGTAGTGAAGACTATCTTGGCGCCGCGTTGTTTGAGACTTAGAAGGAACATTCGGGACGAATGTTTCTAAGGAAGGAGAATGTTATACCGTATTTCCAGTATGTACGCGAGGGCGTGCGTAGGAAATTCGAACGAGAATAGGCTTGGCGAATTATTTTTGTACCTGACACGATTAGAGTCGTTTTTGGTAAAGCGTTTTCCACGACTTTCGTGAGGAATTTCCGGCTATGTCATTTTTAATTTTTGCGGATTTTTAGAGAGGCGAAACATTTTTGGACCAGCGGGAGGGTGACACTTGTCACCTCGTTTAGACTGATAAAAGGAGGCTTGGCCTTGGCCGATTGGTTCATGGTTTTGTGCCTTGTTTTGGCCTTGTTTTGTGTCTTGTTTTGTGCCATGTTTTGTGGAGTAGGGGTTAGGGTGCACTTGGCTTGATTTTGGCCTTACACTTGCCTTGCACTTGGCTAGATCTTGGCCATTGGTTGGCCTTTGGTTTTGCTATAAATACCTACAAGTGATGAACTTTCTTCATCCACAAATATTTTCTAAGTGTTAAATCCTCCTCCCTCCCCTTAGTGTAGAATTCGGCCAAGAGCCTCCCTCCCCATGGCGAGAGCCCTTCCCACTCCTTGGGGTGCTAGCCGTGGGGTCCCCCCCCTAGCCTAGTTGTTTTCGTATAATACCCCCCCTCTTGGTAGAAAGACTCTCAAAAGTATTGTTATAATGCCCAAATTACCTTAGCCGTATACCTTGTTGTATTCTAAGGTTATACTATCTGAAGCCCGTAAATACTATTATACTTCCTTAGTCACAAAACCGAAAACCCTAGGAAAATCTCCATAGTTAGTTGGAGTACTATGTAGAAGTTGGTTAGAACTTCTAAGGGTTGTTTGGGCGGGTTGGAGCACCGGAGTAGGAGCGAAACTTTGCTAAGGATCGACATTAAACTCGGATAATTATGGGCTTATCGAGGTAATTATCTTGTCCTCTATTGTAATTGGAAATTACATATTATTAGAATATATAGTTGAAGTATACTATATATAGAATCGGGCGTAGTTATCGGCAATGTCTTTTGACTTAAGCTGATTTTAAAGAAGAATCTTGACCGTAATTACATAAATTTGTATTACATGAACTTGTGTAGTAGTGCCGTGGAGTAGAATTGTACCCAGTTAGGGTTAGGCGTATAACCCCGGTTGGCTTGGTGGCGGCCTCGTTAGAGGAGGAGATTTCTGTTGTTGCGGGGAGGTCTTTGCCGAATTTTTGGTAGAATGTTCTCTGATGAGATCTAAATGTTAATAAGCGCCTTGTGGCCTTATAGGTTGAAGTACTACGTGTGGCGCGATCTACTTGGCTTAAGGAGTAGCCACGGTTGGAAGTACTTGGGCGTTTTGCTATTAGTCGATAATCGTCGCGAGGTATGTGAACCTCTTCCTATCTCTTCTAGCATGATATGTGTGAACTATGTAGTGCGGTAGGCGTCATGTGCTAAATGTATTTAATTGGTTTAAAACATAAAGTGTTATAACGGCTTTATGGGAAATCGGTTATAAACAGCTTTATGTTGGTAAGAAAATACTTGTGGTTTTTAAAAGGTAACTGATTTGAACTATAACTGGCTTGTTATGTGTTAATAGAGAATGTTATACCCCGTATTTCAGTATATGCGTGAGGAATACGTCTGAAGTTAGCCTTAAAAGTTAGGCTTGGGCGAAAATTATTGGGCCTGACTCACAAAGCGATTGGTTTTCCGACGAAGCGTTTCCACGACTTTCATAGGATAAATTCCGGCTATGTCATTTCTTATTTTGCGGATTTTTCGAGAGGCGTAACACTTTGGACCAATGAGAGGCGACACTTTCCACTCTCATTGGTGGACTTGTCACGGCAATAGGGCGATTGGATGACAATCCTTGTCATAAAGTTGGATAGATATTTTGTGTGCAAGTTGGCTAGGTACACTTGCCCTAATCTTGACCTTACACTTGCCTAGCACTTGGCTAAATCTTGGCCATTGGTTGGCCATGTCTTGACCTATAAATACCCCTCTTGAGATGAAGAGTTCTTCATCCACTAAAGCTTTCAAGTCTTGAAAAACCCTCCCCTCTCCCTTGTGAGCAATTCGTCCAAACACCCCGCCCCCGGTGAGGGTAGTTTTGGCGAGGCCCTTCCACTCTAGCCTGGCGAAACCTACCACCACTCCCTTGGTAGGAAAGTTGCCTTCTAGTATTGTTATAATGCCCAATTTAACCTAGCCCAAATTCCTTAGTACTTAGTAGAAGTTGTGGGAAACTTCTAAGGATTCTTGGAGCGCCTTGGAGCTTTGGATTAGGAGCTAAACCTCGCTCAGGATCGACTTTTTACTTGGATATTATTGGGCTTATCGAGGTATATAATCCTAACCCTCTTTTGTAATTAGAAAATACTTACTGTTGTAGAATAAGAATAAGTATAAATACTTAGAAGGTTGTTATGGAATAGAATTGAACTGTAACACCTTAGAAGGGTATAAAAAGAAGGATATACGAACTGTACTTACATAGGATTTGTTTTCCTGATGAACTTATATAGCTCAGGGTAGGGTTGTGCTGCCCGACTTTCCGTAGAATTGAGGACCCTCTGTTTAGAATGACCTACGAATAGTCTAGACTTTGATAGATATCTGTGACTATTATAATTTGATTCTCTGCGCGACATACTCGACTTGGCGGTGGATTTGTAGAGAAGGTATGTGATTCTTCCTAAAGCATGATATTTTACAATATGTATATAGTACGGTGAGCGTACATGTGTTAACTGAATAATACTTACGGCAATGCCTCGGCTTAAGCTGAATAAAGCGTCTGGCAATGCCTCACGGCTTAAGCCTGAATAATAAAGAACCGAAAACATTTCAAAAGGACTACTGAACCATTTATTAACAGAAGAGAACTAATTGGTTTTTAAACAGAAGCTTAAGAGTTATACTAGCTTTATGGGAAGTAAGTATAACCACTTAAGATTGATAAAAGAAACAAGTTTGCCTATGTGTTTATAACAGACTTATATTGTGAAAAGAATAATAAGATGGTTTGATAAGTAGACATGATATGATGCTATGTGTGTTAGTATCTTGTAACGTTTGTATAGGTGAGTATCCTTGTTGTGCTTATGTTACTTAAAGATAAGTTGTTATGTTAGTATACTATCACTCACCTCTTGAGATGATACCGGGGGTTAAGCTGCCCTCCGATGCGGGGTAGACTCAGGCGGTCTGGGACCATGATTCGAGAATACCTCATGCGGGTCGGAGGGCCTATCTTGCGGGCTACGAGAGTTCCAGGTTAGTATGCGGGGTTATGCCTCATGCGGTCTATGTGGCCATGCGGACAGCGAGTCCAGGACGATGCCGAGGAGTAGCTACCCTCGATGCGGGGTTATACCTCATGCGGGCCCATGCGAGTGGCCTATGCGGACTCCGGGAGTCCAGGATTAGGCTTGCAGAATGAGGATGTGGGCGAGTGGCCTGTTTGATCATTCGCGGCCTAGACAAGGCGTATTACGATTACCTAGTGTTGCTATTGTTTTTTATGTGGCACTATGTGCGGTTTCCTTGTTTGTTTCACACATATTTGTAAACCTGGTTTTGATATGTTTTCATTTAAGTACTTCTGATTTCGCATACTTAGTACTGTTATGCGACCTCCTTGGGCTGCGTTCATGCGGTAAGAGCGGCAGTGCTAGATCCGTATCCTTAGGATCTACGTTGGTGTCGTGAGCTCCATCTCTTCCGAGGCTCTACTTTTGGTATGATCTCCTGTTGTAGTTAGTTTTATGCGATCGAGGTATGGCGGGAGCCTGTCGCCATAGTTGTATATTTCCTTAAGTGCAGTAGTCATATTTATGCGATTAGTCGGATGTAATCGCTAAAACATGATTATATATATATCTTAAAAGCGATGTTTTCTCACATAATCTATGTCTTGTTTTATAAACTGTTTCATGTCTTGCTTTATGTTTCGATTACTACGATGTATGACTACTTGGGTGCCGGTGAGCACGATCCACGAACCGAGGCAGTCGTGACAAAAGTGGTATCGAAGCGATTAATCCTCGGAAAGTGTCTCTGACCGTATCTAGTAGAGTCTTGATGATCGGTGTGTTGTGCACCACACCCAGCATCAGGAGGCTATTGGATATTTAGGATTGGTTTCCGTTCTTCGCATTCCGAGATCGGGCGTTCGAGCTGTGTTATAGGTTGGACCCCTCTATCGTCTTCCTTTCTATATGATTATGCCTCGCGTAAGGCAACCGGGCCCGGAAGGGCAAAGCGTAGAGGCGCTAGCGAGACACCCAGTCACGAGGCTCGAGCCCGGTCTATACGAGGCGGCGAGTTCTATGGCGCCGCCCGGCCCAGAGACCACAGTACCACACCTCGCATCCCACGATGCAGGCGGAGGAGTTAGGTACAAGGAGATAGCCTTTTGGCTAAAGTTGTGGCCCGACACGGAGAGCTGGATCTGGCGATTCGATTCAGCTCGATGCCGTCGCACCGTTGTTCACCCAGGCGAGAGTTTGAGGCTCTACGAGACTTCTTGGTAGCCGCCGGAGTTTTATGGATCGAGGCGGAGGATGATCGCGAGGAGTTCATCCGTCGGCTTGAAGGATTTTGAGAGTGATCGGGCGTCGGAGACCGAGTCGTGATCTTTGGTTCACATAGGCTGCGTGATACGCGATCGATTGGTTTGATTCATGGGAGTTATCGGGAGAAACCAGCGTCCCAGCCTACTTGGGATGAGTTCTCGAGGCTTTCCTCACTTCTTGCCTCGCGGATGAGGAGGCGCGGGTGATAGATTTTACTCTGAGGCGAGAGAGGGCCTTTGTCGGGAGTACAATGTCGAGTTTGATTCATTGGCTCGATATGTCCCAGCATTGGTAGCGATATGGAGGATAGGGTGCACCGCTATGTCACCGGGCTGAAACGACTATATGGCGAAGTCATGTGCGGGGTTTCTCTCGGTAGGTATGGACATTACCGCGTGCGAGCTCACGCCCTTGGATGCGAGGCGCGAAGGTCGGCGAGTGGGCGACGGCGAGAAGAAGGCGGGGCGGGAGGTCTTACGGTGGTTATCGTGGTGGCGGCCTCGGCGGCGATCTGGGTCGCACCACGGCCCGGCCAGAGCACTCTGCACCGTCCTCGGCCACGACCACGATTTTGAGGCGGACGGGGCCCCGGGGCTTGAGCGTCGAGTAGCGAGGTGCGGCGTCGGGACCACCCGGTGTGGCGTCGGTAGATCCCATTACGGGAAGTGTGGTACTACTTTTGGATCTTGTTACGATTGTGGCGGCGAGGTCACTGCGGCGTCCGGCCGGGCGTGGCGGTGGTAGGGCTCGACGCCGAGTTACATTGCGCTTCATCATCTCCTACGATTACTCGCCGGGCGAGGTGCTCATGGGTCGGCCAGTCGCGGCGAGGCCGTGGCTCGGTCGATTCGCGGTCCTCGAGAACGCATTTATGCTTTGTCGGCCAGCGGGATCGGGAGGCCTCACCGATGTCGTCGCAGTACCTTATCGGTTCTGGGTTTGATATGTATGCTTTGATAGATCGGGTTCTACTCTGTCTATATATCTCCCTTGTTGCTAGTAGGATAGGGATAGAGCACGAGTCCATAGACCGCTTTCGAGTAGCTACGCCGATGGGTGATTCGGTGGTAGCTCGGCGGGTATATAGAGCTTGTCTGTGATCATTCTGATCGTCGGACCACGCCGACTTGATAGAGTTGGAGATGATTGACTTCGATGTGATCATGGGGATGGATTGGCTAGCTTCTGCTACGCCAATGTAGACCGCAGAGAGAATAATGCAGTTCGATTTCTGAGGCCGGTTGTTGAGTGGGAGAGCACGGTATCGTAGAGGTGGGTTTATTTCCTACCTCAAGGCTAGGAAGATGGTGCGAGAAGGGTATATCTACCATCTCGTTGGTGTTTGATCTGAAGGCTGCGGTGCGATTTTCCGTCGATTCGATGGTCGAAGTTCCCAGGCGTGTTTCGGATGACCTCGGGTATCCTCACGAGAGGAGATCGAGTTTTGTATAGATGTGTTGCGGATACTCGGCCTATTTCCATTCCGCCATACGAATGGCACTGCCGAGTTGAGAGAGTTGAAGGATCGGCTTAGGGATTTGCTAGAGAAGGGCTTCATTAGGCCTAGTGTTTCTCCACAGAGGCGCCGGTATTGTTCGTGAAGAAAAGAAGGGCGGGGCCAGCGCGTGTGTCGATTGAGCGGTGAACAAGGTGACCATTAAACGAATACCCCGCTTCCGAGATTGATGATTTGTTCGACCCGGTTGCGAGTGCGAGATGTTTCTCAAGATTGATCTGCGATCGGGCTATCATCAGTGCGAAGTCGAGAGGTGGATGTCCCTAGATCGCATTCGGACGATGCGGGCATTATGAGTTGGTCATGTCTTTTGGGTTGACCAATGCTCGTGGTATTCATGGATTTGATGAGCGAGTGTTCAAACCATTTTGGACACGTTTGTGATAGTGTTCATTGATGATATCTTGGTTTATTCTCGCTCGAGCGGGAGCATGCGGAGCATTTGAGGCTGTCTTGTGATTCTCGAGACCAACAATTATGCGCCAAGTTTTCCAAATGTGAGTTTTGGTTAACTTGATGGCGTTTCTTAGGCATATTATGGTGATGGCATTCGAGTTGTCTGGCCAAGATCGATCGAGGACTTGGCCTGAACTACTACTCAGCGAGGTTCGCGATTTTACGGGCCTTGCAGGTATTATCGGTTCGTGGAGAAGTTTGCTTCTATCTACGCACCGTTGACTAGGTGACTCGGAAAGGCGACCAAGTTTGATGGTGATGCTTGTGGCGGGGTTTCGATTCTTTGAAAAGAGGCGGCCGCCCCGTTCTTACTCTTCGGAGGTCGGATGGTTATGTCGTGTCTTGTGATCGTCGGGCATCGGGTTGGGATGTGTGTTGATGCAGCATGGCGAGTTATAGCATATGCATCCCGACGGTGAAGAAACACGAGAGGAACTACCCCCGTGATTTGGAGTTGGCGGTGTGATTCACGCTTTGAAGATCTGGAGGCACTATTTGTATGGGGTTCACGTGGATATTTTTCTGCACCACAAGAGCCTCGGTATATCTTCACGAGAGGAGTGAACTTACGGCGAGGCGGTGGTTAGAGTTGCTTAAGGATTACGATGTGGACATCTGTACCACCCGCAAGGCCAATGTTGTGGCGAATGCCCTTAGTAAATGGTCGATGGGAGCCTATCGGATGTGCGGCTAGAGAGAAGGGACATGGTTCGTAATTTGCACGATTAGCGAGCCTTGGTGTCCGTTTGATTGATTACGATAGCAATGGGGTTAGAGTTCGTGAGGTTGCGAGTCTTCCATCGTTGAGGAGGTGAAGAGGCAATTCGAGATCGGCTTTGATTCGATATCGTGATCTGACTCTTCGTGAGGCAAGGGTCGCTTGAGGTAGCTTTGATGGGGTGCTAAGGTTTGGCGAGTTGTGTGTTCCGGATGTTTGAGGACTTGGCGAGTTCTTGGGAAGCACACGGTAGCGCGTTACTCTATCCATCGGGTCGACCAAGATGTACCACGACCTTAGATCTGTGTATTGGTGGGATGGCTTGAAGAGGGCGTTGCGAGTTCGTAGCTCGGTGCCGTGTTGTCGGCGGTGAAGGTAGAGCACGAGAGACACGGTGGGTTATTCTGGCGATAGAGATCGACACGGAAGTGGGAGGTAATCAACATGGACTTCATCACGAGATCACCTCACTCGGAGAGACATGATTCTATATGGGTTATCGTCGACGGTGTGAAATCAGCCCACTTTCTTCCGTCGGGGCGACTTTTGGTGAGGATTATGCGAACTTTACATCAGAGATCGTCGGTGCATGGAGTCCCTACCGATCATATCGAGCAGAAGGCCCGATTTACGGCAACTTCAGAGGTCCTTCGAGAGGTTTAGGGGCGGTGAGCACAGTCGCATTTCATCCACGAGACGACGACAGCGAGCGCACTATCCGCACTCGAGGATATCTGCGAGCTGTGTTATTGACCGATGGTAGTTGGGAGGATCATTTGCCTCTAGTTGAGTTCGCGTATAATAATAGCTACCACTCCGGTATTCGGATGGCGCCTTATGAGGCCTTGTATGGGAGGAAGTGCGGTCGCCTATAGGTTGGTTCGAGGTGGGCGAGTGCGGCTAGTGGGACCAGATTTGGTGCAGCTGATGGATAAGGTGAAGCTTATCCAGAGCGGCTATTGACGGCTGAGTCGGCAAGTCGTATCACGATCATCATCGTCGACATCCGGTTTGCGATTGATGATTGGGTTTTCTGAAGGTGTCACCCATGAAGGGTGTGATGAGATTCGGGAAGAAGGAAACTCGGCCCAGGTACATTGGGCGTTTGGTGTCGCGAGGTAGGCAAGGTTGCCTATGAGTTGAATCTGCCGTCCGTCTGGAAGCGATGCATCGGTGTTTCACGTTTCTATCTTTGAGAGATGTATCGGGGATCCATCTAGGGTACATCCGATTGGCGATGTCCGGTGGCCAGGGGTTATCGTATGAGAGATTCCCATAGCGATAATCGATCGTCGAGTTAGGCGTCTGCGGACGAAGGGCGTGGCTTCCGTCAAAGTCTTGTGGCGGAACGAGCTCGAGGAGGAGATGGCGTGGGAAGCCGAGGAGGACATGAGGCGAGATACCATCACCTATTCCCACACCTCGGATAACCTACTTTCCTACTTATTGATTCAATTGACTTATGTGCTAAGTGTTTTTGCGGCTGCTTAGGTTGTTAAGAACCTTATCTTTAAGCGTCTTGGGAAGGAACATTCGGGCGAATGTTTCTAAGGAGGAGAATGTTATACCCAGTATTTCCGGAGTATGCGTAAGGGAATACGTCTGAAGGTTAGCCTTAAAAGTTAGGCTTGGGCGAAAATTATTGGGCACAACTCACAAAGCGATTGGTTTTTCAGGCTAAACGTTTCCACGGCTTTCATAGGATAAATTCCGGCTATGTCATTTCTTATTTTTGCGGATTTTTCAGAGACGTAACACTTTGGACCAATGAGAGGCGACACTTTCCACCTCTCATTGGTGGACTTGTCACGCAATAGGGCGATTGGATGACAATCCTTGTCATAAAGTTGGATAGATATTTTGTGTGCAAGTTGGCTAGGTACACTTGCCTAATCTTGACCTTACACTTGCCTAGCACTTGGCTAAATCTTGGCCATTGGTTGGCCATGTCTTGACCTATAAATACCCCTCTTGAGATGAAGAGTTCTTCATCCACTAAAGCTTTCAAGTCTTGAAAAACCCTCCCCTCTCCCTTGTGAGCAATTCGTCCAAACACCCCTCCCCCTTTGAGTGAAGTTTTGGCCGAGGCCCGTCGCCCCGCTAGCCTAGCGAAACCTACCCCACTCCTTGGTAGGAAAGTTGCCTTCTAGTATTGTTATAATGCCCAATTTAACCTAGCCCAAATTCCTTAGTACTTAGTAGAAGTTGTGGGAAACTTCTAAGGATTCTTGGAGCGCCTTGGAGCTTTGGATTAGGAGCTAAACCTCGCTCAGGATCGACTTTTTACTTGGATATTATTGGGCTTATCGAGGTATATAATCCTAACCCTCTTTTGTAATTAGAAAATACTTCTTTGTTGTAGAATAAGAATAAGTATAAATACTTAGAAGGTTGTTATGGAATAGAATTGAACTGTAACACCTTAGAAGGGTATAAAAAGAAGGATATCTGTTGTACTTACATGGGAATTTGTTTTCTGATGAACTTATATAGCTCACGGGTAGGGTTGTGCTGCCCGACTTTCCGTAGAATTGAGGACCCTCTGTTTAGAATGACCTCTGAATAGTCTAGACTTTGATAGATATCTGTGACTATTATAGGTGATTCTCTGCGCGACATACTCGACTTGGCGGTGGATTTGTAGAAGGTATGTGATTGTTCCTAAATCATGATATTTTAAAATAAGTATATAGTAAGGTAGACGTACATGTTTTAACTGAATAATACTTACGGCAATGCCTGGCTAAAGCTTGAATAAAGCGTCTGGCAATGCCTCACGGCTTAAGCACGAATAATAAAGAATCGAAAACATTTCAAAGGACTCTTGAACCATTTATTAAGCAGAAGAGAACTAATTGGTTTTGAAGCGAAGCTTAAGAGTTATACTAGCTTTATGGGAAGTAAGTATAACCACTTAAGATTGATAAAAAGAAACAAGTTTGCCTATGTGTTTATAATGGACTTATATTGTGAAAAGAATAATAAGATGGTTTGATAAGTAGACATGATATGATGCTATGTGTGTTAGTATCTTGTAACGTTTGTATAGGTGAGTATCCTTGTTGTGCTTATGTTACTTAAAGATAAGTTGTTATGTTAGTATACTATCACTCACCTCTTGAGATGATCTGGGGTTAAGGCGCCTCCGTCTGGGGTAGACTCGGTGATGCAGGACCATGATTCGAGAATACCTCATGCGGGTCGAGGGCCTATGCGAGCTCACGAGTTCGAGTTAGTATGCGGGGTTATGCCTCATGCGGTCTATGTGGCCATGCGGACAGCGAGTCGGGGCGATCAGGAGTAGCTACCCTCGATGCGGGGTTATACCTCATGCGGGCCCACGCGAGTGGCCTATGCGGACTCGGAGTCCGAGATTAGGCTTGCGGGAATGAGGATGGGCGAGTGGCCTGTTTGATCATTCGCGGCCTAGACAAGGCGTATTCTGATTACCTATTGTTGCTCTTGTTTGTGATGTGGCACTATGTGCGGTTTCCTTGGTTGTTTCACACATATTTGTAAACTGGTTTTTGATATGTTTTCATTTAAGTACTTACAGTTTCGCATACTTAGTACCTGTTATCGACCTCCTTGAGGGCTGCGTTCATGCGGTAAGGGCAAGCAGTGCTAGATCCGCATCCTTAGGATCTCTACGTTGGTGTCGTGAGCTCCATCTCTTCCGAGGCTCTACTTTTGGTATGATCTCCTGTTGTAGTTAGTTTTTATCTGATCGTGGTATGGCGGGGAATGTCCGCCATAGTTGTATATTTCCTTAGAGTGCAGTAGTCATGTTATGCGATTGTCGGATGTAATCGCTAAAACATGATTATATATATATCTTAGAAAGCGATGTTTTCTCACATAATCTATGTCTTGTTTTATAAACTGTTTCATGTCTTGCTTTATGTTTCCGATTACTCGATGTATGACTACTTGGGTGCCGGTAAGGCACGATCACGGCCCGGGCAGGTCGTGTGAAGAGAACTTAAGTAATACTTGGTTTTGAAAACTTAAGAGTTATACTAGCTTTATGGGAAGTTAGGTATAACGGCTTAAGAATGTTTCTTGATTTGAAATCGAATGTGTATCGACAAACCACTGCAGCGTTAATAAAGGAAAATGTTTTGAATAATTAAGTATTATTAAAACCGAGAAACTTCCATCTGCATAGAAGCTAAGATGAGACAAAATGATATTTCCTAGATCATGGCTGTTGTAATAAGATTGTTATAAACAAGAATATCCTACTCACATATAAGGCCTATGTTTCTCCGATTGTTTAAAAGAGAATTATATTCTTAAATGAATAAGACTATGAACTACTGAAACCTTTCAAAAATAAAGCGTGAACATTTGAAATTAGGCAAACTTGGGCGTTTGGAAAATAATGTTGTTACTTGATTTTACAAAGGTAAGAGTTTTGGTTTTCTTAAAAGGGCGATCACTCTATTTTATACTACGGTTATTGTGTGACTTATGTGAAAGAAGCAGATCTTTTAAAGATTTAATGTGTGAAGTACTTTGGGGATAGATACAGAACTTGTTAGTAGAAAGTACCTTGTGTGAATAACTTGATTGTATTGGTTTGTGATAGCCTTGTAATACTTTCTTGTTGATTTGATAAGTAAACATGTTAGGATGCTACGTGTGTTAGTATCTTGTGATGTTAGTGTAAAGGGTTTTCCTCATTGCGCTTAAAGTTGTTTGACTATCAGTTATGTTGGTATTGTACCACTCACCTTGACTTGTGCGGAGGTTAAGGCGCCCTCCGATCACGGGGTAGACTCGGTGATGCAGGACCATGATTCGAGAATACCTCATGCGGGTCGGGGATCCATGCGGAACTACGGAGTTCGTGTTAGTGTCGCGGCCTTTATGGTCATGCGGTCTTTATGGCCATGCGGTGCGAGTCGGGGCGATGCCGGAGTAGCTACCCTCGATGCGGGGTTATACCTCATGCGGGCCTATGAGGTTGGCCTATGCGGGCTGCGGAGAGTTCGGGGCTAGACGCGCACATTTGATCTGCGGGCAGTGACGGCTTTTATCATGTGGCCGGTGCAGGCGATATCATGACACGATTTATGACCTTGTTGAATGCGTAGGTGTTAGTAGTCGGCTATGCCTTCGTACCTACTGTCTTGTTTTATTAGAACACAGGTGGGACACTGGTGTTCATGTGTATTCCTTGGTGCTTGTATATCATAAAGCTGGCGGTGAGGAAGGTATTCCAGGCATGATTGATGTTGTGGCGTGAGACCCATTGTTATGTTTGAGTGATGACTTTGAGGCGTGAGTCCACGACTTGATATGATCGCTTGTTTATTGTGGCTGTAGTTTTGTTATCATACATGTCTCACCTTTATATAGACTACTATGATTCCATTTACGATATTTTGATTTCACATACTCTAAATTTTTGTTATCTTGACCTCCTTGGCTGCGTTCATCTGCGAGTAAAGGTACACGATCGTTGATCCTCGCTCTTAGGAGTCACGATTCGGTAACTGGGAGAGCTCCGTTTCTCGGAGGCTTGTCTTAGTATAGTCCCTGTTGTTGTAGGTGCTTACATTCGGGGTATGGCGAGCCACTGTCCGTCGTTGTTGTCATATCATTCGTAAGTGCAGTAATCTTTGGGCGGGGTTTGTAAAAAGGATTAAACTGTTCATGTTGAAAAAGTTGTTGTTTATATATATGCCGAAAGACAAGTTTTTCTCAGATTATTGTTTCATATTTCATAATATGTCTTGTATCGTTTTATGTTCCGCTGATTACTCTGATGTTGTATCACTAGGGTGCCCGGGGTAAGGCACCAGTCACGGGCCCGGAATCGGGTCGTGACATTGCCTATATGTTAGCATTTGCCGTCCGACTTAGGAGGCAGTACGTCCGGTCTTTCGTATTGTTATGATCGGGGAAGTATCGGAGATCCATCCAGAGTGTTCCCAGTTAATGATGACCACATTGGAGATAGTAACCCTGAGTTTTGAAGCGACGATGTCGAGAAATGTGGTAAGAGTTCGAGTGTCACAGACCTCGGGGATCGCATGCAGCCCGGTACCATTTGTTGGCTCGCCGGAGTGACACTAGAACCTCGCGGCAAAGTGACAAAAGTGGTATCACGACGAGTAAAGGGAGAAGCGAGCATGTATGGCGAGCATAGATGTGATCATTTCTTTTGTAAGGAGAAGGTGCGAAGGAAGTATATTTTAGACCCCGGAGAGAGGTGTTTGTGGTAATGTTTGAGGTGTTTCCTCGTGGACTTGGATGGAGGTATTTGCGGGTGTTTCGTGGCCGTGGCCATGTGTGGCGATTGTTCTCGTAAGTATAGTAGTGAAGATTATCTTGTGGCGCGTTTGTTTTGAGACTTAGAAGGAACATTCGGACGAATGTTTCTAAGGAGAGAATGTTATACCCGTATTTCGGAGTATGTATGCGTGGGGCGTGCGTAGAAAAATTTGAACTTTTAAATAAGGCTTGGCGAATTATTTTGTGCACAACACGGTTAGAGTCGTTTTTAAATGAAGCGTTTCCTGACTTTCGTAGGAAAATTCGGCTATGTCATTTTTAATTTTTGCGGATTTTTCAGAGACGAAACATTTTGGACCAACAAGAGGCGACACTTGTCACCCTCTCATTGGAAGGACTTGGGCGG
Organism: Przewalskia tangutica; assembly: GCA_029844215.1. Taxonomy (NCBI): domain Eukaryota; kingdom Viridiplantae; phylum Streptophyta; class Magnoliopsida; order Solanales; family Solanaceae; genus Przewalskia; species Przewalskia tangutica. Next base: position 77,381,519 of record CM056734.1, read on the forward strand.
TCAAGGGTGGACGAAATGGGTTGGCTTTTGTCAAGTAGTAGGTAGGATATTTTGGTGGTAGATGGATAAGGTGCACTTGGCATGATCTTGGCCTACACTTGCCTTGCACTTGGCATGATCTTGGCCATTGGTTGGCCATGGCTTGACCTATAAATACCCACCGCTTTGATGACTTCTTCATCCATTCCACAAAGTTTCTAAGTCTATCAAGCCTTCCCCTCTCCTTGTCGTGTTTCGTCAAACACCCTCCCCTTTGAGAAGGCCCTTTGGCGAGAGCCCTTCCCCTCGGCGAGAGTACCCACTGAGTGGGAGTAGGCCGAGGTATACTCCACTTGTGGTGTTGTCTCGTATAAATACCCACTCTTGGTAGAAATACTCTCAAAGTATTGTTATAATGCCCAAATTACCTTAGCCGTATACCTTGTAGTATTCTAAGGTTATACCTATCTGAAAAGCCAGTAATACTATTATACATCCGTCGGTCACCAAACCGAAACCACAGGAAAATCTCCATGGTTAGTTGGAGTAGTATGTAGAAGTTGGTTAGAACTTCTAAGGGTAGTTTGGAGCGGGTTGGAGCGCGGAGTTGGAGCTAAACGTTGCCCGGGATCGACTTTATACTTGGATAATTATGGGCTTATCGAGGTAAATATCTTGTCCTCTATTGTAATTGGAAATTACATGATTGTTAGACTATATAGTTGAAGTATACTATATATAGAATCGAGCGTTGTTATCGGCAATGTCTTTGGACTTAAGCTGAATAATAAGAAACCTTTTCGATAGAAGAGTCTTGATCAGTAATTACATGGGACGTATTCTGATGAACTTGTGTAGCTTTTATGTGAGGTAGAATTGTGCGTCGGATTAGGCGTATAACCCCCTGGTTGGCTTGGTGGCGGCCGTTAGAGGAGGAGATTTACGCTGTTGCGGGGAGGTCTTGAATTTTACGTAGAATGTTCTCTGAAGAGATCTAAATGTTAATAAGCGCCTTGTGGCCTTATAGGTTGAAGTACTACGTGTGGCGCGATCTACTTGGCTTAAGGAGTAGCCGGCGGTTGGAAGTACTTGGGCGTTTTGCTATTAGTCGATACTCGTCGCGAGGTATGTGAACCTCTTCCTATCTCTTCTAGCATGATATGTGTGTAACTATGTAGTGCGATGACGTCATGTGTTAAATGTATTTGATTGGTCTAAAACATAAAGTGTTATAACGGCTTTATGGGAAGTTGGTTATATGACTTTATGTAGGTAAGAAAATACTTGTGGTTTTTAAAAGATGGCCAGATTTGAACTATAAGCTTTGGTTATGTGATAATAAAGAACTTGAAGTATTTCAAAAGATTTTTGAATCATTTTGAAAGAAGAAGTATCTTGGGTTTTGAAAACTTAAGAGTTATACTAGCTTTATGGGAAGTTAGGTATAACGGCTTAAGAATGTTTCTTGATTTGAATCGGAATGTGTATCGACAAACCACTGCGGCGTTAATAAAGGAAATATTTTGTGATTAAGTATTATTAAAACCAGTAGAAACTTCCATCTGCATAGAAGCTAAGATGAGACAAAATGATATTTCTAGATCATGGTCTTTGTAATAAGATTGTTATAAACAAGAATATCCTACTCACATATAAGGCTTATGTTTCTCGGATGGTTTAAAGAGAATTATATTCTTAAATGAATAAGACTATGAACTCTGAAACCTTTCTAAAATAAGAACCGTGAACATTTGAAATTAGGCAAACTTGGACGTTTGGAAAATAATGTTGTTACTTGATTTTACAAAGGTAAGTGTTTTGATTTACTTCAAAAGATAATCACTCTATTTTCATATACTACGGGTATTGTGTGGTTTTTGTGAAGTAACGTATCTTTTAAAGAGTTAATGTATGAAGTACTTTGGGGATAAAAACCCGATCTTGTTAATCATATAGTAGAAAGTACCTTGTGTATATAACTTGATTGTGTTGGTTTGTGATAGCCTTGTAATACTTTCTTGGTGATTTGTTAAGTAAACATGCTAGGATGCTACGTGTGTTAGTATCTTGTGATGGTTGTGTAAAGGGGTTTTCCCTTCGACTGCGCTTAAGTTGTTTGACTATCAGCCGTTATGTTGGTATTGTACCACTCGCTTGACTTGTTTCGGAGGTTAAGCTCGCCTCCGATGCGGGGTAGACTCAGGCGGTCTGGGACCATGATTCGAGAATACCTCATGCGGGTCCAGGGGATCCATGCGGAACTACGGGAGTTCCAGGTTAGTGTGCGGCCCTTGTGGTCATGCGGTCTTTGTGGCCATGCGGACTGCGAGTCCAGGCGGATGCCGGGGAGTAGCTACCCTCGATGCGGGGTTATACCTCATGCGGGCCTATGAGGTTGGCCTATGCGGAGCTGCGGAGAGTTCCAGGGCTAGACGCGCACATTTGATACTGCGGGCGAGTGACCAGCTTTGATCATGTGACGGTCTAGACAGATATCATGATACAGTTTATGACCTTGTTAGTACTGTGGGTGTTAGTAGTCGGCTATGCCTTCGTACTTACCCTGTACTGTTTTATTAGGACACAGGTGGGACCTGATGTTCATATGTATTCCTTGGTGCTTTTATATCATAAACTGCCGGCAGTGAGGAAGGTATTCCACGGGCATGATTGATGTTATGGGCTTGAGACCCATAGTTATATTTGAGTGATGACTTTGAGGGCGTGAGTCCCTGACTTGACATGACTGCTTATTCTTGTGAACTGTAGTTTGGTTATCATACATGTCTCCTGCTTTATAGACTATTATGATTTCATTTACAGTATTTTTAGTTTCACATACTTGGTACCTGTTGTACTCACCTCCTTCGGGGGGCTGCGTTCATGCCGCAGGTAAAGGTACACCAGTCGTTGATCCTCGCTCTTAGGGTCACAGTTCAGCGTTTGGGAAGCTCCGTTCCTCCGGAGGCTTATCTTGGTATAGTCCCCTGTTGTTGTAGGTGCTTACATTCAGGGGTATAACGGGGCCCTGTCCCGTCGTTGTTGTCAATTCATTCTTAGAGGTCTGTAGTACTGTTATGGGCAGAGTGGTAGAAAGGGATGTAACTGTTCAAATTGTTATTTATATATACTGACGGTAACCGTTTTTGGTTAGCCTGTCTTCTTATTTCACTGTCTTATTACATTGGTTTCATGTATTGTCTTTATGTTCCGCTGATTACTCTGATGTTGTATCACTAGGGTGCCCGGGGTAAGGCACTAGTCACGGGCCCCGGAACGGGTCGTGACAGACCTGGTGTTCATGTGTATTCCTTGGTGTTGCTATATCATAGACTGCCGGCAGTGAGGAAGGTATTCCACGGGCATGATTGATGTTGTGGGCGTGAGACTCATAGTTATATTTGAGTGATGACTTTGAGGGCGTGAGTCCCTGACTTGACGTGACTGCTTACATATTATGTACTGTAGTTTGGTTATCATACATGTCTCCTGCTTTATATTGACTATTATGATTTCATTACAGTATTTTCAGTTTCACATACTTGGTACCTGTTGTACTGACCTCCTTCGGGGGGCTGCGTTCATGCCGCAGGTAGAGGTACATTGATTGTGGATCCTCGCTCATAGGATCACAGTTCAGCGTTTTGGGAAGCTCCGTTTCTCCGGAGGCTCATCTTTTGTATAGTCCCCTGTCAGTGTAGTTACTTGTACATTCAGGGGTATGGCGGGGCCCTGTCCCGTCATAGTTATGGTTACATTCTTAGAAGTGCAGTAAATGCTGTTGTGGCGGGGTTTGTAAAAGGATTTAACTGTTGTGTTGATATATATGTATATATTCGGGAAGGTGGCGTTTTAGTTGCTTTGTTTCATACTTTATGTCTTGTCTCATGTTTTAGTTTTTATTTCCGCTGATTTTCTCTGATGTTGTATCACTAGGGTGCCCGGGGTAAGGCACCAGTCACGGGCCCGGGATCGGGTCGTGACAAAACATTTGCATGGTGATAACGAATTCGAATTTCCAAATTAATCCATTTTATGAGCCATTAGGTTATATATTAATAATGATCTTATCTAATCAGCTGTGAACCTAGAAAGTGTAAAACAAACTGGTTATATCTTAGCTTCTATGCAGATGGAAAATTCTACTCATTCAATATAATAGATTGTCGATTTTTTTTAACGCTGCAATGGCTTGTTCGATACATTTTCTCATTAGTGTTGTAACTTCGCAGGATCAACTCGACTCCAATATTTACTAAAAGCTCTTACCAACATCTCCCATAAGACTTGGTAAGGACTTAAGAATAATTTAGACATGCCTTTAGCATAGAATCAATAACAAGAATACTCCTTAACTTCTAAGAGTAGAATAACTTTTGTGTCACGACCCGATCCCGGGCCCGTGACTGGTGCCTTACCCCGGGCACCCTAGTGATACAACATCAGAGAAAAACCAGCGGAAATAGAAACTCAAGAAAGAAAACAGTGAAATAAGAAAGCGAGCTAACTGACGGTTACCTTTTTGTACATAAATTAAAACTTGAGCGATTCATCCTTACAAACTCGCCACAACAGTGCTACACACCTCTAAGAATTTTGAAACCATAATGACGGGACAGGGCCCCGCCATGCCCCTGAATATACAAAAGTCTACCACTTCAGGGAACCGTACCACAGGACAAGCTTCCGGAGATATGGAACTTTCCGAGAACCGAACAGCGATCCTAAGAGTGCGGATCAGCGAGCTATGTACCTCAACCTGCGGCATGAACGCAGCCCGAGGAGGTCGACAACAGTACCAAGTATGTGGCGAAAAATACTGTAAGTGAAATCATAATAGTCTATATAAAGCAGAAGACATGTATGATAACCAAACTACAGTCCACAACATATAAGCAGTCATGTCAAGATAGGGACTCATGCCCGTGAAATCATCACTCAAATACAACCCGGGAATTTAACTCGCAATGGCGCGTGCCCGTCTCACCTCGATATAAGCATGGCCTGGAACCGTCCTAGTAGGCCCATACCCGTGGACCATCCAACGTGTCGGTATGCCCAAAGGAGATAACAAGATAACAATCTCTGTGGAAGCATACCCGTGGGCTACCCAACGTGTCAGTATGTCCAAACAACTAACAAGAGAATACTCACCGTGGAAGCATACCCGTGGGCTACCCAACGTGTCAGTATGTCCAATCAAATAACAAGAGAATATTCACCGTGGAAGCATACCCGGGCTACCCAACATGTCGGTATGTCCAATCAAATAACAATAATAACACCCACAATGGAAGCATACGTGGGCCTCCCACGGCGTGTCGGTATGTCCATCAAGAATCAATATAGTGGAAGCATACGTGGGAAACCCAACGTGTCGGTATGTCCATCAATCAACGGATAAGCGCCCTCCGAGAGACGCGGTAGCACAGAAATACAACACTTGCACAACAAAAGCTATCACAACAAGCATAGGCCAGTTCAACGTACTTTCATTTCATGTCAACAATTCCGGGTTTCAACCCCAAAATACTACATACTTTCATTCCTTCAAAACAAAGACCTCTTTCTACGTAAAAGCCACACGATACTAACACCCGTAGTATCGAACACATTCAGGTTTAATTCAAGCACTTTAAACACTTTTTAGCACCACGTCAAGTATACCATTTAAAAATCCAATTATCTAACCCTTTTAAGATCAAGGTACTCCTCCCTTTATAACCAAGCCACTTATGTTTTTCCATTCACAAATAGTTCAATAATTGAAAACAAGTTACTTCTCTTTTTCCAAAAAAAATCAAGTTACCATTCTAAATCCAATAATGAATTCATTTCTTTATTTTCCATAAAGTCGTTATAACTAACTTCCCATAAAGCTATTATAACACTTTTAGGTTTTAAAACAAGGCAAGACAAAACCATGCCTTTCTTTTAAACCAAAACACTTCAAATTCTTAAGTCTCTTCCTTTTAGAAAGCGAGTTCCTTACTTTGGAATTTTCAAGAAGATCGAAACTTGATTTCAATAATTCTTATTAGAGCAGCCATGATCTAGGAAATGTAATACAATTTTGTCTTATCTTAGCTTCTATGCATATGGAGGTTTCTACTGGTTTTAATATGATTAATTGTCATTACTTCTTTCCTTTATCAACGCTGCATTGGCTTGTTCGATCCTTATTCCCATTTCCGAAATTTATGTAACATTATTCTTTTAAAAAAACCAAGTACTCATTTCTCACGAATGAGGTTTCACACTTTTCGACACCATTTAGGTCAATTATAAGTCAAGTCTCTTATCTTTTGAAATCCACAAACCATTCTTTAACCGACATAAAGTTGTTATAACAAACTTTCCATACCGCTGTTATAACACTTTATGCTTTAAACCAACAATCACAACTATAAGCCCTTTATGAGACCAAGAGGGCTTATTCTTTAACCACCGAGTACCCATTACTAACGAATAAGATTTTCCTATTTTTCAAACAATCAAGACCTTTACACTTCATATCAAGTCAAGGCACAACAAGGAAATCAAATTCCTTTAACACGCGTGCATCTCTTGCTATATATTTCACAAATAATCATCTTTGAAGAGGATAGGAAGAATCACATACCTCGCGACGATTATCGACGGTTAGCAAAATGCTCCAGACTATCCCCTTAAGAAGAATATGCTACTCGTAGTACTTCAATCCTATAAAGGGTCATAAAAGCGTCTATCAAACTCTAGCTTGAACGTAGAATAAACTAAGTGCAAGGTCCTACATTCTACGGAAATTTGACGGCACTTCCTTTGTTTCTACTTACTATGCCACCTTTTCAAGGCGAAATTCAATAACCAACGCCACATTTAAGGCTCAATTAATTCAGCAATTACAAGGGGATTACGCCTACTAATACGTGTAAAATTCCGCCCCACAAAAACACAAAATAAACCAATAATTTCCATGCCATTCTTGGCCAACAATATAACCAATACTAACCCCTTTCAACTCTTTTCCAATCCAAGTTCTTAGGTCTAACATGATATCTAGTCCTAGACATCTTCAACAACTACAATCCCCCTTTACAACATGTGACGACCAAATTAGTAACCAAATTGAAGTTATCATCTTAAGGCTAACATGCCCATTTCAGTTTCAACAAGACAACAAGATCCAAATCTATACAACTTAAATATAACAGCCTCAGGCTCAATTCTAAACTACTATAACAAGTATTAACCCATATCCAAGAGAAGGGGAAACTTTTACCTTTGGAGAAGCCCACAAAAGCCCCTTTCTTTCGCTTCTTTCCACAAACTCATCCACCAGCTTCCCAAGTTTACCCACACTTTTCCTTGCTCACGCGCTCAACAATCTCCTCTAAGGCAAGGTTTCTTCAAAGATCTAGAGAAAGGAGAGGGTTAAGTAGGAGGTTTCCAAGATGAAATGGCCAAGTCTTCCAAGACTTGGCCCTAAATAGGACCCTATTCTGGTCAAAAGGATGGGAGGGACACTTGTCACCCTCCCATAGGCTTTTAACAAAATATCCCCTGATTTTCGTCTTTTACCGCAGAAAAATCCCGCCTCGGCGCCGCGGCGCTTCCACTTCCGAAAAGTTCCAGCATTCCGGCGCCGCGGCCCTGCATTCCGGCGCCGCGGCGCTGTACCCCTGAACCGAAAACTGCTGCTTTGCCTGACTGCGCACCTAACTTGTAACTTCCATAACTTTCGACTCCGATGTCCTATCGACGAACGGTTTGTTGCGTTGGGAACTAGATTTAACGGACTACACATTAGGCTTTTTAAACACCTCGAAATTCTTAACAACTGGGGTACAACACTCCAAGGTAGACTCAAAATCATCGACACATGTTTGTCAACTTATCTTTCAACTTTCAAATCTTATAATTCTTGGTATGTTCTTATCTTATCTTCTTGAATTTACTGGTGTAACATTTTCCCCTTAGAAACATTCGTCCGAATGTTCCTTCTAAGTCTCCAAAGCAGACAGTATAGTCTTCACCACTGTACTTACAAAAGAATCAGTTATGTCACTCATGGCCATAATATACAAATCACGCAAAACTCTAAACTCCAGCCAATGAGGGATCACCTCTAATATCCCAAAAGCTCCCACCCCTTATGGACTTATCACTCGAATATACTCCACGTATACTATGTACTCCGACAAAGATAACCGTAAAATCTTCCACTCAAGATGGCCTTGCATCCGAGGTCCTAACTGTTATAAATCCTAAAGCTCACAATTGTCTCGTCTCCAGACTTACCCATTTTTAACTACCCATGTTTTCTAATTCACAACTAACACAATGCTATCCGTACATAACACTCAACATGTATCCACCATAACAACATAAACCCGTCTCCTAAGGGCTGAAGATATCTCTGCAACTACTGCCTCACTTTCCCTTTGTCGCTCTAATCATAATCCTGCCCTGCAGGGCGCCTAGCTATATAAGGCGAGGAACCAGCCACCGATCCCGAAGGCTGAGTCATCCTCTGTATCCTCCTACTTGGACATCCTCCCATCCCATGGCCAGCGGCCACGGGTATAACAATCTCCCAAACTAGCACGACACCACGAGGATCATCCTCGCCTCTCTATCCATAGAAGTCCGCGGCGCAACTCAAGAAATCCCGAAGTCTCAGATTATCGGATCTAGGGTGAATCACTGGTACTGCCGGAACCACCGGCTCCCGTCCGTCCTCATTTCCAGCCACCAGCCTAGCTAGTAACTGGGCCATCTCCTTGAACTCATATCCTCGGCTCGCGGCCGTGGGCGGAAACTCTGGTATCGTGGCCTCGATGAAAGCTCTTGCTCTAAACTCTGCTTTGAAAGGCGGCGTCATAAAACTCGTCGTCGAAGTACTATCTCGGTAATGACCGGGCTGTGCCTCGTAACCCTCTGTGTTCTATTCGCAGCTCCCTCTGCTGCCTTGCCCTCCTGGGCTCTGGTTGCCTTGCGTAGAGGCGTAACGGGTACATAAGAATACGCTAGAGGGAGTCCAACTTATAACACAACTCTAAGGCACGATCTCAGAGTGAGAAGAATGGAAACCAATTCTAAATATCCTGTAGCCTCCTGATTATAGATGTGGTGCACAACACACCGATAATCAAGACTCTACTAGATACGGTCTGTAGACACTTTCCGAGGATTAACTGCTCTGATATCACTTTTGTCACGACCGATCCGGGCGTGGTCGTGCCTTACAGGCACCCTAGTGATACAACATCGAGAAAAACCAATGAAATAGAAACTCAAGAAAGAAAACAATGAAATAAGAAAGCAGGCTAACCCAAACGGTTACCTTTTTGTACATAAATTAAAACTTGAACAGTTACATCCCTTACAAACCTGCCCACAACAGTGCTACAAACCTCTAAGAATTTTGAAAACATAATGACGGGACAGGGCCCCGCCATGCCCCTGAATATACAAAAGTCTACCACTTCAGGGAACCGTACCACAGGACAAGCTTCCGGAGATATGGAACTTTCCGAGAACCGAACAGCGATCCTAAGAGTGCGGATCAGCGAGCTATGTACCTCAACCTGCGGCATGAGCGGCCCGAAGGTCGATCTGACAGTACCAAGTATGTGAAACTGAAAAATACTGTAAGTGAAATCATAATAGTCTATATAAAGCAGAAGACATGTATGATAACCAAACTACAGTCCACAACATATAAGCAGTCATGTCAAGATAGGGACTCATGCCCGTGAAATCATCACTCAAATACAACCCGGGAATTTAACCCGCACAATGGCCGCATGCCCCGGCATCTCACCTCGATATAAGCATGGCCCTGGAACCGTCCTAGTGGGCCCATACCCGTGGACCATCCAACGTGTCGGTATGCCCAAAGGAGATAACAAGATAACAATCCCTGTGGAAGCATACCCGTGGGCTACCCAACGTGTCGGTATGTCCAAACAACTAACAAGATAATACTCACTGTGGAAGCATACCCGTGGGCTACCCAACGTGTCAGTATGTCCAAACAAATAACAAGAGAATATTCACCGTGGAAGCATACCCGTGGGCTACCCAACGTGTCAGTATGTCCAATCAAATAACAATAATAACACCCCTAATGGAAGCATACCCGTGGGCCTCCCAACGTGTCAGTATGTCCATCAAGAATCGATATAGTGGAAGCATACCCGTGGGCTACCCAACGTGTCAGTATGTCCATCAATCAACCAGATAGCCGGCCCTCCAACGAGAGACGCGGTAGCACAGAAATACAACACTTGCACAACAAAAGCTATCACAACAAGCATAGGCCAGTTCAACGTACTTTCATTTCATGTCAACAATTCCGGGTTTCAACCCCAAAATACTACATACTTTCATTCCTTCAAAACAAAGACCTCTTTCTACGTAAAAGCCACACGATACTAACACCCGTAGTATCGAACACATTCAGGTTTAATTCAAGCACTTTAAACACTTTTTAGCACCACGTCAAGTATACCATTTAAAAATCCAATTATCTAACCCTTTCAAGATCAAGGTACTCCTCCCTTTATAACCAAGCCACTTATGTTTTTCCATTCACAAAGAGTTCAATAATTGAAAACAAGTTACTTCTCTTTTTCCAAAAAAAATCAAGTTACCATTCTAAATCCAATAATGAATTCATTTCTTTATTTTCCATAAAGTCGTTATAACTAACTTCCCATAAAGCTATTATAACACTTTTAGGTTTTAAAACAAGGCAAGACAAAACCATGCCTTTCTTTTAAACCAAAACACTTCAAATTCTTAAGTCTCTTCCTTTTAGAAAACGAGTTCCTTACTTTGGAATTTTCAAGAAGATCGAAACTTGATTTCAATAATTCTTATTAGAGCAGCCATGATCTAGGAAATGTAATACAATTTTGTCTTATCTTAGCTTCTATGCATATGGAGGTTTCTACTGGTTTTAATATGATTAATTGTCATTACTTCTTTCCTTTATCAACGCTGCATTGGCTTGTTCGATCCTTATTCCCATTTCCGAAATTTATGTAACATTATTCTTTTAAAAAAAACCAAGTACTCATTTCTCACGAATGAGGTTTCACACTTTTCGACACCATTTAGGTCAATTATAAGTCAAGTCTCTTATCTTTTGAAATCAACAAACCATTCTTTAACCTACATAAAGTTGTTATAACAAACTTCCCATAAAGCCGTTATAACACTTTATGCTTTAAACCAACCAATCACAACTATAAGCCCTTTATGAGACCAAGAGGGCTTATTCTTTAACCACCGAGTACCCATTACTAACGAATAAGATTTTCCTATTTTTTCAAACAATCAAGACCTTTACACTTCATATCAAGTCAAGGCACAACAAGGGAAATCAAATTCCTTTAACACGCGTGCATCTACTGCACTATATATTTCACAAATAATCATGCTGAAGAGGATAGGAAGAATCACATACCTCGCGACGATTATCGACGGTTAGCAAAATGCTCCACAGTACTATCCCCCTTAAGAAGAATATGCTACTCGTAGTACTTCAATCCTATAAGGGTCATAAAACGTCTATCAAACTCTAGCTTCGAACGTAGAATAAACTAAGTGCAAGGTCCCTACATTCTACGGAAATTTGGACGACACTTCCTTTGTTTCTACTTACTATGCCACCTTTTTCAAGGCCGAAATTCAATAACCAACGCCACAGTTAAGGCTCAATTAATTCAGCAATTACAAGGGGATTACATGCCTACTAATACGTGTAAAATTCCGCCCCACAAAAACACAAAATAAACCAATAATTTCCATGCCATTCTTGGCCAACAATATAACCAATACTAACCCCTTTCAACTTTTTTCCAATCCAAGTTCTTAGGTCTAACATGATATCTAGCCCTAGACATCTTCAACAACTACAATCCCCCTTTACAACATGTGACGACCAAATTAGTAACCAAATTGAAGTTATCATCTTAAGGCTAACATGCCCATTTCAGTTTCAACAAGACAACAAGATCCAAATCTATACAACTTAAATATAACAGCCTCAGGCTCAATTCTAAACTACTATAACAAGTATTAACCCATATCAAAGAGAAGGGGAAACTTTTACCTTTGGAGAAGCCCACAAAAGCCCCTTTCTTTCACTTCTTTTCCGTCAAACTCATCCACCAGCGCTTCCCACAAGTTTACCCACACTTTTCCTTCTTGCCGCCGCTCCAACAATCTCCTCTAAGGCAAGGTTTCTTCAAAGATCTAGAGAGAAAGGGAGAGGGTTAAGTAGGAGGGTTTCCAAGATGAAATGGCCAAGTCTTCCAAGACTTGGCCCTAAAATAGGACCCTATTCTGGTCAAAAGGATGGGAGGGACACTTGTCACCCTCCCATAGGCTTTTAACAAAATATCCCCTGATTTTCGTCTTTTACCGCAGAAAAATCCCGCCTCGGCGCCGCGGCGCTTCCACTTCCGAAAAGTTCCAGCATTCCGGCGCCGCGGCCCTGCATTCCGGCACCGCGGCGCTGTACCCCTGAACCGAAAACTGCTGCTTTGCCTGACTGCGCACCTAACTTGTAACTTCCATAACTTTCGACTCCGATGTCCTATCGACGAACGGTTTGTTGCGTTGGGAACTAGATTTAACGGACTACACATTAGGCTTTTTAAACACCTCGAAATTCTTAACAACTGGGGTACAACACTCCAAGGTAGACTCAAAATCTGTCCAACACATGTTTGTCAACTTATCTTTCAACTTTCAAATCTTATAATTCTTGGTATGTTCTTATCTTATCTTCTTGAATTTACGGGGTGTAACATTTTTCCCCCCTTAGAAACATTCGTCCCGAATGTTCCTTCTAAGTCTCCAAAACGCAGACGCCGGTATAGTTTTCACCACTGTACTTACAAAAGAATCAGTTATGTCACTCATGACCATAATATACAAATCACGCAAAACTCTAAACTCCATCCAATGAGGGATCACCTCTAATATCCCAAAAGCTCCCACCCCTCATGGACTTATCACTCGAATATACTCCACGTATACTATGTACTCCGACAAAGATAACCGTAAAATATTCCACTCAAGACGGCCTTGCATCCGAGGTCCTAACTGTTATAAATCCTAAAGCTCACAATTGTCTCGTCTCCAGACTTACCCATTTTCAACTACCCATGTTTTCTAATTCACAACTAACACAATGCTATCCGTACATAGCACTCAACATGTATCCACCATAACAACATAAACCCGTCTCACTGGGTCAAGATATCTCTGCAACTCTGCCTCACTTTCCTTTGTCGCTCTAATCATAATCACGCCTGCAGGCGCCTAGCTATATAAGGCGAGAACCCGACCACCGATCCGAAGGCTGAGTCATCCCTCTTGTATCCCTCCTACTTGGACATCCTCCCATCCCATGACCCTGACGACCACAGGTATAACAATCTCCCAAACTAGCACGACACCCTGAGGATCATCCTCAACTCTCTATCCATAGAACTCTGGCGAACTGCAACTCAAGAAATCCGAAGTCTCAGTTATCGGATCTAGGGTGAATCATCGATCTTCGGAACCACCGGCTCCGTCGTCTCATTTCCGACCACCACCTAGCTAATCGCCATCTCCTTGAACTCATATCCTCGGCTCGCGGCGTGGGCTGGAGGCTCTGGTATCGTGGCCTCGTGAAAGCTCGCCGCTCTAAACTCTGAAATTTGGCGGCGTCATAAAACTCGTCGTCAGTACTATCTCGGTAATGACCGGGCTGTGCCTCGTAACCCTCGTGTTCTATTCGCGGCTCCTCTGTTTGCCGCCTCAGGCTCGTTGCCTTGCGTGAGGCGTAGCGGTACATAAGAATACGCTAGAGGAGTCCAACTTATAACACCGTTATACCGTATTTCCAGTATGTATGCGTGAGGAATACGTCTAAAAGTTTGGCCTTAAAGTTAGCCTTGGACGTTTTTGTACACAACTCACTAAAAGAATCGTTTCGACGAAGCGTTTCCACGACTTTCGTAGGGAAAATTCGGCTATGCCATTGCTATTTTTGCGGATTTTTAGAGACGAAACATTTTGGACCAACGGGAGGCGACACTTGGCACCCTCCCATTGGTGGACTTGAATCGTCCATTTGGGCCGAATTGAAGAGCCATGGCACGTTTTTGTGCCTTGTGCACAAGTCAAGGAGTTGGTAGGATGTTTGTGTATAGTTAATCCTCACCCTACACTTGCCTTGCACTTGTCTTCATCTTGGCCATTGGTTGGCCAAGGCTTGAGCTATAAATACCCCAATTAGAGATGAAGAGTTCTTCATCCACAAAGTTATCTTCCAAGTCTTGAAAAAATCCTCTCCTCTCCCTTAGCCTTTCGTCCAACACCTCCCCTGAGTGAGTTTGGCGAGGCCTACCCCTAGCCTAGCCGAAATCTACCTCCCTTGGTAGAAAAGTTGTCTTCTAGTATCGTTATAATGCCCAAAATACCCTAGCCCAAATCCCATAGTACTTAGTAGAAGTTGTGAAGAACTTCTAGGGTTTCTTGGAGCTACCGGAGCGTACAACTTAGGAGCTAAACCTTGCTCAGGCGCGACTTTATCTAGGATATTTTTGGGCTTACCGAGGTAACTAATCCTAACCCTCTTTTGAATTAGAGAATACATACTGTAGTAGTATTGAATAAGTATTAAATACTTAGAAGGATATCACGAATAGAATTGAACTGCTACCACAGTAGAAGGGTTTAAAGAAGAATAATCAAAGCAGATTTACATAGGATTTGTTTTCACGATGAACTTATATAGCTCACCGGGTAGGAGAGTCTTGCCCGACTTTCCGTAGAATTGTGAACCCTCTGTTTAGAATGACCTTGAGTAGTCTTTGATAGATGTCGTGACTATTATAGGTGACTCTGCTGCGCGACATATTAAACTTGGCGGTGGTTTTATTTGAGAAGGTATGTGATTCCTCCTAAAGCATGATATTTTACAATATATAGTACGGTGAGCGTACGTGTTAATCGAATAATAACTACGGCAATGTCTTTGACTTAAGCCTGAATAATACTTATGGCAATGCCTCACGGCTTAAGCCTGAATAATAATTACGGCAATGCCTCACGGCTTAAGCCTGAATAACAAAGAACTGAAAGCATTTCAAAAGAATACAGAATCATTTTTAACAGAAGATAAATATTTGGTTTTTAAAACAAAAGCTTAAGAGTTATACTAGCTTTATGGGAGTTAGGTATAACAACTTAAGAAAGATAAAAAGGAATTTACTTGTTTGTTTATAAAAGCCTTGTATTGATTTACATTAATTGTAGTAAGATTTGTGTGATAAGTAGACTATTCGATGCTACAGGTTATTGTCTTGAAATCTTTGTGTAAGGGGTCATTCTTGCTGCTTACGTTGCTAACCGTAAGTCCGTTGTCTCGTTATTGTATCACCTACCCTCGATCGTTATCCGAGGGCTTGCCCCTGATGCGGTCTATCGGCCTATGCGGTCTGTGAGACTATGCGAAGCGGTATGCTCCGATTGATCATTCCGGTGTTTAGCCTGATGCGGGGATTCCTATGCGGTCTGTTGAGACTACGCGGTCTTTTGAGGCTATGCGGCTGCGGGAGCCTAGGCGGATCTGGGGTTAGCTGCCCCGATGCGGGAATACCTCATGCGGTGCATGTGTGACCTATGCGGGCGGAAGTCGAGGACTAGGCACGCAGAATGATACTATGGGCGATTGGCCTTGCTTCGATCATTCGCGGCCTAGAATAGACACTTCTGCTTTTCCTATTCTTGTTGTTGTTTGTGATGTGACACTATGTGCAATTGAACCGATTGTATTTGTGAAGAGGTTTTAAATACTTTGATTTCATTTCGATTCTTTATAGTTTCACATACTTGGTACTGTTATCTTGACCTCCTTGGTGCGTTCAATCCGCAGTAAAGGCAAGCAGTGCTAGATCCGCATCCTTAGGATCTTTTGCGTTGGTGTCGTGAGCTCCATCTTCTCCGAGGCTCCACTTTTTGGGTATGATCTCCTGTATTGTAGATAGTTTTATGCGATCGAGGTATGGCGGGGCCCTGTCCGCCATAGTTGTTACTTCCTTAAGTGCAGTACTATTGTATGCGGTTGGGATGTAGCTGCAAAACTTGATTATTTATATATGCCGAAAGCGACGTTTTCTTACATAAGCGTGTCTTATTTTATAAAGCATTTCTGTCTTGGTTTATATTTCCATTGGTTACTCGATGTATGGCTACTTGGGTGCCCGGTAAGGCACCGATCATGGGCCGGGCAGGTCGTGACAAAAGTGGTATCGAGCGATTAATCCTCGGAAAGTGTCTCTGAGACCGTATCTAGTAGAGTCTTGATTATCGGTGTGTTGTGCACCACACCAATAATCGTGAGGCTATAGGATATTTAGGATTGGTTTCCATTCTTCTCATTACGAGATCGTGCTTTAGAGTTGTGTTATAGGTTGGACCCTCTAACGTATTCCTTTCTATGTGATTATGCCTCCACGTAAGGCAACCCGGGCCCAAAGGGCAAGCGCAGGAGGCTGCTAGCAGACACCCAGTCACGAGGGCTCGTGCCCGATCTATACCGAGGCAGCGCGAGTTCTATGACGCCGCCCGGCCCAGCGAGACCCAGTACCACACCTCGCTCCCACGGCTGGGCGGAGGTTAGGGTACTGAGAGATGGCCCGACTATTGGCTAAAGTTGTGGCCCGTCTGAGAGAGAGGCTGGATCGGCGATTCAGTTCGGCTCGGCTCGATCGCGCCCATAGTGCACGAGGCGAATAGTTTGAGGCTACGAGATTTCTTGAGTTGTAGCCCGCCGAGTTTTACTGGTCGAGGCGGGAGGATGATCCGCGAGAGTTCATCCGTCACCGCAGAGGATTATGCGGGTGATCGTGGCTTGAGGCGAGGCCGTGACATTCGGTTCGTCGGCCGCGTGATACCGCGATCGATTGGTTTGATTCATGGGAGCTTTCCGGGAGAGCATGCACCTCCAGTGATATGGGATGAGTTTTGAGGCTTTTCTCACACACTTCTTGCCTCCGAGATGAAGAGGCACGAAATGATAGATTCTTGTTCTTTGAGACGGGAGGTCGCACGGTGAGGAGTACAATGTCGAGTTTGATTCTTTGGCTCGATATGTCCTACTGCGTAGCGAGAGATGGAGGACCGGGTGCATCGCTATGTCATGGGCTAGATGATTACATGGCGAGTCTTGTGCGGGTGTGTCCCTTCACCGAGCATGGACATAACCGTATGCGAGCTCATGCACTAGATCACGAGGCGTAGAGACCGCGGGTAAGCGATATCAGCAGCGAGAAGAAGGCCAAGATGGCGGTTCTTTTGGTGGTCCTCGGGGTGGCGGCATCGTGAAGTCGGTTGCACCACGGCCCGGTAGAGTGCTCCTACCTCATTTGGTACAACCCGAGCGATCGGGGCGGTCGGGGCCCGAGGACTTGATTTCGAGTAGCGGGTGCTAACCGTCGAGGTCCGCTCGGTGTGCGTTGTGGTAGATACCATTAGGAGGCGTACTCGGGAGCTGCTATACTTGTGGCGGCGGTCATTTCGCGAGTTTGTCCGACCGGGAGCGGCGCGGTAGTAGGGCCCGATCTCAGTGCATTGCGTTTCTTCATCCCCGACGATTACTCGCCGGAGGCAAGGTACTCATGGACCAGCGGTCGCGGCGGTCGTGGCGCGGGTCGATTCTAGCGGTCCTCGAACCGCATTTATGCTTTGTCGGCCGACAGATCGGGAGGCCTCACCGATGTCGTCGCACGTACTTTATCGGTTCGGGTTTGATGTGTATGCGTTGATAGATCCGGGTTCTACTGCCCTATATATCTCCCTTGTTGCTAGTAGGATAGGGATAGAGCACGAGTCCATAGACCACTTTCGAGGTAGCTACGCCGATGGTGATTCGGTGGTAGCTCGGCGGGTATATAGAGCTTGTCTGTGACCATTCTGATCGTCGGACCACTGCCGATTTGATAGAGTTGGAGATGATTGACTTCGGCGTGATTATGGGGATGGATTGGCTGGCTTCTTGCTACGCCAATGTAGGCTGAGAGAGAGTAGTGCGGTTCGGTTTCTGAGGAGCCGGTTGTTGAGTGGGAGGAGCACGGTATCGCCGAGGTAGGTTTATTTCCTACCTCAAGGCTAGGAAGATGGTGCGAAGGGTATATCTACCATCTCGTTCGGGTGTTTGATCACGAAGGCTGCGGTACAGATTTTCGATCGGTTCGATGGTCGTGAGTTCCCGAGGCGTGTTTCGGATGACCTTCGGTATCCCTCCCGAGAGGAGATTGAGTTTTGTATTGACATATTGCGGACACTCGGCTATTTCCATTCCGCCATACGAGAATGACACTGCCGAGTTGAGAGAGTTGAAGGATCGGCTTAGAGATTTCTTTGGAGAAGGGCTTCATCAGCCTAGTGTTTCTCCCCAGGAAGCGCCGGTGTGTTCGTGAAGAAGAAGGGCGGGGCCAGCTGCGCATGTGTGTTGATTCTGACGGTGAACAAGGTGACCATTAAGAACGAATACCCCGCTTCCCGGGATTGATGATTTGTTCGACCCGGTTGCGAGTGCGAGATGTTTCTCCAAGATTGATCGCGATCGGGCTATCATCAAAGTGCGAGTCGAGAGAGGTGGATGTCCCTAGGGCGCATTCGGGACGATGCGGGCATTATGAGTTCGTGGTCATGTCATTTGGGTTGACCAATGCTCGTGGTATTCATGGATTTGATGAGCGAGTGTTCAAACCATTTTGGACACGCGTTTGTGATAGTGTTCATTGATGATATCTTGGTTTATTCTCGCTCGAGCGAGGAGCATGCGAGCATTTGAGTTGTCTTGTGATTCTCGAGACCGATTATGCGCCAAGTTTTCCAAATGTGAGTTTTGGTTGACTTGATGGCGTTTCTTGGGCATATTGTGGGTGATGGCATTCGAGTGGATCTGGCCAAGATCGGCGATCGAAGACTTGGCCTAGACCTACTACTCCGGCAGAGGTTCGCGATTTTACGGGCCTTGCGAGGATATTATCGGCGGTTCGTAGAAGTTTGCTTCTATCTACGCACCATTGACTAGGGTGACTCGAAAGCGACCAAGTTTGATGGTGATGCTTGTGGCGGGGTTTCGATTCTTGAAAAGAGGCGGCGCCCGTTCTTACTCTTCCGGAGGTCGGATGGTTATGTCGTGTATTGTGATCGTCGGGCATCGGGTTGGGATGTGTGTTGATGCGGCATGGCGGGGTTATAGCATATGCATCGACGGTGAAGAAACACGGAGGAACTACCCCACCCATGATTTGGAGTTAGCGGTAGTGATTCACGCTTTGAAGATCTGGAGGCACTATTTGTATGGGGTTCACGTGGATATTTATACAGACCACAAGAGCCTCGGTATATCTTGACCGGAGGAGCTGAACTTACGGCGAGAGGCGGTGGTTAGAGTTGCTTAAGGATTACGATGTTGATATCCTGTACCACGGGAAGGCCAATGTTGTGGCGGATGCTCTTAGTCGTAGGTCGATGGGAGCCTATCGGATGTGCGACTAGAGAGGAGGACATGGTTCGTGATTTGCATCGATTAGCGAGCCTTGGTGTCCGTTTGATTGATTACGATAGCGGTGGGGTTAGAGTTCGTGAGGTTGCGAGTCTTCCGTCGTCGAGGTGAAGAGGCAACGATTCGAGGATCCGGCTTTGATTCGATATCGTGATACTGACTCTTACGTGAGGCAAGGGTCCTTTTGAGGTAGCACGATGGGGTGCTAAGGTTTGAGGCGGTATGTGTTCCGGATGTTTGAGGACTTGGCGAGTTCTTGGGGAAGCACCTGGTAGCGCGTTACTCTATCCATCCGGTCGACCAAGATGTACCACGACGCCGATCGTGTATTGGTGGGATGGCGAAGAGGGGCGTTGCGAGTTCGTAGCTCGGTGCCCGTGTTGTCGGCGGTGAAGGTAGAGCACGAGGCACGGTGGTTTATTCTGACGATTGAGATCCCGACACGGAAGTGGGAGGTAATCAACATGGACTTCATCACGGGATTACCCGCACTCGGAGAGACGAGATTCTATATGGGTTATCGTCGACGGTGTGAAATCAGCCCACTTTCTTCCGTCGGGGCGACTTTTGGTGAGGATTATGCGGACTTTACATCAGAGATCGTCGGTGCATGGAGTCCCTACTTGATCATATCGAGAGGAGCCCGATTTACGGCTAACTTCGGAGTCCTTCCGAAGGGTTTAGGGCGCAGTGAGCACGAATCTTGCATTTCATCCACGCAGAGCAGACGGACAGAGCGCGTATAACGACCCGTTCGGGGCCGTTCATCGTGCCTTACCGAGCACCCTAGTGATACATACATCGTAGAAAATCAGCGGAACATAAAACATGAGTCATTTAACAAAAGATATAATAAATAAGCAGGCCACCAAAAGCGATTTGCCTTGGTATATACATAAAACACGAGCAGTTTAATCCTTTTACAACCACGCCCACAAGATTACTACAGACCTCTAAGATATACAATGACTATGGCGGGACGGGGCCCGCCATACCCACGAATGTACAAGAACCTACAACTCGGGAACACTGCAAAAGATAAGCCTCGAGAAAGCGGAGCTTCAAATCTGTTGGCTGTGATCCTACGGCGAGGATCCACGGCCGATGTACCTCTACTGCGGCATGAACGCGGCCCCGAGAGGTCGATAACAGTACCAAGTATGTGAAGCGCGCAATATCAGTAAATGAAATCATACTAGTCTATATAAAGCGGGAGACATGTATGATAACCAAACTACGATTCACAACATAAGCGATCATATCGATCGAGGACTCACGCCTCAAGTCATCACTCAAATATAACTATGGGTCTCACGCCCAACATCAATCATGTTCGCATCGTGGCCGCGTGCCCGGATTCTGCATCGGTGTAGACATGTCCATGATGCAACAATAATACCAATTCCCGGCGCCACATGCCCGGAATTCTACCTCGGTGTGAACCGTCCATGTGACATCAACAATAATATCTTGGGTGATCAACCGCCGCGCGTAGCCACATGCCCCGGAATTCTACCTCGGTGTAGACATGTCCATGTAACCACAATAACAATATATCGGGTGTCGACCCGACCGCGTGGCGCGTGCCGGAGTCTGCGTCGGTGTAGACATGTCCATGTGACATCAACAACAAGACGATAATCAAAATGGAAACATACGTGGAATTCTCCATCACCGCCAAGACGTCAAGTAAGTTCTCGACAAGTCGGCCGCCTCTATCGAGAGGCGGTAACGTAAATACCACACTGCACAACAAAGGCTATCATCACGTAGGCAAGTTTCCGCGACAAGCATAGGCAAGTTTCACAACAACAAGCATAGGCAAGTTTCACAACAACGTAGGCAAGTTTCACCTGACTCAAAGTACTTTCATTTTATGCCAAGGTCGGGTTTTAACCCCAAGTACTACATCGTTAAGTTCTTTTAAAAGAGATCCATTTCTTTTATAAAAGTCACCCGATACGTAGTATTAGAATGACCAACCGCTTCCTTTTCAAAACCAAGTAACAACATTCTTTTCCTAAGTTCGGTTTGCCTAGTTTGATTACTCAAGCTTCTCATTTTTCAATTGGTTTCATAGTTCCCAAACTTAATCACTTGATTCCTTTTTAGAACAATTGAGTAACATATGACATATACGTGAGTAGTTTATTCTTATTTATAACGATCTTATTACGTGACCATGATCTAGAAAATGTAATATCATTTTGTCTCATCTTAGCTTCTATGCAGATGGAGGTTTCTACTGGTTTTAATACAACACATCATTATTCAATACATTTTCCTTTATTAACGCTGCAGTGGTCTGTCGATACACATTCTGATTCCCGAAATCAGTAAAACATTATCCCTTTAAAACCAAGTACTCATTACTCACGAATGAGGTTTCACACAAACATCCTCATTAAAACAAATAAGTTAAGTCTCTTATCTTATAAGATCAAGTCTCTTAACTTCTAACATCAGTAAAACCATTTTCTTACCTACATAAAGCTGTTATAACCAACTTCCCATAAAGCCGTTATAACACTTTATGTTTTAAAAACAATCAAACACAGTTAACACATGTACGTCTACCGTACTACATAGTTCACACATATCATGCTAGAAGAGATAGGAAGAGGTTCACATACCTCGCGACGATTTATCGACAATAAGCAAAATGCTCCAAGTACTACAACGCACTAGCCCTTTCCACTCGCCGGTAGAATACGCTACTCTTAGTACTTTCACCTATCAACGTCAAACCGACTATTACCCCCAAAACATCAGTTTTTATCTTTCTATATAAAATTCGTGACACCTCCCCATGACAGCGTAAATCTCTCTCTCTATCGAGGCGGCTACCAAGCCAACCGGGGGTTTACACGTCTAACGGGCGTGTACAATTCTACACAAGCCTCTTGCTGTCACCACATGTAAATACGATTGATTCGGTTCTTTATTCTTGGGCTTAAGTCAAAAGACATTGCGAATACTAAGTAGTTCCATATATAGTATACCTCAACTATATACTCTAACAAGCATGTAATTTCCAATTACAATAGAGGACAAGATAATTACCTCGATAAGCCCAAAATTATCAAGTTATAATGTCGATCCTGAGCAAGGTTTAGCTCACTCATGCGCTCCAAACCACTCCAAACAACCCTTAGAAGTTCTAACCAACTTCTACTCAAATACTTCAACCAACTATGAAGATTTCCTTGGGGTTTCGGTTTGAGACTAAAAAGGACAAAAGGTAGTATTTAGGACTCTACGTAAAGAGGTATCTTTGGAATACTACAAGGTACAAGGCTAAGGTATTTTGGGCATTATAACAATACTAGGAGTATTTCTATACCACAAAGGGTATTATCACGAAACAACTAGGCTAGGGGGTACCCGGCTGAACCTCAAGGAGGAGACCTCACGGCCAAAGGCCACGTTCAAGGAGAGGAGCTCTTGGGCGAGAGTCGACAAGAGGAGGAGGGTTTCAAGACTTGGAAGATTTGGATGAATGAAGTCTTCACAAAGGGGGTATTTATAGCAAACCCAAATGCCAACGATGGCGAAGATCAAGCCATGTGCAAGGCAAGTGTAAGGCCTTGATCAAGCCAAGTGCACCTAACCCTACTCCACAAAACATGGCACAAGACAAGCCACAAAACAAGGCCAAAACAAGGCACAAAACAAAGGAACGATAGGGCCAACGTGAGCCACAAAACAATCCCATCGTGAACCAATCGTCCACGGGCGCCCGAAGCCTCGATGTGAGGTGACACATGTCACCCTCCGTTGGTCCAAAATGTTTCGTCTCTCGGAAAAATCCGCAAAAATTAAAAAGGACATGGCGGAATTTTCCTACGAAAGTCTGTGGAAAGCGTTTCGTCGGAAAGCGACTCAGTCGGCACTTGTGCCCAAATGTAACCGGCCAAGCCACTAGGCGGGGTGACACGTGTCACCCTCCTATTGGCCCTCAAAAACGTCTTTCAAAAATATCCACAATGGCCAAAATCTCGAAAACAAAGTGGGCCCCACAAGCGTAAATTTCTCCGCGGGCCCACGTGACCATTTCCAAAATAAAATCTCAAAATTCTAATATAATCTATGAAGTCAAATACCAAATCTGGGAATCCAATTCCCATTAACGAACCTTTTTCTTCACAAATAGCTGAAACTTTTAAGTGAAAACTCACATCTTTCTTTCTTTTCAAAATTTTACTGCGTACTCTAAATGCGTCGTCCTCACATACATACCACTGCAACTACGGGGTATAACATTCTCCCCTCGCCAGAAACATTCGTCCCGAATGTTCCTTCTCAAGACGGATATCGATGAAGTTCCTCTAACAAGTTGTCAGCGCCACGGCAGCGCGAAATAACACGTTATCTTCCTTCCTTACTCGTCGTGCCGCTTCTCGAACACTTGAACTCTTCTAATGCGTACCATACTTGATCATTACTTAGTTCGAAAATCTCAGAGTCACTACCTCGAACTTGGTCATCTTACTAACCTCAAACTTCCTTAAGGCCATTCCGGCCTTCGAACCGCTCGGTCGAGCGCGTCCACGAACTCATACGATGATCATACAAACTTGGGCCTAGCATCCTCGTGACCCTACCACCTGGCGGGACCACCCGAACTGACCCATCCCAAACCGGGTTCTGGGTTGACCGCAAATGGTCCTCAACCCGACCCCCGGCCGTGCAAACTCTTGTTCCGATCCGAACAATCTTACTAATTCACATCATGAAAGCTACCACTTCCATCTCACACTACCCATGGACTTATCACACAAATAAATCCACGTATACTACTCACCCTTATAAAGGTCAAACATAAAGCGAATCTTTTACTGAAGTCGACCTTACCTCTAAGGTCTCTGTCGTGAAATAGTCTAAGGTGCACTGTTTCCATGCCTCGATACGTATCCTTGCAACTAACGCTGCATTCTAACTCACACATAACACAATGCTATCGTACATAGCACACAATAATGAGACCATCATAACAAGCATACCAAAACTCTAGAGGTTAAGGATATACACGAAGCTGGCTCCACTCTAATCATAGGCACGCCTGCAGTATGCATATGTATGAAGGTGATGAACCACCACGAGATCTGAAGGTGAGTCGTAACATCCGCTTCGCTTGGTAGGGCGATTCCTCGCAAAATGGCCTGCTGGCCAAAAATAACAAGCTCCCCTGGCACCACGACACTCCCCGAAATGCGGTCTACCACATCGACCACACCGAGGTAGGGGTGACGCGTCAGCCAACACCGCCTTCCTCGAAACACGAACCGCGGAGCCACGACCGCTCGAATACTCGAAGGTTGTGGAGGACCACTCTGCACGGCGGAGGTGCAAAACTAATATCTTCTTTGGCGGTCCGCCTCGAAAGTCGCCAAAGACCACGATGTCTGGCCTCTTCTGGCGATCCAGTCATTCCGCGACCTCTCGTACCTCACATCTGGTGCATGAGCTGCGTGCGGGCAATGTCCATGCGGTGAAGGGCTACTCACGAACATGCCTCCGACATGTAATCATCGAGCCACTGTAACATATCGGTGCACTCGATCCTCCATACTAGCTACTAACGGGACGTCTGGGCGATGAGTCGAACTCACATTGTACTCGAACCGTGCGCGCTCTGTCTAAGCATCAAAAATCACGGCCCGTGCCCTCCTCATCTGCGGAGGCAAGAAGTGCGTGAGAAAGCCCGAAAACTCATCCCATACTGCTGGAGGTGCATGCTCTCCCCGGGAAAGCTCCGTGAATCAAACCAATCGATTGCGGTATCACGCGGCCGATCGCGAACCAAAGGTCACGAACTCGGTCTCACGAAGCCTTGATCACCGCGTGATCATTAGCTGCCGGATGAACTCCTGCGGATCATCCTCGTGCCTCGACCCATAAAACTCTGGCGGGCTCTGACTCGTAAAGTCCGTAGCCTCAAACTATCTGCTCGGGGTGAACCACGGTGCTCGGGCCCCAGGCTGCTGCGTCCAGCCTATCCTCATATCTGGCCACGACCACGGCGGCCAAGAATGACCATCTCCTTGTAACCCATCTCCTCTGCCCGGTGTGGGGTGGAGGCTCAGTCTTGTAGTCTCATCGACCCACGGCGGCTCTAAACTTCTTTGGGTGGCGGCGTCCAAAACCCGCCGTCTGAAGCACAACCTCAGGTACTGACCGGGCCTGCGCCCTCGTACTCCTCTGTATCTCACTAGCAGCTCCCTCAGCTGCCTTGCCCACCTGGGCTCTGGTTGCCTTGCGCGGAGGCATAACTGGTAAAAACGAGATACGTCAGAGGGGTCCAACTTACAACACAGCTCTAAGGCACGATCTCAGAATGAGAAAAATGGAAACCAATCCTAAATGTCCTGCGACCTCACGATTATAGATGTGGTGCACAACACATCGATAATCAAGACTCTCTACTGACACGGTCTGTAGACACTTTCCGAGGATTAACTGCTCTGATACCACTTTTGTAACGACCCGTTCCGGGGCCCGTTACTGGTGCCTTACCCCGGGCACCCTAGTGATACATACATCAGAGAAAATCAGCGGAACATAAAACATGAGTCATTTAACAAAAGATATAATAAATAAACAGGCCAACCAAAGCGATTGCCTTCAAGGTATATCATAAAACACGAGCAGTTTAATCCTTTTACAACCACTTGCCAGCGATTACTACAGACCTGCAAGATATCTGATGACTATGACGGGACGGGCCCGCCATACCCACGAATGTACAAGAACCTACAACTCGAGAACACCTGCAAAAGATAAGCCTCGGAGAAACGGAGCTTCAAATCTGTTGGCTTGTGATCCTACGGCGAGGATCCACGGCCGATATACCTCTACTGCGGCATGAACGCAGCCCCGAGGTCGATAACAGTACCAAGTATGTGAAATCGTACAATCGTAAATGAAATCATACTAGTCTATATAAAGCGGGAGACATGTATGATAACCAAACTACGATTCACAACATAAAAGCGATCATATCGATCGAGGACTCACGCCTCAAGTCATCACTCAAATATAACTATGGGTCTCACGCCCACAACATCAATCATGTTCGCGCATCGCGTGCATGCCCGAATTCTGCGCCGGTGTAGACATGTCCATGATGCAACAATAATACCAATGCCCCCATGCCACGTGCCCTGAATTCTACCTCGGTGTAGACACGTCCATGTGACATCAACAATAATATCTTGGGTGATCAACCTGCGCGTAGCCACGTGCCGGAATTCTACCTCGGTGTAGACATGTCCATGTAACCACAATAACAATATATCGGGTGTCGACGACCGCGTAACGCGTGCCGGAATTCTGCATCGGTGTAGACATGTCCATGTGACATCAACAACAAGCGATAATCAAAATGGAAACATACGTGGAATTCTCCATCACCGCCAAAGACGTCAAGTAAGTTCTCGACAAGTCGACCGCCTCTATCGAGAGCAGCGGTAATACGAAATACCACACTTGCACAACAAAGGCTATCATCACAAGCATAGGCAAGTTTCACAAAGAACAAGCATAGGCAAGTTTCACAACAACAAGCATAGGCAAGTTTCACAACAACGGCGTAGGCAAGTTTCACACAACTCAAAGTACTTTCATTTTATGCCAAGGTCGGGTTTTAACCCCAGTACTACATACGTTAAGTTCTTTTAAAGAGATCCATTTCTTTTATAAAAGTCACCCGATACGTAGTATTAGAATGACCAACCCACCTTCCTTTTCAAAACCAAGTAACAACATTCTTTTCCTAAGTTCGGTTGCCTAGTTTGATTACTCAAGCTTCGTTTTCAATTGGTTTCATAGTTCCCAAACTTAATCACTTGATTCCTTTTAGAACAATTGAGTAACATATGACATATACGTGAGTAGTTTATTCTTGTTTATAACGATCTTATTACAAAGACCATGATCTAGAAAATGTAATATCATTTTGTCTCATCTTAGCTTATGCGGATGGAGGTTCTCTTGGTTTTAATACAACACATCATTATTCAATACATTTTCCTTTATTAACGCTGCGGTGGTGCAGCCGATACATTACGATTCCGAAATCAGTAAAACATTATCCCTTTAAAACCAAGTACTCATTACTCACGAATGAGGTTTCACACAAACATCCTCATTAAAACAAATAAGTTAAGTCTCTTATCTTATAAGATCAAGTCTCTTAACTTCTAACATCAGTAAAACCATTTTCTTACCTACATAAAGCTGTTATAACCAACTTCCCATAAAGCCGTTATAACACTTTATGTTTTAAAAACAATCAAACACAGTTAACACATGTACGTCTACCGTACTACATAGTTCACACATATCATGCTAGAAGAGATAGGAAGAGGTTCACATACCTCGCGACGATTTATCGACAATAAGCAAAATGCTCCAAGTACTACAACCTTGCTAGCCCTTTCCACTCCTCGAGTAGAATACGCTACTCTTAGTACTTTCACCTATAAAGGTCAAAACGTCTATTAACCCCAAAACATAAGTTTTTATCTTTCTATAGAAAATTCGGCGACACCTCACATGCAGCGTAAATCTCTCTCTATCGAGGCGGCTACCAAGCCAACCGGGGGTTTTACGTCTAACCTGACGTGTACAATTCTACACAAGCCTCTTTGCAATACAACCTATGTAAATACGATTCGATTCGGTTCTTTATTCTTGAGCTTAAGTCAAAAGACATTTGCGAATACTAAGTAGTTCCATATATAGTATACCTCAACTATATACTCAACAAACATGTAATTTCCAATTACAATAGAGGACAAGATAATTACCTCGATAAGCCCAAAATTATCCAAGTTATAATGTCGATCTGAGCAAGGTTTAGCTCCACTCAGTGCGCTCCAAACCACTCCAAACAACCCTTAGAAGTTCTAACCAACTTCTACTCAAATACTTGACCAACTATGAAGATTTCCTTAGGGTTTGGTTTGAGACTAAAAAGGACAAAAGGTAGTATTTAGGACTCTACGTAAGAGGTATCTTTGGAATACTACAAGGTACAAGGCTAAGGTATTTTGGGCATTATAACAATACTAGGGAGTATTTCTATACCTGACAAGGGGTATTATCTGAAGCAACTAGGCAGGGGTACCGGCTAGACCTCATGAGGAGGGAGACCTCACGGCCAAAGGCCACATTCCAGGGGGAGAGGAGCTCTTGGACGAGAGTCAACAAGAGGGAGGGGAGGGGTTTCCAAGACTTGGAAGATTTGGATGAATGAAGTCTTCACAAAGGGGGGGTATTTATAGCAAACCCAAATGCCAACCAATGGCCAAGATCAAGCCATGTGCAAGGCAAGTGTAAGGCCTTGATCAAGCCAAGTGCACCTAACCCTACTCCACAAAACATGGCACAAGACAAGCCACAAAACAAGGCCAAAACAAGGCACAAAACAAAGGAACCAATAGGGCCAAAAACGTGAGCCACAAAACAATCCCATACGTGAACGATCGTCCACTGGCGCCCACAAGCCTCGATGTGAGGGTGACACATGTCACCCTCCGTTGGTCCAAAATGTTTCGTCTCTCGGAAAAATCCGCAAAATTAAAAAGGACATAGCGGAATTTTCCCTACGAAGTGTGGAAGCGTTTCGTCGGAAAACGACTCTGATCGGCACTTGTGCCCAAATGTAACCGGCCAAGCCACCTGGCGGGGTGACACGTGTCACCCTCCTTGGCCCTCAAAAACGTCTTTGAAAAATATCCACAATGGCCAAAATCTAGAAAACAAAGTGGGCCCCACAAAAGCCGTAAATTTCTCACTTGGGCCCAGTGACCATTTAGAAAATAAAATCTCAAAATTCTAATATAATCTATGAAGTCCAAATACCAAATCTGGAATCCAATTCCCATTAACGAACCTTTTTCTTCACAAATAAGCTGAAACTTTTAGTGAAAACTCGCATCTTTCTTTCTTTTCAAAATTTTCTGCGTACTCTCGTGCGTGCGTCCTCACATACATACCACAACTCACGGGGTATAACGCGCACTATCCGGACTCTTGAGGATATCTTTGCGAGCTGTGTTATTGACTTGATGGTAGTTGGGAGGATCATTTGCCTCTAGTTGAGTTCGCGTATAATAATAGCTACCACTCCGGTATTCGGATGGCGCCTTATGAGGCCTTGTATGGGAGGAAGTGCGGATCGCCTATAGGTTGGTTCGATGTGGGCGAGGTGCGGCTAGTGGGACCAGATTTGGTGCGATGGCGATGGATAAGGTGAAGCTTATCCGAGGCGGCTATTAATGACTCGAGTCGGCAAGTCGTATCACGCAGATCATCGTCGTCGGCATCTTGAGTTCGAGGTTCATGATTGGGTTTTCCTAAAGGTGTCACCCATGAAGGGTGTGATGAGATTTGGGAAGAAGGAAACTCACCCTAGGTACATTGGGCGTTTGAGTTGTCGCGAGGTAAGGCAAGGTTGCTATGAGTTGGATCTGCCGTCCGATCTGGAAGCGGTGCATCCGGTTTTCACGTATCTATCTTTGAGGAGATGTATCGGGGATCCATCTAGGTACACCGATTGACAATGTCGGTGACCGGGGGTTATCGTATGAGGAGATTCCATAGCGATAGTCGATCGTCGGGTTAGGCGTCTGCGGACCAAACGTGGCTTCGTCAAAGTCTTGTGGCGGAACAGGCTCGAGGAGGGGATGATGTGGGAAGCCGAGGAGGACATGAGGCAGAAGTATCCTCACCTATTCCCCACACCTCCAGGTAATTCACTTTCCTACTTGTAAATTTTCGTTATCATTTATGCCTAAGTGTTATTTTTGTGGCCATGTGTGGCACTTACAAACTGTTTAAGCTTCTTCGATAACTGTCTTGAGAAGGAACATTTGGGACGAATGTTTCTAAGGAGGGGAGAATGTTATACCGTATTTCAGTATATGCGTGGGAATAGGTCAAAAATGTTGGGCCTTAAAGTTAGCCTTGGACGTTTTTTTTTGTACACAACTCACTAAAAGAATCGTTTTCCGACGAAACGTTTCCACAGCTTTCGTAGGGAAAATTCCGGCTATGCCATTGCTATTTTTTGCGGATTTTTCCGAGAGACGAAACATTTTGGACCAACGGGAGGGCGACACTTGGCACCCTCCCATTGGTGGACTTGAATCGTCCATTTGGACGAATTGAAGAAGCCATGGCACATTTTTGTGCCTTGTGCACAAGTCAAGGAGTTGGTAGGATATTTGTGTATAGTTAATCCTCACCCTACACTTGCCTTGCACTTGTCTTCATCTTGGCCATTGGTTGGCCAAGGCTTGAGCTATAAATACCCCCTTAGAGATGAAGAGTTCTTCATCCACAAAGTTATCTTCCAAGTCTTGAAAAAAATCCTCTCCTCTCCCTTAGCCTTTCGTCCAAACACCTCCCCCCCCCTTGAGTGAGTTTGGCCGAGGGCCTACCCCCCCCTAGCCTAGCCGAAATCTACCCCCCCTCCCTTGGTAGAAAAGTTGTCTTCTAGTATCGTTATAATGCCCAAAATACCCTAGCCCAAATCCCATAGTACTTAGTAGAAGTTGTGAAGAACTTCTAGGGTTTCTTGGAGATACCGGAGCGTACAACTTAGGAGCTAAACCTTGCTCAGGCGCGACTTTATCTAGGATATTTTTGGGCTTACCGAGGTAACTAATCCTAACCCTCTTTTGAATTAGAGAATACATACTGTAGTAGTATTGAATAAGTATTAAATACTTAGAAGGATATCACAGAATAAAATTGAACTGTTACCACAGTAGAAGGGTTTAAAGAAGAATAATCAAGCGTACTTACATAGAATTTGTTTTCACAATGAACTTATATAGCTCACCGGGTAGGAGAGTCTTGCCCGACTTTCCGTAGAATTGTGAACCCTCTGTTTAGAATGACCTTGAGTAGTCTTTGATAGATGTGCGTGACTATTATAGGTGACTCTGCGCGACATATTCAACTTGGCGGTGGTTTTATTTGAGAAGGTATGTGATTCCTCCTAAAGCATGATATTTTACAATATATAGTACGGTGAGCGTACATGTGTTAAGCGAATAATAACTACGGCAATGTCTTTGACTTAAGCTGAATAATACTTATGGCAATGCCTCACGGCTTAAGCTGAATAATAATTACAGAATGCCTCGGCTTAAGCTTGAATAACAAAGAAGCGAAAGCATTTCAAAAGAATACAGAATCATTTTTAACGAAGATAAATATTTGGTTTTAAAACAAAAGCTTAAGAGTTATACTAGCTTTATTGGGAGTTAGGTATAACAACTTAAGAAAGATAAAAAGGCTGTTTACTTGTTTGTTTATAAAAGCCTTGTATTGATTTACATTAATTGTAGTAAGATTTGTGTGATAAGTAGACTATTATGATGCTACAGGTTATTGTCTTGAAATCTTTGTGTAAGGGTCATTCTTGCTGTGCTTACGTTGCTAACCGGTAAGTCCGTTGTCTTGTTATTGTATCACCTACCCTCGATCGTTATCTGAGGGCTTGCCCCCCTTGATGCGGGTCTATACGGCCTATGCGGTCTGTGAGACTATGCGGAGCAGCGGTATGCTCCAGGATTGATCATTTCGGGTGTTTAGCCTGATGCGGGGGATTCCCTATGCGGTCTGTTGAGACTATGCGGTCTTTTGAGGCTATGCGGGCTGCGGGAGCCTAGGCGGATGCCGGGGGTTGGCTGCCCCCGATGCGAGGAATACCTCATGCGGTGCATGTGTGACCTATGCGAGTGCGGAAGTCGAGGACTAGGCACGCAGAATGATACTATGGGCGATTGGCCTTGCCCGATCATTCGCGGCCTAGAATAGACACATTCTGATTTTCCTATTCTTGTTGTTGTTTGTGATGTGGCACTATGTGCAATTGAGCGATTGTATTTGTGAAGAGGTTTTAAATACTTTGATTTCATTTGATTCTTTATAGTTTCACATACTTGGTACTGTTGTCTTGACCTCCCCGAGTGCGTTAAATGCCGCAGGTAAAGGCAAGCAGGTGCTAGATCCGCATCCTTAGGATCTTTTGCGTTGGTGTCAGGAGCTCCATCTTCTCCGGAGGCTCCACTTTTGGGTATGATCTCCCTGTATTGTAGATAGTTTTATGATCGGGGTATGGCGGGCCTGTCCGCCATAGTTGTTACTTCCAGAAGTGCAGAGTACTATTATGCGGTTGGGATGTAATCGCAAAACTTGATTATTTATATATGCGAAAAGCGACGTTTTCTTACATAAGCTGTGTCTTATTTTATAAACTGTTTCCTGTCTTGGTTTATATTTCCGCTGGTTACTCTGATGTATGGCTACTTGGGTGCCCCGGTAAGGCACGATCCGCGAACCGGGCAGTCGTGACAAACACAACTCTAAGGCACGATCTCGAGTGAGAAGAATGAAACCAATCCTAAATATCCTGTAGCCTCACGATTATAGATGTAGTGCACAACACACGGATAATCAAGACTCTACTAGATACGGTGCGTAGACACTTTCCGAGGATTAAGCGCTCACGATACCACTTTTGTCACGACCGATCCGGGCTGTGGTCGTGCCTTACCAGGCACCTAGTAATACAACATCGAGAGAAAACCAGCGGAAATAGAAACTCAAGAAAAGCGATGAAATAAGAAAGCGAGCTAACCCAAAGGTTACCTTTTTGTACATAAATTAAAACTTGAGCGATTACATCCCTTACAAACACTTACAACAATTGCTACATACCTCTAAATTTTGAAAACATAATGACGGACAGGGCCGCCATGCCCTGAATATACAAAAGTCTACCACTTCAGGAACCGTACCACGGGACAAGCTTAGGAGATATGGAACTTTCAGAAGCGAACAGCGATCCTAAGAGTGCGGATCGTGAGCTATGTACCTCAACTGCGGCATGAGCAACCCCAAAGGAGGTCGATACAACAGTACCAAGTATGTGAAACGAAAAATCTGTAAGTGAAATCATAATAGTCTATATAAAGCGAAGACATGTATGATAACCAAACTACGATCCACAACATATAGCGATCATGTCAAGATAGGGACTCATGCCGTGAAATCATCACTCAAATACAACCCGAATTTAACCCGCACAATGGCGCATGCCCCGACATCTTACCTCGGTATAAGCATGGCCACTGGAACCGTCTAGTGGGCCCATACCGTGGACCATCCAGCGTGTCGGTATGCCCAAATGAGATAACAAGATAACAATCCCTGTGGAAGCATACCCGTGGGCTACCCAACGTGTCGGTATGTCCAAACAACTAACAAGATAATACTCACTGTGGAAGCATAACCGTGGGATACCCAACGTGTCAGTATGTCCAAACAAATAACAAGAGAATATTCACGCAGTGGAAGCATACGTGGGCTACCCAACGTGTCGGTATGTCGATCAAATAACAATAATAACACTCACAATGGAAGCATACGTGGGCCTCCCAACGTGTCAGTATGTCCATCAAGAATCGATATAGTGGAAGCATACCCGTGGGCTACCCAACGTGTCAATATGTCCATCAATCAACGGATAATGGCCCTCGGCGAGAGACGCGGTAGCACAGAAATACAACACTTGCACAACAAAAGCTATCACAACAAGCATAGGCCAGTTCAACGTACTTTCATTTCATGTCAACAATTCCGGGTTTCAACCCCAAAATACTACATACTTTCATTCCTTCAAAACAAAGACCTCTTTCTACGTAAAAGCCACACGATACTAACACCCGTAGTATCGAACACATTCAGGTTTAATTCAAGCACTTTAAACACTTTTTAGCACCACGTCAAGTATACCATTTAAAAATCCAATTATCTAACCCTTTCAAGATCAAGGTACTCCTCCCTTTATAACCAAGCCACTTATGTTTTTCCATTCACAAAGAGTTCAATAATTGAAAACAAGTTACTTCTCTTTTTCCAAAAAAAATCAAGTTACCATTCTAAATCCAATAATGAATTCATTTCTTTATTTTCCATAAAGTCGTTATAACTAACTTCCCATAAAGCTATTATAACACTTTTAGGTTTTAAAACAAGGCAAGACAAAACCATGCCTTTCTTTTAAACCAAAACACTTCAAATTCTTAAGTCTCTTCCTTTTAGAAAGCGAGTTCCTTACTTTGGAATTTTCAAGAAGATCGAAACTTGATTTCAATAATTTTTATTAGAGCAGCCATGATCTAGGAAATGTAATACAATTTTGTCTTATCTTAGCTTCTATGCATATGGAGGTTTCTACTGGTTTTAATATGATTAATTGTCATTACTTCTTTCCTTTATCAACGCTGCATTGGCTTGTTCGATCCTTATTCCCATTTCCGAAATTTATGTAACATTATTCTTTAAAAAAAAACCAAGTACTCATTTCTCACGAATGAGGTTTCACACTTTTCGACACCATTTAGGTCAATTATAAGTCAAGTCTCTTATCTTTTGAAATCAACAAACCATTCTTTAACCTACATAAAGTTGTTATAACAAACTTCCCATAAATCCGTTATAACACTTTATGCTTTAAACCAACCAATCACAACTATAAGCCCTTTATGAGACCAAGAGGGCTTATTCTTTAACCACCGAGTACCCATTACTAACGAATAAGATTTTCCTATTTTTTCAAACAATCAAGACCTTTACACTTCATATCAAGTCAAGGCACAACAAGGGAAATCAAATTCCTTTAACACGCGTGCATCTACTGCACTATATATTTCACAAATAATCATGCTGAAGAGGATAGGAAGAATCACATACCTCGCGACGATTATCGACGGTTAGCAAAATGCTCCACATTACTATCCCCCTTAAGAAGAATATGCTACTCGTAGTACTTCAATCCTATAAAGTCATAAAACGTCTATCAAACTCTAGCTTCGAACGTAGAATAAACTAAGTGCAAGGTCCCTACATTCTACGGAAATTTGGACGGCACTTCCTTTGTTTCTACTTACTATGCCACCTTTTTCAAGGCCGAAATTCAATAACCAACGCCACATTTAAGGCTCAATTAATTCAACAATTACAAGGGGATTACACGCCTACTAATACGTGTAAAATTCCGCCCCACAAAAACACAAAATAAACCAATAATTTCCATGCCATTCTTGGCCAACAATATAACCAATACTAACCCCTTTCAACTCTTTTCCAATCCAAGTTCTTAGGTCTAACATGATATCTAGTCCTAGACATCTTCAACAACTACAATCCCCCTTTACAACATGTGACGACCAAATTAGTAACCAAATTGAAGTTATCATCTTAAGGCTAACATGCCCATTTCAGTTTCAACAAGACAACAAGATCCAAATCTATACAACTTAAATATAACAGCCTCAGGCTCAATTCTAAACTACTATAACAAGTATTAACCCATATCCAAGAGAAGGGGAAACTTTTACCTTTGGAGAAGCCCACAAAAGCCCCTTTCTTTCACTTCTTTTCCGTCAAACTCATCCACCAGCGCTTCCCACAAGTTTACCCACACTTTTCCTTCTTGCCGCCGCTCCAACAATCTCCTCTAAGGCAAGGTTTCTTCAAAGATCTAGAGAGAAAGGGAGAGGGTTAAGTAGGAGGGTTTCCAAGATGAAATGGCCAAGTCTTCCAAGACTTGGCCCTAAAATAGGACCCTATTCTGGTCAAAAGGATGGGAGGGACACTTGTCACCCTCCCATAGGCTTTTAACAAAATATCCCCTGATTTTCGTCTTTTACCGCAGAAAAATCCCGCCTCGGCGCCGCGGCGCTTCCACTTCCGAAAAGTTCCAGCATTCCGCGCGCGACCACGCATTCGGCGCCGCGGCAACCCCCGCGGACTCCCAGTACAACCGCGGCCACTGCGTCGGCGCGGCCTGTACCCTGAACAGCTGGCGATTTGCATTGCGCACCTAACTTGTAACTTCCATAACTTTCGACTCCGATGTCCTATCGACGAACGGTTTGTTGAGTTGGGAACTAGATTTAACGGACTACACATTAGGCTTTTTAAACACCTCGAAATTCTTAACAACTGGGGTACAACACTCCAAGGTAGACTCAAAATCCGTCCAACACATGTTTGTCAACTTATCTTTCAACTTTCAAATCTTATAATTCTTGGTATGTTCTTATCTTATCTTCTTGAATTTACGGGGTGTAACATTTTGAAACAATATCACAGTTATGGTTCACACGAAGAACATGCCAAAAGAGAGAATGAAGAGGTTCACATACCTCATTGACGACTAACCAACACGACAAGTAGAATACGCCCCGAATAGGTACTTCAACCTTATCGACTATTCCACACGCAAAGTAGAATATGCCACAAGTAGTACTTCAACCTATAACAATAATAATACTTCTATCAACTTCATACACACTAGTGTAAGACTTATACCAAGTAATGGTCCTCTTATTCTACGGAAATTTGGGCAGCACTTCCCCCGTTTATACGTACTTTTCCACCTTTTCCAAGGCCCAAATTCAACAACAATCGAGCCACACTTAAGGGCACAACCCACAGTTAACCAAAGGGGATTACACGCCTACTTGACGTATAAAATTCTTCCCCACAATCACATAAAAATAGTCCACAATTTAACACCCTTATTCCTTAGGAATTTCATTAGCAACTTTACCACATTAATCATGCATGTTGGTGGCTGATTTTTCAGGCTAATAGAACCTCAAAACAGTCCATAAAATGACACAACAACGTCTAACAGTCTTTGGGTAGTTTTCGGCCAACAACAACTTCAACAATTTAAAGCCCTTTTACATAATTCTTTATAATCCAATTCACATTTCAACACTTATATATACTCCATGTCACATATCAACAACAATATTACTTCATTTTAACATGCGACAAGTGTAAATAACAACAACAATAACCAACGAATCCAATGTCGCACAAAATGCCACTCTCGGCCAAGACACCCTAAAATGGTCCAAACACTTTTTATTCTTCATTATTTTTAGCACAAGCTCATATATACATTATAACAACATGTTATATCCAATTGTTTCAAGAGAAGGAAGAATTTTACCTTTCATTTTAGCCCAAAAACGTCCCAAACAATCCGTAATGTTTTGGTTCACATTTTTCATTTTGCTCCACTTCTTCAAGTTCCAATCACACACAAGCATCCACCACAAGCTTATAACCAAATTCACTTCACGTTTCATTTCCAAAAAGTCGATGAACAAGCCTAGGG
The DNA here is from genome assembly GCA_029844215.1 of Przewalskia tangutica. NCBI lineage: Eukaryota > Viridiplantae > Streptophyta > Magnoliopsida > Solanales > Solanaceae > Przewalskia > Przewalskia tangutica. The sequence goes on from CM056734.1 coordinate 77,419,282, forward strand.
TTTCACCCAATCTTCCGGCAAACAAACAAAATTGGAGGATCTTGGAGAGTTAACTTGTCTTAGGACTTGATTAGGGCTCTTAATCTTGAAAAATAATCAACAATTGTTATTGGAAAATCCTTGGAGAATTTCGAGATTCAAGCTAAGGAGAAGAGAGAGATGATAGCTCATTTGTCAAAGTGTAGAATGATCCAAGTCTTGCAAGACTTGGATATGTATAGCCAAGTGGAGTGGGACCCATTGTCCACTTGACCCCAAGTCTCAAAATATCTAAATGTGTAGTCATCCTTGCAAGACAAGTGGAGGGGTGACACGTGTCACCCTCCTATTGGTCCAAAATATTATAATTTTCGAACACCCCCAAAATTGTGAAATTTTCGGCGGACCCCATATTATCAATTCCAATACTTCATAATCCAACACTACGTCCATAAATCCAATTAGAAGTATTAAACTCCAAGTTAATAATTTTTCCGTCGTCACATTTTTCTGAAATTTTCCTTAAGAAAATGTAATAATTCTTTCCTTTCAAAATTCAAATCTTAAATCCTTAATCACGTTCTCAATTAATAGCCCTGGTATTACGGGGTGTAACAATATTGATTAATGAATGAGAGTATGTGTTATATTTGGCCATGTGAGGCATCTTTGTGTTTACTGAGTAGAGGTTGGTAGGTATAGTCTAAAGGGAACTATGCCGGAATTTGTATACTAGAGACCTAATGTGAACATTTGGGACGAATGTTTCAAGGGGGGAAGAATGTTACACCCCGTAATTCCATAGCTACTAAGTGAGAACATGATTATGGAAATTAGATTTGAATGTTGGAAGGAAAAGATTTTTACATTTTCTTATATGGAAAATTTTCGAGATTATTGTGATTGTTATACCCCGTATTTCCAGAGTATGTACGTGAGGACGTACGTACGAAAGTTTAAGCCTTAAGTTAGGCAAGGGTCGAAATTTGTGCACAACCCCCGAAAAGAATTGTTTTTCGACGAAACGTTTTCCAAACTTTGCTGGGGGAAAATTACGGTTGCGACTTTAATAATTTTTGAGGATTTTTCCGAGAGATGAAATATTTTGGACCAACGAGAGGGCGACACTTGTCACCCTCAAGTGGGCGGTCTTGTAGCCGATTCATGGCACGTTTCTTGGCATGTTTTAAGGCCTAAACCATGGGTCAATGTTTGTGAGTGATTTGTGGAGTAGGGATAGGGTGCACTTGTGCAAATCCACACCCTCCACTTGCCCTCCACTTGCCTTCATCTTGGCCCTTGAAGGCCCTATAAATACCCCCCTTAGTTGAAGACTTTCTTCATCCCTCAAACACTTTCTAAGTCTTGAAATCCCCCTCACCTATTCTTGTTGCTCTCTTCCAAGAGCACCCCTCCCCCTTTGAGAAGCCTTGGCCGAAACCCCCCCTTCTCTAGTGGTGCTAGCCGAAAGTACCCCCCCCCTCTTGAGAGTTGTTCTCGTAAAATACCCCCCCCCCCCTTGGTAGAAAAGTATTCTCCAAGTATTGTTACTATTCCAAAATACCTTAGCCTTATACCTTGTAGTATTCCAAAGTTACCTCTATACGTAGAGCCCGAAAATACTACCTTATGTCCTTTTAGTCTCAAAACGAAACCCTAAGGAAAATCTTCATAGTTGGTTGAAATGCTAAGTAGAAGTTGTTTGGGAACTTCTAAGGGTTGTTTGGAGCGGGTTGGAGCGTCTAGAGTAGGAGCTAAACGTTGCTCAGGATCGACATTAAATCTTGGATAATTTTGGGCTTATCGAGGTAAATATCTTGTCCCCCTATTGTATTTAGAAGTTTGCATACTGTTGAAGTATAAGAATTAAGTATAAGTTATATAGAAGGATGGTATAAGAGAAGAGAATTGAATTGAAATCACATCAGAAGAATATCAAGGAAGAAGGTGAACTGTACTTACATAGGACTGTATTTACAGTAGACTTGTGTAGTTTAACGGGTAGGGAAGTGCTGCCTGATTTTCCATAAAATAGTGAACCCTCTGCTTATAATATTCTACAGAGTAGCCTAGACATTGATAGACTTGTATAACCGTTATAGGTTGAAGTACTGCGAGTAGCGTGTTCTACTTGAAAGGTGGGAAAGGCTAGCCGGGTTATAGCGGTGGAGCGTTTTGCTAATAGTCGATAATCGTCGCGAGGTATGTGATTCTTCCTATCCTCTTGAGCATGATATTTTAAAAGAATATATATAGTACGGTAGACGTACGTGTGTTAACTGAACGTGGTTTTACTCCGATGTCTTTTGACTTGAGTTTTAAATAATAAGAATCTTGAAGTATTTCAAAAGAATTAAGAATCGTTTTTGAAAGAAGAGTAATACTTGGTTTTAAAAGCTTAAGAGTTATACTAGCTTTATGGGAAGTTAGGTATAACGACTTAAGAGAGATAAAAGGAACGGTTTACTTAATTGTTTTATGAAAGCCTTGTATGGATTTCGGAAATGAGAATAAGTATCAAACAAACCACTGTAGCGCTAATAAAGGGAAATGTATTGACTAATTAAGTATTATGAAAACCAGTAGAAACCTCCATCTGCATAGAAGCTAAGATGAGACAAAATGATATTACATTTGCTAGATCATGGCTTCTTTAATAAGATTATTATGAACAAGTATAACCTACTCACACATAAGGCATGTGTTTCTCAAACTGTTTAAAGGAGAATTATATTATTAAGTGATTAAGACTATGAACTACGAAACCTTTCGAAATGAGAAACTTGAGCATTTGAAATTAGGAAAACTTGAACGTTTGGAAAAGAATGTTGTTACTTGATTTTACGAAGGGAAGTGTTTTGGTTTACTTAAAAAGATAGTCACTCTATTTTTATACTACGGGTATTGTGTGACTTTTGTGAAAGAAACGGATCTTTTAAAGAGTTAATGTATGAAGTACTTTGGGGATAAAAACCCGAACTTGTTAACATAAAGTAGAAAGTACCTTGTGTGAATAACTTGATTGTGTTGGTTTGTCATAGCCTTGTAATACTTTCTTGTTGATTTGATAAGTAAGCATGTTTAGGAGGCTACGTGTGTTAGTATCTTGTGATGTTTGTGTAAAAGGGTTTCCTGATTGTGCTTATGTTGTTTAACGATAAGCCGTTATGATAGTATTGTACCACTCACCTCTTGACATGATAGCGGGGTTAAGCGCCTCCGATGCACGGGTATACCTCGAGCGATGCAGGACTATGATTCGAGAATACCTCATGCGGGTCGAGGACCTATGCGGGCTACGAGAGTTCGTGTTAGTGTGCGGTCTTTATGGCCATGCGGTCTATGTGGCCATGCGGTGCGAGTCGGGGCGGCGTCGGGAGTAGCTACCCTCGTCGAGGAATACCTCATGCGGGCCTATGTGTGTGGCCTATGCGGAGTGCGGGAAGTTCGATTTGACGCACATTGATACCGAGGCGAGTGGCCCGCTTCGATCATATGGCGCGGTTTAGAAAGACCTCGTGATACAGTTTTATGGCATTGTTGGTATTGTGGGTTTTAGTAGTCGGCTATGCCTTCGTACTTACCCCGTACGGTTTTATTATAACACCTGGTGTTCATGTGTATTCCTTGGTGCTTTTATATCATAGACTGCCGGCAGTGAGGAAGGTGTTCCACGGGCATGATTGATGTTGTGGGCGTGAGACCCATAGTTATATTTGAGTGATGACTTTGAGGCATGAGTCCACGACTTGACATATCGCTATTTATCGTGAATCGTAGTTTGGTTATCATACATGTCTCCGCTTTATATAGACTACTATGATTTCATTTACGATTTTCGATTTCACATACTTGGTACTGTTATCGACCTCGCCCGGGGCTGCGTTCATGCCGCAGTAGAGGTACACGATCGTCGATCCTCGCTCTTAGATCACAATTCAACATTTTGGGAAGCTCCGTTTCTCGGAGGCTTATCGATGGTATAGTCCCTGTCATTGTAGTACTTACATTCGTGGTATGGCGAACCTGTCCGCCATTGTTGTTATATCATTCTTAGAAGTGCAGTAATCTTGTTGTGGCGAGTTTGTAAAAGGGATGTAACTGTTCGGATTTAAGTTTTTTTTATATATATGTCGAAAGGCAACTTTTCTCAGATAACTGTTTCACACTTCATGTTATTTCATGTCTTGTTTTATATTCCGCTGATTACTCTGATATATGTCTACTTGGGTGCCCGGGGTAAGGCACGATCCACGAAGCCCGGTTGAATTCGTGACAAAAGTGGTATCAGAGCAGTTAATCCTCGGAAAGTGTCTACAGACCGTATCTAGGAGAGTCTTAATTATCGGTGTGTTGTGCACCACACCAATAATCAGGAGGCTATAGGATATTTAGGATTGATTTCCATTCTTATCACTCTGAGATCGTGCCTTAGAGATGTGTTATAAGTTGGACCCCTCTAACGTATTTCTTTCCCCTACCAGTTATGCCTCCGCGTAAGGCAACCCGGGCCCAGAAGGGCAAGGCAGCCGAGGGAGCTGCGAGTAGAGTACAGAGGGTTACGAGGGCACAGGCCCAATCATCACCTAGGGTGGTGCTTCATTCGGGGAGTTCCGCGACGACGCCAGTCCCAGCAGAGTCTAGCGCAGCGGCAGCAGTTCCTACTGCGGCCATGATATTTGAACCTTCAGTTCCACGACCAGTAGCAGGAAGTAGGGATTGCAAAGAGACGACCCTGTTACTAGCTATGGATTTAGCAACCAGAGAGTATATTATGTATCGATTTATCACGGGTCTTGATGATTATCTAAGAGAGGGTTGTGCAAGAGTAGCTCTTGATCGAGCTTGAGCATGGCTGCGTCTGAGCTTATGCGCGGTAGCGAAACGTGGGATCGACGGTTAACCAAGATCGCGAAGAGGCGGTCGGCAGGGTCCTTTGGTAACTTTCGAGGCGAATCGCCTCACCAGCAGACTAGATATGCGCCTCCGCCAGTGCAGAGTGGTCCTCCACAGGGTTCAGGACGTTCGGGGTATGCAGGAGTTGGTCAGAGCTCCAGGGCTGCTGGTTCGCAGATACACGTAGGTTCCAGCCAGCCGGATTCAGTTTTCCCTCAGTATTCACAGTGTGGCAGGCGTCATCCCGGGGAATGTCGTCTTTTTGTTGGTGCTTGTTTTACCTGCGGCCGTCAGGGTCATGTGTCGAAAGGGTGTCCTAGTAGGAGGGATGCAAGTAGGAGGACTCAGCCTACGGTCGATTCTGCACTCGATGGTTCGGAGAGGAAGGGGTGTTAGCCAGAGGAGGCCACCCCCACCTCGGTGTGGCCGTTGTGGTAAGTGTCATTGTGGGAAGTGTCGTACTTCTTCGACATCTTGTTATGCTTGCGGCCAGCAGGGCCATTTTGCGAGGACTTGTCCGACCAGAGGTGGCGCAGATGTAGAGACTCAGCCTTCAGGATCAGTGACCAGTTCATCACCTTTCCTAGCTATGCGCCCAACAGGGCAGGATTGATTAGAACGATAAAGGGGAAGTGAAGCAGTAGATACAGGTATATCTTTAACCCTCTAGAGATTAGTATGTAAGATGAGTGTATCTTAAGTGTTATGTTCTGATAGCATTGTGCAAAGTGTGATTATAAATCATGGTTAGTTAAAAAGGGTAAGATTGGGGATAGGGAAAGTATGAGCCTTAGAATGTTATACGTGGAAACCTTAGAGGCAAGGCCATCTAGAGTAAAAGATTTATTTTATGTTTGACCCTTATCGGAGTGCATAGTACACGTGAGATATGTTTGCGTGATAAGTCCCTGAGTGGTATGATATTAAAGAGGGTAGTTGAGCTAAGAAGACCACTAGGTTTTCGTGACTCGATGGTGAGATTGTTCCGGATCGGGGAACAAGAGTTTTTGCGCGATAGCGGGTCGGGTTGAGGACCGATCGCGGGACAACCCGCGGCCTGTATTGTGGTGGGGTCAGTTTGTGGTGGTCCCACTTTGTGATAGGGTCATGAGGATGTTAGGCCCAAGTTTAGTTAACCATCGTACGAGTTCGTGGATGCGTTCGACCAGTAGTCGGGCCGATGAGGTCAGCCCATCTTATCTTTCAGTCAGGACCGTGTACTTGGCAGTGGGTTATGCGAGATGTTATATATCAGGAAGGTTGTAAGGCTGCACGGGGTGCCTACTTTCACCTTATGATGACGATGGAGCCAGTTACGGCTATTTCGTTTTGGAAGTATTACGTGCAGGTTAGAAACTCAGGTGAGTCTCAGTATTGCATTCACCCTTGGGCCAGTATTTGGATTTCAGGGGTAGCTGTGAGGATTGTTGCCTCCTGTTGAGGGAGTGTTTTATAGCTACCATTTCAGTATTTGGATATCGCCTTATGACGCCTTGTAGGGGCGGAAGTGTAAGTTGCCGGTCGATTGGTTCGATGTTGGCAAGATTCAGATAGTTGGTTCATACTTATTTCAGCAGGATGTGGATAGGGTGAAGCCTATCCAGGAGAGGTTATTGGCAGCTCAGAGTCAGCAGAAGTCATGCGGATAATCAACGTCGACACTTAGAGTTCAGGTTGACGGTGGGTTTTCTTGAAGGTACCACCCCGGAAAGGGTGTGACGAGTTTTGGAAAGCAGGGGAAACTTAGCCCGAGTTACTTTGGGCCTTTTCAGGTCATGTGAAGAATAGGCCAGGTTGCCTATATGTTAGCTTTGCCGTCCGACGTAGGAGGCAGTATGTCCGGTCTTTCATGTTGTTATGTTCGGAAAAGTATCGGAGATCCATCCAGAGTGTTCCCAGTTAATGATGACCAAGTTGGAGATAGTAACCGAGATTTTGGAAAGCGACTGAGCGAAATGTGGTAAGTTATGAGAAAGAGTTCGAGTGTACGAGAAGAATGCAGCAGTAAGGGAAGAAGCGAGCATGTGTTAAGAACATAGATGTGATCATTTCTTTTGTAAAGTGAAGGTGCGAAGGGAGTATATTTTAGACTTTGGGTGGGAGCTTTTGGTGATGTTAGAGGTGATTCCTCGTGGACTTGGATTAAGTATTTGCGCGTGTGTTATTTTTATGGCCAGGTGTGGCATGATTGTGTTCGTAAGTATAGTAGTGAAGACTATACTGGCGCGTGTATGTTTTGAGACTTAGAAGGAACATTCGGGACGAATGTTTCTAAGGAGGGGAGAATGTTATACCCCGTATTTCCAGAGTATGTACGTGAGGACGTACGTACGAAAGTTTAAGCCTTAAGTTAGGCAAGGGTCGAAATTTGTGCACAACCCCCGAAAAGAATTGTTTTTCGACGAAACGTTTTCCAAACTTTGCGGGGGGAAAATTACGGTTGCGACTTTAATAATTTTTGCGGATTTTTCCGAGAGATGAAATATTTTGGACCAACGAGAGGGCGACACTTGTCACCCTCAAGTGGGCGGTCTTGTAGCCGATTCATGGCACGTTTCTTGGCATGTTTTAAGGCCTAAACCATGGGTCAATATTTGTGAGTGATTTGTGGAGTAGGGATAGGGTGCACTTGTGCAAATCCACACCCTCCACTTGCCCTCCACTTGCCATCATCTTGGCCCTTGAAGGCCCTATAAATACCCCCCTTAGTTGAAGACTTTCTTCATCCCTCAAACACTTTCTAAGTCTTGAAATCCCCCTCCCCTCTTCTTGTTTCTCTCGTCGAAGAGCACCCCTCCCCCTTTGAGAAGCCTTGGCCGAAACCCCCCCCCCCCTTTGAGAAGCTTTGGCCGAAACCCCCCTCCCCCCTTCTCTAGTGGTGCTAGCCAGAAAGTACCCCACTCTTGAGTGTTGTTCTCGTAAAATACCCCCCCCCTTGGTAGAAAAGTATTCTCCAAGTATTGTTACTATTCCAAAATACCTTAGCCTTATACCTTGTAGTATTCCAAAGTTACCTCTATACGTAGAGCCCGGAAATACTACCTTATGTCCTTTTAGTCTCAAAACGAAACCCTAAGGAAAATCTTCATAGTTGGTTGAAGTGCTAAGTAGAAGTTGTTTGGGAACTTCTAAGGGTTGTTTGGAGCGGGTTGGAGCGCCCAGAGTAGGAGCTAAACGTTGCTCAGGATCGACATTAAATCTTGGATAATTTTGGGCTTATCGAGGTAAATATTTTGTCCCCCTATTGTATTTAGAAGTTTGCATACTGTTGAAGTATAAGAATTAAGTATAAGTTATATAGAAGGATGGTATAAGAGAAGAGAATTGAATTGAAATCACATCAGAAGATTATCAAAGAAGAAGGTGAATCAGACTTACATAGATCGTATTCTGATGAACTTGTGTAGTTTAACGGGTAGGGAAGTGCTGCCCGATTTTTCGTAGAATAGTGAACCCTCTGCTTAGAATATTCTACAGAGTAGCCTAGACATTGATAGACTTGTATAACCGTTATAGGTTGAAGTACTGCGAGTAGCGTGTTCTACTTGAAAGGTGGGCAATGCTAGCCGGGTTATAGCGGTGGAGCGTTTTGCTAATAGTCGATAATCGTCGCGAGGTATGTGATTCTTCCTATCCTCATGAGCATGATATTTTAAAAGAATATATAGAGTACGGTAGACGTACGTGTGTTAACTGAATGTGGTTTTACTCCGATGTCTTTTGACTTGAGTTTTAAATAATAAGAATCTTGAAGTATTTCAAAAGAATTAAGAATCGTTTTTGAAAGAAGAGTAATACTTGGTTTTAATAGCTTAAGAGTTATACTAGCTTTATGGGAAGTTAGGTATAACGACTTAAGAGAGATAAAAGGAACGGTTTACTTAATTGTTTTATGAAAGCCTTGTATGGATTTCGGAAATGAGAATAAGTATCGAACAAACCACTTGTCACGACCCGAACCCGGGCCCGTGACTGGTGTCTTACCCCGGGCACCCTAGTGATACAACATCAGAGTAATCAGCGGAATATAAAACAATAACATGAAATAACATGAAGTATGAAATAATAATCTTAGAAAAATTGCCTTTCGGCATGTATATATGAAAACTTAAATCCGAACAGTTACATCCCACTTACAACTCTGCCCACAACAGTACTACAGACCTCTAAGAGTGATATGACAACAATGGCGGGACAGGGCCCCGCCATACCCCTGAATGTAAGTACCTACTATGACAGGGGACTATACGTGATAAGCCTCGGAAAGCGGAGCTTCCCAAACGCCGAATCAGGACCACGAGCTAGGATCAACGGCGGTGTACCTCAACTGCGGCATGAACGCGGCCCCGAAGAGTCGATTACAACAGTACCAAGTGAAACTAAAAATCAGTAAATGAAATCATAGTAGTCTATATAAAGCAGGAGACATGTATGATAACCAAACTACAGTTCACAATAAATAAGCAGTCATGTCAAGTCAGGGACTCACGCCCTCAAAGTCATCACTCAATTATAACTATGGGTCTTACGCCCACAACATAAACAAGAGTGAAATAGATATACTGTAACTGGTCTTTTCTAGGGTCTTACGCCCTCCGTTCCTTTGGAGGCTTATCTTTGGTATGTTACCCTGAGTCTGTAGGTTCTTGTACATTCAGGGGTATGGCGGGGCCCTGTCCCGTCATAGTTGTTGTAAACATCTTAGAGGTCTGTAGCACTGTTGTGGGCAGGGTTGTAAGGATTGTAACTGTTCAAATGTCTATACATATATATATGTTGAAAGGCAACCGTTTTGGTTGGCCTATTTTCTTTATCTTGATCCATGTCTATTTAAATGTTTAAGTTTTTATTTCCTGGTTTTCTCGATGTTGTATCACTAGGGTGCCCGGTAAGGCACGATCCACGGCCCGGGCAGGTCGTGACAAAAGTGGTATCGAGCGATTAGTCCTCGGAAAGTGTCTACAGGCCGTGTCTAGTAGAATCTTGATTATCGATGTGTTGTGCACCACATCTATAATCAGGAGGCTGCAGGACATTTAGGATTGGTTTCCGTTCTTCTCATTCTGAGATCGTGCCTTAGAGCTGTGTGATAAGTTGGACCCTCCGACGTGCTTCGTTTTTACGATTATGCCTCGCGCAGGCAACCGCCGGGCGAAGGGCAAAGCGGCGAGAGGCTGCGAGTAGAGCGGCGGCAGTCTCTACGAGACCACGATGCACGAGCCTCGGTCCACGATGCAGGCGAAGAGATGAGTTACAAGCGATGGGCCGATTAATGGCGTGGTTGTGGCGAACTTGAGATCTGGCCCGGGCAGCGATTCGAGCACTAGTGGTTCACCCGGTCGAGATAGTTTGAGGCTACGGGATTTTACGAGATGTAACCGCCGAGTTTTATGGGTCGAGGCACGAGGATGATCCGCAGGAGTTCATCCGGCGATTCTGACGGATCATGAGTGATCAAGGCATCGGAGACCGAGTCGTTGGTCTAGGTTCGCATCGGTTGCGTGATACCGCATGATCGTGGTTTGATTCGTGGGAGCTGTCGGGAGGGCATGCACTTCCGGTGTATGGAACGAGTTCTCGAGGCCTTTCTTGCACATTTCTTGCCTCCCGGATGAGAGGGCTCGGCCAGATTTTTGGTGTTGCGGCGAGCGGGCGTGCGGTTCGAGTACAATGTGGAGTTCGACTCATTGGCGACGTCCCGCATTAGTAGCTAGTATGGAGGATCGAGTGCACCGATATGTTCTGAGGCTCGATGATTACCTAGCAGAAAGTTGTTCGGGTGTAGCTCTTCAGCCGGGCATGGACATTGCCCGCATGCAGGCTTATGCACTTGGATGTGAGGAGCGGAGAAATCGACGGAATGACCAAGATCAGCAGAAGAGGGCCAGAACAGCAGGGTCCTTTGGTGACTTTCGAGGCGGACCGCCTCGGCCGAACTAGTTATGTACCTCCGCCCGATGCAGTGGTCCTCCACAGCCTTCGGGACCTTCGGGATATTCAGGAGCAGGTCAGGGCTCCCAGGTTTCAGATTTTCAGGGGAGTAGGAGTGCTCGCCGGATGAGGCCACCCGTATCTCAGTGTGACCATTGTGGTAAAGCCCATAGGGGGGAATGTCGTACTGGTTTGGGAGATTGCTATACTTGCGGCCGACAGGGCCATTTGACGAGAGACTGTCCGACCAGGGGTAGCACTGGTGGGATAGCACAGACTACTAGAGCAGTTGCGGGTTCTTCACCTTCCATAGCTAGGCAGGATGTTCATACACCGGCGGGCCACGGTAGAGGTCGCGGTGGAAGTTCCCAGTTTTAGCGGTCCTCTGAACCGCCTATTTTCAGGTATATCCTTAACCCTCTAGAGTTTTGTATGTATTGATGATGTGTTTAGTGTTATGTTCGGATAGCTTTGTGCTAAAATGTGATTTAGAAACCTGGTTAGTGAGAAAGGGTAAGCCTGGGGGGTGAGAAAATGATGAACCTTAGAATATTACAGTTGAGACCTTAGATGTAAGGCCGTCTTGAGTACAAGATTTTGCAAGTGATCCTTGTCAGAGTGCATTTTATGCCTAGAATGTATTGTGTGATAAGTCCCTGGGTAGTGTGAAATGGAAGTGGTAGCTTTCATGACCTGTATAGGTAAGATTGTTCCGGATCGGGGAACAAGAGCTTGATGCGTTAAGTGGGTCGGGTTGGGGCCATGTTGCGGGCCAACCCGCGGCCTGTTTCGAGGAGGGGTCAGCTCTGGGTGGTCCCGCCAGGTGGTAGGGTCACGAGGGTGCTAGGCCCAAGTTTAGATGACCATCGTATGAGTTCGTGGATATGTTCGACCAGAAGCGGATCGTGAAGGCCGGGAATAGCCTTAAGGGAGATTGAGGCTAGTAAGAGGACCAAGTTTGGAGGTGGTGACTCCAAAGTTTTGGAAACTAAAGCGATGACTAAAGTGTGGTACGTATACTAAAAGAGTTCAAGTGTTCGGAGGGCACGGCGAGTAAGGAAGAAGAAGAGCGTGTGTTATTTTGTGGCGGTGTGGCATTGGCAACTTGTTAAGAAGAACTTCATCGTTGTCCGTCTTGAGAAGGAACATTCGACGAATGTTTCTAAGGAGGAGAATGTTATACCGTATTTCCGGTATGTACGTGGGGCGTGCGTGAAAATTTAAGCCTTAAGATTTGGCAAGTTTGAAATTTGTACACAAGTGCCGGAAAGAGTCGTTTTTAGACGAAAACTTTTACTAAACTTTCGAAGGGAAAAATACGGCTATGTGATTTTTAATTTTTGCGGATTTTTACGAGAGACGAAACAATTTTGACCAACGGGAGGGTGACATGTGTCACCAACACATTGGAAGGAAGTGGGCGGCGATGGGCGAAAAGGTGGCTTGTAGTTGGTAGGATATTTTGTGCAAGTTGGTGTGGTAGATGGATAAGGTGCACATGGCTTAATCTTAGCCTTACACTTGCCTAACACTTGGATGGATCTTGGCCATTGGTTGGCCATTCCTTGACCTATAAATACCCCTCTAAGTTGATGAACTTCTTCATCCTAAAATCACTTTCCAAGTCTTGAAATCCCTCCCCCTTTGTGAGTAGAGTTCGTCCGCCACACCCCCTCGAGTGAGGCTTGGCAGAGGCACCCCCGCCTAGTTGTCTCGTATAAATACCCCCCCTTTTTGTGGTATAGAAATACTCTCCAAGTATTGTTATAATGCCCAAATACTTTAGCCCTTATACCTTGTAGTACTTTCCAAAGTTACCTCTATACGTAGAGCCCGGAAATACTATTATACTTTCCCTCAGTCACAAAAACGAAACCCTAAGGAAAACCTTCATAGTCGGTTGAAGTGTTAAGTAGAAGTTGCGTAGAACTTCTAAGGGTTGCTTGGAGCGGGTTGGAGCGCACGGAGTAGGAGCTTAACGTTGCTCAGGAGCGACATTAAACTTGGATAATTTTGGGCTCATCGAGGTAAATACTACTGTCCTTCTATTGTAATTGGAAATTACATACTGTAGTAGAATTTAAATGAATATAAGATTCATAGAAGAGAATTGAACTGTAATAGAAGGATATTACATAATAGACTTGAACTGAAATCACATCAGAAGAATATATAAGTAGAAGATTTAAACTGTATGTACATAGGACTGTATTCTGATGGTGATAACCTTTATTGGTTGAATGTTCGCAAGTAGCACGTGCTACTTAGAAGGTGGACAAGGCTAGCGGGTTATAAGCGATGGGCGTTTTGCTTATAGTCGATAATCGTCGCGAGGTATGTGATTCTTCCTATACTCTTGAGCATGAAGTATTTTTAAAGAATACATATAGTACGGTAGACGTACGTGTGGCAATGTCTTTTGACTTAAGCCTGAATAATATGTATATATAATATGGTAGATGTACGTGTGCTAACTGAATATTGTTGTACGGCAATGTCTTTTGACTTAAGCCTGAATAATAAGAACCTTGAAATATTTTAAAAGGAATATAGATATAGTACGGTAGACGTACGTGTGTTAACTGAATGTAGCGTTACGGCAATGTCTTTTGACTTAAGCCTGAATAAGAAGAATCTTGAAGTATTTCAAAATAAATAAGAAACCTTTTTGAAAGAAGAGTAATACTTGGTTTTGAAAATATACGAGTTATACTAGCTTTATGGGAAGTTAGGTATAACGTCTTAAGAGAGATAAAAAGAATGGTTTACTGATTTCTTAAAAGATAAGAGACTTGACTTAATTGTATTGATATGAAGTTTGTTAAAAGTGTGAAACCTCATTCGTGAGTAATGAGTACTTGGTTTTAAAAGGAATAATGTTTTACTGATTTCAGAAATCAGAATGAGTATCGACAAACCATTGCAGCGTTAATAAAGGAAAATGTATTGAAAAATGAAGTATTGTATTAAAACCAGTAGAAACCTCCATCTGCATAGAAGCTAAGATGAGACAAAATGATATTACATTTTCTAGATCATGGCTGCTTTAATAAATGGTTATAAACAAGAATAAACTGCTCACGCCTATGGCATATGTTACTCAATTGTTTTAAAGGAGATTAAGACATCGAACTATGAAACTTTTCTAAAATAAAGAGACTTGAGTAATTGAAATTAGGCAAACTGGAACCTTAGGGAAAAGAATGTGGTTGAAAAGGGAAGTGTTTTGGTTTACCTAAAAATGTGAGTCACTCTATTTTATACTACGGGTATCGGGTGACTTTTATAAAAGGAATGGATCTCTTTAAAAGGAATTTAACGTATGTAGTACTTTAGGGTTAAAACCCGGACTTTGTCATAAAAGGAAAGTACCTTGAGTTATGTATAACTTGCCTATGTTTGTTGTTATGTAACTTGCCTATGTTTGTTGTTGTGTAATATGCCTATGCTTATGGTGATAGTCTTTGTTGTGCAAGAATTGTGTTTCTATACTACCGCGTCTCTCGATGGAGGGCCGGTTGACTTGTGGAGAACTTACTTGGACGTACCGGCAGTGACGGGAGATTCCACGGGTATGCTTCCATTAGCATTGTTACATGGGCATGTCCACACTGTTGATGGATTCTGTGGACATGTGACCATTATGGTTATGGCGAAGTATCGTGACTTACGGTTGTGATCGGGTGCGTAGCCTGTTTACTTGCCCCCGTCAGCTACGTGACGCAGGTGGATCTGGTATAGGTTATTGCACTTGCCACGTGTCAGCTTCGCGGTGAAGTATCGTGACTTACGGTTGTGATCGGGTGCCTGGCCGATTCACTTGCCCCCGTCAGCTACGTGACGCAGGTGGATCTGGTGGAGGCTAGTGTACTTGCCACGTGTCGCCCGCGAGTCGGTGTTGGATGGAGCTTCGTGACTTACGGTTGTGATCGGGTGCTGGCGATTCACTTGCCCCGTCGGCCACGTGGCGCAGTGGATCAGTGCGAGCTGGTGCACTTGCCACGTGTCGCCTTCATGATATGGTTATGCAAGATATTGGTACGGTCGGATCGGTAGTTATACTTGCCGTCACGGTTTTATTGACACAGGTGGGACACGTGTTCATATTGTCACGACGTTCGGGGCGTGGTAGTGCCTTACCCCGGGCACCCTAGTGATACAACATCAGAGTAATCAGCGGAACATAAATCAATAACATACAATAACGGAAGTATAATACAATAACCTGTGAAAACTTGCCTTTCGGCATATATATAGAAACAACAACTCTTTCAACCTGAACAGTTTAATCCTTTTTACAAACCCCCACACTTGCATGCTACATGACCTCTACGAATGATATGACAACAACGACGGGACGGGGCCGTCATACCCCGAATGTAAGCACCTACAACAAGGGGACTATACGAATAAGCCTCCGAGGAACGGAGCTTCAACGCTGACTGACCCTAAGAGCGAGGATCAACGGCGGTGTACCTTTACTGCGGCATGAACGCAGCCGAAGGAGGTCGATAACAAAGTGCAGTATGTGGCGAAAATACTGTAAATGAAATCATAGTAGTCTATATAAAGCAGGAGACATGTATGATAACCAAACTACAGTTCACAATAAATAAGCAGTCATATCAAGTCAGGGACTCACGCCCTCGAAGTCATCACTCCAATATCACAATGGGTCTCACGCCCACAACATCAATCATGCCCGTGGAATACCTTCCTCACTGCCGCGATCGATGATAGAAAAACACCAAGGAATACACGTGAACAACAGTCCCACTGTGTCCAAATAAACGATGCAGGGTAAATGCGAAGGCATAGCCGACTACTAACACCTAGCACTAACAAGGTCATAAAATGTATCATGATATCTGCAAGCCGTCACATGATCAAAGCTGGTCGCCGCCGCAATATCAAATGTGCGCGTCTAGCCCCGGAACTCCCGACTCGCGCATAGGCGCCTCATAGGCCCGCATGAGGTATAACCCGCATCGAGGTAGCTACTCCCGGCGTCGCCCCGACTCGCGATCGCGTAGCCACATGATCGCATGACCATAAAGGCCGCACACTAACACGGAACTCTCGTAGCTCGCGAGGCCCCCAAGGACCCGCATGAGGTATTCTCGAATCATGGTCCTGCATCGCGAGTCTACCCGCGTCGGAGGGCACCTTAACCCCGGAAACGGTGAGTGGTATAATACCAACATAACGGTTTATCGTTTAAACAACTTAAGCACAATCGCGGAAAACCCCTTTACACAAACATCACGAATACTAACACGTAGCATCCTAATATGATTACTTATCAAATCAACACGAAGGTATTACAAGGCTATCACAAACCAACACAATCCAGTTATACACACAAGGTACATTCTATTATATGATTAACAAGATCGAGTATCTATTCCCAAAGCACTTCATACATTATCTTTTAAAAGATACGTTACGTTTACAAAAGTCACACAATACCCGTAGTATATGAAAACTAGAGTGATTATCTTTTGAAGTAAAGCAAAACACTTCTCTTTGTAAAATCAAGTAACAACATTATTATCCAAACGTCCAAGTTTGCCTAATTTCAAATGTTCACGTTTCTTATTTTAGAAAGGTTTCGTAGTTCATAGTCTTACCCATTTAAGAATATAATTCTCTTTTAAACCATCTGAGAAACATAAGCCTTATATGTGGGTAGGATATTCTTGTTTGTAACAATCTTATTACAGCAGCCATGATCTAGGAAATATCATTTTGTCTCATCTTAGCTTCTATGCAGATGGAAGTTTCTACTGATTTTAATAATACTAAATCTGTCAAAACATTTCCTTTTATTAACGCTGCAGTGGTTTGTCGATACACATTCTGATTTCCGAAATCAGTAAAACATTCTTAAGCCGTTATACCTAACTTTCCATAAAGCTAGTATAACTCTTAAGTTTTCAAAAAAACCAAGTATTACTCCTTCTTTCAAAATGATTCAGAAATCTTTTGAACTACTTCAAGTTCTTTATTAACACATAACAAGCCAGTTATAGTTCAAATCAGTTACCTTTTAAAAACCACAAGTATTTCTTACCAACATAAAGCTGTTATAACCAACTTCCCATAAAGCCGTTATAACACTTTATGTTTTAAACCAATCAAATACATTTATCACATGTACGTCTACCGTACTACATAGTTCACACATATCATGCTAGAAGAAATAGGAAGAGGTTCACATACCTCGTGACGAGTATCGACTAATAGCAAAACGCTCCAAGTACTTCCAACCGTCGGCTACTCCTTAAGCCAAGTAGATCGCGCCACACGTAGTACTTCAACCTATAAGGTCACAAGGCGCTTATTAACATTTAGACCTCATCGTAGAACATTCTACCGAAAATTCGGCACCTCCCCCGCAGCGTAAATCTCCTCCTTTATCGAGGCCGCTACCAAGCCAACCAGTGGGTTATACATCTAACCCGACGGGTACAATTCTACTCCACGTAAAAGCTACACAAGTCTCATGTCTGATCTATGTAAATACTGATTCGATCCTCTTCTTTCAAAAGTTTCTTATTATTGGGCTTAAGTCAAAAGACATTGCCGATAACAACGTTCAGTTCTATATATAGTATACTTCAACTATATAGTCTAACAATCATGTAATTTCCAATTACAATAGAGGGACAAAATATTTACCTCGATAAGCCCATAATTATCCAAGTTATAATGTCGATCCCGAGCAAGGTTTAGCTCTCTACTCGTGCGCTCAGGCCACTCCAAACAACCCTTAGAAGTTCTAACCAACTTCTACTTATTACTCCAACTAACTATGGAGATTTTCCTTAGGGTTTCGGTTTTGTGGTACTGGAAAGTATAATAGTATTTCGGCTTTTTGTATAGGTATAACCTTAGAATACTACAAGGTATACGGCTAAGGTAATTTGGGCATTATAACAATACTTTTGAGAGTATTTCTACCAAGAGGGGGGTATTTATACGAAAACAACTAGGCTAGGGGGGGGTACCCCACGGCCACACTACTAGGAGGGGGGGGAGGGCTCTCGGCCAAGGGGGAGGGAGGAGGCTCTTGGCCGAATTCTACACTAAGGGGAGGGAGGAGGATTTAACACTTAGAATTATTTTAGGAATGGATGAAGAAGTCATCAAAGAGGGGGGTATTTATAGCACAAGCCAAAGCCAACCAATGGCCAAGATTCTTCCAAGTGTTAGGCAAGTGTAAGGTGTAGATTAAGCCATGTGTTGTGTGGGTCCCACTTGGTCATCAACCACACAAATATCCTACCAACCATTGACCAAATGTTTTAGGCAACAAAAATGCCAAAAACGTGCCCAACAAATCCCTTTGGTGCCGTCCACTTGCTTCCAATGTGAGGGTGACACATGTCACCCTTCCGTTGGTCCAAAATGTTTCGTCTCTCGGAAAAATCCGCAAAAATTAGAAATGACATAGCCGGAATTTTCCCTACGAAAGCTGTGAAAACGTTTCGTCGAAAAACGACTCTAACAGGGTGTTGTGAACAAAGTTAAATCGGCCAAGCCTAATTAAAAGTTTCAAATTTTCTACGTACGTCCTTACGTACATACTCTGGAAATACGAGGTATAACATTCTCCCCTCCTTAGAAACATTCGTCCCGAATGTTCCTTCTAAGTCTCAAAACAAGCGTGCGCCAGTATAGTCTTCACTACTATACTTACGAAACAATCCTGCCACAATGGCCACAGAAACAACTGCGCAAAATACTTACAAACGCTCCCATCCAAGGGTCTAAAATATAATTCCTTCGCACTTTCTCCATACAATAGAAATGGTCACATCTCTGCTCGCAATACATGCTCGCTTCTCCCTTTATGAGCACCTTTGTCACTTTGCCGCGAGGTTCTAGTGTCACTCCGGCGACCTAACAAATGGTACCTGGCTGCATGCGATCCCTGAGGCTGTCGTACACTCGAACTCTTACCACATTTCTGATACTGCTTCAGTTTCCAAATCTCGGGGTTACTATCTCCAATTTGGTCATCATTAATCGAACACTCAATGGATCTCGATACTTTTCTCGCATATAGCAACACGAAGATCGGACGTCTTGCCTCCTAAGTCGGACGGCAAAGCTAACATATAGGCAACCCGCCTACTCGCACCAGATCTGTAAGGCCCAAGTAACTCGGGCTAAGTTCCTCTGTTTTCCAAAACTCGTCACACCCAAACCGGGTGGTATATTCAAGAAGACCGACCGTCGGCGAACTCTAAGCGTCGTCGCCGATTATCCGCACGATTTCTACGAGCGCGGAACCTCCTAGACAAGCTTTACCTATCCGGTCTTTGGAACAAGCTCAACCAACTATCTCAATCTTGCCAACATCGAACCAATCGGCCAAGAACTTACACTTCCGCCCTCTGAGGCCTCATAAGGCGACATTCGAAAACTGAAATGGTAGCTTAAACACTACCTCCACAGGAGACAACAATCCCCACAACTATCCCTGAAATACACACACTGGCCCGAGGGCGGATGCGATTCTGAGACTCCTCTGAGTTCCTAACCCTGCCTGGTAAAACTTTTAGAAAACGAAAATAGCCACCACAGGCTTCATGCGCCATAAGGTGAAGGTAGGCACCCCGTGCAGCCTTACAACCCTTCTGATATAAACAACACTGCTGAGCACTCGGTCTTTGCTATAAGACAAGACGGTGACCTCCTCGGCCCGACCATCGGTCGAATCGTCCACGAACTCGTCTTGGTTAACTAAACCTGGGCCTAACACCCTCGTGACCCTACCACAAGGCGGGACCATCACAAACCGACCCCACCACCAAACATGCAGCGGGTTGACCCGCAACGTGGCCTCAACCCGACCCGGCAACGCGCAAAACGCTAGCTCCCCGAAGGAAAACTCTCACTAATCACGTTACGAAAACCTAGCGGTCTTCTTAGCTCAACTACCCTCTTTCATTCCACACTACTCAGGGACTTATCCCACAAACGTAACTCACGTGCACTACGCACTCCTATAAGGGTCAAACATAAACAATACATCTTTTACTCGAGATGGCCTTACCTCTAAGGTCTCTACGTATAACACTCTAAGGCTCACACCTTCTCTATCCCCCAAAACCTTACTCGGTTAACCCACCATAATTTCTAATCACAACTAACCTACTGCTATCAGAACATAGCACTTAAGGTATACTCACCTTACCATACATACTGATCTCTAGAGGGTTAAGGATAAACCTGTCTCTACTGCTCCACTCCCTTAAGTCGTTCTAATCAAACCTGCCCCGTAGGGCGCATAGCTAAGGAAGGTGACGACTACCCATCGATCCTGAAGGCTAAGTCCTCCTACAAGGACACTCTTTCGACATCAGACCCTGACGGTCATAGGTACAACAAGTACCAACTAAAAGACGACATTCCCCGGGATGACGTCTGTCACACTGTGAACCGGAAGATCTGGAGCTCTGACCAACTCCTGCATACCCCGAACGTCCTGAAATTCGTGGAGGACCTCTCTGCACTGGTGGATGTGCAAATCTAATCCGCTGGTGAGGTGACTCGCCTCGAAAGTTACCAAAGGACCTTGCTACTCTGGCCCTCTTCGTCGCCCGTTAACCCGTCGATCTCTACGTTTCTCGGCCTGCTGCGCATAAGCCCGTACACAGGCCATGCTCAAGCCTAACTGAAGAACTTACTCTTGCACAACCTTCTCGTTGATATTCATCAAGACTCGCGGTACATCGGTATACTCTCTGGTAGTTAAATCCATAGTTAGTAACAGGGTCGCCTCCTTGAAATCTATATTCTCTGTTCCCGGTCGTGGAACTGAAGGTTCAAATATCATGGCCGCAGAGATGAACCTGCCACCGTGCTAAACTCTGCTGGGGCTAGTGACATCGCAGAACTCCCCGAATGAAGCACCACCCAAGGTGATAATTGGGCCTGTGCCCACGTAACCCTCGATGCTACTGCTCGCGGCTCCCTACTGCCTTGCCTCACTGGCGGGTTGCCTACGCGGAGGCATAGCGGTAAGGAAAGAAATACGTTAGAGGTCCAACTTACAACACGCCTCTAAGGCCGCGATCTCGGTGAGAAGAAATAGAAACCAATCCTAAATATCCTATAGCCTCACGATTATTGGTGTGGTGCACAACACACCGATAATCAAGACTCTGGATACGATGCGTAGACACTTTCCGAGGATTAACTGCTCTGATACCACTTTTGTCACGACCCGTTCCGGGGCCCGTGACTGGTGCCTTACCCCGGGCACCCTAGTGATACAACATCAGAGTAATCAGCGGAACATAAATCAATAACATACAATAACGGAAGTATAATACAATAACCTGTGAAAACTTGCCTTTCGGCATATATATAGAAACAACAACTCTTTCAACCTGAACAGTTTAATCCTTTTTACAAACCACGCCCACAAGATTTCTACGCACCTCTACGAATGATATGACAACAACGACGGGACGGGGCCGTCATACCACGAATGGCACCTACAACAAGGGGACTATACCAAGATAAGCCTCGGAGGAACGAAGCTTCCCAACGCTGAATGTGACCAAGAGCGAGGATCAACGGCGGTGTACCTTTACTGCGGCATGAACGCGGCCCGCGAGGTCGATCTGGCAGTGCAGAGTATGTGGCCCGAAAATCGTAAATGAAATCATAGTAGTCTATATAAAGCGGAGACATGTATGATAACCAAACTACGATTCACAATAAATAAGCAATCATATCAAGTCGGGACTCACGCCTCGAAGTCATCACTCGATATCACAATGGGTCTCACGCCCACAACATCAATCATGCGTGGAATACCTTCCCGCTGCCGCGATCGATGATAGAAAAACACCAAGGAATACATGAACAACGTGTCCCACTGTGTCCAAATAAAGCGATGCGGGGTAAATGCGAAGGCATAGCCGACTACTAACACCCACGGTACTAACAAGGTCATAAAATGTATCATGATATCTGTCTGACCGTCACATGATCAAAGCTGGTCGCCGCCGCAATATCAAATGTCGCGTCTAGCCTGGAACTCCGCGACTCCGCATAGGCCGGCCTCATAGGCCGCGTGAGGTATAACCCCGCATCGAGGTAGCTACTCCCGGCGTAAATCACGGACTCGCGATCCGCGTAGGCCACATGACCGCATGACCATAAAGGCCGCGCACTAACTCGAACTCGTAGCTCGCGCTAGGCCCCCAAGGACCCGCATGAGGTATTCTCGAATCATGGTCCCAGACCGCCTGAGTCTACCCCGCATCGGAGGGCATCTTAACCCCCGGAAATACGGTGAGTGGTATAATACCAACATAACAGTTTATCGTTTAAACAACTTAAGCACAATCAAGGGAAAACCCCTTTACACAAACATCACAGAATACTAACACACGTAGCATCCTAATATGATTACTTATCAAATCAACACGAAGGTATTACAAGGCTATCACAAACCAACACAATCCAGTTATACACACAAGGTACATTCTATTATATGATTAACAAGATCGAGTATCTATTCCCAAAGCACTTCATACATTATCTTTTAAAAGATACGTTACGTTTACAAAAGTCACACAATACCCGTAGTATATGAAAACTAGAGTGATTATCTTTTGAAGTAAAGCAAAACACTTCTCTTTGTAAAATCAAGTAACAACATTATTATCCAAACGTCCAAGTTTGCCTAATTTCAAATGTTCACGTTTCTTATTTTAGAAAGGTTTCGTAGTTCATAGTCTTACCCATTTAAGAATATAATTCTCTTTTAAACCATCTGAGAAACATAAGCCTTATATGTGGGTAGGATATTCTTGTTTGTAACAATCTTATTACAGCAGCCATGATCTAGGAAATATCATTTTGTCTCATCTTAGCTTACATGCGGATGGAAGTTTCTCGATTTTAATAATACTAAATCTGTCAAAACATTTCCTTTTATTAACGCCGCGTTGGTTTGTCGATACACATTCGATTTAAATCAAGAAACATTCTTAAGCCGTTATACCTAACTTTCCATAAAGCTAGTATAACTCTTAAGTTTTCAAAAAAAACCAAGTATTACTCCTTCTTTCAAAATGATTCAGAAATCTTTTGAACTACTTCAAGTTCTTTATTAACACATAACAAGCCAGTTATAGTTCAAATCAGTTACCTTTTAAAAACCACAAGTATTTCTTACCAACATAAAGCTGTTATAACCAACTACCCATAAAGCCGTTATAACACTTTATGTATTAAACCAATCAAATACATTTAGCACGTATGCGTCTGCCGTACTACATAGTTCACACATATCATGCTAGAAGAGATAGGAAGAGGTTCACATACCTCGCGACGAGTATCGACTAATAGCAAAAGCGCTCAAGTACTTCCAACCGGCTACTCCTTAAGCCAAGTAGATCGCACCACACGTAGTACTTCAACCTATAAGGCCACAGCGACATTAACATTTAGACCTCATCGTAGAACATTCTACCAAAATTCGGCGACCTCCCCACATGGCAGCGTAAATCTCCTCGCTTTATCGAGGCTACCAAGCCAACCGGGGTTATACATCTAACGAACGGGTACAATTCTACTCCAGAAAAGCTACACAAGTCTCATGTAATACAATCCTATGTAAATACTGATTCGGTCCTCTTCTTTCAAAAGTTTCTTATTATTCGGGCTTAAGTCAAAAGACATTGCCGATAACAACGTTGATTCTATATATAGTATACTTCAACTATATAGTCTAACAATCATGTAATTTCCAATTACAATAGAGGACAAAATATTTACCTCGATAAGCCCATAATTATCAAGTTATAATGTCGATCTGAGCAAGGTTTAGCTCTACTCATGCGCTCAGGCCGCTCCAAACAACCCTTAGAAGTTCTAACCAACTTCTACTTATTACTCAACTAACTATGGAGATTTTCCTTAGGGTTTCGGTTTTGTATTGTGAAAGTATAATAGTATTTACGGGCTTTTTGTATAGGTATAACCTTAGAATACTACAAGGTATACGGCTAAGGTAATTTGGGCATTATAACAATACTTTTGAGAGTATTTCTACCAAGAGGGTATTTATACGAAACAACTAGGCTAGGGGGTACCCACGGCCACACTACTAGGAGGGAGGGCTCTCGGCCAGGGGAGGGAGGAGGCTCTTGGCGAATTCTACACTAAGGGGAGGGAGGAGGATTTAACACTTAGAATTATTTTAGGAATGGATGAAGAAGTCATCAAAGAGGGGGGTATTTATAGCACAAGCCAAAGCCAACCAATGGCCAAGATTCTTCCAAGTGTTAGGCAAGTGTAAGGTGTAGATTAAGCCATGTGTTGTGTGGGTCCCACTTGGTCATCAACCACACAAATATCCTACCAATCATTGACCAAATGTTTTAGGCAACAAAAATGCCAAAAACGTGCCCAACAAATCCCTTTGGTGCCGTCCACTTGCTTCCAATGTGAGGGTGACACATGTCACCCTCCCGTTGGTCCAAAATGTTTCGTCTCTCGGAAAAATCCGCAAAAATTAGAAATGACATAGCCGGAATTTTCCCTACGAAAGTCGTGAAAACGCTTTCGCCGAAAACGACTCTAACCGGGTGTTGTGAACAAAGTTAAATCGGCCAAGCCTAATTAAAAGTTTCAAATTTTCTACGTACGTCCTTACATGACTGTTTATTTCTTGTGAACTGTAGTTTTGGTTATCATACATGTCTCCTGCTTTTATATAGACTACTATGATTTCATTTTACAGTATTTTCAGTTTCACATACTTGGTACTGTTATCGACCTCCTTCGGCCGCGTTCATCTGCGCAGTAAAGGTACTCCTACTGTTGATCCCCGTTCTTAGGATCACCGTTTCAGCGTTGGGAAAGCTCCATTTCTCCGGAAGCTTAGCATTTTGGTATGGTCCCCTGTCGTTGTAGATATTTGTATTCAGTGGTATGGCGGGGCCCTGTCCCGCCATTGTTGTTTTAAACTCTTAGAGGTGCATGGGCACATTTGTAAGGTTGGGATGTATCGCTCATTTTGGGGTACTTATATACATATATGCGAAAGGCAACTTTTCCGTAAAGCGTGTCTTATTTATCTTGTTTCATATTTTGGTTGTTTATTTTCCGATTTCTCGATGTATGACTACTTGGGTGCGGGTAAGGCACGATCCACGGCCGGATCGGTCGTGACAAAGTGGTATCGAGCGATTAATCCTCGGAAAGTGTCTACAGCCGTATCTAGTAAGTCTTGATTATCGGTGTGTTGTGCACCACACCAATAATCGTGAGGCTATAGGATATTTAGGATTGGTTTCCATTCTTCTCACTCGAGATCGTGCTTTAGAGGCGTGTTATAAGTTGGACCTCTAACGTATTCCTTTCCTTTACCGGTGATGCCTCCGTGCGACGGCTCGGGCCCAGAAGAAGCGAAGCGTGAAGGAAGTGCGAGTAAATCTGAGAGATTTAGAAGAACGCAGGACCAATCATCACCGGGTGATGCTTCATGCGGGAGTTCGAGACGTCGCCAAGAGCAGCAGAGTTTGTACACGGCGGCGATTCCTCTGCGGCCATGACATCTGGACCTTCAGTTCCACGACTTGGAGCAGAAAATATGGATTGGAAGGATACGGCCCTGTTACTATCAAGGGACTTGGCAGCCAAAGAGTATTTTATGTCCCGGTATACCAAGGATATTGATGCTTATCTAAATAAGGGTTGTGAGGAGTAGCTCTTGATCGAGGGCGAGCGGGCTTGCGTTCAGATTATGTGCGTGGTGAGAGAGGTAGAGATCGGCAGTTAAACAAGATCGTGAAGAGGGCCCGTTTGGCGGGATCATTTGGTAACTCTCGGCGAACCGCCTCGGCGAATTAAACATGCGCCTCCGCCGGTGCAGTGTCCTCCGAGGTTGATTTTCCTCGGTGTTCACGATGTGGCGTAAATCGGGAAGTCGCTCTTTCTGCGGTGCTTGTTTTTCTGCGGCCGTCGGGCCATATGGCGAGAATGTTCTATGAGGAAGGATGCAAGTAGGAAGACTCGGCTACGGTCGATTGTGGATGCGATGGTTCGGAGAGGAGGGTGTTAGCTGGGAGGCCACCGCTCGGTGTGGCCATTGTGGTCGATGTCATCGTGAAGTGTCGTGCTGCGGCGGCTTGTTTTGTTTGCGGCCAGCAGGGCCATTTTGCGAGAAATTGTCCAACCAGAGTTGGCGGGGATGTAAGGACTCAGCCTTCGGGGTCAGTGGATAGTTCATCACCTTCCCCAGCTATGCGCCCAGCAGGGCGGGATTGACTAGACGACCTAGGGAAAGTGCCGCGTAGATACAGGTATATCCTTAACCCTTTAGAGATTTATATGTATAGTAAGATGCGAATATCTTAAAGTATTGTTTTCGGTTAGCATGGTGTTAGTGTGATTAGAATTGTTGATTAATTAACCGGGTAAGATTGGGGGACAGAAAGAGTGGGAGCCTTAGAATATTACGTAGAAGACCTTAGAGGCGAGGCCATCTTTGGTAAAAGAATTATTTCGTGTTTGACCCTTATCGAAGTGCATAGTATACGTGAGATATTTTTTTATGGGATGAATCCCTGAGTGTTGTGAAACGAAAGAGGATGGTTGAGCTTAGAAGACCGCTAGGTTTTCGTAACGTGATTGGTGAGATTGTTCCGGATCGGGGAGCTAGTGTTTGGCGCGTTGCCGGGTCGGGTTGAGGCCGTGTTGCGGGTCGACCCACGCCCTGTTTGGTGATGGGGTCAGTTTGTGGTGGTCCCGTTTTGTGTTAGGGTCACGAGGGTGTTAGGCCCAGGTTTAGTTAACCATTGTACGAGTTCGTGGATGTGTTCGACCAGTAGTCGGGCCGATGGGGTCAACCCGTCTTATCTTTTAGTCAAACCGTGTACTCGGTAGTAAGTTGCGAGATGATTATTTCAAGAAGGTTGTAAGGCTGCACGGGGTGCCTACCTTCACCTTATGGCTAACAGGGGAGTCCAAGTTGCGGCTGTTTCTTTTCTGGAAGAGTTACCAGGCAAGGTTAGGAACTCAGGTGAATCTCAGTGTCGCATTCACCCTCGGGCCAGTGTTTGGATTTCGGGAGTAGCTGTAAGGACTCTTCGCCTCTTGTTGAGTATGTATTATATAGCTACCGTTTCAGTATTCGGGTGTCGCCGTTTGGAGCCTTTTTATAAGCGCTAGTGTAAGATTGCCGATCGATTGATTCGATGTAAGCAAGGTGCATATAGTTGGTTCGTACTTGTTCAGCAGGGCGTGGATAGGGTGGAGCTTATCCAGAAGAGGTCATTGGCAGCTTAGAGTCAGTGGGAAGCAGTACCAGAAACATGGTAAGTGATAAGGAAGAGTTCGAGTGTACGAGAAGGGTACGACGAGTAAGGCAAAGTGACAAAAGTGGTATGGGAAGAAGAGAGCATGTATTACAGGCATAGGTGTGATCATTTCGTTTGTAAAGAGTAGGTGCGAAGGGAGTATCTTTTTAGACCTCTAGTAGGAGCTTTCGTGATAGAGGTGATTCCTCGTGGACTTGGAGATAAGTAGGTGCGTTTGTTGTGTTATGGCCAGGTGTGGCATGGATGTTCCGTAAGTATAGCGATGGACTATCTTTGGCGCTGTTTGTTTGATACCTAGAAGGAACATTCGGGACGAATGTTTCTAAGGAGGAGAATGTTATACCCGTAGTTTCGTGGTATGTATGCGAGGGCGTGCGTGTGAGAATACGACATTGAAGTGGAAAGGAAGAGCGAGGTGATTTTCCCGGAAAAGTTTCCTGTTTTTGTGAAGGAAAAAGGGTCGTTAATGGGAATTGGATTCCCAGATTTGGTATTCGGACTTCTTGGAATATTAGAGAATTATGGAATTTTACTTTCGAAAATGGTCACGTGGGGCCCACGGGAGAAAATTTACGATTTTGTGGGCCCACTTTGTTTCGAGATTTTGGCCATTGTGGATATTTTGGAAGATGAAATATTTTGGACGAGTAGGAGGCGACACGTGTCACCCCACTGGCTTGGCAGGCGATTTCACTTTGTGCACAACACCGTTTAGAGTCGTTTTCCACGAAACGTTTTACAAGACTCGCGTAGGATAAATTCCTATGTCATTTCTAATTTTTGCGGATTTTTCGAGAGACGAAACACTTTGGACCAACGAGAGGCGACACTTGTCACCCTCTCATTGAGTGAACTTGTCACGGCATTAGGGCGAATGGATGGCCATTCTTGTCATGTAGTTGGTAGGATATTTTGTGTGCAAGTTGGCCAAGGACACTTGCCTAAATCCTCACCCTACACTTGCCTTGCACTTGGCACCATCTTGGCCCTTGGCCATCCCTTGACCTATAAATACCCACTTGTTGAAGAGTTATTTCATCCTAAATTGAGCAATCTTTCTAAGTCTCAAATCCCTCCTCTCCTCTTGTTGTTTCGTCCAAACACACCCTCCCCTTTGAGAAGCCACTGCGGAGCAACCCCCTCTAAAGCTAGCCTAGCCAAACACTACCCCCTCCTTGGTAGAAAAGTTGCCTTCTAGTATTGTTATAATGCCCAAATTACCTAGCCCAAATCCCTTAGTCCTTAGTAGAAGTTGTGAAGAACTTCTAAGGTTTTCTTGGAGCTCTGAGCGCACAACTTAGGAGCTAAACCTTGCTCAGTGCGACTTTTATCTAGGATATTATTGGGCTTACCGAGGTAAATAACCTTATCCTCCTTTTGTAATTAGAATATATATCTTGTAGAAGTATAGGAGTAGTATTAAATACTTAGAAGGATATTAAAGAATAGAATTGAATGTTATCACGTAGAAGGGTTTAAAAGATGAATAATAGAATACTTACATGGGATTGTTTTCCTGATGAACTTGAGTAGCTCACCGGGTAGGAAGTCTGCCCAAATGTCCATAGAATAACGAACCCTCGCTTAGAGCTTTGTCGATCTGATGCGGGCGTTGATAGACGTGTTGGTATTATAGGTCGATTCTCTGCGCGACATATTCAACTTGGCGGTGGATTTCGAGAAGGTATGTGATTCTTCCTATCCTCTTGAGCATGATATTTTAAAGAATATGTATATAGTACGGTAGACGTACGTGTGTTAACTGAATAATAATTACGGCAATGTCTTCGGACTTAAGCCTGAATAATAATTACGACAATGTCTTCGGACTTAAGCCTGAATAATACTTACGGCAATGTCTTCTGACTTAAGCCTGAATAAAACGAATCTGAAGAAGTTCAAAAGAATTAAGAAACCTTTTTTGAAAGAAGAGTAACACTTGGTTTTAAAAGCTTAAGAGTTATACTAGCTTTATGGGAAGTTAGGTATAACGGCTTAAGAGTGATAAAAAGAACGATTTATTGATTTAAGGAAATAAAAGACTTGACTTATTACACTAATATGAATTTTGTTAAAAAGTGTGAAACCTCATTCGTGAGTAAATAGTATTTTTGGTTTTCAAAAGGAATGATGTTTTACCGATCAGAATAAATGTCGAACAAACCACAGCAGCGCTAATAAGGGAAATATTGTGACTAATAAAGTATTATTAAAACCAGTAGAAACTTCCATCTGCATAGGAGCTAAGATGAGACAAAATGATATTACATTTACTAGATCATGGCTGCTGTAATAAGATTGTTACGAATAATAATAACCTACTCACACTTAGGGTATATGTTTCTCAAATTGTTTTAAAGGATTAAAGCTATGAACTACGAAACCTTTCGAAAATGAGAAACTTGAGTAATTGAAATTAGGCAAACTTAAGCGTTGGGAAAAGAATGTTGTTACTTGATTTTACAAAGAGAAATGTGTTGATTTACTTCAAAAGATAATCACTCTATTTTTATACAACGGGTATTGTGTGACTTTTGTGAAAGAAACAGATCTTTTAAAAGAGTAATACATAAAGTACTTTGGGGCTAAAAACCCGAACTTGTTAGCATAATGTAGAAAGTACCTTGTGTGAATAACTTGATTGTATTGATTTGTGATAGTCTTGTAATACTTTCTTGTTGACTTGATAAGTAAACGTGTTAGGATGCTACGTGAGTTAGTATCTTGTGATGTTTGTGTAGAGGGGTTTTCCCTTATTGTGCTTAGGTTGTTTAACGATAAAATTGTCATGTTGATATTATATCACTCATGATTCCGGGGGTTAAGCTGCCCTCCGATGCGGGGTAGACTCAGGCGGGTCTAGTGACCTATGATTCGAGAATACCTTATGCAGGTCTGTATGGCCTATGCGAGCTACGGAGTTCGAGTTAGTATGCGGCCCTTGTGGTCATGCGGTCTTTGTGGCCATGCGGACGACGAGTCCAGGACGCTGCCGGGGAGTAGCTACCCTCGATGCGGGGAATACCTCATGCGGGCCATTGGAGTGGCCCATGCGGAGCTACGGAAAGTTCGTGGCTGACGCGCGCACATTAGATCTTTGCGGCGAGTGGCGGCTTTGATCATGTGATGCAGACAGATCTCATGATACAGTTTACGACCTTGTTGTACTGGGGGTTTTTAGTAGTCGGCTATGCCCTCGTACTTACCCCGTACGGTTTTATGATGACTTTGAGGGCGTGAGTCCCTGACTTGACATGACTGTTTATTTCTTGTGAACTGTAGTTTTGGTTATCATACATGTCTCCTGCTTTTATATAGACTACTATGATTTCATTTCTGATATTTTGATTTCACATACTTGGTACTGTTGTCGACCTCCTTGAGTGTGTTCATGCCGCAGTAAAGGTACTCTACCGTTGATCCCGTTCTTAGGATCACCGTTTCAGCGTTAGGAAAGCTCCGTTTCTCGGAGCTTAGCATTTTGGTATGGTCCTGTCGTTGTAGATATTTGTATTCAGGGTATGGCGGGGCCTGTCCGCCATTGTTGTTTTAAACTCTTAGAGTGCATGGGACTGTTGTAAGGTTGGGATGTAACTGTTCATTTTGGGGTACTTATATACATATATGCGAAGGCAACTTTTTCCCGAACTGTGTCTTATTTATCTTGTTTCATATTTTGGTTGTTTTATTTTCGCTGATTTCTCGATGTATGACTACTTGGGTGCCGGGTAGGCACTATCCACGGCCGGATCGGGTCGTGACATAGAAGTACTTTCGGCCAAGGAGGGCTCTCGGCCAGGGCCTCACCAAGGGGAGGAGGCTAGGGCGAACTTCAACACTGAGGGAAGAGCTTTCAAGACTTAGCACAATTTTTGGATGAAGAAGTTCATCAACTAAGGGGGGTATTTATAGGTCAAGCAATGGCCAACCAATGGCCAAGATCATGCCAAGTGCAAGGCAAGTGTAGGGTCAAGATTCATCCATGTGTACCTTATCCATCTACCACACAAATATCACAAAATATCCTACCAACTCTCACTCTCCAAATCGTCCAATGCCGCCCCACACGTCCACCAATGAGAGGGTGCCACGTGTTGCCCTCTCGTTGGTCCAAAACATTTCGTCTCTCGGAAAAATCCGCGAAAAATATAAATAACATAGCCGGAATTTTCCCTTCGCAAGTCTTGTAAAACGTTTCGTCGAAAAACGATTCTAATCGGGTGTTGTGCACAAAAATTCGAACCTTGCCTACTTTAAGCTTCAAACTTTTCTACGTACGTCCTTACGTACATACTCTGGAAATACGGGGTATAACACCACTGCAGCGCTAATAAAGGGAAATGTATTGACTAATTAAGTATTATGAAAACCAGTAGAAACCTCCATCTGCATAGAAGCTAAGATGAGACAAAATGATATTACATTTCCTAGATCATGGCTGCTTTAATAAGATTGTTATGAACAAGTATAACCTACTCACACATAAGGCATGTGTTTCTCAAACTGTTTAAAGGAGAATTATATTATTAAGTGATTAAGACTATGAACTACGAAACCTTTCGAAATGAGAAACTTGAGCATTTGAAATTAGGCAAACTTGAACGTTTGGAAAAGAATGTTGTTACTTGATTTTACGAAGGGAAGTGTTTTGGTTTACTTAAAAAGATAGTCACTCTATTTTTATACTACGGGTATTGTGTGACTTTTGTGAAAGAAACGGATCTTTTAAAGAGTTAATGTATGAAGTACTTCGGGGATAAAAACCCGAACTTGTTAACATAAAGTAGAAAGTACCTTGTGTGAATAACTTGATTGTGTTGGTTTGTCATAGCCTTGCAATACTTTCTTGTTGATTTGATAAGTAAGCATGTTTAGGAGGCTACGTGTGTTAGTATCTTGTGATGTTTGTGTAAAAGGGTTTCCCTTGATTGTGCTTATGTTGTTTAACGATAAGCCGTTATGATAGTATTGTACCACTCACCTCTTGACATGATAGCGGGGGTTAAGGCGCCTCCGTCGCGGGGTATACCTCGAGCGATGCAGGACTATGATTCGAGAATACCTCATGCGGGTCCGAGGACCTATGCGAGCTACGAGTTCGAGTTAGTGTGCGGTCTTTATGGCCATGCGGTCTATGTGGCCATGCATCTGCGAGTCGGGGCGATGCGGGAGTAGCTACTCGATGCGAGGAATAACTCATGCGGGCCTATGTGTGGCCTATGCGGAGTGCGGAAGTTCCGATTTGACGCGCACATTGATCGAGGCGAGTGGCCCGCTTCGATCATATGGCGCGATCTAGAAAGACCTCGTGATACGCTTTTATGGCATTGTTGATGCGTGGGTTTTAGTAGTCGCTATGCCTTCGCACTTACCGTCACGGTTTTATTATGACACAGTGGGACTCGTGTTCATGTATTCCTTGGTGCTTTTATATCATAGATCGCCGGTGAGGAAGGTATTCCACGCATGATTGATGTTGTGGGCGTGAGACCCATAGTTATATTTGAGTGATGACTTTGAGGGCATAGGTCACGACTTGACATGATTTGTTTATTTCATGAACTGTAGTTTGGTTATCATACATGTCTCCCGCTTTATATAGACTACTATGATTTCATTTACGTATTTTCGTTTCACATACTTGGTACTGTTGATCGACCTCCTTGGGGGCGTTCATGCCGCAGTAAAGGTACTCCTACCGTTGATCCCGTTCTTAGGATCACCGTTTCATTGAAAGCTCCGCTTCTCGGAAGCTTAGCATTTTGGTATGGTCCACTGTAGATGTAGATATTTGTATTCATGGTATGGCGGGGCCTGTCCCGCCATTGTTGTTTTAAACTCTTAGAAGGTCCGTAGACTGTTGTAAGGTTGGGATGTAACTGTTCATTTTGGGGTACTTATATACATATATCCGAAGGCAACTTTTTCCCAGAAACTGTGTCTTATTTATACTGTTTCATATTTTGGTTGTTTTATTTTCCGCTGATTTCTCTGATGTATGACTACTTGGGTGCCCGGGTAAGGCACCAGTCACGGCCCCGGATCGGGTCGTGACATAGGGGGGGGGTACTTTCGGCCAAGGGGAGGGCTCTCGGCGAGGGCCTCACCAGGGGAGGGAGGCTAGGACGAGAACTTCAACACAAAAGGGGGGGAAGAGCTTTCAAGACTTAGCACAATTTTTGGATGAAGAAGTTCATCAACTAAGGGGGGTATTTATAGGTCAAGCAATGGCCAACCAATGGCCAAGATCATGCCAAGTGCAAGGCAAGTGTAGGGTCAAGATTCATCCATGTGTACCTTATCCATCTACCACACAAATATCACAAAATATCCTACCAACTCTCACTCTCCAAATCGTCCAATGCCGCCCCACACGTCCACCAATGAGAGGGTGCCACGTGTTGCCCTCTCGTTGGTCCAAAACATTTCGTCTCTCGGAAAAATCCGCGAAAAATATAAATGACATAGCCGGAATTTTCCCTTCGCAAGTCTTGTAAAACGTTTCGTCGAAAAACGATTCTAATCGGGTGTTGTGCACAAAAATTCGAACCTTGCCTACTTTAAGCTTCAAACTTTTCTACGTACGTCCTTACGTACATACTCTGGAAATACGGGGTATAACACCACTGCAGCGCTAATAAAGGGAAATGTATTGACTAATTAAGTATTATGAAAACCAGTAGAAACCTCCATCTGCATAGAAGCTAAGATGAGACAAAATGATATTACATTTCCTAGATCATGGCTGCTTTAATAAGATTGTTATGAACAAGTATAACCTACTCACACATAAGGCATGTGTTTCTCAAACTGTTTAAAGGAGAATTATATTATTAAGTGATTAAGACTATGAACTACGAAACCTTTCGAAATGAGAAACTTGAGCATTTGAAATTAGGCAAACTTGAACGTTTGGAAAAGAATGTTGTTACTTGATTTTACGAAGGGAAGTGTTTTGGTTTACTTAAAAAGATAGTCACTCTATTTTTATACTACGGGTATTGTGTGACTTTTGTGAAAGAAACGGATCTTTTAAAGAGTTAATGTATGAAGTACTTCGGGGATAAAAACCCGAACTTGTTAACATAAAGTAGAAAGTACCTTGTGTGAATAACTTGATTGTGTTGGTTTGTCATAGCCTTGTAATACTTTCTTGTTGATTTGATAAGTAAGCATGTTTAGGAGGCTACGTGTGTTAGTATCTTGTGATGTTTGTGTAAAAGGGTTTCCCTTGATTGTGCTTATGTTGTTTAACGATAAGCCGTTATGATAGTATTGTACCACTCACCTCTTGACATGATAGCGGGGGTTAAGCTGCCCTCCGATGCGGGGTATACCTCGGCGATGCAGGACTATGATTCGAGAATACCTCATGCGGGTCCGGGGACCTATGCGAGCTACGAGTTCGTGTTAGTGTGCGGTCTTTATGGCCATGCGGTCTATGTGGCCATGCAGACTGCGAGTCCAGGACGATGCCGGGGAGTAGCTACCCTCGATGCGGGGAATAACTCATGCGGGCCTATGTGTGTGGCCTATGCGGAGCTGCGGGAAGTTCGAGATTTGACGCACATTGATCGAGGGCGAGTGGCGCTTGATCATATGGCACGATCTAGAAAGACCTCGTGATACAGTTTTATGGCATTGTTGGTACTGTGGGTTTTAGTAGTCGGCTATGCCTTCGTACTTACCCCGTACGGTTTTATTATGACACAGGTGGGACCTGGTGTTCATGTGTATTCCTTGGTGCTTTTATATCATGATCGCCTGGCGGTGAGGAAGGTATTCCACGGGCATGATTGATGTTGTGGGCGTGAGACCCATAGTTATATTTGAGTGATGACTTTGAGGGCATGAGTCCCTGACTTGACATGACTGTTTATTTCTGTGAATCGTAGTTTGGTTATCATACATGTCTCGCTTTATATAGACTACTATGATTTCATTTCTGATATTTTCAGTTCACATACTTGGTACTGTTATCGACCTCGCCCGGGCTGCGTTCATGCCGCAGGTTGAGGTACACCAGTCGTCGATCCTCGCTCTTAGGATCACAGTTCAACGTTTTGGGAAGCTCTGTTTCTCCGGAGGCTTATCAGTGGTATAGTCCCCTGTCATTGTAGGTACTTACATTCAGGGGTATGGCGGGGCCCTGTCCCGCCATTGTTGTTATATCATTCTTAGAGGTGCAGTAATCTTGTTGTAGGCGAGTTTGTAAAAGGGATATCGTTCGGATTTAAGTTTTTTTATATATATATGCCGAAAGGCAACTTTTCTCAGATAACTGTTTCACACTTCATGTTATTTCATGTCTTGTTTTATATTCCGCTGATTACTCTGATGTATGTCTACTTGGGTGCCCGGGGTAAGGCACCAGTCACGGGCCCGGGTTCGGGTCGTGACAGTGATGACAAGAATTAATTCTAGTAAGTGAATTCTTTCCAATAGAATTATAGACTAAGTGTTAAATTATTAAGTCTTGGTATTATGGAAGGTATGTCCATCGAAAATGACAAGAAAATTGGCTAAGTGTTGAGATATTTTATGTGGAGTGAAGACAAGTGGACAAGTGGAGCTTCATGGGTCTCTCTCCACTTGTGCTTTGTACACTTATATTAGATCAAGTCTTGCAAGACTTAGAACAAATATTTTCATCTTCAAACCCTCATATCTCTTGTCACGACCCGACCCCGGGCCCGTGACTGGTGCCCTACCTGGGCACCCCTTTCGGTATACATAAGAGAATAGCAGCGGAACATACACAACTGATAAAAATGCTGACAAATAAAATAACAATAGGCTAGCCGATAAGGCCACCTTCCGTAAACTATACAAATAAAACGATACATTTTTTTTCTTTACAACCCAAACCACAATGTGACTACAGACCTCTAAGAATAACAACTCTGGCGGGACAGGGCCCCGCCATACCCCTGAATGTACAACTACCGACAATACCAGGGATAAGCCTCCGGAATAAAGGAGCTTCTCAACAGCTGAACAATGATCCTAAGAGCGAGGATCAGCAACCTGTACTCTACCTGCGGCATGAACGCAGCCCCCCGAAGGAGGTCAGTACAACATGTACCAAATATGTGTCATAAGTCTATAATAAAACTGGAGACAGGTATGATAACTCAATTAACAGTACACAGTGCCTTACTAACAATGAGAGTAACCAGTAGTATACTTACAATATAAAATAGGAAGCTCACGATCAAAGCAGGACCACCCGCCCGCAGTATCATTAAGCAATCCTACACCTGGGACTATTTCACCCGCATAGGTCGCGTGGACCCGCATGAGGTATTCCTCGCATGGGACTATTTCACCCGCATAAGCCCTTACGGACTCGCATGAGGTATTCCTCGCATAGGATGTATCCGCCCGCATGGGACTATCTCACCCGCATAAGCCCTTACGGACTCGCATGAGGTATTCCTCGCATTGTGGGTAGCAAATCCACGAAATATGCAAATGCCACAAACCCGGGGAATGACCCCGAAATGAATAATATACCACTAGCACAAAACCGGCTATCATACATAACATAAGCACTACCGGCTTATCACACAATATATAAGTAAGTTAAGAATCCCCTAACTTCTTATTATTCTTGTTCACATACACTCTCATTTTAGTTTACTTAAGGCACTAACATGTCTTTTATAAAGATCCGGGAATTTAACCCAAGTACTACATACTTCTACTCTTTAAAACAAATGACTTTTTTTGTATAACACTTCCAAGATACTATTAACCATAGTATCAAGTCGCAATTTCGTTTCAAGACAAGTCACAATACCTTTAGAAATAAAGTTAGGTTTCTAAATCAAGTGACTCTTTTTCTTATAAAACCTTAGGCAATTGATGCCTTAAAATCAAATTGCCTTTCATTAAAACAAGTCATTTATCATACTTAAATTACTTAGAGTAAACCACTCTTTTTAACTTTCCATAAAGCTATTATAACCAACTTCCCATAAAGCCGTTATACTAGCTTTATACATTAGCAACTTACATACCTCTTTATAACCAAGAGACTTAAACTTTCCAACAAAATAAGTATCAATAATACTTTCATCATACTTAAAGTCTCTTAACTTTTGAAAGCCAAGATATCCTTAATATTTAACAAGTGAGTTAATTCCCTAACTCAATCAACTTGGACATTCTTATAATAAGCCAAGTATATCAAATGGACCTAGATTGTCAAAATCTTGTACGTCTACCGTACTATACATTTACAACCTATTCATGCTCAAGAGATAAGAAAGTTCCACATACCTCTTCGGTTTAATCCACCTGCTAAGTCCAATTCGCCGTACGTAGTATGTCAACCTATAATGACCATAGTACGTCTATTAACATCTTACTTCAAACGTAGAATATTATAAGTGTAAAGTCTCTAAATTCTACGGAAAATCGGACAACACCTCCTTTGTTTCTACTCACTTTGCCACCTTTTTCAGGGCCGAATTCAATAACCAAACACGCCACATTTAAGGCCCAATCAATGCAATTAACAATAGGGGATTACACGCCTACTAGACGTGTAAAATTCCGCCCCACAAAAGATACCAAACTAATACAAACTACTAGTCCAAATCGGCCATATTGAGTACAATAACACCAATTCTTAACCAATTGCCATTTCAATCCAAGTGGTTTAATATAACATGATATCTAGCCACAATTGATTATAACTACTACAATCCTCAAGTGGGTAAACATGCGACGATTCTAATGATCGACAAATTTGTATTTCAATTCAAATGGCTTAACATGTCATTTTCGGATTTGAGCTTCCAAATTTTCATAACACTTATAAATCTTCATAACACATATCACATGATCATATCTAACTTATAATAACATGAAATCATCAATTACAAAAGTAAGACGAAGATTATACCTCATTTAGCCCAAAAATGCTCCAAGATTACAAGTCGATCCTTAGCAACTTTAGCTCCTCTTTTTGAAATTCTTCTTCCCGCTAAAATCATCTCTACTAATCCCCTACAAGCTTGCCAACATATTTCCTTCTTGTTGCCTTTCCAAAAATCTCATATAGGCATAGGGTTTTAACCATTTGAGAGAGAAGAGGAGAGAAGAGAAGATTTTGGTGAAGTCTTGCAAATGATTTAAATCTAGCAAGACATGTCTTATATAGCCTTTATCTTGCTCCACAAGTTGGGGGGACACTTGTCACCCACCCAGGGTTCCTTTACAACAAATATCTTCTATTTTTACCCTATTTCCGCAAAAATCCCGCCGGGCGCGGCCCTGCCGCGCCGCGGCTCTGCAATTCGGACAATTTCCGGGCTTTCCGGCCGGCATTGCGGCCACGGCGCCGCGGCGCCTGACCCTGTCTGTTCTATCAGCCGATCTTGTAACGTCCATAACTTTCCACTTCGATGTCCTATTGACGAGCGG
Source organism: Przewalskia tangutica (assembly GCA_029844215.1). Taxonomy (NCBI): domain Eukaryota; kingdom Viridiplantae; phylum Streptophyta; class Magnoliopsida; order Solanales; family Solanaceae; genus Przewalskia; species Przewalskia tangutica. Next base: position 77,457,876 of record CM056734.1, read on the forward strand.
TTTGTTGCGTTGTAAACTAAACTCAATGAACTTCATGTTAGGCTTTTGAAACACCTAAAAACCCCAATTATACTAGGAGATATACTGCTTCCAAGTTGACTAAAAAACTGTCCAAAAATATTCTGCCAACTTTTTTTCTTTTTCCAACTTCGAATCTTATTTCCTTTCGTACGTTCTCATCTCATCCTCTTGGAATTACGGGGTGTAAAATTCTTCCCCCCTTAGAAACATTCGTCCCCGAATGTTCTTTCGGAGTCCAATCTAAACGGATATTGACATAGTCCCTTGACTACACCCAACATAATCACACTTGCCACACCTGGACACATAACAATACTTATGCTACAACGTCAACCTGAACTCCAAGTGTCGACGTCGGTTATCTGCATAAAGCTTCTGCTGACTCTAAGCTTACTAATAATCTTTCCCGGATAAGCTTCGCTTTATCCACGACCAATGAATCAAGTGCGGACCAAATAATCGAACCTCGCCTATGTCGAACCATCCAACCGCAATCTACACTTTCTTACATACAAGGCCTCATACGGGGCCATCGAATCTTGGAAGGGTATGCATATCGTCGTAACTCAACAAGAGGCAACTAACCTACGGCTATTTCGAAATCAAGAACACAGCCCATGACCTATCCTCGTGCACGGATAGTACGCTCTGCCTGTCCGTCGGTCTGAGGGTGTAATGCAACACTGAGACTCACATGTGTCCCTAAAACCCTTCTGAAAAACCTCCAGAAGTTATCTGTAATCGAGCTCATCTGTCTGACATCATAAACGTAGGAACCCCGTGCAGTCTCACAATCCCCCTGCTAAAAATCTAGCACGAACCTCAGTCGAGTAAGTGGTCCTAACCGGAAGAACACGGCTGGTTTCGTCAGCCTATTTACCATGACCCCCAGGGAGTTGCACTTCCTCAGAGTACGATGCCACCCTATAACAAGATCCATTTTAATTACCTCCCATGTCTAAGTCGGGGTCTAAATCACCTGTAATAGCCCACTGGGCTTCTGGTGTTCAACCATGACCTGCTACTAATTCGGACACTAAGCAACAAACCCTGCTACGTCCCTCTTCAGGCCATCTTACCAATACATACATCTGAGGCCATGATACATCTTGGTCGACCCCGAACAAAATAAAGCAAGAAGCACCGCGTGCCTCCCCCTAAAACTTGCCGACAAGTCCTGCGGCATCGGGCACACACAAACTTTTCTCATAACACAGCACCCCATCTGGTGCTACACAAACAGGCTCTTCTCTTCTTGGAGAGTCGTATCTCGATATCATATCATAACTGGATCCTCATACTGTCGCCTCTTTACCTCTTCGACGAAGGAAAACTCGGCAACCTCTCGGATCTAAAGCTCTATTAACCTTGGAACAAATAATCGAACCCCTAGGCTCGGTAACTGAAGAATCTCACGGACCACATCCAGTCTATCTGGCTGCCCATCTGGCATACTACCCTTAGATCTGCGACTAAGAGTATCTTTAACTGTCTTGGCTTTCCCTGGGTGGTATAGGATATCGATATCACAATCGCTTGAATAACTCTACCACCGTCATTGTCAAATTCAACTGCCTCTGTCAGAAGATATACCTGAGGCTCTTGTGGTCTGCACACATATTCACATGAAGTCTATATATATGTCATGCCCCCAAATCTTCAAGGCACGATTTAACTGCCGCCAGCTCTAAATCGTGAGTGGCGTAATTTCCTTTCCTGCTTCCCTAACTATCGGGAAAACATAAGCTCTATCCTTATCGGGTTGCGTCAGCACACAACCTAGCCCAACACCCAACGTGTTATCATAATAACCTAACCCTCTAGTCTTTCAGGAGGTGTTAGAACTGTAGTCGAGTCAACTTATCTTCCAATAACTGGAAGCCTTTCTCATTCCTGCGAAATATTCGGGTATCCTTAATCTCACTTATGGTTCCTGTTTCCCTTTCTCTGTTGCAACCAAACTTGGTCACTAAACTTAGATTTGATTCCTTTGCTTGCCCCATGGCTAAGACTTCCTGTCAATCACAATTTAGGGGGGGGGGGGGGGATTTCCTTGATCTCGTAAAGTAGTAACCCGATTTTCCTTTCCCAGTTTGTAGAGCCTATAACTAGGTGTTACCACATTTCCTCGAAATGTTCTTACTTCCCATTATTTACTAATGGTCTTTACACTAGTCTGGGGTAGTCATAACTCGTGCAACTTACATAACCATAGTCGTATTCTCCTTTATCATTCTGGCCATATCCTTACCTTAGGCTTATTATTAGCAAAAGTATTTCTATCTTGATTCATAATCGTACAGTTTCATACATGCGTACAACCTGCATTTATATCTTTACGATACTTCCTCGACCAATTCGTACGTCGTTCTTAATTACCCCAACACAACACTTTTCCCCCGGTTATCTACAACTGTAACCTATGGCATGACGATACCGAAGACCTTACCAGTCTCATATCCTACGTATAACAACATGGGTACACATAACCCCATAATACGTAAAACTGTCCTTTTACGTGGGGAAGAGAACTTATCTCCCTTTCTTAAACTTTCCTTGGAGTCACAACCATAATCACAGGGTCCTCTTGCGGTCCAGTAATTATCTAATCATCACGCACCGCCTTTAAGTTCGTGTAGATTTTCCAACCCACCAAAGATGCCCTCAGCTTTCCGCCGGCAGCACTCGTACTTATTTTATTCTTGCCTTGTACATTTTCCTGAAATTATCCGGAAGGTCGTGGCCCTGACCGCCACACCAAACCAACTCCAAGTACCTCCAAGGGCACTTAACATAAATTCCTTCCAATTCAATTATTACTTACTTTGCGTCAATTTACCTCAAGTGAACAAGTCACACAGACTTAAAAAGAAAAACAATGATGCCAAAGAAGGAAGGATAATTCACTGGTTACTACCACTTCTCTTCCTTTACACTGGATAATCAGCTTACCAGAAAACTGGAATCGAGCCAATCTCTCTCTGCAGTCAACGTTGGTATAACAAGAGGCCAACTAGCCCGTACTCATAATGACCTTTATGTCTGTCATAACAGCTCTGCTAGGGTCCAACGACTGTATCGTTTCCGGCAATTATCTACCCGCTCAGCTACCACCCAACACTCACGGGTGTAGTCACCTCGAAAGGTCCTCATGGATTCAGGCTTTATTTCTTTTTCACTGGTCGTACTCTTTCCGTACTTCCAAACTTATACTAGCATACGTACATAAATTCCATACAAATTCTGGCCTCCACTCTTTGGAGTTACTATATTTAACAATATAAGGCCCATTTCGGCTCTCACAACCTGGTTCCGGTGGAACACGTCCACGAACCCGTAAAACGATTAACTAGACTCGGGCTTGTACCCTCGTGACCCTGTCACGTAGCGGGACTACTATCAACTGATCCCACCCCATAAACGGGTACACTAACTTCTCATATACTATAATCGGGTTGTCTTGTCCACAACAACCATACTTACTCCATACGGATCTCACCCGTACCATTCTCGAAATCCCACTACGTAGCTCAATCTATTAACATAGTCTTCCATTAAGTCCCTTAATTAACCTCTTAAGGGTCCATTTCATTCTCACACAACTCATAATCACCTAATTATCTCAAATTAGCACGTAAAACCTTGATGAGAGTTCCTTAACTGTTCATACCTTCCCTGTATTTATTTAGTCCTTACCAAATCCTGGTAATCTAAAATCATCCTAGGCAACACATATGTGACCCCCATACATAAATCTGTATAGTTGTATGTCCCAATACCAATTATACTACAAACATTACCAACCTGGATACGCAATCCACATAATCTTTTCGGGGTCACTGCTGCCTTTCTCGTAGCTGCAAACAACATAATTTGTTAGGGAGAGACGACCCTAACCACACAGCTCTATCGCACGATCTTAGAGTGAGAAGAATGGTAACCAATCCTAAATGTCCTGCAGCCTCCTGATTATAGATGTGGTGCACAACACACCGATAATCAAGACTACTGTAGACACGGTGCGTAGACACTTTCCGAGGACTAATCGCTCGATACCACTTTTGTCACGACCGACCGGGCCCGTGGTAGTGCCTACACAGAGACCCCTTTCGATATACATCAGAGAATAGCAGCGGAACATACACAACTGATAAAAATGCTGACTCATAAAATAACAATAGGCTAGCCGATAAGGCCACCTTCCGTAAACTATACAAATAAAACGATACATTTTTTTTCTTTACAACCCAAACTACAATGTGACTACAGACCTCTAAGAATAACAACTCTGGCGGGACAGGGCCCCGCCATACCCCTGAATATACAACTACCGACAATACCAGGGATAAGCCTCCGGAATAAAGGAGCTTCTCAACAGCTGAACAATGATCCTACGAGCAAGGATCAGCAACCTGTACTCTACCTGCGGCGTGACGCGGCCCGAAGGAGTCGACAACATGTACCAAATATGTGGCGAAAGTACTGTAATGAAATCATAAGTCTATAATAAAACTGGAGACATGTATGATAACTCAATTAACAGTACACAGTGCCTTACTAACAATGAGAGTAACCAGTAGTATACTTACAATATAAAATAGGAAGCTCACGATCAAAGCAGGACCACCCGCGCGATATCGTTAAGCAATCCTACACCTGGGACTATTTCACCCGCATAGGTCGCGTGGATCCGCATGAGGTATTCTCGCATGGGACTATTTCACCCGCATAAGCCCTTACGGACTCGCATGAGGTATTCCTCGCATAGGATGTATCCGCCCGCATGGGACTATCTCACCCGCATAAGCCCTTACGGACTCGCATGAGGTATTCCTCACATTGTGGGTAGCAAATCCACGAAATATGCAAATGCCACAAACCCGGGGAATGACCCCGAAATGAATAATATACCACTAGCACAAAACCGGCTATCATACATAACATAAGCACTACCGGCTTATCACACAATATATAAGCAAGTTAAGAATCCCCTAACTTCTTATTATTCTTGTTCACATACACTCTCATTTTAGTTTACTTAAGGCACTAACATGTCTTTTATAAAGATCCGAGAATTTAACCCAAGTACTACATACTTCTACTCTTTAAAACAAATGACTTTTTTTGTATAACACTTCCAAGATACTATTAACCATAGTATCAAGTCGCAATTTCGTTTCAAGACAAGTCACAATACCTTTAGAAATAAAGTTAGGTTTCTAAATCAAGTGACTCTTTTTCTTATAAAACCTTAGGCAATTGATGCCTTAAAATCAAATTGCCTTTCATTAAAACAAGTCATTTATCATACTTAAATTACATAGAGTAAACCACTCTTTTTAACTTTCCATAAAGCTATTATAACCAACTTCCCATAAAGCCGTTATACTAGCTTTATACATTAGCAACTTACATACTTCTTTATAACCAAGAGACTTAAACTTTCCAACAAAACAAGTATCAATAATACTTTCATCATACTTAAAGTCTCTTAACTTTTGAAAGCCAAGATATCCTTAATATTTAACAAGTGAGTTAATTCCCTAACTCAATCAACTTGGACATTCTTAAAATAAGCCAAGTATATCAAATGGACCTAGATTGTAAAAATCTTGTACGTCTACCGTACTATACATTTACAACCTATTCATGCTCAAGAGATAAGAAAGTTCCACATACCTCTTCGGTTTAATCCACCTTCTAAGTCCAATTCGCCGTACGTAGTATGTCAACCTATAATGACCATAGTACGTCTATTAACATCTTACTCCAAACGTAGAATATTATAAGTGTAAAGTCTCTAAATTCTACGGAAAATCGGACAACACCTCCTTTGTTTCTACTCACTTTGCCACCTTTTTCAGGGCCGAATTCAATAACCAAACACGCCACATTTAAGGCCCAATCAATGCAATTAACAATAGGGGATTACACGCCTACTAGACGTGTAAAATTCCGCTCCACAAAAGATACCAAACTAATACAAACTACTAGTCCAAATCGGCCATATTGAGTACAATAACACCAATTCTTAACCAATTGCCATTTCAATCCAAGTGGTTTAATATAACATGATATCTAGCCACAATTGATTATAACTACTACAATCCTCAAGTAGGTAAACATGTGACGATTCTAATGATCGACAAATTTGTATTTCAATTCAAATGGCTTAACATGTCATTTTCGGATTTGAGCTTCCAAATTTTCATAACACTTATAAATCTTCATAACACATATCACATGATCATATCTAACTTATAATAACATGAAATCATCAATTACAAAAGTAAGATGAAGATTATACTTCATTTAGCCCAATAATGCTCCAAGATTACAAGTCGATCCTTAGCAACTTTAGCTCCTCTTTTTGAAATTCTTCTTCCCGCTAAAATCATCTCTACTAATCCCCTACAAGCTTGCCAACATATTTCCTTCTTGTTGCCTTTTCAAAAATCTCATATAGGCATAGGGTTTTAACCATTTGAGAGAGAAGAGGAGAGAAGAGAAGATTTTGGTGAAGTCTTGCAAATGATTTAAATCTAGCAAGACATGTCTTATATAGCCTTTATCTTGCTCCACAAGTTGGGGGGACACTTGTCACCCACACAGGGGTCCTTTACAACAAATATCTTTTATTTTTACCCTATTTCCGCAAAAATCCCGCCGCGGCGCCGCGGCTCTGCAATTTCAGACAATTTCAGGCTTTCCGGCGCCCCGGCTCTGCAGCCGGCGCCGCGGCGCCTTACCCTGTCTGTTCTGTCAGCCGATCTTGTAACGTCCATAACTTTCCACTCCGATGTCCTATTGACGAGCGGTTTGTTGCGTTGGAAACTAGACTCAATGAACTTCATGTTAGGCTTTTGCAACACCTAAAAACCCCAATTATACTAGGAGATATACTGCTTCCAAGTTGACTAAAAAACTGTCCAAAAATATTCTGCCAACTTTTTTTCTTTTTCCAACTTCGAATCTTATTTCCTTTCGTACGTTCTCATCTCATCCTCTTGGAATTACGGGGTGTAAAATCTCTTTCTCTCCTCGAAGCTTTCGAAATCACTATAGAAAAAGAGAAGAACAAGATCAACTTATTTTCTTTCCAAGATTAAGCACCTAGACTAAGTTCTAAACAAAGTAACCTTCCAAAGTTGGTGATCATGGTTTGGGAGAGAACATGCCTTAAAACCCTAAGATTGTTTATGAACTTTTTGGAAGAAAAACAAGAAAGCAAGATGGTTACAAGCTTGTAGAGGATACGTGTGTGTGATTGTAACGTGAAGAAGTGGTGCAAAGGTGAAGGTTGTTCTCGGTTTGACCGAGACTAGTGGGCTATTTTGGGCTAAAATTTGAGGTAAGATTTCTTCTTCCTCTTGAAACAATTATAATTTACACGATGTTATAATTGATAGATGAACATATGTTAAGTAAAAAGGAGAATAAGAAATGCATGTCACAGTTTTGGGCATGATAGCCGAAACTGGATAGTTTTGGTTATGTTGGATTCGTTGGTTATTGTTGTTATTTAACGTCACTAATCGCATGTTCAAATGAAGGAATTCATGTTGTTACAAGTTGTTATTGTTTATATAAACATGTTGGAATGTGAGTTGGATTATAAGGAATTGTGAAAAGGGCTTTAGTTGTGGTGTTGGCCGAAAACTGCCTAAAACTGTTGGATATTGTTATGCAGTTTTGGGGACTATTTTGGGGTGTTATAATGCTGAAAATTTAGTTATCATTATGCATGTTCAATGTGGTAAATTGCTAACGTAAGTCCTAAAGGAATAAGGATATATAAAGGTGTTGTAAGCTTCACATTTTACCCTCATTGTTGAAGAAGTATGGACTGTTTTTATGTGGATTAAGAGGCCGGATTTACATAAGAAATAGGTGTGCGAATCACCTTGGTTGCTGTTTTGGTTATGCCCTTAAGTGGCGCTTGGTATTGATGTTAATTGCCTTATTTATAAGCTGGAAAAGTATGTATAAATAGGGGAAGTGCTGCCCGAATTTTTATCCGAAAGGAGAGTCATTATGTAGTGTAAGTGTATACTAGTATCACGGAATTGATAGACGTGTTATTGTCATTATAGGTTGAAGTACTACTTGAGACGTATTCTAGTTGTCAAGTTGGTATAACCCATAAGGTATGTGAACTATCCTTTCTTCTTTTGGCATGATTATTTATATGAAATGGGTGTACGATGGACGTACGTAATTCCATTGAATCCTTTATGATACACGATATGTAAGTGACTTGATTGATAAGTGTAAGTGGCTTGATTTGGTAAGTGTAAGTGGCTTGATTGATAAGTGTAAGTGGCTTGATTTGATAAGTGTAAGTGACTTGATTGTGATAGTGTAAGTGACTTAATTTGAAAGTGTAGGTGATTTGATTTTGAAAGTGTAAGTGACTTGATTTTGAAAGTGTTACGCCCCGTAATTCCAAGAGAATGAGATGAGAACGTACGAAAGGAAATAAGATTTGAATTTGGAAAGATAAGTTGGCAGAATGTTTTTTGACAGATTTTTAGTCAACTTTGGAGCGGTATATATCCTAGTATATTAGGAGTTTTTAGTTGTTTCAAAATCCTAGTATGAAGTTTGTTGAGTCTAGTTTCCAACGCAACAAACCGCTTGTCGATAGGACATTGGAGTAGAGAATTATGGACGTTATAAGTTCATTTGACAGAAGAGAAGAAAAATGTTTCAGTCAGGCGCCACAGAGCCGTATCTCAGGGTCGTGGCTCCGTAAGTCCTGAAATCTTCTGAAGTTTCAGCGCCACAGTGCCGGCTGCAGGGCCGTGGCGCCGAGGCGGGATTTTTTGCGGAAATTGGGTAAATTAGAAGATATTTGTTGTAGAGGACCTATGGGATGGCGACAAGTGTCCCTCCCAACTTGTAGAACAAGAAAGACCCTATATTATGACCAAGTCTTGCAAGACTTGGTCATTTGCAAGACTCCATCCAAAAAAAAAAGATTGCTCTTCTCTTCTCTCTCAAAATGGTTACAACCCTTCGTGTAGTTAATTTATTGGAAGGGCGACAAAAAGAATATGTTGGCAAGCTTGTAGAGGTCCCGTGGGGGTGATTTTAACGTGAAGAAAAATTGCGGAAGGAGGGATAAAGTAGGCGAGATTTTTGGGCTGTTTTGGAGAAAATTCCAAGGTAAATTTCCTCTCCTTCTGGAAGTAATTTAGGATACATGTAGTAGTGATTTGAGAACGTCATATGGTAAATTTTAGTATAAAAGGGCAGTTTTCGAGCCTCTAGTTCATTGTATTTTTATGGTTGTCATCTTCACTTTCTCTGTGTGGTTTATTGAAGGGAGTTGGTCGTTAATTATAATCGTTACATGTTATATAAGAAAGGGAATAAAGTTGTAATAATTATGACTTATATAACATGTTGGAATAACGATTGGGATTATAAGGAATTAAAAAGGGCTATATGTTGTATCAATGATTGGTTGTAGCCGAGAATGACATTGAGTTTTGAACTAATTGATATAAATTGTGGTGCAGAATTTTACACGTCATGTTAGGCGTGTAATCCCCTTGGGTTAGCTGAATTATTGAGCCTTAAATGTGGCATGTTTGGTTATTGAATCCGGGCCTTGAAAAAGGTGGAAAAGTACGTAGAAACAAAGGAAGTGCTGCCCAATTTTCCGTAGAATAAGAGACTTTATACTTAGAGTCATTCTACGATTGAATGCTAGAAGTTGATAGACGTATTATGGTTATTATAGGTGGATATTCTACGTGAGGTGTATTCAACCTAGCGAGTGGATTAAGCCGTGAAGGTATGTGGAACTTTCCCTATCTCTTGGGCATGATGTTTTGTAAATATATAGTACGATAGACGTACGAGCTTTAAATAGATTCAGCTTTGTTTTTGATATCATTGCCTAGATTGAATTGTCCAAGTTGGTTGAGGTAGAGAATTAGCTTCCTTGATGTTAACATATGAAAATGCCTTAATTGTCTAAAACATAAAGAGTTATAACGACTTTATGGGAAGTTAGTTATAACGGCTTTATGAGAAGTTAAAAGAGTGGTCTACTTGATTTATAGGCATAAGTTTCCTAGGTTGTGAAAGTAGAAATGCTTGATTTTAAAAGCTTTGATTTAAATTTCTAAAGGTGTAGTACTTGGGGTTAAATTCCCGGATTTGACGTGACATGCTAGTGCCTTGAGTCTTATAAAATGATAAGTGATTCACCTTAATCTAATGAGAGTCCTAAATGATTTAAGTTGCATATGTTGCTCACGATAGACATTCGTGCAAGTGTTATATTTCCATATCACCGCGCCCCTCGCTAGGGGGCCAGCAATCATGTGTTATGCTATGGGTTCAATTCCCTTGACATTGTTCTATTCCATTGGTTAGCTCTCCAGGATGCGGGTATCCATATATACTCATTGCGGGTCCACGCGACCTATGCGGGTTAAATTCCCATGCGGGTTAAATTCCCATGACTATTCCGTGGGCTAGCTCTCCACGATGCGGGTATCCATATATACTCATTGCGGGTCCACGTGACCTATGCGGGTTCAATTACCATGCGGGTTAAATTCCCATGAATAGGATTGCATAATGGTATTACGAGCGGGTAGCCCTAAATAATCATAACCTTCCTACTTTTAAACTACAAAAGTTACTCTCATTAGTCTCAGTAATAATAAGGTGCGGTGTACTGTTATTTGGTTATCATACATGTCTCCAACTTTATTTTAGACAATATGATTTCATTTCAGTATTCTCAGTTTTGTATACTTGGTACATATTTTATCGACCCCTTTCCCGGTGCGTTAAATGCATCACGACCGTCCGGGGCGTGGTAGTGCCTTAACCGGGCACCCAAGTAGTCATACATCAGAGTAATCAGCGGAATATAGAACAAGACATGAAACAAAAGTAAAATGAGACACAGTTTATCTGAAAAGGTCGCCTTTCGGCATATATATATAAACCAAGTCTGGCAGTTACATCCCAACTGTACAATAAGACTACAGATCTCTAAGGAAGTAAACAACTATGGCGGGACAGGGCCCCGCCATACCCTGAATGTACAAAACTATCTACAACAACAGGGAGATCATACCCAAAAGTCGAGCCTCCGGAGGAGATGGAGCTCCTGACACCAAAGTAAAGATCCTAAGGATGCGGATCTAGCACCTGCTTTCCCTTACCTGCGGCATGAACGCAGCCCCCCGAAGGAGGTCAGTACAACAGGTACCAAGTATGTGAAACTGTAAAGTAGTTTAAATGAAATCATATCATCTTAAAACCAATTTTACAAATATGTACGAAACAACCAATGTAACCGCACATAGTGCCACATCACAAACAAGAGCAATAATAGGTAGACTGTAACAGGTCTTTTCTAGGCTGCGAATGATCGAAGCAAGGCCAATCGTGTTATACCCCGTATTTCCAGAGTATGTACGTAAGGACGTACGTAGAAAATTTGAACTTGAGAATTAGGCTTGGCCGAAATTTATTTGTTCACAACACCCGATTAGAGTCGTTTTTCGATGAAACGTTTTCACAGCTTTCGTAGGGGAATTTCCGGCTATGTCATTTTTAATTTTTGCGGATTTTTCCGAGAGACGAAACATTTTGGACCAACAAGAGGGCCCCACTTGGCACCCTCTCATTGGTGGCGGTAGAGTGGACGAAATGGTGACTATTTTGTCAAGTAGTTGATAGGATATTTTGTGTGTAGTTGGTTAAGGTGCACTTGGCAAGATCTTGGCCCTACACTTGCCTTGCACTTGGCAAGATCTTGGCCATTGGTTGGCCTTTGCTAGACCTATAAATACCCCCCCCTTTGAAGACTAATTCATCCACAAATTGCCTAAGTCTTGAAAGCTTCTTCCTCCCCCCTTAGTGTAGTGTCTTGGCCGAGAGCCTCTCCCCATTGGCGAGAGTTCCCCTAGTGGGGTAGGCCGAGGGGTAGCCACCCCCCCTCCTTGGGGTGCTAGCCGTGGGGTACCCACTGCCTAGTTGCTTTCGTATAATACCCCCCTCTCTTGGTAGAAATACTCTCAAAAGTATTGTTATAATGCCCAAATTACCTTAGCCGTATACCTTGTAGTATTCTAAGGTTATACCTATACGAAAAGCCCAGAAATACTATTATACTTCCCGTCTGTCACAAAACCGAAACCCTAGGAAAATCTCCATAGTCCGTTGGAGTATTGTGTATAAGTTGGTTAGAACTTCTAAGGGTGGTTTAGAGCGGGTTGGAGCGCTCGGAGTTGGAGCTAAACGATTGCCCAGGATCGACTTTATACTTGGATAATTATGGGCTTATCGAGGTTGAAGTACTACGTGTGGCGCGATCTACTTGGCTTAAGGAGTAGCCGACGTTTGGAAGTACTTGGAGCGTTTTGCTATTAGTCGATACTCGTCGCGAGGTATGTGAACCTCTTCCTATCTCTTCTAGCATGATATGTGTGAACTATGTAGTACGGTAGACGTACATGTGCTAAATGTATTTGATTGGTTTAAAACATAAAGTGTTATAACGGCTTTATGGGAAGTTGGTTATAACAGCTTTATGTTGGTAAGAAGATACTTGTGGTTTTTAAAAGGTAACTGGTTTGAACTATAACTGGCTTGTTATGTGTTAATAAAGGACTTGAAGTATTTCAAAAGATTTTTGAATCATTTTGAAAGAAGAAGTAATACTTGGTTTTTGAAAACTTAAGAGTTATACTAGCTTTATGGGAAGTTAGGTATAACGGCTTAAGAATGTTTCTTGATTTCGAAATCGAATGTGTATCGACAAACCACTGCGCGTTAATAAAAGGAAATGTTTGTGATTAAGTATTATTAAAACCAAGAGAAACTTCCATCTGCATGAAGCTAAGATGAGACAAAATGATATTTCCTAGATCATGGTCATTGTAATAAGATTGTTATAAACAAGAATATCCTACTCACATATAAGACTTATGTTTCTCAGATAGTTTAAAAGAGAATTATATTCTTAAATGAATAAGACTATGAACTACGAAACCTTTCTAAAATAAGAAACGTGAACATTTGAAATTAGGCAAACTTGGACGTTTGGAAAATAATGTCGTTACTTGATTTTACAAAGGTAAGTGTTTTGGTTTACTTAAAAGGATAATCACTCTATTCTCACATAACTACGAGTATTGTGTGACTTTTGTGAAAGTAACGTATCTTTTAAAGATTTAATGTATGAAGTACTTTGGGGAATAAAAACCCGAACTTGTTGACATATAGTAGAAAGTACCTTGTGTGTATAACTTGACTGTGTTGGTTTGTGATAGCCTTGTAATACTTTCTTGTTGATTGATAAGTAAACATGCTAGGATGCTATGTGTGTTAGTATCTTGTGATGTTAGTGTAAAGGGGTTTTCCCCTCGACTGTGCTTAAAGTTGTTTGACTATCAGCCGTTATGTTGGTATTGTACCACTCACCTTGACTTATTTCCGAGGTTGTCGCCTCCGTCGCGGGTAGACTCAGCGATGCAGGACCATGATTCGAGAATACCTCATGCGGGTCGGGGATCCATGCGGAACTACGGAGTTCGTGTTAGTGTGCGGCCTTTATGGTCATGCGGTCTATGTGGCCATGCGGATTGCGAGTCCAGGACGATGCCGGGGAGTAGCTACCCTCGATGCGGGGTTATACCTCATGCGGGCCTATGAGGTTGGCCTATGCGGAGCTGCGGGAAGTTCGAGGCTAGACGCGCACATTTGATCTGCGGGTGAGTGACCGGCTTTGATCATGTGACGGCAGACAGATATCATGATACGCTTTATGACCTTGTTAGTCTTGTGGGTGTTAGTAGTCGGCTATGCCTTCGTGCTTACCTGTCTTGCTTTATTTGGACACAGGTGGGACACGGTGTTCATGTGTATTCCTTCGTGCTTTTCTATCATAGGCGGCGGTGAGGAAGGTATTCCACGCATGATTGATGTTATGGGCTTGAGACCCATAGTTATATTCGAGTGATGACTTTGAGGCGTGAGTCCTCGACTTGACATATTTGCTTATTTATTGTGAACTGTAGTTTGGTTATCATACATGTCTCCTGCCTTATAGACTATTATGATTTCATTTACAGTATTTTTAGTTTCACATACTCGGTACCTGTTGTACTGACCTCCTTCGGGGGGCTGCGTTCATGCCGCAGGTTGAGGTACACCAGTCGTTGATCCTAGCTCTCAGGGTCACAGTTTCAGCGTTTGGGAAGCTCCGTTTCTCCGGAGGCTTATCAGTGGTATAGTCCCCTGTCGTCGTAAGTGTTTACATTCAGGGGTTTGGCGGGGCCCTGTCCCGCCATTGTTGTCGTATCATTCTTAAGTGCAGTAATCTTGTTGTGGGCGGGGTTTGTAAAAAGGATTAAAGCTGCTCATGTTGAAAAAGTTGCTATTTATATATATCTTGTGATAGCTTTTGGTTAGCTTGTCTTCTTATTTCACTGTCTTATTACACTGGTTTCATGTATTGTCTTTATGTTCCGCTGATTACTCTGATGTATGTCTACTTGGGTGCCCGGGGTAAGGCACCAGTCACGGGCCCGGGTTCGGGTCGTGACAAATCGTCCATAGTATCATTATGCATGCCTAATCCTGGACTCCCGCGATCGCGCAAAGCCACAGGCGCATGAGGTATTCCCGCATCGAGGTAGCTACTCTTGGCATCGCCCCGACTCGTAGTCCGCATGGCCACATAGACCGCATGAGGGAATTCCCCCGCACACTAACCTGGAACTCTCGTAGTTCTGCATAGGTCCCCTGGACCCGCGTAGGCATCCTCGCGTGAGGCGACAACCCCGGTATAACATGTCAAGAGGTGAGTGGTATAATACTAACACAACGGCTTATCGTTAAACAACATAAGCACAATAAGAATAACCTCTTTATAAAAAAACGTTACAAGACACTAACACACGTAGTATCATAACATGTTTACTTATCAAGCCAACTACTACACCTTCAGAAATCATTACAAGGTTTTTACAAACAATTTAGTAAACCGTTCCTTTTATCTTTCTTAAGTAGTTATACCTAACTTCCCATAAAGCTAGTATAACACTTAAGCCTTTTAAAAACCAATTATTACTTTCCTTCCCAATAACTCTTTTGAAATATTTCAAGGTTCTTATCCTTTTAAAACCCAAGTCAAAAGTCATCAAAGTAAAACCGAATTTAGTTAACACACGTACGTCTACCGTACTATATATGTTTTACAAAATATCATGCTTAAGAGGATAGGAAGAATCACATACCTCCTCGGCTAAATCCACTTGCCAAGTCGGATATGTCGCGCGTAGAGTGGTCAACCTATAATAGTCAAGATACGACTATTAGCTTCTAGTTGACGTAGAATTCGTCTAAGTAGGATCTCTTTATTCTATGGAAAATTGGGCAGCACTTCCCCTTCCTCTACTCACTTTTCCATCTTTTCCAAGGCCCAAGTAACCGTAGTATATATATATACCATATATAAGACGTAATAATTAAACAGCATAAAGAAGGGGATTACACGCCCAAACGGTAACGCGGTTTACTATCACGCCTTCATAATAACAATAAGTAAAAGAAGGGGATTACGCGCCCAAACGGTAACGCGGTTTACTATCACGCCTTCATAATAACAATAAGTAAAAGAAGGGGATTACGCGCCCAAACGGAACGCGATTTAACAATCTTCCCCTTAACAGAAATGTAAATACAGTCCAAAGTAAATACAGTCCTTAAGTTGAGGTCCTTGGCCAACTTTGTTCATTTTACTTATCCAAATTACTCATTAGTCATCCAACTTATATTTCCATTCTTAATATAAGTTATACTTACTTGTTAAATACTTCTTCACAAGTAAGATACGTTGGATACGTTTTTACCATATTAATGGCTAAAAGCCAATCCTTCTTTAACAAGTTAACAAGATCCAATCTTTCCAAACTTTACTCCATATATTATATACTCCATAATATACTTATAATATATGTAATGATCAATTCACAAAGAGGTTAAGATTTACTACCTCAAATAGCCCAAAATCTATCCAAGAACTTAATGTCGTTCCAAGCAAGTCTTAGCTCCAATACTTGTGTACAAACCCACCACAAATCACCCTAAGAAGCTCCTAACCATCATCTCTTCAAGAATGAACTCAAACAAGTGAAGAACACTAAGGTTCTTGTTCCTAGAGCTCTCGGCCAAGGGTGGCTTTTGTGGCTAGGAAGGTGAAATCTTTTCTAACTTTTGGTTAAAAGTATTCCTAATACACTAGGGAAGAACACTTAAGATTTTAGGAATTATTGGGCAAAGTTTGGTTAGGGGGAGGGTGTGTTCGACGAGAACCACAAGTGAAGGAGGGAGAGGGAAAATATTTTTCAAGGCTTGAATTATCTAAGTGTGGAAGATTTCATCAACTAAGGGTGCATATATAGGACAACCAAGGGCTAGGATGAAGGCAAGTGTGTGGTTGAGATTGGGGACAAGTGTGGGTGGGACCCACAAGCCACTTGTCCACACAAAATATCTTGCAAGACTTGGCCACTTGTCACAAGAAAATCGGCCAACCTAGCCCACCTAGGGGTGACACGTGTCGCCCCTCTATTGGTCCAAAATATTTCATCTCTCGGAAAAATCCGTAATTGGCTGAAATATTAAAAACGTAGAATTTCCTTCACAAGGTTCGGAATCTTTTTCGTTGGAAATTCACAATTTCACCCTTAACCTAATTAGGGTTTAAACATTTTTATGCGTCGTCTCACATACATACTCCGGAAATACGGGGTATAACATTCTCCCCTCCTTAGAAACATTCGTCCCGAATGTTCCTTTCTAAGACAGATAAAGATAAGGTCCCCCATAAATTAAACAGTTTAGAAATGCCACACATGGCCACAAAACAATACTTAAGCATATAAGTCAATTTAATCAACAAGTAGGAAAGTGAGTTACCTGGAGGTGTGGGAAATAAGTGAGGATACCTCTTCCTCATGTCCTCCTCTGTTTCCCACGTCATCTCCTCCCTGTTCTCGTTCCGCCATAGGACCTTGACGGAAGCCACATCCTTCGTCCGCAACCTCCTAACCTGACGATCGAGTATCGCTATGGGACTCTCCTCATACGATAACCCCTCGGTCACCTGGACATCGTCAATCGGATGCACTCTAGATGGATCCCCGATACATCTCCTCAGCATAGAAACATGAAAAACCGGATGCACTGCCTCCAGATCGGACGGCAGATCCAACTCATAGGCAACCTTGCCTACCCTGCGGACAATCTGATAGGGCCCAATGTACCTTGGGCTGAGTTTCCCTTTCTTTCCGAATCTCATCACACCCTTCATGGGTGACACCTTCAGGAAAACCCAATCATCAACCTCGAACTCCAGATGTCGACGACGATGATCTGCATACGACTTCTGTCGACTTTGAGCTGTCAGTAACCGCTCCTGGATAAGCTTCACCTTATCCACAGCCTG
Organism: Przewalskia tangutica; assembly: GCA_029844215.1. Taxonomy (NCBI): domain Eukaryota; kingdom Viridiplantae; phylum Streptophyta; class Magnoliopsida; order Solanales; family Solanaceae; genus Przewalskia; species Przewalskia tangutica. The sequence continues at coordinate 77,475,385 of CM056734.1, forward strand.
ATGCACCAAGTCTAGTCCCACTAACTGCACCTCGCCCACGTCAAACCAGCCTATCGGCGATCTGAACTTCCTCTCATACAAGGCCTCATAAGGCGCCATCTGAATACTAGAGTGGTAGCTATTATTATACGCAAACTCAACTAGAGGCAAATGATCCTCCCAGCTACCCCTGAAGTCAATAACACAGGCTCGTAGCATATCCTCAAGTGTCTGGATAGTACGCTCGCTGTCCGTCGATCTGTGGATGGAATGCGATCGAGGCTCACTGCGTCCCAATCCTTCGGAAAGACCTCGGAAGTTAGCCGTAACCGGGCTCTCGGTGGATATGATAGAAATAGGGACCCCATGCAATCTCACGATCTCTCGGATGTAAAGTCTGGCATAATCCTCGGCCGAGAAAGTCGTCCTGACTGGAAGAAAGTGGGCTGATTTACACCACGCCGACGATAACCCATATAGAATCATGTTTCCTCGAGTGCGAGGTAACCCCGTGATAAAGTCCATGTTGATTACCTCCCACTTCGGTGGGATCTCTATCGCCGCAATAACCCACCAGCCTCCGGTGCTCTACCTTCACTCCGACAACACGGGCACCGAGCCACGAACTCGCAACGTCCTCTTCAAGCCATCCCACCAATACACGTGATCGAGGTCATGGTACATTTTGGTCGACCGGATGGATAGAGTAACGCGTTGTGTGCTTCCCTAGAACTCTGCCAAGTCCCGAAATGTCCGGAACACACACCGCCTCAAACCTTAGCACCCCATCAGTGCTATCTCGTAGGACCCTGTTATACCCCGTATTTTGGAGTATGCGTGGGGCGTGCGAGAAAAGTTTGGGCTTTAAAGTAGGCTTGGCCGAATATTTTTGTGCACAACACCCGGTTAGAGTCGTTTTTAGAAGAAACGTTTTACACAACTTGCGAAGGGAAAATTCCGGCTATGTCATTTTTATTTTTTGCGGATTTTTCCGAGAGACGAAACATTTTGGACCAACGAGAGGGCGACACTTGTCACCCTCAAGTTGGTGGAGTGTGGGGCGGTAAGCTTGGCCGAAAGGGTGCCATAGTTGGTAGGATATTTTGTGAGGGTTTTAAGGAGTAGGGACTAGGGGGAACTTGGGCACATCTTGGCCCTCCACTTGCCCCCCACTTGGCTAGATCTTGGCCCTTGATTTCCCTATAAATACCCCTCCCCCTTTGAAGACTTCTTCATCCTAAAAACTTTCCTAAGTCTTGAAAGTCCCTTCCGCCTCTCTTGTAGTGTCTCGTCCAAAGAGTCCCCCTCCCCCGTTGAGAAGGCCCCGTGGCCGAGAGTACCCCCCCTCCTAGTGGGGTTGGCCGAGGGGTATACACCCCCCCTTGTGGTGTTGTCTCGTATAAATACCCCCCTCTTGGTAGAAATACTCTCCAAAGTATTGTTACTATACCCAAATTACCTTATCCATTTACCTTGTAGTATTCCAAAGATACCTCTATACGTAGAGCCCGGAAATACTACCTTATGTCCTTTTTGTCTCACACCGAAACCCTAAGGAAAATCTCCATAGTTGGTTGGAGTATTTAGAAGAAGTTGCGTAGAACTTCTAAGGGTTGTTTGGAGCGGGTTGGACCGCCCGGAGTAGGAGCTAAACGTTGCTCATGATCGACATTTTAACTTGGATAATTTTGGGCTTACCGAGGTAAATAATCCTAACCTTCTATTGTAATTGGAAATTACATACTGTAGTTGTATAAATGAATATAAAATTCATAGAAGAGATTTGAACTGTAATAGAAGGATATTACAGAAAAGACTTGAACTGAAATCACATCAGAAGAATAATCTACCGAGTAGTCTAGACTTTGATAGACTTGTATAACCTTTATAGGTTGAATGTTCTGTGAGTAGCATGTGCTACTTGGAAGGTGGACAAGGCTAGCCGGGTTATAGCCGTGGAGCGTTTTGCTAATAGTCGATAATCGTCGCGAGGTATGTGATTCTTCCTATCCTCTTGAGCATGATATTTTAAAGAATATATATATAGTACGGTAGACGTACGTGTGTTAACTGAATAATAATTACGGCAATGTCTCTGACTTAAGCACGAATAATAATTACGGCAATGTCTTTTGACTTAAGCTGAATAATCTTGAAGTATTTCAAAGAATCTGAATCATTTTAACAGAAGAGTAATACTTGGTTTTAAAAGCTTAAGAGTTATACTAGCTTTATGGGAAGTTAGGTATAACGGCTTAAGAGAGATAAAAAGAATGATTTATTGATTTAAGAAGTTAAGAGACTTGATCTTATAAGATAAGAGACTTGACTTAATTGAATTTTGTTAAAAAGTGTGAAACCTCATTCGTGAATAATGAGTACTTGATTTTCAAAAGGAATAATGTTTTACTGATTTCGGAAATCAGAATAAGTATCGAACAAACCACAGCAGCGCTAATAAAGTATTATTAAAACCAGTAGAAACTTCCATCTGCATAGAAGCTAAGATGAGACAAAATGATATTACATTTCCTAGATCATGGCTGCTGTAATAAGATTGTTATGAACAAGAATAACCTACTCACACATAAGGTATGTGTTTCTCAAATTGTTATAAAGGATTAAAACTATGAACAACGAAACCTTTCGAAAATGATAAACTTGAGTAATTGAAATTAGGCAAACTTGAACGTTTGAAAAAGAATGTTGTACTTGATTTTACAAAGAGAAGTGTTTTGATTTACTTCAAAAGATAATCACTATATTTTTATATACTACGGGTATTGTGTGACTTTTGTAAAAGTAACGTATCTTTTAAAGAGTTAATGTACGAAATACTTTGGGGATAAAAACCCGATCTTGTTAATCATATAGTAGAAAGTACCTTGTGTGAATAATTTGATTGTGTTGGTTTGTGATAGCCTTGTAATACTTCTTGTTGATTTGATAAGGAAACATGCTAGGATGCTACGTGTGTTAGTGTCTTGTGATATTTGTGTAAAGGGGTTTCCCTTGTTGTGCTTATGTTGTCTAACGGTAAGCCGTTATGCTAGTATTACATCACTCACCTCTTGACATAATTCCGGGGGTTAAGCTGCCCTCCGATGCGGGGTAGACTCAGGCGGTCTGGGACCATGATTCGAGAATACCTCATGCGGGTCCTGGGGGCCTATGCGGAGCTACGAGAGTTCGTGTTAGTGTCTTTGCCTTTATGGTCATGCGGTCTATGTGGCCATGCGGACTGCGAGTCCAGGACGATGCCGGGGAGTAGCTACCCTCGATGCGAGGAATACCTCATGCGGGCCATTGGAGTGGCCTATGCGGAGCTGCGGGAAGTTCCAGGGCTAGATGCGCACATTAGATATTGCGGGCGAGTGTCCAGCTTTGATCATGTGACGGTCTAGACAGATCTCATGATACAGTTTATGACCTTGTTTGTACTGTGGGTTTTAGTAGTCGGCTATGCCTTCGCACTTACCGTCACGGTTTTATGATGACACAGTGGGACACCGTGTTCATGTGTATTCCTTGGTGCTTTTATATCATAGATCGCCAAGTGAGGAAGGTATTCCACGCATGATTGATGTTGTGGGCGTGAGACCCATTGTTATATTTGAGTGATGACTTTGAGGCGTGAGTCCACGACTTGACATATTTGCTTATTTGTTGTGAACTGTAGTTTGGTTATCATACATGTCTCCTGCTTTATATAGACTACTATGATTTCATTTACAGTATTTTCAGTTTCACATACTTGGTACCTGTTGTACTGACCTCCTTCGGGGGGCTGCGTTCATGCCGCAGGTTGAGGTACACCAACCGTTGATCCTAGCTCTCAGGGTCACAGTTCAGCGTTTGGGAAGCTCCGTTTCTCCGGAAGCTTATCAGTGGTATAGTCCCCTGTCGTTGTATGTGCTTACATTCAGGGGTATGGCGGGGCCCTGTCCCGCCATTGTTGTCATGTCACTCTTAGATGTCTGTAGTACTGTTGGGGGCAAGGTTGTAATGGGATGTAACTGTTCGGATTTAAGTTTTATATATTATGCCGAAAGGCAAATTTTCTCAGATTATTATTTCATACTTCATGTTATTTCATGTTATTGTTTTATATTCATTGATTACTCGATGTTGTATCACCGTGCCCGGTAAGGCACGATCCACGGGCGGGTTGGTCGTGATGCACCTTTCCTCACGAAGAGCCGTATCACGGTGCGTGCCAAAATAGGATCCTCAAACGTTGCCTCTTCTTCACTCTCGACGATGGAAGACTCGGCAACCTCTCGAACTCGAACCCCACTGCTATCAGAACCAATCAATCGGACTCCAAGGCTCGCTAGCTGATGAAACTCGCAGACCATGTCCCTCCTCTCTGGTTGTACGTCTGATAGACTCCCCATCGATCTACGACTAAGGGCATCGGCCACAACATTGGCCTTCCCTGGGTGGTACAGGATATCGACATCGTAATCCTTCAGTAACTCTAACCACCGTCTCTGTCGTAAGTTCAGCTCCTGCAGTGAAGATATACCGAGGCTCTTGTGGTGCAGTATAAATATCCACATGAACCCCATACAAATAGTGCCTCCAGATCTTCAAGGCGTGAATCACCGCTGCCAACTCCAAATCATGGGTGGGGTAGTTCCTCTCATGCTTCTTAAGCTGTCGGGATGCGTACGCTATAACCTTGCCCTGCTGCATCAACACACATCCCAGCCCGATGCCTGACGCATCACAATACACGACATAACCGTCTGGACCCTCTGGAAGAGTAAGAACGAGGCGCCGTCGCCTCCTTCAAGAATCGAAACCCCGCTCCAAGCATCACCATTGAAACTTAGTGCCTTCGAGTCGGCCTAGTCAATGGTGCGAGATAAAGCAAACTTCTCCACGAACCGCACGATAATAACTGCGAGGCCCGAAATCGCACCTGCCGGTGTAGTAGGTCTAGGCCAAGTCTGATCGCTCGATCTTGGCTGTATCCACCCGAATACCATCAGCCCCGACAATGTGCCCAAGAAAAGCCACCGAAGCCAACCAAAATTCACATTTGGAAAACTTGGCGTACAATCTGGTCTGGAGAATCACAAGACAGTCCTCAAATGCTCCGCATGCTCCTGCTCTGAGCGGGAATAAACCAAGATGTCATCAATGAATACTATCACAAACGTATCCAAAAATGGCTTGAACACTCGGTTCATCAAATCCATAAATACCGCCGGAGCATTGGTCAAACCGAAAGACATAACCCTGAACTCATAGTGCGCATCGGTCCGAATGCGATCTAGGGATGTCCGACTCTCTGACTCGCACCTGATGATAGCCCGATCGCAGATCAATCTTGGAGAAACATCTCGCACCCTGCAACTGATCGAACAAATCATCAATCCTGGGAAGGGGGTATCTGTTCTTAATAGTCACCTTATTCACCGCTCAGAATCAACACACATGCGGCGTCCGCCCTTCTTCTTCACGAACAATACCGGCGCTCCCGGGGAGAAACACTAGGCTGATGAAGCCGCTTCTCCAAAGAAATCTCGACTTGTCACGACCGAACCGGGCCCGTGATCGTGCCTACCCGGGCACCCTAGTGATACAACATCAGAGTAATCAGCGGAATATAAAACAATAACACGAAATGACATGAAGTATGAAACAATAATCTGAGAAAGTTGCCTTGCGGCATATATAAATATCAACTAGAAACGATTACATCCCTTTTTACGCTTCTGCCCACAAGATTACTGCACTCTAAGAGTGACATGACAACAATGGCGGGACAGGCCCCGCCATACCACGAATGTAAGCACCTACTACGATGAGGACTATACCATCGATAAGCCTCCGAGAAACGGATCTTCCCAAACGCCGAATCTGTGACCACGAGAGCTAGGATCAACGGCGGTGTACCTCAACTGCGGCATGAACGCGGCCCGAAGGAGGTCGATAACATGTACCAAGTATGTGGCCCAAAATCAGTAAATGAAATCATAGTAGTCTATATAAAGCGGGGAGACATGTATGATAACCAAACTACGATTCACAATAAATAAGCGATCATGTCAAGTCATGGACTCACGCCTCAAAGTCATCACTCAAATATAACAATGGGTCTCACGCCACAACATCAATCATGCGTGGAATACCTTCCTCACCGCCGATCTATGATATAAAAGCACCAAGGAATACACATGAACACCGTGTCCCACTGTGTCATCATAAAACCGTCACGGGGTAAAATGAAGGCATTGACTACTAAAACCCACAGGACAAACAAGGTCATAAACTGTATCATGAGATCTGTCTAGACCGTCACATGATCAAAGCTGGCCACTCGCCCGCAGTATCTAATGTGCGCGTCTAGCCCTGGAACTTCCCGCAGCTCCGCATAGGCCACTCCAATGGCCCGCATGAGGTATTCCCCGCATCGAGGGTAGCTACTCCCCGGCATCCGCCTGGACTCGCAGTCCGCATGGCCACATAGACCGCATGACCATATAGGCCGCACACTAACCTGGAACTCTTTAACCCCGGGACCCGCATGAGGTATTCTCGAATCATGGTCCCAGACCGCCTGAGATATACCCCGCATCGGAGGGCAGCTTAACCTCCGGGATCATGTCAAGGTGAGTGGTACAATACCAACATAACGGCTGATAGTTAAACAACATAAGCGCGATCGAGGGAAACCCCTTTACACAAACATCACAAGATATTAACACATGTAGCATCCTAACATGTTTACTTATAAAACCAACAAGAAAGTATTACAAGGCTATCACAAACCAACACACTCAAGTTATTCACACAAGTTACTTTCTACTTTATGTTAAACAAGTTCGGGTTTTTATTCCCAAAGTACTTCATACATTAACTCTTTAAAAGATACGTTACTTTCACAAAAGTCACACAATACCCGTAGTATATAAAAAAAATAGAGTGACTATCTTTTAAGTAAACCAAAACACTTCCCTTTGTAAAATCAAGTAACAACATTATTTTCCAAACGTTCAAGTTTGCCTAATTTCAAATGTTCAAGTTTCTCATTTTTCGAAAGGTTTCGTAGTTCATAGTTTTAATCACTTAATGATGTAATTCTCCTTTAAAACAATTGAGAAACATATACCTTATATGTGAGTAGGTTATCTTTGTTTATAACAATCTTATAACAGCAGCCATGATCTAGGAAATGTAATATCATTTTGTCTCATCTTAGCTTCTATGCAGATGGAGGTTTCTACTGGTTTTAATAATACTTGATTAGTCAATACATTTCCCTTTATTAGCGCTGTTGTGGTCTGTTCGATACTTATTCTGATTTCCGAAATCAGTAAAACATTATTCCTTTTAAAAACCAAGTACTCATTACTCACGAATGAGGTTTCACACTTTTTAACAAAATTCAATTAAGTCAAGTCTCTTATCTTTTAAGATCAAGTCTCTTAACTTCTTAAAATCAGTAAACCATTCTTTTTACTTCTCTTAAGTCGTTATACCTAACTTCCCATAAAGCTAGTATAACGCTTAAGCTTTTAAAACCAAGTATTACTCTTCTGTTAAAAAATGATTCAGTATTCTTTTGAAATACTTCAAGATTATTCAGGCTTAAGTCAAAAGACATTGCCGTAATTATTATTCAGGCTTAAGTCAAAAGACATTGCCGTAATTATTATTCAGTTAACACACGTACGTCTACCGTACTATATATACTTTAAAATATCATGCTCAAGAGTATAGGAAGAATCACATACCTCGCGATGATTATCGACTATTAGCAACACGCTCCAAAGTACTGTAGTCCGGCTAGCCTTTTCCACCCTCCGAGTAGAATACGCTACTCGCAGTACTTCAACCTATAACGGTTATACAAGTCTATCAAAGTCTAGACTACTCGGTAGAATAAATCTAGATACAAGATTCTACGGAAAATTGACAAAGACTTCCTTACCCGCCAAACTTCACAAGTCTCATCAGAATACAGTCTATGTAATCTGATTCAATTCTCTTCTTATATACTTTCCTTGTATATACCTTATACTTAATTCTTATACTTCAATAGTATATAAACTCAATTACAATAGGGAGATAAGATATTACCTCGATAAGCCCATAATTATCCAAGTTTAAATGTCGATCCTGAGCAACCTTTAGCTTATACTCTGGGCGCTCCAACCCGCTCCAAACAACCCTTAGAAGTTCTACGCAACTTCTACTTAATACTTCAACCGACTATGAAGATTTTCCTTAGGGTTTCGGTTTGAGACAAAAAGGACATAAGGTAGTATTTCCGGGCTCTACGTATAGAGGTATCTTTGGAATACTACAAGGTATAAGGCTAAGGTATTTTGGGTATAGTAACAATACTTGGAGAGTATTTTCTACCAAGAGGGGGGGGTACCTCTCGGCACACCACTAGGAGGGGGGCGTGTACCCCTCGGCCAAGGCCTCTAGGAGGGGGGGACGAAACCAACAAGAAGGGAGGGAGGATTTCAAGACTTGGAGATTTTTAGGAATGGATGAAGAAGTCTTCAACGGGGGGGGGGGGGTATTTATAGGGAGTTCTATGGCCAAGATCAAGCCATGTGGGGGGGCACGTGGAGGCCCAAGATTTGCCCAAGTGCCCCCGAACAAACACCTCAAATCCATCCACAAACAATGGCCCGTGTTTTAGGCCCCAAAACCCTCCCAATCGTCCAAGGCAAAAGCCCCCATTGCCATCCCACACTCCACCAACTTGAGGGTGACAAGTGTCGCCCTCTCGTTGGTCCAAAACATTTCGTCTCTCGGAAAAATCCGCACAAATTAAAAATGACATAGCCAGAATTTTCCGCCCGCAGTTCTGTAAAACGTTTCGTCGAAAAACGATTCTAATCGGGTGTTGTGCACAAAAATATTTTCGGTCCTATGCCTAACTTAAGGCTCAAACTTCGTACGTACGTCCTTACGTACATACTCTGGAAATACGGGGTATAACATTCTCCCCTCCTTAGAAACATTCGTCCCGAATGTTCCTTCTAAGCCTCAAAACACAAGTGTCTGTATAGTCTTCACTACTATACTTACGAAAACAATTATGCCACACCTGGCCACAATACCACACGCGCCAATACTTACATCCAAGTCCACGAGGAATCACTTCCAGGACTACAAAAGCTCCTACCCAAGGTCTAAAATATACTCCCTTAGCACCCTCACTTTACAAAAGCAATGATCACATCTATGTTCTTAACACACATGCTCGCTTCATCCCTCACTCGTCGTACCCTTCTCGTACACTCGAACTCTTTCTCATAACTTATCACATTTACGCTCGTCGTTTCCGAAATCTCGGGGTTACTACCTCCAACTTGATCATCATTACTGGGAACATTATGGATGGATCTCCGATACTTTCTCGAACATAACAACACGAAAGACTGGACATACTGCCTCCTACGTCGGACGACAATGCTAACCTATAGGCAACTTGGCCTACTCTTCACATGATCTGGAAGGCCCAAAGTAACTCGGGCTAAGTTTCCTCTGTTTCCCAAACTCGTCACACACGACTTCAAGTGTTGACGTCGATTACCCGCACAACTTTTGTTGACTCTGAGCTGCTACTAACCTCTCATGGATAAGCTTCACCCTATCCACATCCTGCTGAAACAAGAATGAACCGGTATCCGAACCTTGCCAACATCGAACCAATCGACCGACAACTTACACTTCCGCCTCTGAGGCTTCATAAGGCAAAATCCGAACACGAAATGGTAGCTAAAACACTCCTCAACAGAGGCAACAATCCTCACTACCCGAAATCCAAACACCGCCCGAGGCGAATGCGATCTCGAGACTCACCGAGTTCCTAACCTGCTGGTAAAACTTCGAAAACGAAAATAGCAGTAACACTGGCTCCATGCTGACATAAGGTGAAAGCAGGCACCTCGTGCAGCCTTACAACCTTCCAGATACGATCATCTCGCATAACCCTCTGCCGAGTAAACGGTCCTGACTAAAAGACAAGAGGGACCGACCTCATCGGCCCGACTACTGGTCGAACGCATCCACGAACTCGTACGCTGGTTAACTAAACTTGGGCCTAACACCCTTGTGACCCTACCACCTGGCGGGACCACTACAAACTGACCCCACCATAAAACAGGTCGCGGGTTGACCCGCGGCATGGCCTCAACCCGACCCATTCTCGCGTAAAACACTTGCTCCCCGATCCGGAACAATCTCACTAATCACGTTACGAAAACCTAGCGGTCTTCTTAGCTCAACTACCCTCTTTCATTCCACACTACCCAGGGACTTATCCCACAAACATAACTCACGTGCACTATGCACTCCGACAAGGGTTGAACGTAAAAATATAAATCTTTTACTCGAGATGGCCTTTCCTCTAAGGTCTCTACGTATAAACTCTAATAGCTCACACTTTTCCTATCCCCCAATCTTTTTCCGGTTACTAACCATGATTTCTAATCACAATTTACGCAATGCTATCAGAATATAACACTTAAGGTATACTCATCTTACATACTAATCTCTAGAGGGTTAATGATATACATGTATCTACTGCTTCACTCCCCTAAGTCGTTCTAATCAAACCTGCCCCGTAGGGCGCATAGCTAGGGAAGATGACGAACTACCCACCGATCCTGAAGGCTGAGTCCTCCTACTAGGACATCCTTTCGACACATGGCCCTGACGGCCGCAGGTAAGACAAGTACCAACAAAAGACGACATTCCCCGGGATGATGCCTGTCATATTGTGAACACTAGGGAAAAAAACTGAATCCGGCTGGCTGGAACCTACGTGTAGCTGTGAACCGGAAGCTCTGGAGCTCTGACCAACTCCTGTATACCCCGAACGTCCTGAACCCTGTGGAGGACCTCTTTGCACTGGTGGATGTGCATATCTAAACTGCTGGTGAGGTGATTCGCCTCGAAAGTTACCAAAGGACTTTGCTGTTCTGGTCCTCTTCTGCTGTCCTTGGTTAACCCGTCGATCTCTACGTTTCTTGGCACGCGCATAAGCCCGCATACGTGCCATGCTCAAGCCTAACTGAAGAATTACTCTTGCACAACCCTCTCTTAGATAGTCGTCAAGACCCGTGATAAATCGATACATCATACTCTCAGGTAGCTACATCCTTAGCTAGTAACAGGGTCGTCTCTTTGCAATCTATACTTTCTGTTACCGGTCGTGGAACTGAAGGTTCAACTAACTTGGCCGCAGTAGGAACTGCTGCCGCTGTGCTAAACTCTGCTGGGGCTGGCGACGTCGCAGAACTCCCCAAATGAAGCACCACCCCAGGTGATGATGGGGCCTGCGCCACGTAATCTCCTCAGACTACTCGCAGCCTCGCCGGTGCCTTGCCCTTCTCGGGCGGGTTGCCCTACGCGGAGGCATAACGGTAAGGGAAAGAAATACGTTAGAGGGGTCCAACTTATAACACAGTTCTAAGGCACGATCTCAGAGTGAGAAGAATGGAAACCAATCCTAAATATCCTATAGCCTCCTGATTATTGGTGTGGTGCACAACACACCGATAATCAAGACTCTACTAGATACGGTCTGTAGACACTTTCCGAGGATTAATCGCTCGATACCACTTTTGTCACGACCGAACCGGGCGTGGATCGTGCCTACCGGGCACCCTAGTGATACAACATCGAGTAATCGGAATATAAAACAATAACACGAAATGACATGAAGTATGAAACAATAATCGAGAAAGTTGCCTTGCGGCATATATAAATATCAACTAGAACGATTTACATCCCTTTTTTTACGCTTACGCCCACAAGATTACTCTGCACTCTAAGAGTGACATGACAACAATGGCGGGGACAGGCCCGCCATACCCTGAATGTAAGCATCTACTATGACAGGACTATACCACCGATAAGCCTCCGAGAAACGGAGCTTCCCAAACGCGAATCGTGACCAGAGCTAGGATCAACGATCGGTGTACCTCAACTGCGGCATGAACGCAGCTCGGGAGGTCGAGCAACGGTACCAAGTATATGAATGAAATATCAGTAAATGAAATCATAGTAGTCTATATAAAGCAGGAGACATGTATGATAACCAAACTACAGTTCACAATAAATAAGCAGTCATGTCAAGTCAGGGACTCACGCCCTCAAAGTCATCACTCAAATATAACAATGGGTCTCACGCCCACAACATCAATCATGCCCGTGGAATACCTTCCTCATTGCCGGCAGTCTATGATATAAAAGCACCAAGGAATACACAAGAACACCAGGTCCCACCTGTGTCATCATAAAACCGTACGGGGTAAGTACGAAGGCATTGCCGACTACTAAAACCCACAGTACAAACAAGGTCATAAACTGTATCATGAGATCTGTCTAGACCGTCACATGATCAAAGCTGACCACTCGCCCGCAGTATCTAATGTGCGCGTCTAGCCCTGAAACTTCCCGCAGCTCCACATAGGCCACTCCAATGGCCCGCATGAGGTATTCCCCGCATCGAGGGTAGCTACTCCCCGGCATCCGCCTGGACTCGCAGTCCGCATGGCCACATAGACCGCATGACCATATAGGCCGCACACTAACCTGGAACTTTCGTAGCTCCGCATAGGTCCCCGGGACCCGCATGAGGTATTCTCGAATCATGGTCCTGCATCACTGAGATATACCCGCGTCGGAGGCGACAACCTCCGGGATCATGTCAAGGTGAGTGGTACAATACCAACATAACGGCTGATAGTTAAACAACATAAGCGCGATCGAGGGAAACCCCTTTACACAAACATCACAAGATACTAACACACGTAGCATCCTAACATGTTTACTTATCAAACCAACAAGAAAGTATTACAAGGCTATCACAAACCAACACACTCAAGTTATTCACACAAGATACTTTCTACTTTATGTTAAACAAGTTCGGGTTTTTATTCCCAAAGTACTTCATACATTAACTGTTTAAAAGATACGTTACTTTCACAAAAGTCACACAATACCCGTAGTATATAAAAAAATAGAGTGACTATCTTTTAAGTAAACCAAAACACTTTCCTTTGTAAAATCAAGTAACAACATTATTTTCCAAACGTTCAAGTTTGCCTAATTTCAAATGTTCAAGTTTCTCATTTTTCGAAAGGTTTCGTAGTTCATAGTTTTAATCACTTAATGATGTAATTCTCCTTTAAAACAATTGAGAAACATATACCTTATATGTGAGTAGGTTATCTTTGTTTATAACAATCTTATAACAACAACCATGATCTAGGAAATGTAATATCATTTTGTCTCATCTTAGCTTCTATGCAGATGGAGGTTTCTACTAGTTTTTAATAATACTTGATTAGTCAATACATTTCCCTTTATTAGCGCTGCTGTGGTCTGTTCGATACTTATTCTGATTTCCAAAATCAGTAAAACATTATTCCTTTTAAAAACCAAGTACTCATTACTCACGAATGAGGTTTCACACTTTTTAACAAAATTCAATTAAGTCAAGTCTCTTATCTTTTAAGATCAAGTCTCTTAACTTCTTAAAATCAGTAAACCATTCTTTTTACTTCTCTTAAGCCGTTATACCTAACTTCCCATAAAGCTAGTATAACTCTTAAGCTTTAAAAACCAAGTATTACTCTTCTGTTAAAAAATGATTCAGTATTCTTTTGAAATACTTCAAGATTATTCAGGCTTAAGTCAAAAGACATTGCCGTAATTATTATTCAGGCTTAAGTCAAAAGACATTGCCGTAATTATTATTCAGTTAACACACGTACGTCTACCGTACTATATATACTTTAAAATATCATGCTCAAGAGTATAGGAAGAATCACATACCTCGCGACGATTATCGACTATTAGCAACACGCTCCAAAGTATTGTAGTCCGGCTAGCCTTTTCCACCCTCCGAGTAGAATACGCTACTCGCAGTACTTCAACCTATAACGGTTATACAAGTCTATCAAAGTCTAGACTACTCGGTAGAATAAATCTAGATACAAGATTCTACGGAAAATTGGACAGCACTTCCTTACCCGCCAAACTTCACATGTCTACTGTAAATACAGTCCTATGTAAGTACAATTCAATTCTCTTCTTATATACTTTCCTTGTATATACCTTATACTTAATTCTTATACTTTAATAGTATATAAACTCAATTACAATAGGGAGACAAGATATTACCTCGATAAGCCCATAATTATCCAAGTTTAAATGTCGATCCTGAGCAACGTTTAGCTCCTACTCTGGGCGCTCCAACCCGCTCCAAACAACCCTTAGAAGTTCTACGCAACTTCTACTTAATACTTCAACCGACTATGAAGATTTTCCTTAGGGTTTCGGTTTGAGACAAAAAGGACATAAGGTAGTATTTCCGGGCTCTACGTATAGAGGTATCTTTGGAATACTACAAGGTATAAGGCTAAGGTATTTTGGGTATAGTAACAATACTTGGAGAGTATTTTCTACCAAGATGGGGTACCTCTCAACACACCACTAGGAGGGGTGTACCTCGCCAAGGCCTCAGGAGGGGGGACGAAACCAACAAGAAGGGAGGGACGATTTCAAGACTTGGAGATTTTTAGGAATGGATGAAGAAGTCTTCAAAGGGGGGGGGGGGGTATTTATAGGGAGTTCTATGGCCAAGATCAAGCCATGTGGGGGGGCAAGTGGAGGGCCAAGATTTGCCCAAGTGCCCCCTAACCTACTCCTCAAATCACTCCACAAACAATGGCCCATGTTTTAGGCCCCAAAACCCTCCCAATCGTCCAAGGCAAAAGCCCCCATTGCCGTCCCACACTCCACCAACTTGAGGGTGACAAGTGTCGCCCTCTCGTTGGTCCAAAACATTTCGTCTCTCGGAAAAATCCGCAAAAATTAAAAATGACATAGCCGGAATTTTCCCTTCGCAAGTTCTGTAAAACGTTTCGTCGAAAAACGATTCTAATCGGGTGTTGTGCACAAAAATATTTTCGGTCCTATGCCTAACTTAAGGCTCAAACTTCGTACGTACGTCCTTACGTACATACTCTGGAAATACGGGGTATAACACAGCTGGTCCTTCAACTCTCTCAACTCGGCAGGTGCCATTCTGTATGGCGGAATGGAAATAGGTCGGGCGTCTGGCAGCACATCGATACGAAACTCTATCTCCCTCTCAGGAGGGATACCCGGGAGGTCATCTGGAAACACATCTGGGAACTCTCGACTCGAATCGATCAAAATCTGGTACCGCAGCCTCAGTATCAAACACCCGAATGAGATGGTAGATATACCCCTTCTGCACCATCTTCCTGGCCTTGAGGTAGGAAATAAACCTACCCCTCGGCGACACAGTGTTTCCCTCCCACTCAAAAATCGGCTCCCCAGGAAACTGGAACCGTACCACTCTCTCCCTACAGTCGACATTGGCATAGCAAGAAGCTAACCAATCCATGCCCATGATCACATCGAAATCAGTCATGTCCAACTCTATCAAGTCGGCTAGAGTCTGACGACTGCATAAAGTCACAGGACAAGCCCTATATACCCGCCGAGCTACCACCGAATCACCCACTGGCGTAGCTACCTCAAAAGGGTCTATGGACTCAGGCTCTATCCCTATCCTACTAGCAATAAGGGGAGATATATAGGACAGAGTAGAACCCGGATCTATCAAGGCATACATATCACAACATGAAACTGATAAAGTACCTGTGACGACGTCAGGTGACGCCTCCTGGTCCTGCCGGCTGGACAAGGCATAAATGCGGTTCTGAGGACCGCTAGAACTGGGACCCGCGCCACGACCTCTGCCGCGACCTCGGCCCTCGAGTACCCGCCCTCAGGCGAGTAATCGTAGGAGACGAAGCAGACCGGCGAAAGACCACGTAGCTGTCCCTACCTGCGCGCCGCTCTCTGACAGCTATCGCAAAGTGACCTGCCGCCGCAAGAAAACAAACTCCGTAGCGATTACACATTTCCCGTAATGGGATCTACCGCATCGGCCACACTGAGGGGGGGTGGTCCCGATCGGTTAGCACCTCTGCTACCCTGGACGTCCGAAGCCCTGGGGCCCTGGTCTGTCCTCGAAGACGGTGTAGGAGTGCTCTGAGCTGGCTGTGGTGCAAATCTAGACTGCTGCTGAGGTCGTCCACCCCGAGAGCTACCAAAAGACCCTGCCGTCCTGGCCTTCTTCTGCTGCTGTCTGTCAACCCGTCGGCCTCTACGCTCCTCGCATCCAAGTGCATGAGCCTGCATACGGGTAATGTCCATGCCTGGCTGAAGAGCTACACCCGCACAAGACTCGGCCATATAATCATCTAGCCCGGTGACGTAGCGGTGCACCCTGTCCTCCATGTCTGCTACCAACGCAGGGACATATCGAGCCAACGAATCGAACTCAACGTTGTACTCCCTAACTGTGCGCCCTCTCTGTCTCAGCATCAAAAACTTGTCGGCCCGTGCCCTCCTCATCTGCGGAGGCAAGAAGTGAGTGAGAAATGCCTCAGAGAACTCGTCCCATACTGCTGGAGGCGCATGCTCTCCTCGGGATAGCTCCCATGAATCAAACCAATCGACTGCGGTATCACGCAGCCGATGCGAACCAAAGATCACGGACTCGGTCTCTGACGCCCTGATCACCCTCATGATCCTCTGTAGCTGACGGATGAACTCCTGCGGATCATCCTCCGGCCTCGACCCGTAAAACTCTGGCGGGCTACATGTCACGCCCCGAAACCCGGGCCCGTGACTGGTGCCTTACCCCGGGCACCTTAGTGATACAACATCAGAGTAATCAGCGGAACATAAAAACATAACATGAGACAATGTATATAAAACAATAATCTGTGAAAACTTGCCTTTCGGCATATATAAACAATCTTTTAAAGAGAAACGATTTAATCCTTTTTCAAACCACGCCCACAACAAGACTCTGCACTTAAGATTTGCAACAACTATGACGGGACAGGGCCCCGCCATACCCCTGAATGTAAATACCTACAACGACAGGGGACTATACCACCGACAAGCTTCCGGAGAAACGGAGCTTTCCCAAATGCTGAACTGTGACCCTAAGAGCGAGGATCATCGATCGTGTACCTTTTCTGCGGCATGACGCAGCCCCCGAAGTCGAGGTCTGACATGTACCAAGTATGAAATCAGAAGTAATATCAGAATCAAATCATAGTAGTCTATATAAAGCGGGAGACATGTATGATAACCAAACTACGCTCACAACAACTAAGCGATCATGTCAAGTCGTGACTCACGCCTCAAAGTCATCACAATAAGACCGTGCACGGTAAGTGCGAAGGCATAGCCGACTACTAAGACCCCAGCACCACAAATGCCACAAATCAGATCACGAGGTCTCTCTACCGCACCACAGATCGGCCGCCATCGCCCGCAGATCAATGCGCGTCTATTCTCGAACTCTCGCAGCCCGCATAGGTCACACATGCACCCGCATAAGGTATTCTCGAATCTGGTCCTAGACCACCCGAGGTATACCGCGTCGGCGGCCTAACCTCGGTATCCGCCCCGACTTCGCGGCCGCATAGCCTCGAGGACCGCATAGTCCTCGAGACCGCGTAGGAATCCCCGCGTCGGGCTAAACACCGAATGATCGGTCAATCCGAGCATACCGCGGCTCGCATAGTCTCAAGGACCGCATAGGCCGTATAGACCCGCATCAAGGGTGGCAAGCCCTCGGTATACACAGTCAAGGGGGTAGGTGATATAATAACAGTACAATGGACTTACCTTTTAACAATGTAAGCACAGCAAGAATGACCCCCTTGCATAACAATCACAAGATACTAACACAAGTAGCATCCTAACATGTTTACTTATCAAATCAACAAGAAAGTATTACAAGGCTATCACAAACCAATACAATCAAGTTGTTCACACAAGGTACTTTCTACTAACAAGTTCGAGTATCTAACCCCAACGCATTTCATACATTAAATCTTTAAAAGATCCGTTCTATCACATAAGTCACACAATACCCGTAGTATAAAATAGAGTGATCGCTTTTTAAGTAAACCAAAACACTTACCTTTGTAAAATCAAGTAACAACATTATTTTCCAAACGTTCGAGTTTGCCTAATTTCAAATGTTCCAGTTTCTTATTTTAAAAAGGTTTCGTAGTTCATAGTCTTATTCATTCAAGAATAAAATCCTTTTATTAACCAATTGAGAACATAAGCCTTACATGTAAGTAGGTTATTCTTATTTATAACAATCTTATTACAATGACCATGATCTAGGAAATATCATTTTGTCTTATCTTAGCTTCTATGCAGATGGAAGTTTCTCTTGTTTTAATCATACTTAATTATTCAAAACATTTCCTTTGTTAACGCCGCAGTTGGTTTGTCGATACACATCCTGATTTCCAAAATCAGTAAAACATTCTTAAGCCGTTATACCTAACTTCCCATAAAGCTAGTATAACTCTTAAGTTTTCAAAAATACATTACTACACATATTCTTTCAAAATGATTTATAAACCTTTTGAAATACTTCAAGTTCTTCATTAACACATAACAAGTCAGTTATAATCAAATCAGTTACCTTTCGAAAACCACAACCCATTTTCTTACCTACATAAAGCTGTTATAACCAACTTCCCATAAAGCCGTTATAACACTTTATGTTTTACAACAATCAAACACGTATGACGTCTACCGTACTACATAGTTCACACATATCATGCTAGGAGAGATAGGAAGAGGTTCACATACCTCGCGACGAGTATCGACTAATAGCAAAACGCTCCAAACAGTCGGCTACTCCTTAAGCCAAGTGGATCATTCCACACGTAGCACTTCAACCTATAAGGCCACGCGCGCTTATTAACATCGTAGAACATTCTACGTAAAATTCGCAAAGACTTCCCGCCACAGCGTAAATCTCCTCCTCTATCGAGGCCGGCTACCAAGCCAACCAGGGGGGGTTATACATCTAACCCGAACGGGTACAATTCTACTATACCGTAATACTACACAAGTCTACTGTAATACAGTCCTATGTAATTACAGTTCAGTTCAGTTCCTTATTCTTCAGGCTTAAGTCAAAAGACATTGCCAACAACTACGTTCAGTTCTATATATAGTATACTTCAACTATATATTCTAACAACATGTAATATCCAATTACAATAGGGGGACAAGATAATTACCTCGATAAGCCCATAATTATCCGAGTTTAAAGTCGATCCTTAGCAATGTTTCGCTCCTACACCGGGTGCTCCGTCCCGCTCCAAACAACCCTTAGAAGTTCTAACCAACTTCTACAAAGCACTCCAACTAACCATGGAGATTTTCCTTAGGGTTTCGGTTTTGTGACTGACGGGAAGTATGATAGTATTTCTGGGCTTTTCGTATAGATATAACCTTAGAATACTACAAGGTATAAGGCTAAGGTATTTGGGCATTATAACAATACTTTTGAGAGTATTTCTCAACCAAGGGGGGGGGTACCCCACGAGAACACCCCAAGGTAGGGGGGGGTGCTCTCGGCCGAAGGGCCTACTAGGAAGGGGAGAGGGTGCTCTCGGCCACAAGGCCACATGAAAGGGGGAGGCTCTTGGACGAGATTCAACAAGAGGGAGGAGAGGGTTCTCAAGACTTAGAGATTTGAGGATGAAGAAGTCTTCAAAGGAGGGGTATTTATAGGGTAAAGGCCAACCAAGGGCCAAGATCTAGCCAAGTGCTATGCAAGTGTAGGGCCAAGATGTGCCCAAGTGCCCCTAGTCCCTACTCCACAAATCCTCACAAAATATCTCACCAACTTGACCTTCAAACGCCCGGGTGGCCGTCAACTCCACTCAACTCGGAGGTGACAAGTGTCGCCTCTCGTTGGTCCAAAACATTTCTCTCTAAAAATCCGCAAAATAAGAAAAGACATAGCCGGAATTTTCCTCGCAAGTTATGTAAAACGTTTCGAAAAACGACTTAATCCAAGACTGGCCCAAATGTCATTCGGCGAGCCACGATGGGGGTGACACGTGTCACCCTCCTAATGGCCCAAAATAAAACATCTTCCAAAATATCCACAATGGCCAAAATCTCAAAACAAAGCTGGCCCTACAAACCAAATTTCACCCGTGGCCCCACGTGACCATTTCCAAAATAAAATTCCATAATTCTCTAATATTCCAGAAGTCCGATACCAAACTGGGAATCCAATTCCCATTAACGAACCTTTTTCCTTTACAAAACCTAAACTTTTCCGTGGAAAATCACCTCTTTCCTCCTTTCCAATCTTTCGTCAGATTCTCGCACGCACGCCCTCGCATACATACCCGGAACTACGGTATAACATTCTCCTTCCTTAGAAACATTCGCCCGAATGTTCCTTCTAAGTCTCAAAACAACCGCGGCGCCGATGTAGTCTTCACTACTATACTTACGAGAACAATCTCGCCATACCGCCCCGAAACAATCGCGCAAAAAAATGCTTACCTCCAAGTCCACGGGAAACACCTCTAACATCACCAAATGATACCACTTTTGTCACTTTGCACGAGGCATTAACCTTCTCAGCGACCCAACAAATGGTACCGATCGCATGCGATCACCGAAGTTGTCGCGACACTAACTCTTACTACATTTCGACATCGCCAGATCCAAAACTCGGGTTACTATCTCTAACGTGGTCATTATTACTCGGAACACTCTGGATGGATCTTCGATACTTCCCGAACATAACAATACGGCGATCGACGTCGCCTCCTAAGTCGGACGGCAAATGCTAACCTATAGGCAACCCGCCTATTCTTCACATGAACTCAAAAGGCCCAATGTAACTCGGGCTAAGTTCCTGCTCTCAAAACTCGTCACACCCTAACCACCGTCACTGGAACAAACTGAACCAACTACCGAGCCTTGCCAACATCGAACCAATCGACCGCAACTTGCATTTCTTCCCTACAAGGCTTCATAAGACGACATCCGATCACCAAATGGTAGCTTAAACACTCCCAACCGAGACAACGATCCTCACAGCTTACCCCCATCGCCCGACCATCGGTCGAACGCATCCACGAACTCGTGACTGTTAACTAAATTTGGGCCTAACACCCTCATGACTTATCACAAGGCGGGACCACCACAACTGACCCCACCACCATACAGGCCGCGGGTTGACCCGCAACGTGGCCTCAACCCGACCCGGCAACGCGCAACACACTAGCTTCCCGGAGGAAAACTCTCACTAATCACGTTACGAAAACCTAGCGGTCTTCTGAGCTCAACTACCCTCTCATTTTACGCTACTCGTGACTTATCCCAAAACATAGCTCACGCGGCACAATGCACTCCTATAAGGGTCAAACATCAACATACGTCTCTTACTCGAGACGGCCTTACCTCTCTAAGGTCTCTACGCCAGAAACTCTAAGGCTCACACTTTCTCTATCCCCCAACCTCTTACTCGGTTAAACAACCATGATTTCTAATCACAACTAACATACTGCTACTAGAACACACTTAAGGGATACTCACCTTATCACATACACAAAATTCTAGAGGGTTTAGGATATGCCTGCATCTACTGCTTCACTCCCCTATGTCGTTCTAATCGAACTCGCCTGCAGGCGTAGTTAAGGAAGGTGACGAACTACCCACCTGCATCAAGACAAAATCCTTCTACTAGGTCACCTATTCGACATATGGCCCTGACGGCCACAGGTACAACAAGTATCAATCTAAAAAGACGACATTCCCGATGACGTCATTACACAAATGAATCGAAAACCCCGAGTCTCGACTAACTCCTGCATACCGAACGCATCAATCCCGGGGACCTCTTTGCACCGGGCGGATGTGCATAATCTAATCTGGCCGTGAGGCGACTTGCCTCGGTTACCAAAGGACCTAGCCGCCCGCCCCTTCGATGTCCTTCGTTAACCCGCCGATCTCTACGTTTCTACCGCCACGTATAAGCCCGTTCATAGGCCATGCTCACGCCTAGTGAAGAATTACTCTTGTACAACCTCTCTTTAGATAGTCATCAAGACTCGCCAGACATCGGTATATTCTCCGTAGCCACATCCATAGCTAGTAACAGGTCGCCTCTCGCAATCTATATTCTCTGCTCCCAATCGTGGAACCGGCGTTCAAATATCATGGCCGCAGAGAATCGCTGCCTGCAGCTAAACTCTGCTGGGCTAGTGACGTAGCATAACTCCCTAACAAAACACCGCCTGTGTGGTAATTGGGCCTGGCCCACGCAACCCTCCGAACTCAACTCGCAGTCCTCGGCTGCTTGCCTCTCCGGGCCCGGTTGCCACGCGAGGCATAATGATAAGGGAAAGAATTTCGCCGAGGGTCCAACTTTCAACACCGCTCTAAGGCACGATCTCGAGTGAGAAGAATAGAAACCATCCTAAATATCCTATAGCCCTGATTATTGGCGTGGTGCAACACACCGATAATCAAGACTCTACCGATACGGCGTGACACTTTCTCCGAGGATTAATCGCTTCGATACCACTCACTTTGTCGCGAGCCTTGCTCCGACGACTAACAAATGGTACCGGTCGCTTGCGATCCTCGAGGCATGCCCTACGGCCCTTCTCGTGATGTGCCATACGGAGAGCCACTGGTCGGTCTGTTTCGTGGTAGAGGCTCGCCTCTTTATACGCCACCAAGGAGGTCGAGACAACATGTACCAAGTATGTGAAATCAGAAGTATCATCAGAATCAAATCATAGTAGTCTATATAAAGCAGGAGACATGTATGATAACAAAACTACAGTTCACCACAACTAAGCAAATATGTCAAGTCGTGACTCACGCCTCAAAGTCATCACAATAAGACCAGACGGTAAGTACGAAGGCATAGCCGACTACTAAGACCCCGCACCACAAATGCCACAAATCGTATCACGAGGTCTCTGCACCGCACCACAGATCGGCCGCCACCGCCCGCAGATCAATGTGCGCGTCTATTCTCGAACTCTCGCAGCCTCGCATAGGTCACACATGCACCCGCATAAGGTATTCTCGAATCTCGGTCCTAGACCACCCGAGGTATACCGCGTCGAAGGCGCTAACCTCAGATCCGCCCCGACTTCCGCACTCGCATAGCCCTCGGGCGACCGCATAGTCCTCGTGAGACCGCGATAGGAATCCCGCATCAAAGCTAAACACTGAATGATGTCACGACCAAATCGCTCCGTGGATCGTGCCTTACCCCGCACCCTAGTGACACAACATCGAGTAATCAATGGAACATAAAACAACAACATGAGATAAATGTAAATATAAAACAATAATCAGGAAAACTTGCCTTCCGATATATAAATAACCTCTTTTACAAAAGAACGTTTAATCCTTTTACAAACCCCGCCACAACAAGCATTACAGCACTCTAAGAAATGATATGACAACAATGGCGGACAGGCCCCGCCAAACCCCGAATGTAAACACTTACTACGACAGGACTACACCACCGATAAGCCTCCGAGAAACGGAGCTTCCCAAACGCTGAATCGTGACCACGAGAGCTAGGACTAACGATCGTGTACCTCAACTCGCGGCATGAACGCAGCCCCAAGGAGGTCGACAACAAAAATTTAGTATGTGAAACTAAAAATACCGCAAATGAAATCATAATAGTCTATAAAGCAGAGACATGTATGATAACCAAACTACGCTTTACAATAACTAAGCAAATATATCAAGTCGTGACTCACGCCTCAAGTTATCACCAAAGAACATAACATGGGTCTCACGCCCACAACATCAATCGTGCTGTGGACACATTCCTCATCGCTGCGGTTTATGATATAAAAGTTCCAAGGAACACATGAACACCGTGTCCCACCTCGCCATAATAACACCGTGACGGTAAGTACGAAGGCATAGCCGATTACTAACACCTACGCACCAACAAGGTCATGAATCAGATTATAAGATGCTTGCACTGGCCACATGATCAAAGCCGCCACTTG
The DNA here is from genome assembly GCA_029844215.1 of Przewalskia tangutica. Classification (NCBI taxonomy): domain Eukaryota; kingdom Viridiplantae; phylum Streptophyta; class Magnoliopsida; order Solanales; family Solanaceae; genus Przewalskia; species Przewalskia tangutica. Next base: position 77,499,297 of record CM056734.1, read on the forward strand.
CCCGCAGATCTAATGCGCGCGTCTAGTCCTCGAACTTCCCGCACTCCGCGATAGCCAATCTCATCGCCCGCATGAGGCATCCCCGCATCGAGGGTAGCTACTCCGGCATCGCCCCGACTTCGCAGCCGCACGCCACAAGGACCGCATGCCCATAAAGGACGACACTAACTCGAACTCGAGTTCCGCATAGCCCCGGGACTGCATTTAGGTATTCTCGAATCATAGGTCCATCGACGCCCGAAGTCTACCCCGACGGAGGGCTTAACTCGGAATCATCTCAAGAGATGAATGCCACAATACTATCATAACGACCGATAGTTAATAAGCACAATCAAGTGAAACCCTTCACACAAACATCACAAGATACTAACACACGTAGATCCTAACACGCTTACTTATCAAAGCAACAAGAAAGTCTTACAAGGCTATCACCAACCAACACAACCAATACAATAAAGTATTCACACAAGGTACTTTCTACTAACAAGTTCGTATCTAACCCCAAAGTACTTCACACATTAAATCTTTAAAAGATCGGTTTTTCACATAAGTCACACAATACCCGTAGTATAAAAATAGAGTGACTATCCTTTTAAGAAAACTAAAACTCTTACCTTTGTAAAATCAAGTAACAACATTATTTTCCAAACGCCCAAGTTTGCCTAATTTCAAATGTTCACGTTTCTTATTTTAGAAAGGTTTCAGAGTTCATAGCTTTATTCATTTACGAATATAATTCTCTTTTAAACAATCGGAGAAACATAAGCCTTATCTCATGAGTAGGATATTCTTGTTTATAACAATCTTATTACAAAGACCATGATCTAGGAAATATCATTTTGTCTCATCTTAGCTTCTATGCAGATGGAAGTTTCTACCGGTTTTAATAATACTTAATTATTCAAAACATTTCCTTTTATTAACGCCGCATGGTTTGTCGATACACATCCCGATTTCCAAAATCAAGAAACGTTTCTTAAGCCGTTATACCTAACTTCCCATAAAGCTAGTATAACTCTTAAGTTCTCAAAACCAAGTATTACTTCTTTCAAAACGATTTGAAATCTTTTGAAATACTTCAAGTTCTTTATGATCACACATCAAGCCGCTTATAAACAAATCATTTACCTTTTAAAACCACAAAGTGTTTTCTTATCTACATAAAGTCGTTATAACCAACTTCCCATAAAGCCGTTATAACACTTTATGTTTTAAACCAATCGAATACATTTAGCACATGACGCCTACCGCACTACATAGTTCACACATATCATGCTAGAGGAGATAGGAAGAGGTTCACATACCTCGCGACGATTATCGACTAATAGCAAAATGCTCCGAGTACCTCGCCGCCGGCTACTCCTTGCCAAGTAGTAACGCGCCACACGTAGTACTTCAACCTATAAGGCCACAAGCGCGCTTATTAACATCGTAGAACATTCTACGTAAAATTCGCAGACTCTCCCCGCAACCGCGTAAATCTCCTCCTCTATCTGGCCGCCATCAAGCCAACCGGGGTTATACGCCTAACCCTAACTGCACAATTCTAATCCACTGCACTACTACACAAGTTCATCAGAATACCGCCCTATGTAATTACAGTCAAAGACTATATATAGTATACTTCAACTATATACTCCTACAACATGTAATATCCAATTACAATAGGGGACAAGATAATTACCTCGATAAGCCCATAATTATCCAAGCATAAAGTCGATCCCGGGCAATCGCTTAGCTCCAACTCCGAGCGCCCAACCCGCTCTAAACCACCCTTAGAAGTTCTAACCAACTTCTACACAATACTCCAAATCTGACTATGGAGATTTTCCTAGGGTTTCGGTTTTGTGAGACGGAAGTATAATAGTATTTCTGGCTTTTCAGAAAGGTATAACCTTAGGATACAACAAGGTATAAGGCTAAGGTAATTTGGGCATTATAACAATACTGAGAGTATTTCTATACCACAAAGGGGTATTATACTAAAGCAACTAGGCTGTGGGGTACCCCACGCCACACCACAGCGAGGGGGTGCCTACCCTCGGCCTACACCCCACTGGGGACTCTCGCCAGGGCCTCACGGTGCGGAGTGGGAAGGCTCTCAAGACTTAGGCAATTTTGTGAATGCATTAGTCTTCAAAGGGAGGGGTATTTATAGTCAAGCTCGCCAACCAACGGCCAAGATGAAGACAAGTGCAAGGCAAGTAGTGAGGATTTGGGCAAGTGTCCTCGCCAACTTGCACACAAAATATCTTACCAACAACTTGACCAAGTTGCAACTCCAATCGGCCATATTGCCGCTTTCAAGTCCATCACTGGAGGTGACAAGTGTTGCCCTCCCGTTGGTCCAAAATGTTTCGCCTCTCGGAAAAATCCGCAAAAATACTAAATGACATACGGAAATTCCCTACGAAAGTCGTGGAAACGCTTTAAAAACGACTCTAACAGGGTGTGCACAAACATATTTCGCCCAAAGGTGCCACACGGGGTGACACGTGTCGCCCCGATTCGCCCAAAATATTTCGTCTTCCGAAAATATCCAAAACGCCAAAATCTCAAAATCAAAGCGCCCCACAAAATCAGAATTTCTCCCGTGGCCCCACGTGACCACTTCCAAAATAAAATTCCATAATTCTCTAATATTCCAGAAGTCCGAATACCAACTGGAATCCAATTCCCATTAACGAACCTTTTTCCTTCACAAAACCTAAACTTTTCCGTGGAAAAAATCGCCTCTTTCTTCCTTTCCAATCTTTACGCCGTATTCTCGCACGCACGCCCTCGCATACATACCTCGAACTACGGGTATAACATTCTTCCTTAGAAACATTCGTCCGAATGTTCCTTCTAAGTCTCAAACAAACGCGTCGCCAAGATAGTCTTCACTACTATACTTATAAACAATCCCGCCATACCGCCATGGAAACACTGCGCAAAACTTACATCTAAGTCCACGAGGAAACACCTCTAACATCACCACAAATAATACTACTTTGTCACTTTGTCGCGAGCCTTGCTCCGACGACTCCAACAAATGGTACCGGCCGCATGCGATCACGTCGCCGTCAGACACTGAATTCTTACCACATTTCGAGCATCGCTTAGTATCCAAAACTCGGGTTACTATCTCTAACGTGGTCATCATTAATCGGGAACATTCTCGATGGATCTTCGATACTTTCCCGAACATAACAATACGAAGACCGGACGCCCTTCCTCCTAAGTCGGACGGCAAATGCTAACATATAGGCAATCCGCCTATTCTTCACATGAACTCACGCGGCCCAAAGTAACTCGCTAAGTTCCTTCGCTTCCAAAACTCGCCACACCGTCCGGTGGTACTTTCAAGACCGACCGTCAACTCAACTCTAAGCGTCGCCGCCGATTATCCGCACGATTCCTCCGAGCCGCCGTAACTTCTTCTAGACAAGCTTCACACTATCCACACCGGAACAAGCTCAACCAACTATCTCAACCCCCGCCAACATCGAACCAATCGACCGCAACTTGCATTTCGCTTCTACAAGGCGCGCCAAGACGACATCCAACACCAAATGGTAGCTTAAACACTTCAACCGAGACAACGATCCTCACACTACCCTCAAATCAAAACACCGCCCGAGGGCGAATGCGATACGAGACTCACCGAGTTCCTAGCCCCGCTCGTACAAACTCCCAGAAGAGAAACACCGCACTGGCTCCACTGTCGGCATAAGGTGAAGGTAGGCACCCTGCAACCTCACAACCTTTTCGGATAACATCAACACCGCCGAGGAACGACTCGACCAAGAACACGATAGTCGCCCCATCGCCCGACCACCGTCGAACGCATCCACGAACTTGCACGGCTAACTAAACATGGGCCTAACACCTCATGACCCTAACACAAAGAGGACCACCACAAACCGACCCCCACCACCAAACCTACCGCTGGTTGACCCGACGTAGCCTCAACCCCGACCCGGCAAGCGCAAAATACCATCTCCCGGGCGAACAATCTTACTAAACACGTTACTTAAAACCCGCGGTCTTCTTAGCTCGACTACCTTCTTCAAATCATGCTACTCGTGACTTATCCCACGAACATAGCTCACGTGCACTATGCACTCCTATAAGGGTCAAACATAACACTACACCTTTCTCGAGGCCTTACCTCTAAGGTCTTTACGTATAACACTCTAAGGCTCACACCTTCTCTATCCCCAAAATCTTACTCGGTTAACCCACCATGATTTCTAATCACAACTAACACACCGCTATCGTAACATAGCACTTAAGGCATACTCACCTTGAAAGTTACCGGCGACCTTGCCGCCCGCCCTCTTCTCGCCCCCGTTAACCCGCCGATCTCACGCTTTCGGCCGCTGCGATAAGCCCGCATACGTGCCATGCTCAAGCCCAATCAAGAATTACTTCGCACATCCCTTTCTTAGGTAGTCATCAAGACTCGCGATACATCGGTACTCTCCGTAGCCAAATCCATAGCTAGTAACAAGGTTGTCTCGCAATCTATACTCGGTTCCCGGCCGTGGAACCGGCGTTCACATATCATGGCCGCAGAGAACCGCCGCCGCCGTGCTTAAACTCGCTGGGCTAGTGACGTCGCAGAAATCCCCGAACGAAGCACTACCCTAGGTAATGATTTGGCTGTGCCCTCGCCACCCTCTGAACTCTACTCGCAGCCTCGGCCGCTTTGCCCTCCCGGCCCGGTTGCCCTACGCGAGGCATAACGATAAGGAAAGGATTTCGCCGAGGGTTCAACTTACAACACGACTCTAAGGCACGATCTCAGAGTGAGAAGAATAGAAACCAATCCTAAATATCCTATAGCCTCCTGATTATTGATGTGGTGCACAACACACCGATAATCAAGACTTCATCGATACGGTCAGAGACACTTTCCGAGGATTAATCGCTCGATACCACTTTTGTCACGACCAAATCGGCCCGTGGATCGTGCCTACCCCGCACCCTAGTGACACAACATCGAGTAATCAATGAACATAAAACAACAACATGAGATAAATGTAAATATAAAACAATAATCAGGAAAACTTGCCTTCCAAGATATATAAATAACCTCTTTTACAAAAGAATGCTTAATCCTTTTACAAACCCCGCCACAACAAGATTACATGCACCTCTAAGAAATGATATGACAACAATGGACAGGCCCCGCCAAACCCCGAATGTAAACACTTACTACGCATAGGACTACACCACCGATAAGCCTCCGAGAAACGGAGCTTCCCAAACGCTGAATCAGGACTCGAGAGCTAGGACTAACGATCGGTGTACCTCAACTCATGCATGAACGCAGCCCCCCGAAGGAGGTCAGTACAACAGGTACCGAGTATGTGAAACTAAAAATACTGCAAATGAAATCATAATAGTCTATAAAGCAGGAGACATGTATGATAACCAAACTACAGTTTTACAATAACTAAGCAGTCATATCAAGTCAGGGACTCACGCCCTCAAGTTATCACCAAAGAACATAACAGTGGGTCTCACGCCCACAACATCAATCGTGCCCGTGGGACACATTCCTCACTGCCGGCAGTTTATGATATAAAAGTTCCAAGGAACACACATGAACACTGTGTCCCACCTGCGCATAATAACACCGCACGGGTAAGTACGAAGGCATAGCCGACTACTAACACCTACGCATCAACAAGGTCATGAATCAGATTATAAGATCCGCCTGCATCGCCACATGATCAAAGCCGCCACTTGCCCGCAGATCTAATGCGCGCGCTAGTCTCGAACTTCCCGCAGCCCGCATAGGCCAATCTCATCGCCCGCATGAGGCATCCCCGCATCGAGGGTAGCTACTCCCGATCGCCCCGACTTCGCAGATCCGCACGCCACGCGACCGCATGCCCATAAAGGACGACACTAACCGGAACTCTCAGAGTTCCGCGATAGCCCCTCGGACTGCATGAGGTATTCTCGAATCATAGGTCCATCGACCACCTGAAGTCTACCCCAGACGGAGGGCGCTTAACCCCTAATCATCTCAAGAGATGAATGCCACAATACTATCATAACGACCGATAGTTAATAAGCACAATCAAGAAACCCTTCACACAAACATCACAAGATACTAACACACGTAGATCCTAACACGCTTTATCAAAGCAACAAGAAAGTCTTACAAGGCTATCACCAACCAACACAACCAATACAATAAAGTATTCACACAAGGTACTTTCTACTAACAAGTTCGCATCTAACCCCAAAGTACTTCACACATTAAATCTTTAAAAGATCGCTTCTTTCACATAAGTCACACAATACCCGTAGTATAAAAATAGAGTGACTATCCTTTTAAGAAAACTAAAACTCTTACCTTTGTAAAATCAAGTAACAACATTATTTTCCAAACGCCCAAGTTTGCCTAATTTCAAATGTTCACGCTTCTTATTTTAGAAAGGTTTCAGTAGTTCATAGCTTTATTCATTTACGAATATAATTCTCTTTTAAACAATCTGAGAAACATAAGCCTTATCTCGAGTAGGATATTCTTGTTTATAACAATCTTATTACAAAGAACATGATCTAGAAATATCATTTTGTCTCATCTTAGCTTCTACGCAGATGGAAGTTTCTACCGGTTTTAATAATACTTAATTATTCAAAACATTTCCTTTTATTAACGCCGCAGCGGTTTGTCGATACACATCCCGATTTCCAAAATCAAGAAAACGTTTCTAAGCCGTTATACCTAACTTCCCATAAAGCTAGTATAACTCTTAAGTTCTCAAAAACCAAGTATTACTTCTCTTTCAAAACGATTTGTAAATCTTTTGAAATACTTCAAGTTCTTTATGATCACACATCAAGCCGCTTATAAACAAATCATTTACCTTTAAAACCACAAAGTGTTTTCTTATCTACATAAAGTCGTTATAACCAACTTCCCATAAAGCCGTTATAACACTTTATGTTTTAAACCAATCGAATACATTTAGCACACGTACGCTCACCGCACTACATAGTTCACACATATCATGCCAGAGGAGATAGGAAGAGGTTCACATACCTCGCGACGATTATCGACTAATAGCAAAATGCTCCGAGTACCTCGCCGCCGGCCACTCCTTAAGCCAAGTAGAACGCGCCACACGTAGTACTTCAACCTATAAGGCCACGCGCGCTTATTAACATCGTAGAACATTCTACGTAAAATTCGGCAAAGACTCTCCCGCAACCGCAGAAATCTCCTCCTCTATCGGGCCGCCATCAAGCCAACCAGTGGGGTTATACGCCTAACCCTAACTGTACAATTCTAATCCACTGCACTACTACACAAGTCTATCAGAATACCGCCCTATGTAATTACAACAAAGACTATATATAGTATACTTCAACTATATACTCCTACAACATGTAATATCCAATTACAATAGGGACAAGATAATTACCTCGATAAGCCCATAATTATCCAAGCATAAAGTCGATCCCGGGCAATCGCTTAGCTCCAACTCCGAGCGCCCAACCCGCTCTAAACCACCCTTAGAAGTTCTAACCAACTTCTACACAATACTCCAACTGACTATGGAGATTTTCCTAGGGTTTCGGTTTGACAGACGGAAGTATAATAGTATTTCTCGGCTTTTCAGAAGGTATAACCTTAGATACAACAAGGTATAAGGCTAAGGTAATTTGGGCATTATAACAATACTGAGAGTATTTCTATACCACAAAGCTGGTATTATACGAAAGCAACTAGGCAGTGGGTACCCCACTACCACACCACAAAGGAGTGGTGCCTACCTCGCCACCCCACTGTGGGGACTCTCGCCGGGGGCCTCACTTAGGGGAGGGAAGGCTCTCAAGACTTGGGCTATTTGTGGATGCATTAGTCTTCAAAGGGAGGGTATTTATAGTCAAGCTCGCCAACCAATGGCCAAGATGAACAAGTGCAAGGCAAGTGTAGGGTGAGGATTTGGGCGTTGTCCTCGCCAACTTGCACACAAAATATCTTACCAACAACTTGACCAAGTTAGCAACTCAATCGCCATATTGCCGCTTTCAAGTCCATCACTGGAGGTGACAAGTGTTGCCCTCCCGCTGGTCCAAAATGTTTCGCCTCTAAAAATCCGCAAAAATACTAAATGACATAGCCGAAATTCCCTACGAAAGTCGTGGAAAACGCTTCGTCGAAAACGACTCTAACCGGGTGTTGTGCACAAACATATTTCGGCCCAAAGGTGCCACATGGGGTGACACGTGTCGCCCCCCGATTCGTCCAAAATATTTCGTCTTCCAAAATATCCAAAACGCCAAAATCTCAAAATCAAAGCGGCCCCACAAAATCAGAATTTCTCCCTGGGCCCCACGTGACCACTTCCAAAATAAAATTCCATAATTCTCTAATATTCCAGAAGTCCGAATACCAAACTGGGAATCCAATTCCCATTAACGAACCTTTTTCCTTCACAAAACCGGAAACTTTTCCGTGGAAAAAATCGCCTCTTTCTTCCTTTCCAATCTTTCACGTCGATTCTCGCACGCACGCCCTCGCATACATACCTCGGAACTACGGGTATAACAAATGATCACCAATCTCGAGCATACCGCGGCTCCGCGTAGTCTCAAGGACCGCGTAGCCGATAGACCGCGTCAAGGGTGGCAAGCCCTGTGATACACAAGAGGGTAGGTGATATAATAACAAGATAATGGACTTACCTTTTAACAATGTAAGCACAACAAGAATGACCCCCTTACATAACAATCACAAGATACTAACACAAGTAGCATCCTAACATGTTTACTTATCAAATCAACAAGAAAGTATTACAAGGCTATCACAAACCAATACAATCAAGTTGTTCACACAAGGTACTTTCTACTAACAAGTTCGAGTATCTAACCCCAACGTACTTCATACATTAAATCTTTAAAAGATCCGTTCCTATCACATAAGTCACACAATACCCGTAGTATAAAATAGAGTGACTGTCTTTTTAAGTAAACCAAAACACTTACCTTTGTAAAATCAAGTAACAACATTATTTTCCAAACGTTCGAGTTTGCCTAATTTCAAATGTTCCAGTTTCTTATTTTAAAAAGGTTTCGTAGTTCATAGTCTTATTCATTCAAGAATAAAATCCTTTTTATTAACCAATTGAGGAACATAAGCCTTACATGTAAGTAGGTTATTCTTATTTATAACAATCTTATTACAGCAGCCATGATCTAGGAAATATCATTTTGTCTTATCTTAGCTTCTATGCAGATGGAAGTTTCTACTGGTTTTAATCATACTTAATTATTCAAAACATTTCCTTTTGTTAACGCTGCAGTGGTTTGTCGATACACATCCTGATTTCCAAAATCAGTAAAACATTCTTAAGCCGTTATACCTAACTTCCCATAAAGCTAGTATAACTCTTAAGTTTTCAAAAATACATTACTACACATATTCTTTCAAAATGATTTATAAACCTTTGAAATACTTCAAGTTCTTCATTAACACATAACAAGTCGCTTATAATCAAATCCGCTTACCTTCAAAACCACAACCCATTTTTCACCTACATAAAGTCATATAACCAACTTCCCATAAAGCCGTTATAACACTTTATGTTTTACAACAATCAAACACATGACGCCTCACCGTACTACATAGTTCACACATATCATGCTAGAGAGATAGGAAGAGGTTCACATACCGCGACGAGTATCGACTAATAGCAAAACGCTCCAAACAAATGGCTACTCCTTAAGCCAAGTGGATCATTCCACACGTAGCACTTCAACCTATAAGGCCACAAGCGCGCTTATTAACATCGTAGAACATTCTACGTAAAATTCGCAAAGACTCTCCCGCCACAACAGAAATCTCCTCCTCTATCGAGGCCGCTACCAAGCCAACCAGGGGTTATACATCTAACCCGAACGGTACAATTCTACTATACCGTAATACTACACAAGTCTATCGTAATACACCCTATGTAATTACGCTCGCCTGGGCTTCCTTATTCTTCAGGCTTAAGTCAAAAGACATTGCCAACAACTACGTTCAGTTCTATATATAGTATACTTCAACTATATATTCTAACAACATGTAATATCCAATTACAATAGGGGGACAAGATAATTACCTCGATAAGCCCATAATTATCCGAGTTTAAAGTCGATCCTTAGCAATGTTTCGCTCCTACACCGGGTGCTCCGTCCCGCTCCAAACAACCCTTAGAAGTTCTAACCAACTTCTACAAAGCACTCCAACTAACCATGGAGATTTTCCTTAGGGTTTCGGTTTTGTGACTGACGGGAAGTATGATAGTATTCTGGGCTTTTCGTATAGATATAACCTTAGAATACTACAAGGTATAAGGCTAAGGTATTTGGGCATTATAACAATACTTTTGAGTATTTCTCAACCAAGTGGTACCACGAGAACACCCTGGTGGTGGGTGCTCTCGGCCAAGTGGCCTACTAGGGGGAGAGGTGCTCTCGGCCACAAGGCCACATGACAGGGGGAGGGCAGGCTCTAGGACGAGAGTCAACAAGAGGGAGGAGAGAGGTTCGCAAGACTGAGAGATTGGACGGAGGAAGAAGTCTTCAAAGGGAGGGGGGTATTTCTAGGGTAAGCAAAGGCCAACCAAGGGCCAAGATCTAGCCAAGTGCTATGCAAGTGTAGGGCCAAGATGTGCCCAAGTGCCCCCTAGTCCCTACTCCACAAATCCTCACAAAATATCTCACCAACTGACCCTTCAAACGCCCGCGGTGGCCGTTCAACTCCACAACTCGAGGGTGACAAGTGTCGCCTCTCGTTGGTCCAAAACATTTCTCTCTCGGAAAAATCCGCAAAATAAGAAAAGACATAGCCGGAATTTTCCTCGCAAGTTATGTAAAACGTTTCGTCGAAAAACGACTCTAAACAGACTTCAGGCTCAAATGTCATTCGCCAAGCCACCTAGTGGGGTGACACGTGTCACCCTCCTAATGGCCCAAAATAAAACATCTTCCAAAATATCCACAATGGCCAAAATCTCAAAACAAAGCTGGGCTACAAAACCAGAATTTCACCCGGGCCCCACGTGACCATTTCCAAAATAAAATTCCATAATTCTCTAATATTCCAGAAGTCCGAATACCAAATCTGGGAATCCAATTCCCATTAACGAACCTTTTTCCTTTACAAAAACCGGAAACTTTTCCGTGGAAAAATCACCTCTTTCCTCCTTTCCAATCTTTCTGTCGTATTCTCGTACGTACGTCCTCGCATACATACCCTGGAACTACGGGGTATAACACTACAACTCAGGAAATCCCGTAGCCTCAAGCTATCTGCCCTCGGGTGAACCACGGGTGCTACTAGAGCTGGAATCGAACTCCGTGATCCAAATTATCTCATGTTCGCCAAGATCCCGCCGATCGCCATCTCCTTGTACCCAACTCCTCTCGCCTGTGCCGTGGATCGAGGCGCAGTCTTGTGGTCTCGAGCCTCGCGCGCTCTAAATTGTTGGGCTGGTGGCATAGTGGAACTCGCCGTCTGTAGCACCACCTCGTAGGATCGTTCAGGCCTCGTGACCCTGTCATACTAGCGCCTCCTTTGCCTTGCCCTTCTGGGCCCGGGTTGCCTTGCGTGGAGGCATAACTGTTAAAGAAAGGAAATACGTTAGAGGAAGTCCAACTTAATACACAGCGCTAAGGAGAAGAATGGAACCCAATCCTAAACATCTCAGTAGCCTCGATTATTGTATGGCGCATAACACACCGATAACCAAGACTTACTAGATACGGTCAGAGACACTTTCCGAGGATTAATCGCTCGATACCACTTTTGTCACGACTGCCCGGTTCGTGGATCGTGCCTTACCCGGGCACCCAAGTAGTCATACATCAGAGTAATCAGCGGAATATAGAACAAGACATGAAACAAAAGTAAAATGAGACACAATTTATCTGAAAAGGTCGCCTTTCGGCATATATATATAAACCAAGTCTGGCAGTTACATCCCAACTGTACAATAAGACTACAGACCTCTAAGGAAGTAAACAACTATGGCGGAACAGGGCCCCGCCATACCCTGAATGTACAAAACTATCTACAACAACAGGGAGATCATACCCAAAAGTCGAGCCTCGGGAGACGAGCTCACGACACCAAAGTAAAGATCCTAAGGATGCGGATCTAGCACTGCTTCCTTACTGCGGCATGAACGCAGCTCAAGGAGGTCAAGACAACAGTACCAAGTATGTGAAATCAGAAAGTACTTTAAATGAAATCATATCATCTTAAAACCAATTTTACAAATATGTACGAAACAACCAATGTAACCGCACATAGTGCCACATCACAAATAAGAGCTATAATAGGTAGACTGTAACAGGTCTTTTCTAGGCTGCGAATGATCGAAGCAAGGCCAATCGCCCATAGTATCATTATGCATGCCTAATCCTGGACTCCCGCAGTCCGCATAGGCCACATAGGCCCGCATGAGGTATTCCCCGCATCGAGGGTAGCTACTCCTGCATCGCCCCGACTCGTAGTCCGCGTGGCCACATAGACCGCATGAGGAATTCCACGCACACTAACCCGGAACTCTCAGAGTTCCGCATAGGTCCCCGACCCGCATTGAGGCATCCTCGTGACGGGCAGCTTAACCCCGTATAACATGTCAAGAGGTGGTGGTATAATACTAACACAACGGCTTATCGTTAAACAACATAAGCACAATAAGAATAACCTCTTTATAAAAAAACGTTACAAGACACTAACACACGTAGTATCATAACATGTTTACTTATCAAGCCAACTACTACACCTTCAGAAATCATTACAAGGTTTTTACAAACAATTAAGTAAACTGCCTTTTATCTTTCTTAAGTAGTTATACCTAACTTCCCATAAAGCTAGTATAACACTTAAGCCTTTTAAAAACCAATTATTACTTTCCTTCCCAATAACTCTTTCGAAATATTTCAAGGTTCTTATCCTTTTAAAACCCAAGTCAAAAGTCATCAAAGTAAAACCGAATTTAGTTAACACACGTACGTCTACCGTACAATATATGTTTTACAAAATATCATGCTTAAGAGGATAGGAAGAATCACATACCTCCTCGGCTAAATCCACTTGCCAAGTCGGATATGTCGGCGTGAAGTGGTCAACCTATAATAGTCAAGATACGACTATTAGCTTCTAGTTGACGTAGAATTCGTCTAAGTAGGATCTCTTTATTCTATGGAAAATTGGGCAGCACTTCCCCTGCCTCTACTCACTTTTCCATCTTTTCCAAGGCCCAAGTAACCGTAGTATATATATACCATATATAAGACGTCATAATTAAACAACATAAAGAAGGGGATTACACGCCCAAACGGTAACGCGGTTTACTATCACGCCTTCATAATAACAATAAGTAAAAGAAGGGGATTACGTGCCCAAACGGTAACGCGGTTTACTATCATCACTACGACCGAACCTGCCCGTGATCGTGCCTTACCCGCACCCAAGTAGACATACATCAGAGTAATCAGTGGAACATAAAGACAATACATGAAACCAGTGTAATAAGACAGTGAAATAAGAAGACAGGCTAACCAAAATGGTTACCTTCAGTATATATATAAAAACAATTTGAACACCGAATAGTTACATCCCATCCAACTCGCCACAACAAAGATTACATGCAATTCTAAGAATGACATGATAACAACGACGGACAGTGGCCGCCATACCCCGAATGTAAGCACCTACAACAACAGGGACTATACCAAGATAAGCCTCCGAGACACGGAGCTTTCCCAAACGCCGAATCGTGACTCCTAAGAGCGAGGATCAACGATCGTGTACCTTTACTGCGGCATGAACGCAGCCCCGGGCGAGGTCGCAACAGTACCAAGTATGTGAATCAAAATATCAGAATGAAATCATAGCGGTCTATACAAAGCGAGAGACATGTATGATAACCAAACTACGCACAATAAATAAGCGATATGCAAGTCGGGACTCACGCCTCAAAGTCATCACTCAAATATAACAATGGGTCTCACGCCCACAACATCAATCATGCCGTGGAATACCTTCCTCACCGCGATCTATGATATAAAAGCACCAAGGAATACATACGAACACCAGTCCCACCTGTGTCATCATAAAACCGTGACGGTAAGTGCGAAGGCATAGCCGACTACTAAAATCCACGCATCAACAAGGTCATAAATTGTATCATGAGATCTGTCTGCATCATCACATGATCAAAGCCGCCACTCGCCCGCAAAGATCTAATGCGCGTCAGCCTCGAACTTCCCGCACTCCGCGTAGGCCAACCTCATAGGCCCGCATGAGGTATTCCTCGCATCGAGGGTAGCTACTCCCCGGCATCGTCCTGGACTCGCAGTCCGCATGGCCACATAGACCGCATGACCACAAAGGCCGCACACTAACCTGGAACTCTCGTAGCTCCGCATGGGTGTCACATGCACCCGCACGAGGTATTCTCGAATCATAGGTCACACAGCACTACCGAAGTCTACTCGCACGGAGGCGCTTAACCTCGGAATCATGAGTGATACAATCTCAACATAACTTATCGTTTAAACAACATAAGCACAATCAAGGGAAACCCCTTTACACAAACATCACAAGATACTAACACATGTAGCATCCTAGCATGTTTACTTAACAAATCAACAAGAAAGTATTACAAGGCTATCACAAACCAACACAATCAAGTTATACACACAAGGTACTTTCTAATATATGATTAACAAGATCGGGTTTTTATCCCCAAAGTACTTCATACATTAACTCTTTAAAAGATACGTTTCTTTCACAAAAAGTCACACAATACCCGTAGTATATAAAAATAGAGTGATTATCTTTCAAGTAAATCAAAACACTTCTTTGTAAAATTGTCACGACCGAACTGCCCGTGGATCGTGCCTACCCCGCACCCTAGTGATAAAACATCGAGAAAATCATGAAATAAAACATGAACATGAAATGAGAGATATTATAAATAAACAAAGCAACCAAAAATAGCTTGCCTTTCAACATATATATATAAACGTCTCGAATAGCCATAATCCTTACAACCCCGCCACAACAAAGCATGCACTTAAGATTTTTACAACAACTATGACGGACAGGTCCCGCCATACCTCGAATGTACAAGAACCCAGACATCGTGGTAACATACCAAAGATAAGCCTCCAAGGAACGAGCTTCCCAATACGCCGAAAGGTGATCCTAAAATGGATCGACAACCGATGTACTTCTACTCATGCAGATGAACGCACTTCAAGGAGGTCGATAACAGTACTAAGTATGTGAAATCAGAAATATCGTAAATGAAATCATAATCATCTACATAAAGCGAGACATGTATGATAACCAAACTACAAGATACACATATAATGCTTATATCAAGTCGTGGTCTCACGCCTTCGGTCATTTACTCAAATATAATTATGGTCTCACGCCCACAACATCGGGCCATGCCCGTGGAATACCTTCCTCACCGGCAGCCTATGATATGATAACATCAAGAAGTACACCAACACCAAGTCCTACCGATGCCAAAGCCGTAATAACAATACAATACAACCAAACCACGGCCGACATCGGCAAGTGCGAGCCGACTACCGATACCAAGGCCGGCCACGTAATGACCGGCAAGTACGGTGGTCGACCACCGTGTACCAAGGTCAGATCACGAGACTTCACACTACACCGAACGGCAAGTGCGAGGGCTAACTACTGTGTACCAAGGTCGACGCCACGAGACGGCAAGTACGAAGCCACCACCGGTACCAAGGCCGAACAAGAAGAAACCTCATGGAGAGCTAGTCCATGGAATAACACTATCATCGTGAGCATACCCGTGGAATTTTCCACACCGCCAGACGTCCAAGTAAGTCCTCAATGAGTCAACCGGCCCTCCATTGAGGGATGCGGTAATATAGAACACAATTCTTGCATAACAAAGGCTATCACAACAAGCATAGGCAAGTTACACAACAACAAGCATAGGCAAGTTACACAACAACAAGCATAGGCAAGTTACACAACAACAAGCATATGCAAGTTATCCAAAACTCAAGGTACTTTCATTTTATGTCAAAGTCCGGGTTTTAATCCTAAAGTACTACGTGCGTTAAGTTCCTTTTTAAAGATCCATTCGCTTTTATAAAAGTCACCCGATACCCGTAGCATAAAATATAGTGACTTATATCTTTTAAGTAAACCAAAACACTTCTCTTTTTAAAGTCAAGTTACCACATTAAAACCAGTGATAAAAACCCTTCTTTTGTTTTCATAAAGTCGTTATAACCAACTTCCCATAAGGCTGTTATAACACTTTATGTTTTAAACCATTTTAAGACAACACAATGCCTTTCTTTACCCTAAAGTTCCAGTTTGCCTAATTTCAATTACGCCTACTTCTTTTTAGAAAAGTTTCATAGTTCAATGTCTTAATCTCTTTTTAAAACAATTGAGTAACATATGCCCTGGGAAGTAGTAGTTATTCTTGTTCATAATCAATCTTATTAAGCACCCATGATCTAGAAAATGTAATCTCATTTTGTCTCATCTTAGCTTCTATGCAGATGGAGGTTTCACTGGTTTTAATAATACTTCATTAGTCACTACATTTTCCTTTATTAGCGCCGCAGTTGGTTTGTTCGATACTTATTCTCGATTTCCGAATCAAGAAACATTATTCCTTTTACAACTGTGTACTCATTACTCACGAATGAGGTTTCACACTAACATCCATATCAAGTCAAGTCTCTTATCTTTTAAGATTAAGTCTCTTAACTTCTAAAAATCAAGAAACCATTCTCTCTTAAGACGTTATACCTAACTTCCCATAAAGCTAGTATAACTCTTATGTTTTCAAAACCAAGTATTACTCTTCATAACGATGATTCAAAGATTCTTTTGAAATACTTCAAGATCCTTTACTATTACACAACAAGTCGCTTATAAGTCAAATCTGCTACCTTTTAAAACCACAAAGCATTTCCTTACCTACATAAAGTCGTTATAACCAACTTCCCATAAAGTCAGTTATAACACTTTATGTTTTAAACCAATCAAATACATTTAGCACATGACGCTCACCGCATTACATAGTTACACGATCATGCTAGAAAAGATAGGAAGAGGTTCACATACCTCGCGACGATTATCGACTAATAGCAAAACGCCCAAGTACTTCAAACCGCTTGGCCTACACCGTAAGTAGGCATCACGCCACACGCAGATTTCAACCTATCGAGGCCACAAGGCGCCTATTAACATCTTAGATCTCAATGTAGAATATTCTACGTAAAATTCGGCAAGATTTTCCCGCAACATGACAGAAATCTCCTCTCTATCGAGGCCGCCACTAAGCCAACCGTGGGTTTGCACGCCTAACCGACGTACAATTCTACTCACAAGAATGCTACACAAGTTCATCAGAATACACCCCTATGTAATTACAGCTCGCTTTCTTTAAATTCAGCTTAAGTCGCAAGACATTGCCGTAAGTATTATTCAGGCTTAAGTCCAAAGACATTGCCGCACAATTATAATGTTCAGTTCTATATATAGTATACTTCAACTATATATTCCTACAACATGTAATTTCCAATTACAATAGAAGGTCAAGAGTGTTTACCTCGATAAGCCCAAAATTATCCGAGTTTATATGTCGATCCCGAGCAAGGTTTAGCTCCTACTCCGGCCCAACCCGCCTCCAAACAACCCTTAGAAGTTCTAACCAACTTCTACTTAAATACTTCAACTATCAAATGAAGATTTCCTTAGTGGTTTCGCTTAGTGGCTAAAGGAAGTATAATAGTATTTTCTGGCTTTTGTATGTTGTAACCTTGGGAAAACTACAAGGTATTTGGGCCAAGGTATTTGACATTACAACAATACTAGAGAGTATTTCTATACCACAACAAGGGTATTATACGAAACAACTAGGCAGTGGGTACCCTACACTAACCACAACAAAGGAGGGGAAGCTCTCGCCAAAGCGGCCTTCTCAAAGTGTGGTAAAGTGGACGAAAGGACAAGAGGGAGGGAGTATTTTGAGACTTAGATAGATTGCTCAAGTTTTGGATGAAGAATGTCTTCAACTGTAGAGTGGTATTTATAGTCAAGTGAAGGCCAACCAATGGCCAAGATGAAGACAAGTGCATAGCAAGTGTAAGGCCAAGATTTAGCCACGTACCTTATCCATCTACACAAAATATCCTACCTAACCCTCGACCAAAATTTCAACACCAAAAACGCAAGGCTAGCCCATTTGTCGGCCAACCTCTTTCCAATGCGAGGGTGACACATGTCACCCTCCCGCTGGTCCAAAATATTTCGCCTCTCTGAAAAATCCGCAAAATTATTAATGACATAGCCGTAATTTTCCTACGTAAGTCGTGGGAAACGTTTCGTCGGAAAACGACTCTTTTCGGCACTTGTGCCCAATTTCGAACCTTGCCTAATCTTAAGGCTCAAATTCTTACGTACGCCCTCACGTACATACTCTGGAAATACGGGGTATAACAAAAATCAAGTACAACATTCTTTTCCAAACGTTCAAGTTTGCCTAATTTCAAATGTTCACGTTTCTTATTTTAGAAAGGTTTCGTAGCTCATAGTCTTATTCATTTAAGAATATAATTCCGTTTTTTAACAATCTGTGAAACATATGCCTTATATGTGATTAGGTTATTCTTGTTCATAATCAATCTTATTAAGCAGCCATGATCTAGGAAATGTAATATCATTTTGTCTCATCTTAGCTTCTATGCAGGTGGGGGTTTCTACTGGTTTTAATCATACTTCATTAATCAAAATATTTCTTTATTAACGCCGCAGCTGGTTTGTCGATACTCATTCCGATTTCCAAATCAAGAAACATTATTCCTTTTTAAAAACCAAGTACTCATTACTCACGAATGAGGTTTCACACAAAATTCATATTAATTTAATTAAGTCAAGTCTCTTATCTTTTAAGATCAAGTCTCTTATCTTTTAAGATCAAGTCTCTTAACTTCTAAAATCAATAAATCATTCATTTTATCTCTCTTAAGCCGTTATACCTAACTTCCCATAAAGCTATTTTAACTCTTACGTTTTTAACACCACAAAGCATTTTCTTACCTACATAAAGCTGTTATAACCAACTTCCCATAAAGCCGTTATAACACTTTATGTTTTAAACCAATCAAATACATTTAACACATGTACGCTCACCGTATTACATAGTTATTACACATATCATGCTAGAAAAGATAGAAGAGGTTCACATACCTCGCGACGATTATCGACTAATAGCAAAACGCCCAAGTACCTCAAACCGCTTCTACTCCTTGCCAAGTAGATCGCGCCATGCATAGTACTTCAACCTATAAGGCCACAAGGCGCTTATTACCATCTAGATCTTCTCGTAGAACATTCTACGTAAAATTCGCAAAGACTCTCCCTCTTCCCGCAACCGCAGAAATCTCCTCTTCTATCGAGGCCGACTATCAAGCCAACCAGGGGGGGGGGTTTATACATCTAACCGGACGTGTACAATTCTACTACACATTAATTCTACACAAGTCTACTGTACTACATTCCTATGTAATTACAGTCGCTTCTTTTCTTTATATTCAGGCTTAAGTCAAAAGACATTTCCGCAATGGTAGTTTCAGTTGTATATATAGTATAGTTGTAATATATAATCTAACAATCATTCATTTTCCAATTACAATAGTGGAAAAGATATTTAACTCTATAAGCCCAAATTTATCCTAGTTTAACGCCGCCTCCCGAGCAACGCTTAGCTCCAACTCCAGCGCCCAACCCGCCTCCAAACCACCCTTAGAAGTTCTAACCAACTTCTACTTAATACTCCAACTAACTATGGAGATTTTCCTGTGGTTTCGCTTGGATCGACTGAAGTATAATAGTATTTCCGGCTTTTCAGATAGAGGTAATTTTGGAAAGTACTACAAGGTATATGGGCTAAAGTATTTGGGCATTATAACAAGACTTGGAGAGTATTTCTATATCACAAAAAAGGGGGGTATTGATACGAGACAACACCACAAGTGTGTATACCTCTGCCAACCCCACTGGAGGGGTACTCTCCGCCATGGGAAGGGTTCTCGCCAAGGGCCTCACCAAGTGGGAGGACGAGAACACAACAAGAGAGTGGGGGATTTAGACTTAGGAAATAATTTGATGAAGAAGTCTTCAAAGGGAGTGGGTATTTATAGGTCAAGCAAAGGTCAACCAATGGCCAAGATCATGCCAAGTGCAAGGCAAGTGTAGGTCAAGATTCCTCCATGTGTACCTTATCCATCTACCACACAAATATCACAAAATATCCTACCTACTCCCACTCTCCATTCGCCCACTTTATCACTTCTCTGTTCACCAATGAGAGGTGCCAAGTGTCGCCTCTCGTTGGTCCAAAATGTTTTGTCTCTCGGAAAATCCGCAAAAATAGAAATGGCATAGCCGAATTTACCCTACGCGAGTGTAAAACGCTTCGCCGAAAAACGACTCTAACCGTGTTGTGCACAAAAATAATCGCCAAGCCTACTTTAAAGTTCAAATTTCTACGACGCCTCACGCATATACTGAAATACGGGTATAACATTCTCCCCTCCTTAGAAACATTCGTCCTGAATGTTCCTTCTAAGTCTCAAACAAACACGCGTCAGTATAGTCTTCATCGCTATACTTACTTAAACAATCTCGCCACACCCGCCACAGAACACCGCGCAAATTTTTACATCCAAGCCCACGAGGAAACACTCTAAAATTACCAAAGTAATGATCACATCTATGCTCGTAATACATGCTCGCTTCTTCCTTTACTCGCCGCATCTTTCTCGCACATTTGAACTCTTTCTCATAACTTACCACATTTGTTATCGCCTGCCTCAAATCTCGGGTTACTATCTCCAATTTGGTCATCATTAATCGGGAACACTCAATGGATCTCCGATTTCTTCTCGAACATATCACGAAAGATCAAGATCGCTTCCAAAGTCGACGGCAAATTGCTAATATATAGGCAACCCGCCTATCCTCACATGAACTCAAAAGGCCCAAAGTAACTCGCTAAGTTTCTCTGCTTTCCAAAACTCGCTACACCCTATCCCGGTGGTACTTCAAGAAGACAGCATCACAACTCAACTCCAAGTGTCGACGCCGATTATCCGCACGACTTCCGCTGACTCGAGCCGCCAATAACCTCATCCGATAAGATTCACTCTATCCACATTCTCACAACAAGGATGAACCAACTATCCGAACCTTGCTACATCGAATCAATCAACCTAAGAACTTACACTTCCGCCCTACAAGGCTTCATAAGGCGACATCCGAACACCGAAATGGTAGCTAAAAACACTCCTTCAACAGAGACAACAATCCTCGCAACTACCCTCAAATCCAAACATCGCCCGAGGCGAATGTGATTCGAGACTCACCGAGTTCCTAACCCCGCTCGTAAAACTTTCGTAAGAAAAAGAAACAGCCGCACTGGCTCCATTGTCATTATAAGGTGAAGGTAGGCACCTGCAGCCTTATAACCTTCTCGATATAACGCCTCGCAACATACTATCGAGTACACGGTTTGGACTAAAAGATAAGACGCTAACCTCATCGCCCGACCATCGGTCGAACGATCCACAAACTCAGACTGGTTAACTAAACACGGGCCTAACACCTCATGACTTATCACAAGGCGGGACCACCACAACCGACCTTACCACCAAACAGCCGCGTTGACCCGCAACGCGCCCCAACCCGACCCGCAACGCCGCAAGGCACTAGCTCCCGAACCGAAAACTCTCACTAATCACGCTACGAAACCTAGCGGTCTTCTTAGCTCAACTACCCTCTTTCATTTCACACTACTCGTGTGACTTACCCCACAACATAGCTTACGTGCACAATGCACTCCGGCAAGTGGTCAAACATAAAATACTTCTTTACTCGAGATTGCTTCGCCTCTAAGGTCTCCACGTATAACATTCTAAGGCTCACACTTTCTATCCCCAACCTTTTCCCTGCACTAACCATGATTCTAATCACAATAAACTTATGTTATCTGAACATAACACTTAAGATATACTCATCTCATCATACGTACTAATCTCTAGAGGGTTAAGGATATACATGTCTCTACTGTTTCACTCCCCTTAGTTGTTCTAATCAAAATCTACCCCGTAGGGCGCATAGCTAGGGAAGATGACGAACTACCCACCGATCCTGAAGGCTGAGTCCTCCTACTAGGACATCTTTTTGACACATGGCCCTGACGGCCGCAGGTACAACAAGTACCAACTAAAAGACGACATTCCCCGGGATGACGTCTGTCACACTGTGAACACCGAGGGAAATCAATCCGGCCGGCCGGAACCTACGTAGCCGTGGAACCTAAGCTCACCAACTCCTTCATACCCCGAACGCCCCGAACCTCAGAGGACCACTCGCACCGTGGATGTGCATAATCGTCACGCGAGGCGAGTCGCCTGAAAGTTATCAAAGGACCGCTGCTCGCCCTCTTCTCGCCGCCCTTCGTTAACCCGCCGATCTCACGCTTTGGCTCGCGCATAAGCCCATACACGTGCCATCCTCAAGCTTCAATCAAGAATTACACTTGCACAACCCTTTCTAAGATATTCATCAAAACTCGCAGACATCGGTATACTCTCCGTAGCCAAATCCATATCTAGTAATGTGGTCGCTTTGCAATCTATATTCTCCGCCCCCTGGCCGTGGAACCGGCGTTCAAATATCATGGCGCAGAGGAATCGCCGCCGCGTTAAACTCGTTGGGCTAGCGACGTAGCATAGCCCCCGAATAAAACACCACGCTAGGTGATGATTGGGCCTGTGCCCTCGTAACCCTCAGAACTCTACTCGCAGCCTCCTGTCTCGCCTCCTGCCCGGTTTGCTCACGCGAGGCATAACGGTAAGTGGAAAGAAATACGTTAGAGGTCCAACTTACAACACGCCTCTAAGGCACGATCTCAGAGTGAGAAGAATGGAAACCAATCCTAAATATCCTATAGCCTCCTCGACATCGCGTGGTGCACAACACACCGATAATCAAGACTTCATCGATACTTGTCAGACACTTTCCGAGGATTAATCGCTCGATACCACTTTTGTCACGACCAACCTGCCTGCGGATCGTGTCTTACCCGCACCCAAGTAGACATACATCGAGTAATCACGAACATAAAGACAATATACGAAACCAAAGGTAATAAGACAGAGAAATAAGAAGACAAAGCAACCAAAATGGTTACCTTCGATATATATAAAAACAATTTGAACACCGAACGCTACATCCCATCCAACTCGCCCACAACAAGATTTCATGCACTTCTAAGAATGACATGATAACAACGACGGACAGGCCCGCCATACCCCGAATGTAAGCACCTACAACAACAGGACTATACTAAGATAAGCCTCCGAGACACGGAGCTTTCCCAAACGCTGAATCAGACCCTAAGAGCGAGGATCAACGATCGTGTACCTTTACTCGCGCAGATGAACGCAGCCCCAAGCGAGGTCAAGATAACAGTACCAAGTATGTGAAATCAAAATATCAGAATGAAATCATAGCTTATACAAAGCAGAGACATGTATGATAACCAAACTACGCTCACAATAAATAAGCAAATATGTCAAGTCGGGACTCACGCCCTCAAAGTCATCACTCAAATATAACAATGAGTCTCACGCCCACAACATCAATCATGCCCGTGGAATACCTTCCTCACTGCCGGCAGTCTATGATATAAAAGCACCAAGGAATACACATGAACACCAGGTCCCACCTGTGTCATCATAAAACCGTACGGTGTAAGTACAGGCATAGCCGACTACTAAAACCCACGCACCAACAAGGTCATAAATCAGATTACGAGATCTGCCTGCACCGCCACATGATCAAAGCCGCCACTCGCCTGCAGATCTAATGTGCGCGTCTAGCCCTGGAACTTCCCGCAGCTCCGCATAGGCCAACCTCATAGGCCCGCATGAGGTATTCCTCGCATCGAGGGTAGCTACTCCCCGGCATCGTCCTGGACTCGCAGTCCGCATGGTCACATAGACCGCATGACCACAAAGGCCGCACACTAACCTGGAACTCTCGTAGCTCCGCATGGGTGTCACACAGACCCGCATGAGGTATTCTCGAATCATAGGTCACACGCACTACCGAAGTCTACCCCGCACGGAGGCGCCTAACCCCTAATCACGAGTGATACAATCTCAACATAACAGCTTATCGCTTAAAACAACATAAGCACAATCAAGGAAACCCTTTACACAAACATCACAAGATACTAACACATGTAGCATCCTAGCATGTTTACTTAACAAATCAACAAGAAAGTATTACAAGGCTATCACAAACCAACACAATCAAGTTATACACACAAGGTACTTTCTACTATATGATTAACAAGATCGGGTTTTTATCCCCAAAGTACTTCATACATTAACTCTTTAAAAGATACGTTTCTTTCTCAAAATGTCACACATTTCACGTAGTATATAAAAATATTGTGATTTTCTTTTGAAGTAAATCAAAACACTTCTTTTGTAAAATCAAGTACAACATTCTTTTCCAAACGCTCAAGTTTGCCTAATTTCAAATGTTCACGTTTCTTATTTTAGAAAGGTTTCGTAGCTCATAGTCTTATTCATTTAAGAATATAATTCCTTTTTTTTAACAATCTGTGAAACATATGCCTTATATGTGATTAGATTATTCTTGTTCATAATCAATCTTATTAAGCAGCCATGATCTAGGAAATGTAATATCATTTTGTCTCATCTTAGCTTCTATGCAGATTGGTTTCTACCGTTTTAATCATACTTCATTAATCAAAATATTTCTTTATTAACGATGCAGTTGGTTTGTCGATACTCATTCCGATTCAAATCAAGAAACATTATTCCTTTTAAAACCAAGTACTCATTACTCACGAATGAGGTTTCACACAAAATTCATATTAATTTAATTAAGTCAAGTCTCTTATCTTTTAAGATCAAGTCTCTTAACTTCTAAAATCAATAAATCATTCATTTTATCTCTCTTAAGCCGTTATACCTAACTTCCCATAAAGCTATTTTAACTCTTAAGTTTTTAACACCACAAAGCATTTTCTTACCTACATAAAGTCATATAACCAACTTCTCATAAAGCCGTTATAACACTTTATGTTTTAAACCAATCAAATACATTTAACACATGTACGCCTACCGCATTTACATAGTTATTACACATATCATGCTAGAAAAGATAGGAAGAGGTTCACATACCTCGCGACGATTATCGACTAATAGCAAAACGCCCAAGTACCTCAAACCGCTGGCTACTCCTAAGCCAAGTAGATCGCGCCACGCATAGTACTTCAACCTATAAGGCCACAAGGCGCTTATTAACATCTAGATCTTATCGTAGAACATTCTACAAAAAATTCGGCAGCACCTCCCCCCCCCCGCAACCGCGTAAATCTCCTCTTCTATCGAGGCCGGCTATCAAGCCAACCAGGGGGGGTTTATACATCTAACCGGACGTGTACAATTCTACTTCACAGTAATGCTACACAAGTCTACTGTAATACAGTCCTATGTAATTACAGTTCAGTTCTTTTTCTTTATATTCAGGCTTAAGTCAAAAGACATTGCCGCAAAGCTAGGTTCAGTTCTATATATAGTATACTTCAACTATATAATCTAACAATCATGCAATTTCCAATTACAATAGGGGGACAAGATATTTACCTCGATAAGCCCAAAATTATCCTAGTTTAATGTCGCTCCTGAGCAACGTTTAGCTCCAACTCCGTGCGCTCCAACCCGCTCCAAACCACCCTTAGAAGTTCTAACCAACTTCTACTTAATACTCCAACTAACTATGGAGATTTTCCTTAGGGTTTCGCTTTTGTGATCGACGGAAGTATAATAGTATTTCCGGCTTTTCAGATAGAGGTAATTTTGGAAAGTACTACAAGGTATATGGGCTAAAGTATTTGGGCATTATAACAATACTTGGAGAGTATTTCTATACCACAAAAAGGGGTATTTATACGAGACAACACCACAAGGGGGTGTATACCTCGCCAACCCCACTGTGAGGGGGTACTCTCGCCATGGGGAAGGGTTCTCGCCAAGGGGCCTCACCATGGGGAGGACGAGAACACAACAAGAGAGGGGAGGATTTTAGACTTAGGAAATAATTTTGATGAAGAAGTCTTCAAAGGGAGGGTATTTATAGGTCAAGCAAAGGCCAACCAATGGCCAAGATCATGCCAAGTGCAAGACAAGTGTAGGGTCAAGATTCCTCCATGTGTACCTTATCCATCTACCACACAAATATCACAAAATATCCTACATACTCCCACTCTCCATTCGTCCACTTTACCGCTCCAAGGTCCACCAATGAGAGGGTGCCAAGTGTCGCCCTCTCGTTGGTCCAAAATGTTTCGTCTCTCGGAAAAATCCGCAAAAAATAGAAATGGCATAGCCGAATTTACCCTACGCGAGTCAGTAAAACGCTTCATCAAAAACGACTCTAACCGTGTTGTGCACAAAATAATCGCCAAGCCTACTTTAAAGTTCAAATTTCTACGCACGCCCTCACGCATATACTCCGAAATACGGGTATAACATTCTCCTTAGAAACATTCGTCCCGAATGTTCCTTCTAAGTCTCAAAACAAACATGCGCCAGTATAGTCTTCACTGCTATACTTACGGAAACAATCCTGCCACACCTGGCCACAGGAACACCTGCGCAAATTTTTACATCCAAGCCCACGAGGAAACACCTCTAAAATTACCAAAGTAATGATCACATCTATGCTCGTAATACATGCTCGCTTCTTCCTTTACTCGTCGTGACTTCTCGCATTTGAACTCTTTCTCATAACTTACCACATTTGTTACTGCTTCCGTTCCTGAAATCCGTGGGTTACTATCTCCAATTTGGTCATCATTAACTGGGAACACTCTTAATGGATCTCCGATTTCCTTCTCGAACATATCACGAAAGATCGGGCGCATCGCTTCCAAAGTCGGACGAAATTGCTAATATATGTGCAACCCGCCTATCCTCACATGAACTCAAAAGGCCCAAAGTAACTCGCTAAGTTTCTCTGCTTTCCAAAACTCGTCACACCCTATCCCGGTGGTACCTTCAAGAAGACCGATCCAACTCAACTCCAAGTGTCGACGCCGATTATCCGCACGACTTCCGCTGACTCGAGCCGCCAATAACCTCATCCGATAAGATTCACTCTATCCACATTCTCGAACAAGGATGAACCAACTATCTCGAACCTTGCTACATCGAATCAATCAACCGAACTTACACTTCCGCCTACAAGGCTTCATAAGGCGACATCCGAACACCAAATGGTAGCTAAAAACACTCCTTCAACAGAGACAACAATCCTCGCAACTACCCCGAAATCAAACACCGCCCGAGGCGAATGTGATCTGAGACTCACCAGTTCCTAACCTGCTCGTAAAACTTTGAAGAAAAAGAAAGCAATACCACTGGCTCCATTGTGCATCATAAGGTGAAGGTAGGCACCCCGTGTAGCCTTACAACCTTTCTGATATAACGTCTCGCAACATACTACCGAGTACACGGTTTGGACTAAAAGATAAGACGGGCTGACCTCATCGGCCCGACTACTGGTCGAATGCATCCACAAACTCGTACGCTGGTTAACTAAACATGGGCCTAACACCCTCATGACCCTATCACAAGGCGGGACCACCACAAACCGAATCACCACAAACAAAGCCGCTGGTTGACCCGCGTGGCCCCAACCCGACCGACGCCAAGCGAGCACTAGCTCCCCGAACCGGAAAACTCTCACTAATCACGTTACGAAAACCTAGCGGTCTTCTTACCTCAACTACCCTCTTTCATTTCACACTACTCAGGGACTTACCCCACAAACATAGCTTACGTGCACTATGCACTCCGACAAGGGTCAAACATAAAATACTTCTTTACTCGAGATTGCTTCGCCTCTAAGGTCTCCACGTATAACATTCTAAGGCTCACACTTTCTCTATCCCCCAACCTTTTCCCGGTTACTAACCATGATTCTAATCACAATAAACTTATGTTATCTGAACATAACACTTAAGATATACTCATCTCATCATACGTACTAATCTCTAGAGGGTTAAGGATATACCTGTCTCTACTGTTTCACTCCCCTTAGTTGTTCTAATCAAAATCTACCCCGTAGGGCGCATAGCTAGGGAAGATGACGAACTACCCACCGATCCTGAAGGCTGAGTCCTCCTACTAGGACATCCTTTCGACACATGGCTCTGACGGCCGCAGGTACAACAAGTACCAACTAAAAGACGACATTCCCGGGATGGCGTCATCGTGTGAACACCGAGGAAAATCAATCCGGTGGCCGGAACCTACGTGTAGCTGTGAACCGGAAGCTCTGACCAACTCCTTCATACCCCGAACGTCCTGAACCCTGTAGAGGACCACTCTGCACTGGTGGATGTGCATAATCAGTCTGCTGGTGAGGCGAGTCGCCTCGAAAGTTATCGAAGGACCCTGCATTGCGGCCTCTTCGTTGTCCTTCGTTAACCCGTCGATCTCTACGTTTCTTGGCCTGCTGCGCATAAGCCCGTACACAGGCCATGCTCAAGCCTAACTGAAGAATTACACTTGCACAACCCTTTCTAAGATATTCATCAAAACTCGCGGTACATCGGTATACTCTCTGGTAGCCAAATCCATAGCTAGTAACAGGGTCGCCTCTTTGCAATCTATATTCTGTCCGCCCCTGGGCGAAGGTTCAAATATCATGGCGCAGTAGGAACTGCTGCCGCCGTGCTAAACTCTGCTGGGGCTAGCGACGTAGCATAGCCCCCGAATAAAACACCACCCCAGGTGATGATTGGGCCTGTGCCCTCGTAACCCTCAGAACTCTACTCGCAGCTCCCTCGGCTGCCTTGCCCTCCTGGGCCCGGGTTTGCCCTACGCGGAGGCATAACGGTAAGGGAAAGAAATACGTTAGAGGGTCCAACTTACAACACAGCTCTAAGGCACGATCTCAGAGTGAGAAGAATGGAAACCAATCCTAAATATCCTATAGCCTCCTGATTATTGGTGTGGTGCGCACACCGATAATCAAGACTCTCTTGGATACGGCCGTAGACACTTTCCGAGGATTAATCGCTCGATACCACTTTTGTCACGACCGAACCGGGCCGTGGATCGTGCCTACCGGGCACCCAAGTAGACATACATCAGAGTAATCAGCGGAACATAAAGACAATACATGAAACCAGTGTAATAAGACAGTGAAATAAGAAGACAGGCTAACCAAAATGGTTACCTTCAGTATATATATAAAAACAATTTGAACACCGAACAGTTACATCCCATCCAACTCTGCCCACAACAGTACTACAGACCTCTAAGAATGACATGATAACAACGACGGGACAGGGCCCCGTCATACCCCTGAATGTAAGCACCTACAACAACAGGGGACTATACCAAGATAAGCCTCCGGAGACACGGAGCTTTCCCAAACGCTGAACTGTGACCCTAAGAGCGAGGATCAACGATCGCGGTGTACCTTTACTGCGGCGTGAACGCAGCCCGGGAGGTCGATCTGGCAGTACCAGTATGTGAATCAAAAATCATAAATGAAATCATAGCGATCTATACAAAGCGGGAGACATGTATGATAACCAAACTACGATTCACAATAAATAAATGATCATGTCAAGTCGGGGACTCACGCCTCAAAGTCATCACTCAAATATAACAATGAGTCTCACGCCCACAACATCAATCATGCGTGGAATACCTTCCTCATCGCCGCGATCCATGATATAAAAGCACCAAGGAATACCCATGAACACCAGGTCCCACCTGTGTCATCATAAAACCGTACGGGGTAAGTACGAAGGCATAGCCGACTACTAAAACCCACAGTACAAACAAGGTCATAAACTGTATCATGAGATCTGTCTGCATCGTCACATGATCAAAGCCGCCACTCGCCGCGGATCTAATGTGCGCGTCTAGCCCTGGAACTTCCCGCACTCGCATAGGCCAACCTCATAGGCGCGTGAGGTATTCCTCGTCGAGGGTAGCTACTCCCGACATCGCCCCGACTCGCGATCCGCGTGGTCACATAGACCGCGTGACCACAAAGGCACACTAACTCGGAACTCTCGTAGCTCGCACGGGTGTCACATGCACCCGCATGAGGTATTCTCGAATCATAGGTCACACAGACCCGCCTGAGTCTACCCCGCATCGGAGGGCAGCTTAACCCCCGGAATCATGAGTGATACAATCTCAACATAACAGCTTATCGTTTAAACAACATAAGCACAATCAAGGGAAACCCCTTTACACAAACATCACAAGATACTAACACATGTAGCATCCTAGCATGTTTACTTAACAAATCAACAAGAAAGTATTACAAGGCTATCACAAACCAACACAATCAAGTTATACACACAAGGTACTTTCTACTATATGATTAACAAGATCGGGTTTTTATCCCTAAAGTACTTCATACATTAACTCTTTAAAAGATACGTTTCTTTCACAAAAAGTCACACAATACCCGTAGTATATAAAAATAGAGTGATTATCTTTTGAAGTAAATCAAAACACTTCTCTTTGTAAAATCAAGTACAACATTCTTTTCCAAACGTTCAAGTTTGCCTAATTTCAAATGTTCACGTTTCTTATTTTAGAAAGGTTTCGTAGCTCATAGTCTTATTCATTTAAGAATATAATTCCTTTTTTTAACAATCTGTGAAACATATACCTTATATGTGATTAGGTTATTCTTGTTCATAGTCAATCTTATTAAGCAGCCATGATCTAGGAAATGTAATATCATTTTGTCTCATCTTAGCTTCTATGCAGGTGGGGGTTTCTACTGGTTTTAATCATACTTCATTAATCAAAATATTTCTCTTTATTAACGCTGCAGTGGTTTGTCGATACTCATTCTGATTTCCGAAATCAGTAAAACATTATTCCTTTTTAAAAACCAAGTACTCATTACTCACGAATGAGGTTTCACACAAAATTCATATTAATTTAATTAAGTCAAGTCTCTTATCTTTTAAGATCAAGTCTCTTAACTTCTAAAATCAATAAATCATTCATTTTATCTCTCTTAAGCCGTTATACCTAACTTCCCATAAAGCTATTTTAACTCTTAAGTTTTTAACACCACAAAGCATTTTCTTACCTACATAAAGCTGTTATAACCAACTTCCCATAAAGCCGTTATAACACTTTATGTTTTAAACCAATCAAATACATTTAACACATGTACGTCTACCGTACTACATAGTTATTACACATATCATGCTAGAAAAGATAGGAAGAGGTTCACATACCTCGCGACGATTATCGACTAATAGCAAAACGCTCCAAGTACCTCAAACCGTCGGCTACTCCTTAAGCCAAGTAGATCGCGCCACGCATAGTACTTCAACCTATAAGGCCACAAGGCGCTTATTAACATCTAGATCTTATCGTAGAACATTCTACAGAAAATTCGGCGACTCCTCCGCAACCGCGTAAATCTCCTCTTCTATCGAGGCCGGCTATCAAGCCAACCAGGGGGGGGTTTATACATCTAACCGGACGTGTACAATTCTACTTCACAGTAATGCTACACAAGTCTACTGTAATACAGTCCTATGTAATTACTGCTCGATTCTTTTCTTTATATTCAGGCTTAAGTCAAAAGACATTGCCGCAAAGCTAGGTTCAGTTCTATATATAGTATACTTCAACTATATAATCTAACAATCATGCAATTTCCAATTACAATAGGGGGACAAGATATTTACCTCGATAAGCCCAAAATTATCCTAGTTTAATGTCGCTCCTGAGCAACGTTTAGCTCCAACTCCGTGCGCTCCAACCCGCTCCAAACCACCCTTAGAAGTTCTAACCAACTTCTACTTAATACTCCAACTAACTATGGAGATTTTCCTTAGGGTTTCGCTTTTGTATTGTGGGAAGTATAATAGTATTTCTGGGCTTTTCGTATAGAGGTAATTTTGGAAAGTACTACAAGGTATATGGGCTAAAGTATTTGGGCATTATAACAATACTTGGAGAGTATTTCTATACCACAAAAAAGGGGGGTATTTATACGAGACAACACCACAAGGGGGGGGGTGTATACCCTACCAACCCCACTAGGAGGGTACTCTCGCCAAGGGGAAGGGTTCTCGGCCAAGGGGCCTCACCAAGGGGGGGAGGGACGAGAACACAACAAGAGAGGGGGGGGGAGGATTTTAGACTTAGGAAATAATTTTGGATGAAGAAGTCTTCAAAGGGGAGGGGTATTTATAGGTCAAGCAAAGGTCAACCAATGGCCAAGATCATGCCAAGTGCAAGGCAAGTGTAGGGTCAAGATTCCTCCATGTGTACCTTATCCATCTACCACACAAATATCACAAAATATCCTACCTACTCCCACTCTCCATTCGTCCACTTTACCGCCCCAAGGTCCACCAATGAGAGGGTGCCAAGTGTCGCCCTCTCGTTGGTCCAAAATGTTTTGTCTCTCGGAAAAATCCGCAAAAAATAGAAATGGCATAGCCGGAATTTACCCTACGCGAGTTGTGTAAAACGTTTCGTCGAAAAACGACTCTAACCGGGTGTTGTGCACAAAAATAATCGGCCAAGCCTACTTTAAAGTTCAAATTTCTCTACGTCCTCACGTACATACTGGAAATACGGGTATAACATTCTCCTCGCCCGAAACATTCGTCCCGAATGTTCCTTCTAAGTCTCAAAACAAACATGCGCCAGTATAGTCTTCACTGCTATACTTACGGAAACAATCCTGCCACACCTGGCCACAGGAACACCTGCGCAAATTTTTACATCCAAGCCCACGAGGAAACACCTCTAAAATTACCAAAGTAATGATCACATCTATGCTCGTAATACATGCTCGCTTCTTCCTTTACTCGTCGTACCCTTCTCGTACATTTGAACTCTTTCTCATAACTTACCACATTTGTTACTGCTTCCGTTCCTGAAATCCCTGGGTTACTATCTCCAATTTGGTCATCATTAACTGGGAACACTCTGAATGGATCTCCGATTTCCTTCTCGAACATATCACGAAAGACTGGGCGCACTGCCTCCAAAGTCGGACGGCAAATTGCTAATATATAGGCAACCTGGCCTATCCCTCACATGAACTCAAAAGGCCCAAAGTAACTCGGGCTAAGTTTCCTCTGTTTTCCAAAACTCGTCACACCCTATCCCGGGGTGGTACCTTCAAGAAGACCGACCGTCAACCTGAACTCCAAGTGTCGACGCCGATTATCCGCACGACTTCCGTTGACTCTGAGCTGCCAATAACCTCATCTGGATAAGATTCACTCTATCCACATTCTGCTGAACAAGGATGAACCAACTATCTGAACCTTGCTACATCGAATCAATCAACCGGCAACTTACACTTCCGCCCCTACAAGGCTTCATAAGGCGACATCCGAACACTGAAATGGTAGCTAAAAACACTCTTTCAACAGGAGACAACAATCCTCGCAACTACCGCGAAATTCAAACATCGGCGAGGGCGAATGTGATTCTGAGACTCACCTGAGTTCCTAACCCTGCCTGGTAAAAACTTTCAGAAGAAAAAGAAACAGCCGTACCCTGGGCTCCATTGTCTGTCATAAGGTGAAGGTAGGCACCCCGTGCAGCCTTACAACCTTTCTGATATAACGTCTCGCAACATACTATCGAGTACACGGTTTGGACTAAAAGATAAGACGGGCTGACCTCATCGGCCCGACTACTGGTCGAATGCATCCACAAACTCGTACGCTGGTTAACTAAACATGGGCCTAACACCCTCATGACCCTATCACAAGGCGGGACCACCACAAACTGACCCCACCACCAAACAGGCCGCGGGTTGACCCGCAACGTGGCCCCAACCCGACCCGGCAACGCGCAAGGCACTAGCTCCCCGAACCGGAAAACTCTCACTAATCACGTTACGAAAACCTAGCGGTCTTCTTAGCTCAACTACCCTCTTTCATTTCACACTACTCAGGGACTTACCCCACAAACATAGCTTACGTGCACTATGCACTCCGACAAGGGTCAAACATAAAATACTTCTTTACTCGAGATTGCTTCGCCTCTAAGGTCTCCACGTATAACATTCTAAGGCTCACACTTTCTCTATCCCCCAACCTTTTCCCGGTTACTAACCATGATTCTAATCACAATAAACTTATGTTATCTGAACATAACACTTAAGATATACTCATCTCATCATACGTACTAATATCTAGAGGGTTAAGGATATACCTGTCTCTACTGTTTCACTCCCCTTAGTTGTTCTAATCAAAATCTACCCCGTAGGGCGCATAGCTAGGGAAGATGACGAACTACCCACCGATCCTGAAGGCTGAGTCCTCCTACTAGGACATCCTTTCGACACATGGCTCTGACGGCCGCAGGTACAACAAGTACCAACTAAAAGACGACATTCCCCGGGATGACGTCTGTCACACTGTGAACACCGAGGGAAAACTGAATCCGGCTGGCTGGAACCTACGTGTAGCTGTGAACCTAAGCTCACCAACTCCTTCATACCGACGTCCGAACCACAGAGGACCACTGCACCGGTGGATGTGCATAATCGATCTCGCGAGGCGAGTCGCCTCGAAAGTTATCAAAGGACCTCGCTGCTCGCCTCTTCTGTCGCCCGTTAACCCGTCGATCTCTACGTTTCTTGGCTCGCGCATAAGCGCATACGTGCCATGCTCAAGCCTAATCAAGAATTACACTTGCACAACCCTTTCTAAGATATTCATCAAAACTCGCGATGCATGGTATACTCTCGGTAGCCAAATCCATAGCTAATGTGGTCGCCTCTTTGCAATCTATATTCTGTCCGTCGTGGCGAAGGTTCAAATATCATGGCGCGAGGAACTGCCGCCGTGCTAAACTCTCGGGCTAGCGACGTAGCATAGCCCCGAATAAAACACCACCCTGGTGATGATTGGGCTGTGCCCTCGTAACCTCGAACTCTACTCGCGACTCCTCGGTGCCTTGCCTCCTGGGCGGGTTTGCCCTACGCGGAGGCATAGCGGTGAGGAAAGAAATACGTTAGAGGGTCCAACTTACAACACAACTCTAAGGCACGATCTCAGAGTGAGAAGAATGGAAACCAATCCTAAATATCCTATAGCCTCCTGATTATTGGTGTGGTGCACAACACACCGATAATCAAGACTCTGGATACTGCGTAGACACTTTCCGAGGATTAATCGCTCGATACCACTTTTGTCACGACCGAACCGCGTGGTCGTGCCTTACCCGGGCACCCAAGTAGACATACATCAGAGTAATCAGCGGAACATAAAGACAATACATGAAACCAGTGTAATAAGACAGTGAAATAAGAAGACAGGCTAACCAAAATGGTTACCTTTAGTATATATATAAAAACAATTTGAACACCGAACAGTTACATCCCATCCAACTCTGCCCACAACAGTACTACAGACCTCTAAGAATGACATGATAACAACGACGGGACAGGGCCCCGTCATACCCCTGAATGTAAGCACCTACAACAGGGGACTATACGAAGATAAGCCTCGAGACACGGAGCTTTCCCAACGCTGAATCAGAACCCTAAGAGCGAGGATCAACGGCGGTGTACCTTTACTGCGGCATGAACGCAGCCCCGAAGGAGGTCGGATAACGGTACCAAGTATGTGGCCTCAAAATCACGTAAATGAAATCATAGCAGTCTATACAAAGCAGGAGACATGTATGATAACCAAACTACAGTTCACAATAAATAAGCAGTCATGTCAAGTCGGGGACTCACGCCCTCAAAGTCATCACTCAAATATAACAATGAGTCTCACGCCCACAACATCAATCATGCCCGTGGAATACCTTCCTCACTGCCGGCAGTCTATGATATAAAAGCACCAAGGAATACACATGAACACCAGGTCCCACCTGTGTCATCATAAAACCGTACGGGGTAAGTACGAAGGCATAGCCGACTACTAAAACCCACAGTACCAACAAGGTCATAAACTGTATCATGAGATCTGTCTGCACCGTCCACATGATCAAAGCCGCCACTCGCGCAGATCTAATGCGCGCGTCTAGCCCCGAACTTCCGCGACTCGCGTAGGCCAACCTCATAGGCCGCATGAGGTATTCCTCGCATCGAGGGTAGCTACTCCGGCATCGTCGCCCCGACTCGCATCCGCATGGTCACATAGACCGCATGACCACAAAGGCCGCACTAACACGGAACTCGTAGCTCGCACGGGTGTCACGCACCCGCATGAGGTATTCTCGAATCATAGGTCACACGCAGACCGCTGAGTCTACCGCGTCGGAGGCGCTTAACCCTAATCATGAGTGATACAATCTCAACATAACGACTTATCGTTTAAACAACATAAGCACAATCAAGGAAACCCTTTACACAAACATCACAAGATACTAACACGTAAAGCATCCTAGCATGTTTACTTAACAAATCAACAAGAAAGTATTACAAGGCTATCACAAACCAACACAATCAAGTTATACACACAAGGTACTTTCTACTATATGATTAACAAGATCGGGTTTTTATCCCTAAAGTACTTCATACATTAACTCTTTAAAAGATACGTTTCTTTCACAAAAAGTCACACAATACCCGTAGTATATAAAAATAGAGTGATTATCTTTTGAAGTAAATCAAAACACTTCTCTTTGTAAAATCAAGTACAACATTCTTTTCCAAACGTTCAAGTTTGCCTAATTTCAAATGTTCACGTTTCTTATTTTAGAAAGGTTTCGTAGCTCATAGTCTTATTCATTTAAGAATATAATTCCTTTTTTTAACAATCTGTGAAACATATGCCTTATATGTGATTAGGTTATTCTTGTTCATAATCAATCTTATTAAGCAGCCATGATCTAGGAAATGTAATATCATTTTGTCTCATCTTAGCTTCTATGCAGATGGGGGTTTCTACTGGTTTTAATCATACTTCATTAATCAAAACATTTCCCTTTATTAACGCTGCAGTGGTTTGTCGATACTCATTCTGATTTCCGAAATCAGTAAAACATTATTCCTTTTAAAAACCAAGTACTCATTACTCAAGAATGAGGTTTCACACAAAATTCATATTAATTTAATTAAGTCAAGTCTCTTATCTTTTAAGATCAAGTCTCTTAACTTCTAAAATCAATAAATCATTCATTTTATCTCTCTTAAGCCGTTATACCTAACTTCCCATAAAGCTATTTTAACTCTTAAGTTTTTAACACCACAAAGCATTTTCTTACCTACATAAAGTTGTTATAACCAACTTCCCATAAAGCCGTTATAACACTTTATGTTTTAAACCAATCAAATATATTTAACACATGTACGTCTACCGTACTACATAGTTATTACACATATCATGCTAGAAAAGATAGGAAGAGGTTCACATACCTCGCGACGATTATCGACTAATAGCAAAACGCTCCAAGTACCTCAAACCGTAGGCTACTCCTTAAGCCAAGTAGATCGCGCCACGCATAGTACTTCAACCTATAAGGCCACAAGGCGCTTATTAACATCTAGATCTTATCGTAGAACATTCTACAGAAAATTCGCAAAGACCTCCCGCAACGCGTAAATCTCCTCTTCTATCGAGGCCGGCTATCAAGCCAACCAGGGGGGGGGGGTTTATACATCTAACCGGATGTGTACAATTCTACTTCACAGTAATGCTACACAATTCTACTGTAATACATTCCTATTTAATTACGATTGCTTCTTTCTTTATATTGAGCTTAAGTCAAAGACATTGCCAAAGCTAGGTTCGATTCTATATATAGTATACTTCAACTATATAATCTAACAATCATGCAATTTCCAATTACATTAGGGGGACAAGATATTTACCTCGATAAGCCCAAAATTATCCTAGTTTAATGTAGCTCCTGAGCAACGTTTAGCTCCAACTCCGTGCGCTCCAACCCGCTCCAAACCACCCTTAGAAGTTCTAACCAACTTCTACTTAATACTCCAACTAACTATGGAGATTTTCCTTAGGGTTTCGCTTTTGTGACTGACGGGAAGTATAATAGTATTTCTGGGCTTTTCGTATAGAGGTAATTTTGGAAAGTACTACAAGGTATATGGGCTAAAGTATTTGGGCATTATAACAATACTTGGAGAGTATTTCTATACCACAAAAAGGGGGGTATTTATACGAGACAACACCACAAGGGGGGGGTGTATACCCCTCGGCCAACCCCACTAGGAGGGGGGGTACTCTCGGCCAAGGGGGGAAGGGTTCTCGGCCAAGGGGCCTCACCAAGGGGGGGAGGGACGAGAACACAACAAGAGAGGGGGGGAGGATTTTAGTCTTAGGAAAAAATTTTTGATGAAGAAGTGTTCAAAGGGGAGGGGTATTTATAGGTCAAGCAAAGGCCAACCAATGGCCAAGATCATGCCAAGTGCAAGGCAAGTGTAGGGTCAAGATTCCTCCATGTGTACCTTAACCATCTACCACACAAATATCACAAAATATCCTACCTACTCGCACTCTCCATTCGTCCACTTTTACCTTGGTCCACCAATGAGAGGGTGCCAAGTGTCGCCTCTCGTTGGTCCAAAATGTTTCGCCTCTAAAAATCCGCAAAAATAGAAATGGCATAGCCGGAATTTACCCTACGCGAGTTGTGTAAAAGCGTTTAGTCAAAACGACTCTAACCGGGTGTTGTGCACAAAAATAATCGGCCAAGCCTACTTTAAAGTTCAAATTTCTCTACGTACGTCCTCACGTACATACTCTGGAAATACGGGGTATAACAATCACGCCTTCATAATAACAATAAGTAAAAGAAGGGGATTACGCGCCCAAACGGAACGCGATTTAACAATCTTCCCCTTAAAAGAAATGTAAATACAGTCCAAAGTAAATACAGTCCAAAGTAAATACAGTCATTAAGTTGGGGTCCTTGGCCAACTTTGTTCATTTTACTTATCCAAATTACTCATTAGTCATCCAACTTATATTTCCATTCTTAATATAAGTTATAGTTACTTGTTAAATACTTCTTCACAAGTAAGATACGTTGGATACGTTTTTACCATATTAATGGCTAAAAGCCAATCCTTCTTTAACAAGTTAACAAGATCCAATCTTTCCAAACTTTACTCCATATATTATATACTCCATAATATACTTATAATATATGTAATGATCAATTCACAAAGAGGTTAAGATTTACTACCTCAAATAGCCCAAAATCTATCCAAGAACTTAATGTCGTTCCAAGCAAGTCTTAGCTCCAATCTTTGTGTACAAACCCACCACAAATCACCCTAAGAAGCTCCTAACCATCATCTCTTCAAGAATGAACTCAAACAAGTGAAGAACACTAAGGTTCTTGTTCCTAGAGCTCTCGGCCAAGGGTGGCTTTTGTGGCTAGGAATGTGAAATCTTTTCTAACTTTTGGTTAAAAGTCTTCCTAATACACTAGGGAAGAACACTTAAGAGTTTAGGAATTATTGGATAAAGTTTGGTTAGGGGGAGGGTGTGTTCGACGAGAACCACAAGTGAAGGAGGGAGAGGGAAAATATTTTTCAAGGCTTGAATTATCTAAGTGTGGAAGATTTCATCAACTAAGGGTGCATATATAGGACAACCAAGGGCTAGGATGAAGGCAAGTGTGTGGTTGAGATTGGGGACAAGTGTGGGTGGGACCCACAAGCCACTTGTCCACACAAAATATCTCAAGACTTGGCCACTTGTCTTGGCCACTTGTCACAAGAAAACCGGCCAACCTAGCCCACCTAGGGGTGACACGTGTCGCCCCTCTATTGGTCCAAAATATTTCATCTCTCGGAAAAATCAGTAATTGGCTAAAATATTAAAAACGTAGAATTTCCTTCACAAGGTTCGGAATCTTTTTCGTTGGAAATTCACAATTTCACCCTTAACCTAATTAGGGTTTAAACATTTGTACATACGTCCTCACATACATACTCCGGAAATACGGGGTATAACAATGCCGCAGGTAGGTGTAAGCAGGTTGCGGATCCTCACTCTTAGGATCACTGATCAGTTGTCAGAAAGCTCCATTTCTCCGGAGGCTTGTATTTTGGTACGATTTCCCTGATGTTGTAGATTTATGTACATTCAGGGGTATGGCGGTGCCCTGTCCCGTCACAGTGGTTATGTCAAATTCTTAGAGGTCTGTAGTCATATCTTGTGGGTCGGTTTGTAAAGAAAAAGGATATAACTGCTTTTGGCTTTGTATGTATATATTCAGGGAGGTAGCTGTCACGACCCGAACCCGGGCCCGTGACTGGTGCCTTACCCCGGGCACCCTAGTGATACAACATCAGAGAAAAACCAGCGCAAATGAAAACTTAAACATATAAATAGATATAGATCAAGATGAAAGAAAATAGGCCACCCAAAACGGTTGCCTTTCAGCATTTATATATATATCGACCTTTGAACAACTACAATACTTACAACCCTGCCCACAACAGTGCTACTGTTATACCCCGTAGTTGCAGGGTATATATGTGAGGACGTACGTGCGAGAGTACGAAAGAAATTTTGAAAAGAAAGAAAGATGTGAGTTTTCGACGGAAAAGTTCCGGTTATTTGTGAAGAAAAAGGTTCGTTAATAAGAATTGGATTCCCAGATTTGGTATGTGGGCTTCTTAAATTATATTAGAATTTTGAGATTTTATTTTCGGAAATGGTCACGTGGGGCCCACGGGAGAAATTCTGACTTTGTGGGCCCACTTTGTTTTGAGATTTTGGCCATTGTGGATATTTTTCGAAGACGTTTTTGAGGGCGATAGGAGGGTGACACGTGTCACCCCGCCTAGTGGCTTGGCGGTTACCTTTGTGCACAACACCCGGTTAGAGTCGTTTTTCGGCGAAGCGTTTTCACGTAACTGCGAAGGAAAATTCCGGCTATGTCGTTTTGTATTTTTGCGGATTTTTACGAGATACGAAACATTCTGTAACAACTGGAGGCTGACATGTCTCAACCTCACAATGGAAGCATGTGGGCGGCAACTTGGCGAGTGAGGGGCAAGTGGTGCTAGATATTTGTGTAGATATTTGTGAGGGTTTTAAGGAGTAGGGTCTAGGGTGCACTTGGCTTGATCTTGGCCTTACACTTGCCTTGCACTTGGCTAGATCTTGGCCATTGGTTGGCCTTTGGGTTTGCTATAAATACCCCCTTAGTTGATGAACTTTCTTCATCCAAAAATCATTTTCCAAGTCTTGAAATCTCTCCCCCTTTGTGAGTTGAAATCGTCCAAAGCCCTCCCCCCCTTTGTGGAGCTTTGGCCGAGAGGCCCCCCCCCTTTGAGTGAGGCTTGGCCGTGGGGTACCCCCCCCTAGCCTAGTTGTTTTCGTATAATACCCCTTGTTGTGGTATAGAAATACTCCCCTAGTATTGTTATAATGCCCAAAAATACCTTAGCCTTGTACCTTGTAGTATTCCAAAGATACCTCTTTACGTAGAGTCCGGAAATACTACCTTTTGTCCTTTTAGTCTCAAACCGAAACCCTAAGGAAATCTTCATAGTTGGTTGAAGTATTTGGGTGGAAGTTGGTTAGAACTTCTAAGGGTTGTTTGGAGCGGATTGGAGCGCACGGAGTGGAGCTAAACCTTGCTCAGGATCGACATTATAACTTGGATAATTTTGGGCTTATCGAGGTAATTATCTTGTCCCTCTATTGTAATTGGAAATTACATGTTTGTTAGAATATATAGTTGAAGTATACTATATATGGAACTACTTAGTATTCGATGTCTTTTGACTTAAGCTTTGAAGAATAAAGAAGCGAATCGTATTTACATAGTCTTGTATTGCGATGAACTTGTGTAGAATTGTACACGTCCAGGTTAGGCGTGTAAACCCCCTGGTTGGCTTGGTAGCGGCCTCGATAGAGAGGAGTTTTACTGTGTTGCGGGGAGGTCTTTGAATTTTCTATAAAAGATAGAAAACTTGTGTTTTGGGGTTAATAGGCGTTTGTGACCTTTATAGGTGAAAGTACTAAGAGTAGCGTATTCTACTCGAGGAGTGGAAAGGGCTAGCAAGGTTGTAGTACTTGGAGCATTTTGCTTATTGTCGATAAATCGTCGCGGTATGTGAACCTCTTCCTATCTTTTCTAGCATGTTGTTGTGAACTATGTAGTGCGGTGAGACGTCATGTGCTAAGTGATTTGGTTGGTTTAAAACATAGGGTGTTATAATAGCTTTATGGGAAGTTAGTTATAACGACCTTATGTAAGTGAAAATGGTTTCTTGATGTTAGAAGTTAAGAGACTTGATCTTATAAAATAAGAGACTTAACTTATTTGTTTTAATGTGGATGTTTGTGTGAAACCTCATTCGTGAGTAATGAGTACTTGGTTTTAAAGGGATAATGTTTCTTGATTTGGGAATCGGAATGTGTATCGACAGACCACTGCGGCGTTAATAAAAGGAAAATGTATTGAATAATGATGTGTTGTATTAAAACCGGTAGAAACCTCCATGCATAGAAGCTAAGATGAGACAAAATGATATTACATTTTCTAGATCATGGTCTTTGTAATAAGATCGTTATAAACAAGAATAAACTACTCACATATATGACATATGTTACTCAATTGTTCTAAAAGGATCAAGTGATTAAGTTTGGGAACTATGAAACCTTTGAAAATGAGAAGTTGGAGTAATTGAAACTAGGCAAAGCTGGAACTTAGGAAAGAATGTTGGTACTTGATTTTAAAAGGAAAGTGTTCAGTTTACTTAAAAATGTGGGTTGGTCATTCTAATACTACGGGTATCGGGTGACTTTGATAAAAGTAATGGATCTCTTTTACAAAATTTAACGTCGTAGTACTTTAGGCTAAAACCGGACTTTGGTATAAAATGAAAGTACTTTGTGTTGTTGTGAAACTTGCCTATGCTTGTTGTTGTGAAGCTTGGCTATGCTTATTGTGATAACCTTTGTTGTGCAAAGCGTTGTATTTACGTGTTACTGGCGTCTCGATGGAGGTCGGTTGACTTGTTGAGAACTTACTTGGGCGTCTTGCGGCGGTGTGGAGAAATTCCGCAGTGCGTTCTGTTGATAGTATTAGTGTTGTGCATCGCTATGGACATACTGACACGATGCGTAGCGCACGGGTATGCTTCGATTTAGATTACCGCCTTGTTGTTTCCCTTTGGACATACTTGTGCGATGCGTAGCGCTGCGGGTATCGTCCATTTGGAATGTTGTCTTATATTTCCCTTTGGACATCACGACACGATCGTAGCGCTGCGGGTATCGTCCATTTGGAATGTTGTCTTATATTTCCCTTTGGACATCACGACACGATCGTGGCGCTGCGGGTATCGTCCATTTGGAATGTTGTCTTATTTTCCCTTTGGACATCACGACCACGATCGTAGCGCGGGTATGCTTCCATTTGGATTCTTTGTCTTGTTGTTGAGGTCACATGGACATGTCTACCGATCACGAATTAGGGGCATGTGGCCATGGGACATTGGTATGTGTTGCATCATGAACATGTCTACACCGTCTGATTCCGGGCATGCGGCCATAATGCGAACTCGATTGATGTGGTGGGCGTGAGACCCATAGTTATATTGGAGTGATGGTATTTTATGTTGTGAGCTAGTTTGGTTATCATACATGTCTCTGCTTTATATAGACTAGTATGATTTCATTTCTGATATTATGCAGTTTCATACTTGGTACTGTTATCTTGACCTCTCCTTGAGGGCCGCGTTCATCTGCAGTGAAGTACATCGATCGTGGATCCTCGCCATAGGATCACTGATTCAGCGCATTTGAAGCTCCGTTTCTCGAGGCTTATCTTTTGGTAGGTGTTCCACGAGTTGTAGGTTCTTGTACATTCGGGGTATGGCGGCCACTGTCGTCATAGTCATGTATATCTTAGAAGTGCATGTAATCTTGTTGTGGCGGGGTTGTAAAAGGATTAAAGCTGTTCGAG
Organism: Przewalskia tangutica; assembly: GCA_029844215.1. Taxonomy (NCBI): domain Eukaryota; kingdom Viridiplantae; phylum Streptophyta; class Magnoliopsida; order Solanales; family Solanaceae; genus Przewalskia; species Przewalskia tangutica. The sequence continues at coordinate 77,543,376 of CM056734.1, forward strand.
TTTTATGTATATCTTGAAGGCAAGCTGTTTTGGTTGCTTTGTTTATTTATTTTATCTCTTGTTAAATGACTCATGTTTTATGTTCGCTGATTTTCTCGATGTATGTATCACTAGGGTGCCCGAGGTAAGGCACGATGCTTGGGCCGGGCAGTCGTTACAAAAGTGGTATCGAGCGATTAATCCTCGGAAAGTGTCTGAATCGTGTCTAGTAAGTCTTGATTATCGATGTGTTGTGCACCACATCTATAATCGAGAGGCTATAGGACATTTAGGATTGGTTTCCATTCTTCTCATTCAGAGATCGTGCCTTAGAGTGTGTTGTAAGTTGTACCCCTCGGCGTATCTCGTTTTTACGATTATGCCTCCGCCATGCAACCAGAGCCAGAAGGGCAAGCGGCGAGTGCTGCTAGTGAGATCTGAGAGAATGCAGCGCGAGCCCGAGCGATACGAGGTTGTGCTTGACGGCGGGTTTCGCGACGCCCGGCCAACCAGAGAATTAGAGCCGCGGCGGTGGCTGATGAGACTACGATACACGAGCCTCCGTCCCGCGATGCAGGCGGGGAGATGGGTCGCGAGATGGCCCGATTATTGGCGGTTGTGGCGGATATGAGACAGCCGGATCACGGCGATTCGGTTCGATGCACCGATGGTTCACCCCGGCGAGATAGTTTGAGGCTACGGGACTTTACGAGTTGTAGCCGCGAGTTTTATGGGTGAGGCACGAGGATGATCCGAGGAGTTCATCCGGCGATTCTGACGGATCATGCGGGTGATCAAGGCTTGAACCAGTCCGTGACCTTTGGTTCGCGGTGCGTGATACCGCGATCGATTGGTTTGATTCATAGGAGCTTTCGGGAGAGCATGCACTCCAGCAGTATGGGATGAGTTTTGGGGCTTTCTCACGCACTTCTTGCCTCCGCGATGAGGAGGCGCGGGCGACAAATTTTTATTCTTGAGGCAGAGCGCGCGTCGTGAGTACAATGTCGAGTTCGATTCTTTGGCTCGATATGTCCTGCGCTAGTTGCGAATATGGAGGATAGGGTGCATCGCTCGTCACGGGCTTGATGATTATATGGCGAATCTTGTGCGGGTGTTTCTCTTGGTAGGGCATGGACATTGCGCATGCGAGCTCATGCACTAGGATGTGAGGCACGGAGGGTCGACGGAATGACTGGATCAGCGAGAAGAGGCCGGGGCGGCGGGGTCCTTTGGTGGCTTTCGAGGCGGACCGCCTCGGCGAGCTAGTTATATACCCCACCGATGCAGTGGTCCTCCACCGTCTTGAGGCGGTCGGGCTCGAGGTTCAGATTTTCGGCGAAGCGGGGTGTTAACGGTGAAGCCACCCCTACCTCGTTGTGACCATTGTGGTAGACTCCATTTTGGAGAGTGTCGTGCTAGATTGGGAGTTTGTTTTGCATGCGGCCAGCGGGCCATTTGCGAGGCTGTCAGACCAAGGAGCGCGGATGTTACGACTCGACGCCGGGATGCGTGGCTGGTTCATCACCTTCTACTATCGCCTGCCCATGAGCCTATGTTTAGAGTGGGCGGTAGCCGGTATATCCTTAACCCTCTAGAGTTTTGGTATGCTTGTTATGATGATCTCATTATTGTGTGCTATGCGGATAGCATTGTGATATGTGTGAGTTAAAATGCATGGTTAGTTGGAAGGATACGTATGGAGGCATGGTAAGTGTGAACCTTAGACTATTTCACGTCGAGACCTTAGAGGTAAGGTCGTCTTGAGTAAAAGATTCGTTTTATGTTTGACCTTTATAAGGGTGAGTAGTATACGTGGGATTTATTTGTGTGATAAGTCGTGGGTAGTGTGAGATGGAAGTGGTAGCTTTCATGATGTGAATTAGTAAGATTGTTCGAATCGGGAACAAGAGTTTGCACGGTTGGGGTCGGGTTTAGGACCATTTGCGGGTCAAACCGTAACCCGATTTGGGGTGGGGCCAGTCTGGGTGGTCGCCAGGTGGTAGTCACGAGGGTGCTAGGCAGAGATTTGAGCGACCATCGTATGAGTTTGTGGATCGTTCGACCAGAATCGTTCGTGAAGGCGGGAATGGCCTTGGGGATATTACGGCTAGAGATGACCAAGTTTGGAGGTGGTGACTCCAAGGTTTTGGGAACCAGGCGATGGCCCGAAGTGTGGTACGTATACTAGAAGAGTTCAAGTGTTCGAGAAGGGCACGACGAGTAAGGAAGGAAGATAACGTGTGTTAGTTCGTGGCCAAGCTGTGGCGTTGACAACTTGTTAGAGGAACTTCATCGATATCCGTCTTGAGAAGGAACATTCGGGACGAATGTTTCTAAGGAGGGGAGAATGTTATACCCCGTAGTTGCAGGGTATATATGTGAGGACGTACGTGCGAGAGTACGAAAGAAATTTTGAAAAGAAAGAAAGATGTGAGTTTTTGCGGAAAAGTTAGGTTATTTGTGAAGAAAAGGTTCGTTAATAAGAATTGGATTCCCAAATTTGGTATGTGGGCTTCTTAAATTATATTAGAATTTTGAGATTTTATTTTGGAAATGGTCACGTAGGGCCCACGGAGAAATTCTGACTTTGTGGGGCCACTTTGTTTTGAGATTTTGGCCATTGTGGATATTTTTGAAGACGTTTTTGAGGGCGATAGGAGGGTGACACGTGTCACCCCGCCTAGGTGGCTTGGCGAAGTTACCTTTGTGCACAACACCCTGGTTAAGTCGTTTTTCGACGAAGCGTTTTACGTAACTTGCGAAGGAAAATTCCGGCTATGTCGTTTTGTATTTTTGCGGATTTTTAGAGGCGAAACATTACGGACCAGCGGGAGGGTGACATGTGTCACCTCACAATGAAGCATGTGGGGCGACTTGGCGGTGAGGGGCAAGTGGTGCTAGATATTTGTGTAGATATTTGTGAGGTTTTAAGGAGTAGGGTCTAGGGTGCACTTGGCTTGATCTTGGCCTTACACTTGCCTTGCACTTGGCTAGATCTTAGCCATTGGTTGGCCTTTGGGTTTGCTATAAATACCCCTTAGTTGATGAACTTTCTTCATCAAAATCATTTTCCAAGTCTTGAAATCTCTCCCCTTTGTGAGTTGAAATCGTCCAAAGCCCTCCCCTTTGTGGAGCTTTGGCGAGAGGCCCCCTTTGAGTGAGGCTTGGCGTGGGGTACCCACTAGCCTAGTTGTTTTCGTATAATACCCTTGTTGTGGTATAGAAATACTCCCTAGTATTGTTATAATGCCCAAAATACCTTAGCCTTGTACCTTGTAGTATTCCAAAGATACCTCTTTACGTAGAGTCCGAAATACTACCTTTTGTCCTTTAGTCTCAAACCGAAACCTAAGGAAATCTTCATAGTTGGTTGAAGTATTTGGGTGGAAGTTGGTTAGAACTTAAGGGTTGTTTGGAGCGGATTGGAGCGCCTGAGTGGAGCTAAACCTTGCTCGGGATCGACATTATAACTTGGATAATTTTGGGCTTATCGAGGTAATTATCTTGTCCCTCTATTGTAATTGGAAATTACATGTTTGTTAGAATATATAGTTGAAGTATACTATATATGGAACTACTTAGTATTCGGCAATGTCTTTTGACTTAAGCCTGAAGAATAAAGCGAATGACTGTATTTACATAGGACTGTATTGCAGTAGACTTGTGTAGAATTGTACACGTCCGGTTAGACGTGTAAACCCCCCCCCTGGTTGGCTTGGTAGCCGGCCTCGATAGAGGAGGAGTTTTACGCTGTCATGCGGGAGAGTCTTTGCGAATTTTCTATAAAAAGATAGAAAACTTGTGTTTTGGGGTTAATAGACGTTTGTGACCTTTATAGGTGAAAGTACTAAGAGTAGCGTATTCTACTCGAGGAGTGGAAAGGGCTAGCAAGGTTGTAGTACTTGGAGCATTTTGCTTATTGTCGATAAATCGTCGCGAGGTATGTGAACCTCTTCCTATCTTTTCTAGCATGTTGTTGTGAACTATGTAGTACGGTAGACGTACATGTGCTAAGTGATTTGGTTGGTTTAAAACATAGGGTGTTATAATAGCTTTATGGGAAGTTAGTTATAACGACCTTATGTAAGTGAAAATGGTTTACTGATGTTAGAAGTTAAGAGACTTGATCTTATAAGATAAGAGACTTAACTTATTTGTTTTAATGTGGATGTTTGTGTGAAACCTCATTCGTGAGTAATGAGTACTTGGTTTTAAAGGGATAATGTTTCTTGATTTGGGAATCGAATGTGTATCGACAGACCACTGCAGCGTTAATAAAAGGAAAATGTATTGAATAATGATGTGTTGTATTAAAACCAGTAGAAACCTCCATCTGCATAGAAGCTAAGATGAGACAAAATGATATTACATTTTCTAGATCATGGCTGCTGTAATAAGATCGTTATAAACAAGAATAAACTACTCATATATGACATATGTTACTCAATTGTTCTAAAGGATCAGTGATTAAGTTTGGGAACTATGAAACCTTTTGAAAATGAGAAGTTGGAGTAATTGAAACTAGGCAAGCGGAACTTAGGAAAAGAATGTTGGTACTTGATTTTAAAAGGAAAGTGTTAGTTTACTTAAAAATGTGGGTTGGTCATTCTAATACTACGGTATCGGGTGACTTTGATAAAAGTAATGGATCTCTTTTACAAAATTTAACGACGTAGTACTTTAGGAGCTAAAACCGGACTTTGGTATAAAATGAAAGTACTTTGTGTTGTTGTGAAACTTGCCTATGCTTGTTGTTGTGAAGCTTGGCTATGCTTATTGTGATAACCTTTGTTGTGCAAAGCGTTGTATTTACGTATTCTGGCGTCTCGATGGAGGGTCGGTTGACTTGTTGAGAACTTACTTGGGCGTGCGGCGGTGGCGGAGAAATTCCACAGATGCGTTCTCGCTGATAGTATTATTGTTGTGCATCGCTATGGACATCCGACCACGATCGTAGCGCGCGGGTATGCTTCCATTTAGATTACCGCCTTGTTGTTTCCCTTTGGACATACCGACACGATCGCGTGCGCGGGTATCGTCCATTTGGAATGTTGTCTTATATTTCCCTTTGGACATCCGACCACGATCGTAGCGCACGTGTATGCGTCCATTTGGAATGTTGTCTTATATTTCCCTTTGGACATACCGACCGACGATCGTGGCGCGCGGGTATCGTCCATTTGGAATGTTGTCTTATTTTTCCCTTTGGACATACCGACACGATCGTAGCGTGGCGCGGGTATGCTTCCATTTGGATTCTTTGTCTTGTTGTTGAGGTCACATGGACATGTCTACACTCGGCGAATTCGGGCATGTGGCCATGGGACATTGGTATTATTGTTGCATCATGGACATGTCTACCGTCTGATTCCAGGGCATGCGGCCATAATCACGAACGATTGATGTGGTGGCGTGAGACCCATAGTTATATTGGAGTGATGATCGTTTTATGTTGTGATCGTAGTTTGGTTATCATACATGTCTCTGCTTTATATAGACTAGTATGATTTCATTTCTGATATTATGCAGATTTCACATGCATACTGTTGTGCTTGACCTCCTTGGGCTGCGTTCATGCCGCAGTAAGTACATCGATCGTGGATCCTCGCCATGAGATCACGATTGCGCATTTGAAGCTCCGTTTCTCGGAGGCTTATCTTTTAGTAGGTGTTCCACGAGTTGTAGGTTCTTGTACATTCAGGTATGGCGAGACCTGTCCGTCATAGTCGTGTATATCTTAGAGTTACGTAATCTTGTTGTGGCGGGGTTGTAAAAGATTAAAGCATTCGAGTTTTATGTATATCTTGAAGGCAACTGTTTTTGGTTGCTGTTTATTTATTATATCTCTTGTTAAATGACTCATGTTTTATGTTCGCTGATTTTCTCTCGATGTATGTATCACTAGGGTGCCCGGTAAGGCACGATGCGGGCCGGGCAGTCGTTCTGACTACAGACCTCTAAGATTTTTACAACAACTATGACGGACAGGGCCCGCCATACCCGAATGTACAAGAACCTATGACTCGAGTAACATACCAAAGATAAGCCTCAAGGAACTGAGCTTCCAACACACTGAAATGTGATCCTAAGCGGGGATCGAGCAATGATATACCTCTACTGCGGCGTGAACGCAGCCCAAGGAGGTCGATCTGGGTACTAAGTATGTGAAAGCGTAAATCAGTAAATGAAATCATAATAGTCTATATAAAGCGGGAGACATGTATGATAACCAAACTACGACACACATATATGATTATATCAAGTCGTGGACTCACGCTCCAAGTCATTACTCAAATATAACGATGGGTCTCACGCCCATAACATCAATCATGCCGTGGAATACCTTCGCCGGCTGGCGATCTATGATATGATAATACCTGAAGTACACGAACACCAAGTCCTACCGATGCCAAAGCCGTACTAACAATACAATACAACCAAACCACGAAGGCGACACGGGCAAGTACGGCCGACTACGGATACTGGCGGCCACGTAGCTGGCCGGGCAAGTGCGAGCTAACTACCGTGTACGAGGCGTATCACGAGACCGTCACTACACCGAGCGGGGCAAGTGCGAGGGCTAACTACCGGTACCAAGGCGAATCATCCACGAGGCAGGGCAAGTCTGGCCGACCAGGTACCAAGGCCGAACAGTAAGAAACCTCATGGAGACCTAGTCCATGGAATAACACTATCAACAGGAGCGTACCCGTGGAATTCTCCGTCACTGCCCGTACGTCCAAGTAATATCATAACAAATCAGCCGGCCCTCCATTGAGAGACGCGGTGGTATAGAAATACAATGCTAGCACGACAAGGCTACCACACGCAAAGCAAGTTTCACAACAACAAGCATAAGTAAGTTATACATGACTCAAGGTACTTTTATTTTATGTCAAAGTCCGGGTTTTAACCCTAAAGTACTACGTACGTTAAATTCCTTTTAAGAGGTCCATTCCTTTTATAAAAGTCACCCGATACCCTTAGTATAAAAAAATAGAGTGACTTACATCTTTTAAGTAAACCAAAACAATTCCATACTTTCCTTTTTAAAACCAAATTAAGGCAATACCATGCCTTCTTTTTTTTTTACCAAAACACTTCTCTTTTTAAAGCCAAGTTACCACATTAAAACCAATGATAAAACCCTTCTTTTTGTTTTCATAAAGTCGTTATAACTAACTTCCCATAAAGCTGTTATAACACTTTATGTTTTAAACCAATTTAAGACAAAACAATGCCTTTCTTTTCCCTAAAGTTCCAGTTTGCCTAATTTCAATTACTCAAGTCTCTTTATTTTAGAAAAGTTTCATAGTTCAATGTCTTAATCCCTTTTAAAACAATTGAGTAACATATGCCATAGGTGTGAGCAGTTTATACTTGTTTATAACCATTTATTAAAGCAGCCATGATCTAGAAAATGTAATATCATTTTGTCTCATCTTAGCTTCTATGCGGATGGAGGTTTCTACTGGTTTTAATAATACTTCATTATTCAATACATTTTCCTTTATTAGCGCTGCAGTGGTTTGTTCGATACTTATTCTGATTTCCGAAATCAGTAAAACATTATTCCTTTTTAAAACCAAGTACTCATTACTCACGAATGAGGTTTCACACAAAATTCATATAAATTCGTTTAAGTCAAGTCTCTTATCTTTTAAGATTAAGTCTCTTAACTTCTAAAAATCAGTAAACCATTCTCTTTATCTCTCTTAAGACGTTATACCTAACTTCCCATAAAGCTAGTATAACTCTTATGTTTTCAAAACCAAGTATTACTCTTCTTTCAAAAAGGTTCCTTAATTCTTTTGAAATACTTCAAGATTCTTATTATTCAGGCTTAAGTCAAAAGACATTGCCGTACAACTACGTTCTGTTAACACACGTACGTCTACCGTACTATATATATATTCGTGTAAAATACTTCCAGATTCTTATTATTCAGGCTTAAGTCAAAAGACATTGCCGTACAACTACGTTCTGTTAACACACGTACGTCTACCGTACTATATATATTCCTTTAAAATATCATGCTCAAGAGTATAGGAAGAATTACATACCTCGCGACGATTATCGACTATAAGCAAAACGCTCCACGGCTATAACCCGGCTAGCCTTGTCCACCTTCCAAGTAGTTCATGCTACTCGCAGAACATTCAACCAATAAAGGTTTATTAGTCTACTGTAAATACGGTCCTATGTAAGTACAGTTTAATCTTCTACTTTAATATTCTTCTGATGCGATTTCAGTTCAAGTCTTAATCTGTAATATCCTTCTATTACAGTTCAATTCTCTTCTATGAATCTTATATTCATTTCAATACTACTACAGTATGTAATTTCCAATTACACTAGAAGGATAGGATTATTTACCTCGATAAGCCCAAAATTATCCAAGTATAAATGTCGATCCTGAGCGACGTTTAGCTCCTACTCTGGGCGCTCCAACCCACTCCAAACAACCCTTAGAAGTTCTACGCAACTTCTACTTAACACTTCAACCGACTATGAAGGTTTTCCTTAGGATTTCGTTTAGTGGCTAAAGGAAGTATAATAGTATTTTCCGGGCTTTTCGTATAGAGGTAACCTTGGGAATACTACAAGGTATTTGGGCTAGAGTATTTTAGCATTATAACAATACTTGGAGAGTATTTCTCTACCAAAGGGGGGGTATTATACGAAACAACTAGGCAAGGGGGGGTGTATTCTCGGCCGAGGGCCTCTCAAAGGGGGGAGGGGGTGTGGCGGACGAAAGCTCAAGAGGGAGGGAGTATTTTGAGACTTAGAAAAATGCTCAAGTTTGGATGAAGAAAGTCTTCAACTTAGAGGAGTATTTATAGGTCAAGCAATGACCAACCAATTGCCAAGATCAATCCAAGTGTTAGGCAAGTGTAGGGCTAGGATTAAACCATGTGTACCTTATCCATCTACCACACCAACTTGCACAAATATCCTACCAACTTTGACCCACCCTTTCGTCCATTACCGCCCACAATTCCTTCCAATGTGAGGGTGACACATGTCACCCTCTCGTTGGTCCAAAATGTTTCGTCTCTCGGGAAAAATCCGCAAAAATTAAAAATGACATAGCCGGAATTTTCCCTTCGCAAGTCTTGTAAAACGTTTCGTCGAAAAACGATTCTTTTCGGCAATTGTGCCCAAATTTCGATCCTTGCCAATCCTTAAGGCTTAAATTATTATACGTACGCCCTCATGTACATACTCTGAAAATACGGGGTATAACAGTAGCCTTATCGACTAACCTGTTGTTTATTTCTTATTGATTTATGTTACGAGTTTTATGTATGTTCCGCTAATTATCTCTGATGTATACCTATAAGGGTGCCCAGGTAGGGCACCAATCGTGGGCCCGGGGTCGGGGTATGACAAAAGTGGTATCAGAGCAGTTAGTCCTCGGAAAGTGTCTACAGACCGTGTCTAGTAGAGTCTTGGTTATCGGTATGTTGTGCACCACATCTCTAACCAGGAGGCTGCAGGACATTTAGGATTGGTTTCCATTCTTCTCTCTCTGAGATCGTGCAGTAGAGCTGTCTTATTAGGTTGAACCCTCTCTGATATATTCTTTTGTATCAGCAATGCCTCCACGGCGCGTCGGGGCCCGAAGGGCAAAGCGGCGGGAGGCGCTAGTAGGCACCTGAGAGGGTTACTAGGACTCAGGCCCAGACTATGCCTGAGGTTGTGGCCCAGACGGCGAGTTGATTACCGGCGGTACTAGAGGCCGAGGCGGCAGCCTCAGGAGTTCCGATACGAGCCTCCATCCGCGGCGGAGGAAAAGTATAGAGATTATGGAGAGCAGATCAGGTTATTGACCAACATAGTGGCAGGGCAGCGCCGACAGGAGCAGGTAGCTAACCCTAGAGTCGACATTTTTAGAATTCGTGATTTTCTGGGTTGTAATCCACCCGAGTTCTATGGTTCGAGATCTGAGGATGATCCTCAAGAGTTTATTCGGCAGATACAACGGACTATGCATGTACTTAGGGCCTCGGAGACTGAGTCAGTTGTGCTAGCTTCTTACCGGTTACGCGATATTGCGTTGAACTGGTTTGAGTCATGGGAACTGTCTAGGGGTGTGGGTGCTCCTCCAACTGTTTGGGATGAGTTCACAGAGGCCTTCCTTGATCACTTTTTGCCTCATGAGATGAGGAGAGCCCGTGTTGATAGGTTCTTGACATTGAGGCAGAATGGAAGGACCATCAAAGAGTATAACCTGGAGTTTGACTCATTGGCCAGGTATGCGCTCACTATTGTGGATGACATGGCTGATAGAGTTCATCGCTATGTGATGGGGCTAGACCGCTACATGGTTACTGCATGCCTGGGAGTGGCCCTTCAGCCATGTATGGATATTTCCAGGATGCAGGCATACGCACAAGGTATTGAAGACAGAGATAGAGAGGACTAGCCAGACGCAGGCCAGCCCAAGAGGGCCAGGACGGCAGGGTTTCAGGTAATTTTTGAGGTGGACAACCTCAACAACAGGCTAGGTCTACAGTTCAGCCGACACAGAGTGGTCCTTCCCAGTCTTCTGGCAGGAGGTTTGATCAGCTGTGTTATTCGGGAGCAAGTCAGGGCTCCAGAGCGGCAGGTTCGCAGGGGTTCAGAGGTACTAGCCGGATGAGGCCACCCTTACCTCGGTGTGTCCACTGTGGGAGGTCCCATTTTGGGGAGTGTCATGCTACTTCGAGATCCTGTTTTTCATGCGGCAGCCGAGACCATCTGGTGAGGGAGTGTCCGTACAAGGGGGCACGGGTGGTATGACTCAGCCTACAGGGTCAGTTGTCGGGTCTTCGTCTTCTGTGGTTATGCGCCCGAGCGAGTGTTCATGGGCGGCGGCCATGGCGGGCGTGGCGAGTCTAGTTCTAGCGGTCCACAGGCAGTATATATTCCTTAGCCGGCGGGACGGGGAGAGCTTGCGGATGTCGTCACAAGTATATTATTGATATCATGCTGTGACGTTTATGCGTTGATAGATCCAGGTTCTACTTTGTCCTATATATCCCCTCTTATTGCTGGTAGAATAGAAATAGAGCATGTGTCGATAGAACCTTTTGAGGTAGCTACGCCAGTGGGTGATTCAGTAATAGCTGATCGGGTGTATTAAAACTGCCCGATATTCATATACAGTCGTCAGACCCTTGCAGACTTGATAGAGTTGGAGATGACAGATTTTGATGTCATTATGGGTATGGACTGGTTGACTTCTTGTTATGCCAATGTTGACTGTAGAGACAGATTGTCACAACCCGTTCCGGGGCCCGTGACTGGTGCCTTACCCCGGGCACCCTAGTGATACAACATCAGAGTAATCAGCGGAATATAAAGACAATACATGAAACCAATGTAATAAGACAGTGAAATAAGAAGACAGGCTAACCAAAAACGGTTCTGTCGGTATATATAAATAACAATTTGAGCGATTACATCCCTTTCTACCACTCGCCATAACGCATTTCATGCACTCTAAGAATGATATGACAATAACGACGGGACAGGGCCCAGTCATACCCCTGAATGTACGCACCTAAAATCAACAGGGGACTATACCAAGGTAAGCCTCGGAGGAACGAGCTTCCCAAACGCTGAATCGTGACCAAGAGCGAGGATCAACGATCGTGTACCTTTACCGCGGCATGAACGCATCCCCGAAGGAGGTCGGCATAACAGTACCAAGTATGTGAAACATGAAGATATCATAAATGAAATCATAGTAGTCTATAAGCGGGAGACATGTATAATAACCAAACTACGATTCGCGATAAATAAGCGATATGTCTAGTCGGGACTCACGCCTCAAAGTCATCACTCCAATATAACAATGGGTCTCACGCCCACAACATCAATCATGCCGTGGAATACCTTCCTCACCGCCGATCGATGATAGAAAAGCACCAAGGAATACACATGAACAACGGTCCCACTGTGTCCAAATAAACGATGCAGTGGTAAGTGCGAAGGAATAGCCGACTACTAACACCTACAGTACTAACAAGGTCATAAACTGTATCAAGATATCTGTCTAGACCGTCACATGATCAAAGCTGGTCACTCGCCCGCAGTATCAAATGTGCGCGTCTAGCCCCGAACTCCCCGCACTCGCGTAGGCCAATCTCATAGGCCCGCATGAGGTATAACCCCGCATCGAGGGTAGCTACTCCCGGCATCGCCCCGACTCGCATCCGCATGGCCACATGCACCGCATGACCATAAAGGCCGCACACTAACTCGGAACTCGTAGCTCGCATAGGCCCGGGACCCGCATGAGGTATTCTCGAATCATGGTCCTGCATCACCGAGTCTACCCCAGACGGAGGGCGCTTAACCCCTAAACACGGTGAGTGGTATAATACCAACATAACAGTTTATCGTTTAAACAACATAAGCACAATCAAGGGAAAACCCCTTTACACAACATCACAGAATACTAACACACGTATCATCCTAATATGATTACTTATCAAATCAACACGAAGGTATTACAAGGCTATCACAAACCAATACAATCAAGTTATTCACACATAAGGTACTTTCTACTATATGATTAACGAGATCGGGTTTTATCCCCAAAGTACTTTATACAATAACTCTTTAAAGATATGTTACTTTCACAAAAGTCACACAATACCCGTAGTATATAACAATAGAGTGATTATCTTTTGAAGTAAATCAAAACACTTCTCTTTGTAAAACCAAGTAACAACATTCTTTTTCAAACGTCCAAGTTTGCCTAATTTCAAATGTTCACGTTTCTTATTTTAGAAAGGTTTCGTAGTTCCTAGCCTTATTCATTTAAGAATATAATTCTCTTTTAAACCATCTGAGAAACATAAGCCTTATATGTGAGTAGGATATTCTTGTTTATAACAATCTTATTACAGCAGCCATGACCTAGGAAATATCATTTTGTCTCATCTTAGCTTCTATGCAGATGGAAGTTTCTACTGGTTTTAATAATACTTAATCTGTCAAAACATTTCCTTTTATTAACGCTGCAGTGGTTTGTCGATACACATTCTGATTTCAAATCAAGAAACATTCTTAAGCCGTTATACCTAACTTCCCATAAAGCTAGTATAACTCTTAAGTTTTCAAAACCAAGTATTACTCTTCTTTCAAAATGATTCAAAATCTTTTGAAATACTTCAAGTTCTTTATTATCACATAACCCGCCATTATAGTTCAAATCGCTACCTTTTAAAGACCACAAGTATTTTCTTACCTACATAAAGTCATTATAACCAACTTCCCATAAAGCCGTTATAACACTTTATGTTTTAGACCAATCAAATACATTTAACACCGTGACGTCTCACCGCACTACATAGTTACACATATATCATGCTAGAAGAGATAGGAAGAGGTTCACATACCTCGCGACGAGTATCGACTAATAGCAAAACGCTCAAGTACTTCCAACCGGCTACTCCTAAGCCTAGTAGATCGCGCAACACGTAGTACTTCAACCTATAAGGCCACAAGTTGCTTATTAACATTTAGATCCCTTCGTAGAACATTCTACAGAAAATTCGGAAGCACCTCCCCCCCCCCGCAACAGCGTAAATCTCCTCCTCTATCGGGCCGCTACCAAGCCAACCAGGGGTTATACGCCTAATCCGGACGTACAATTCTATCTCACGAAAGCTACACAAGTCTACTATAATACACCCTATGTAATTACATTCAAGACTTTCTTTCAAAAGGTTTCTTATTATTCAGCTTAAGTCAAAGATATTGCCGATAACTACGTTCACTCTATATATAGTATACTTCAACTATATATTCTAACAACATGTACTTTCCAATTACAATAGGGACAAGATAATTACCTCGATAAGCCCAAAATTATCCAAGTTATAATGTCGATCCCGAGCAAGGTTTAACTCCTACTGCGCTCGATCCGCTCCAAACAACCCTTAGAAGTTCTAACCAACTTCTACTTAAATACTTCAACCAACTATGAAGATTTCCTTAGGGTTTCGGTTTGAGATTAAAAGGACAAAAGGTAGTATTTCCGGGCTCTACGTATAGAGGTATCTTTGGAATACTACAAGGTATACGGCTAAGGTAATTTGGGTATAGTAACAATACTATGGAGAGTATTTCTACCAAGAGGGGGGGTGTATTCTACGAGAACAACAAGGCAAGGGGGGGGGGGGCGCTACTCTCGGCCAAGGGGGGCCTCACGAAAAAGGGGAGGGGCTTTCAAGACTTGAGGGAGTGAGGAGTGGATGAAGAAAACTCATTAAAGGGAGGGGTATTTATAGGGAAACCAAGGGCCAAGATCAAGCCATGTGGGGGGCAAGTGGAGGGCCAAGATGTGCCCAAGTTCCCCCTAGTCCCTACTCCACAAAACAAGCCACAAAACATTGCACAAAACAAGGCCAAAACAAGGCACAAAAACGTGAACCAATCGGCCAAGGCCAACCACCCCTCTTTATCGTCCAATGAGGGTGACAAGTGTCACCCTCCCATTGGTCCAAAAATGTTTCGTCTCTCGGAAAAATCCGCAAAACATATAAATGACATAGCCGGAATTTTCCCTACGTAAGCTGTGGAAACGTTTCGTCGAAAAATGACTCTAATCGGGTGTTGTGAACAAATAATTTTCGGCCCTTGCATTTTAAGGCACAAACTTTTCTACGTACGTCCTTACGTACATACTCTGGAAATACGGGGTATAACACAGATTGGTCCGATTCCAATTTCCCGGGGAGCAGGTTGTTGAGTGGAAAGGAAATACAACATCGCCGAGGGGCTGGTTTATTTCTTACCTCAAGGCTAGGAAGATGGTTTAGAAAGGGTACATCTATCATCTGGTTCGGGTGTTCGATACAGAGGCTGAGGTGCCAACTCTTCAGTCAGTTCCGGTGGTTAGAGAGTTTCCGGATGTATTCCCAGATGATCTCCCAGGTATTCCTCCAGAGAGGGAGATAGAGTTTTGTATTGATGTGCTACCAGATACTCGGCCTATATCTATTCCGCCGTACAGGATGACACCTGCTGAGTTGAAGGAATTGAAGGACTAGCAAAGATTTGCTGAAAAAGGCTTTATTAGACCTAGTATTTCTCCCTGGGGAGCGCTGATTTTGTTTGTAAAAAAGAAGGATAGGACGCTGCGTATGTGTGTTGACTACAGGCAGCAGAATAAGATAACCATCAAAAATAGTTACCCCCTGTCACGACCCGTTCCGGGGCCCGTGACTGGTGTCTTACCGGGGCACCCAAGTAGTCATACATCAGAGTAACCAGCGGAAATATAAAACAAGACAGGAAACAGTTTATAAAATAAGACACAGTTTATGTGAGAAAACGTCGCCTTTCGGCATATATAAATAAACATGGTTCAATAGCGATTACATCCCAAACTGCATAAACATGACTACAGCACTTAAGGAAAATACAACTATGGCGGACAGGGCCCGCCATACCCCGATCAGACAAAACTATCTACAACAGGGAGATCATACCCAAAAGTAGAGCCTCCGGAGAAGATGGAGCTCCTGACACCAACGCAAAAGATCCTAAGGATGCGGATCTAGCACCTGCTTGCCTTTACTCGCGGATGAACGCAGCCCTCAAGGAGGTCGATAACAGTACCAAGTATGTGAAACTATAAAGAATCAAATGAAATCAAAGTATTTAAAACCTTTTCACAAATACAATCGGTTCAATTGCACATAGTGCCACATCACAAACAACAACAATAATAGGAAAATCAGAATGTGTCTATTCTAGGCCGCGAATGATCGGCAAGGCCAATCGCCCATAGTATCATTCTCGTGCCTAGTCCTCGACTTCCGCATCGCATAGGTCACATTACGCACCGCATGAGGTATTCTCGCATCGGGGCAGCCAACCCCAGATCCGCCTAGGCTCCCGCACTCGCATAGCCTCAAAAGACCGTGATAGTCTCAACAGATCGCATAGGAATCCCCGATCGTGCTAAACACCCGAATGATCAATCTCGAGCATACCGCCGCTCCGCATAGTTTCACAGACCGCATAGCCGATAGACCGCATCAAGTGGGCAAGCCCTGATAACAAATAAGCGGGTAGGTGATACAATAACAAGACAAACGGACTTACCTGTTAGCAACGTAAGCACAAGCAAGAATGACCCCTTACACAAAGATTTCAAGACACTAACCTGTAGCATCATAATATGTCTACTTATCACACAAATCTTATTACACTTAATGAATCAATACAAGGCTTTTATAAACAAACAAGTAAACAGCCTTTTTATCTTTCTTAAGTTGTTATACCTAACTTCCCATAAAGCTAGTATAACTCTTAAGCTTTTGTTTTAAAACCAAATATTTATCTTCTGTTAAAAATGATTCAAGATTCTTTTGAAATGCTTTCGCTTCTTTGTTATTCAAAGCTTGAGGCCTTGCCGTAAGTATTATTCAGCTTAAGCCGAGGCATTGCCATAAGTATTATTCGTGCTTAAGTCAAAGACATTGCCGTAGTTATTATTCGATTAGCCCATGTACGCTTACCGTACTATATATTGTAAAAATATCATGCTTTAGGAAGAATCACATACCTTCTCAAAACCACCGCCAAGTCAATATGTCGCAGAGAGTCACCTATAATAGTCACGACATCTATCAAAGACTACTCAAGGTCATTCTAAACAGAGGGTTCACAATTCTACGGAAAGTCGGGCAGACTTCCTACCGGTGAGCTATATAAGTCTCATCAGAAAACAAATTCTTATATAAGCATAGTTTAATTATTCTTCTTTAAACCCTTCTACCGTGATAATACCAATTCTATTCTGCAATATTCTTCTAAGTATTTATACTTATTCTTATACTACTACAGAAGTATTCTCTAATTCAAAAGAGGGTTAGGATTAGTTACCTCGGTAAGCCCAATAAAATCCTAGATAAAGTCGCTACCGAGCAAGGTTTAGCTCCTAAGTCAGACGCCCCAGAGTCTAAGAAACCTTAGAAGTTCTTCACAACTTCTACAAAGGACTAAGGGATTTGGGCTAGGTATTTTGGGCATTATAACAATACTAGAAGACAACTTTTCTACCAAGGGAGGGGTAGATTTCGGCTAGGCTAGGGGGTAGGCCCTCGCCAAACTCACTCAAAGGGGAGGTGTTGGACGAAAGGCTTAAGGAGAGGAGAGGATTTTTCAAGACTTGGAAGATAACTTTGTGGATGAAGAACTCTTCATCTAAAGGGGGTATTTATAGCTCAAGCCTTGGCCAACCAATGGCCAAGATGAAGACAAGTGCAAGGCAAGTGTAAGTGAGGATTAACTATACACAAATATCCTACCAACTCCTTGACTTGTGCACAAGGCACAAAAACGCCATGGTTCTCCAATTCGTCCAAATGGACGATTCAAGTCAACCAATTGGATGGTGCCAAGTGTCGCCCTCCCGTTGGTCCAAAATGTTTCGTCTCTCGGAAAAATCCGCAAAAATACTAAATGACATAGTCGAAATTTTCCTACGAAAGTCGTGGAAACGCTTCGTCTGAAACGATTCTTTTAGTGAGTTGTGCACAAAAAAACGCCCAAGGCTAACTTTAAGGCCAACTTTTGACGTATTCCCTCACGCATACTCCGAAATACGGGTATAACATTCTCGCCTCCTTAGAAACATTCGTCCCGAATGTTCCTTCTCAAGATAGTTATCGAAGAAGCTTAAATAGCTTGTGTTGCCACACATGGCCACAAAATAACACTTAGGCATATATGATAATGGAAATTTACAAGTAGGAAAGTGAATTACCTGGAGGTGTGGGGAATAGGTGAGGATACTTCTGCCTCATGTCCTCCTCGGCTTCCCACGTCATCTCCTCCCTGAGCTCGTTCCGCCACAAGACTTTGACGGAAGCCACGTCCTTCGTCCGCAGACGCCTAACCTGACGATCGACTATCGCTATGGAAATCTCCTCATACGATAACCCCTCGGTCACCTGGACATCGTCAATCGGGTGTACCCTAGATGGATCCCCGATACATCTCTCAAAGATAGATACGTGAAAACCGGATGCACCGCCTCCGCATCGGACGGCAGATCCAACTCATAGGCAACCTTGCCTACCTCGCGGACAACTAAACGCCCAATGTACCTTGGGCCGAAGTTTCCCTTCTTCCCGAATCTCATCACACCCTTCATGGGTGACACCTTTAGAAAACCCAATCATGAACCTCGAACTCAAGATGCCGACGACGATGATCTCGTGATACGACTTGGCCGACTCGAAATGTCGATAGCCGCCTGATAAGATTCACCTTATCCATCGCTGCTGCACCAACCGTCCCACTAGCCGCACTCGCCCACATCGAACCAACCTATAGGCGATCCGCACTTCCTCCCATACAAGGCCTCATAAGGCGCCATCCGAATACCGGAGTGGTAGCTATTATTATACGCAAACTCAACCAGAGGCAAATGATCCTCCCAACTACCATCGGTCAATAACACAGCTCGCAGATATCCTCAAGAGTCCGGATAGTGCGCTCGCCGTCCGTCTGCTCGTGGATGAAATGCGCATCGTGCTCACCGCCCCTAAACCCTCTCGAAGGACCTCTGGTTAGCCATAACCGGGCTCCGTCTCGATATGATCGAAATAGGGACTCCATGCACCGACGATCTCTGATGTAAAGTTCGCATAATCTCACCAAAAGTCGTCCCGACGGAAGAAAGTGGGCTGATTTCACACCGCCGACGATAACCCATATAGAATCATGTCTCCTCCGAGTGCGAGGTAATCCCGTGATGAAGTCCATGTTGATTACCTCCCACTTCCGTGTCGATCTCTATCGTCAGAATAAACCACCGTGCCTCCGTGCTCTACCTTCACTCCGACAACACGCATCGAGCTACGAACTCGCAACGCCCTCTTCAAGCCATCCCACCAATACACCGATCTAAGGTCGTGGTACATCTTGGTCGCACTCGATGGATAGAGTAACGCGCTACGCGTGTGCTTCCCCAAGAACTCGCGCCAAGCCTCAAACATCCGGGACACACAACCGCCTCAAACCTTAGCACCCCATCAAAGTACCTCAAAAGGACCCTTGCCTCACGTAAGAGTCAGATCACGATATCGAATCAAAGCCGGATCCTCGAATCGCCTCTTCACCTCCTCGACGATGGAAGACTCGCAACCTCGCGAACTCTAACCCCATCGCTATCGTAATCAATCAAACGGACACCAAGGCTCGCTAGCCGATGCAAATCACGAACCATGTCCCTCCTCTCTAGCCGCACATCCGATAGGCTCCCATCGACCTACGACTAAGAGCATCCGCCACAACATCGCCTTCCCGTGGTACAGATATCAACATCGTAATCCTTAAGCAACTCTAACCACCGCCTCGCCGTAAGTTCACTCTCTCTGGTCAAGATATACCGAGGCTCTTGTGGTCCGTAAAAATATCCACGTGAACCCCATACAAATAGTGCCTCGGATCTTCAAAGCGTGAATCACACCGCCAACTCCAAATCATGCGGGTAGTTCCTCCGTGTTTCTTCACCGTCGGGATGCATATGCTATAACCCCGCCATGCCGCATCAACACACATCCCACCCGATGCCCGACGATCACAATACACAACATAACCGCTCGACCTCCGAAGAGTAAGAACGGGGCGGCCGCGCCTCTTTCAAGAATCGAAACCCCGCCACACGCATCACCATCAAACTTGGCCGCTTCTCGAGTCACTAGTCAATGGTGCAGATAGAAGCAAACTTCTCCACGAACCGATAATATCCTCGCAAGGCCCGTAAAATCGCGAACCTCTCGCCGGAGTAGTAGGTCTAGGCCAACTCCGATCGCCGATCTTGGCCGTATCTACCAATACCATCGCCCGGCAACGTGCCCAAGAAAAGCCACCGGTTAACCAAAACTCACATTTGGAAAACTTGGCGCATACCGCCGTCCCGAGAATCACAAGACAGCCTCAGTTCGCATGCTCCCGCTTCGAGCGAGAATAAACCAAGATATCATCAATGAACACTATCACAAACGTGTTCAAAAATGGTTTGAACACTCGTTCATCAAATCCATGAATACCACGAGCATCGTCAACCCAAAAGACATGACCGAACTCATAATGCCCGCACGTCCGAATGCATCTAGGGACATCCACCTCTCGACACGAACTCGATGATAGCCCGAACGCAGATCAATCTTGAGAAACATCTCGCGCTCGCAATCGTCGAACAAATCATCAATCCCGGAAGGGGTATTCGTTTAATGGTCACCTTGTTCACCGTCAGATCAACACACATGCGCAGCTGGCCCCGCCCTTCTTCTTCACGAACAATACCGGCGCTTCCTGTGGAGAAACACTAGGCCCGATGAAGCCCTTCTCCAAAGAAATCCCTAAGCCGATCCTTCAACTCTCTCAACTCGGCAGTGCCATTCTCGTATGGCGGAATGGAAATAGGCCGAGTGTCCGCAATATGTCAATACAAAACTCAATCTCCTCTCGTGAGGGATACCCGAGGTCGTCTGAAATACGCCTGGAACTCTTCGACCACCGAATCGACGGAAAATCTGGTACCGCAGCCTTCAAAGATCAAACACCCGAACGAGATGGTAGATATACCCTTCGCACCATCTTCCTAGCCTCGAGGTAGGAAATAAACCTACCACCTCGGCGATACCGTGCTCCTCCCACTCAACAACCGGCCTCAGAAATCGAACCGCATTTACTTCTCTCTCGCAGCCTACATTGGCGTAGCAAGAAGCTAGCCAATCCATCCCCATGATCACGCCGGTCAATCATCTCCAACTCTATCAAGTCGGCCAGTGGTCCGACGATCAGAATGGTCACAGACAAGCTCTATATACCCGCCGAGCTACCACCGAATCACCCATCGCGTAGCTACCTCGAAAGCGGTCTATGGACTCGTGCTCTATCCCTATCCTACTAGCAACAAGGGAGATATATAGGATGAGTAGAACCCGGATCTATCAAAGCATACACATCAAACCCGAACCGATAAGGTACCCGCGACGACATCGTGAGGCCTCCGATCCCGCTTACCGGACAAAGCATAAATGCGGCTCGAGGATCGCTAGAATCGACCCGCGCCACGACTCCGCGACCCGCTGGTCCATGAGTACCTTTCTCCGGCGAGTAATCGTCGGGATGAAGAAGCGCAATGCACTCGTAGACCGCCCTACTACCGGGCCGCCCCGGCCGACAAACTTCGCGAAATGACCTCGCCGCCACAAGTATAGCAGCTCCCGAGTACGCCCCTGCAATGGTATCTACCACAACGGGCACACCGAGCAGACTCGAACGGTTAGCACTCGCTACTCGAAATCAAGTCCCGGGCCCCGACCGCCCCGATCGCTCGCTGCATCGAAATGAGGTAGGAGCGCTCGCTACCGCCGTGGTGCAACCGACTTCACGATGCCGCCACCCCGAACCACCAAAAGAACCAGCCGCTCGCCTTCTTCGCTGCTGATATCGCTCTACCCGGCGGTCTCTACGCTCCTAGCATCCTAGTGCATGAGCCTGCATACGGGTTATGTCCATGCCTGGCTGAAGGGACACACCCGCACAAGACTCGGCCATATAATCATCTAGCCCTGTGACATAGCGATGCACCCGGTCCTCCATCTCTCGCACAAAGGTGGGACATATCGAGCCAAAGAATCAAACTCGACATCAGACTCCTCACTGCGCCCTCCCTGTCTCAAAGAATAAGAATCTATCACCGTGCCTCCTCATCTCGCGGAGGCAAGAAGTGTGTGAGAAAAGCCTCAAAACTCATCCCATACTGGAGGTGCATGCTCTCCCGAAAGCTCCCATGAATCAAATCAATCGATCGCGTATCACGCAGCCGATGCGAACCGAATGTCACGCACTCGCCTTCAAGCCCCGATCACCCGCATAATCCTTCGCGGTGACGGATGAACTCCTCGCGATCATCCTCCGCCTCGACCAGTAAAACTCAAGCGGCTACAACTAAGGAAATCCCGTAGTCTCAAACTATTCGCCTCGTGCACTACGGTGCGATCGAGCCGAGCCGAACTGCCGCATCCAGCCTCTCCTCATATCGGGCCACAACTCTAGCCAATAGCTGGGCCATCTCCTTGTACCCTAACTCCTCCGCCCCAGCCGTGGGACAGAGGTGGTACTCGCGGTCTCGCTGGGCCGGCGGCGCCATAGAACTCGCCGCCTCGTATAGACCGGGCTCGACCCCTCGTGACTCGGGTGTCTCGCTAGCGCCTCCTCGCTGCCTTGCCTTCTCGGGCCCGGTTGCCTTACGTGAGGCATAATCAGCATAGAAAGGAATATGTTAGAGGGGTCCAACCTATAACACAGCTCTAAAGCACGATCTCAGAATGAGAAGAATGGAAACCAATCCTATATATCCTATAGCCTCATGATTATTGGTGTGGTGCACAACACACCGATAATCAAGACTCTACTAGATACGGTCTGTAGACACTTTCTGAGGATTAATCGCTTCGATACCACTTTTGTCACGACTGCCCGGCCCGTGGATCGTGCCTTACCGGCACCCAAGTAGTCATACATCGAGTAACCAATGGAAATATAAAACAAGACAGAAACAGCTTTATAAAATAAGACACGCTTTATGTGAGAAAACGTCGCTTTTCGCATATATAAATAAACATGGTTCAAAAGCTACATCCCAAACTGCATAAACATGACTACAGCACTTAAGGAAAAATACAACTATGGCGGACAGTGCCCCGCCATACCCCGATCAGACAAAACTATCTACAACAGGAGATCATACCCAAAAGTAGAGCCTCCGAGAAGATGGAGCTCCCGACACCAACGCAAAAGATCCTAAGGATGCGGATCTAGCACTGCTGCCTTTACTCGCAGATGAACGCAGCCCCGGGCGAGGTCAAGACAACAGTACCAAGTATGTGAAACTATAAAGAATCAAATGAAATCAAAGTATTTAAAACCTTTTCACAAATACAATCGCCAATTGCACATAGTGCCACATCACAAACAACAACAGAATAGGAAAATCAGAATGTCTATTCTAGGCCGCGAATGATCGGCAAGGCCAATCGCCCATAGTATCATTCTCAAGGTGCCTAGTCTCGACTTCCGCATCCGCATAGGTCACACACGCACCGCATGAGGTATTCTCGCATCGGGGCAGCTAACCCCAGATCCGCCTAGGCTCCCGCAACCCGCATAGCCTCAAAAGACCGTGATAGTCTCAAGACCGCATAGGAATCCCCGCATCGTGCTAAACACCCGAATGATCAATCTCGAGCATACCATCGCCCGCATAGTCTCACAGACCGCATAGGCCGTATAGACCAAGATCAAGTGGGCAAGCCCTGTGATAACAAATAAGGAGTAGGTGATACAATAACAAGACAACGGACTTACCTGTTAGCAACGTAAGCACAAAGAATGACCCCTTACACAAAGATTTCAAGACACTAACCTGTAGCATCATAATATGTCTACTTATCACACAAATCTTATTACACTTAACAGAATCAATACAAGGCTTTTATAAACAAACAAGTAAACAGCCTTTTTATCTTTCTTAAGTTGTTATACCTAACTTCCCATAAAGCTAGTATAACTCTTAAGCTTTTGTTTTAAAACCAAATATTTATCTTCTTAAAAAAATGATTCAAGATTCTTTGAAATGCTTTCATTCTTGTTATTCAGCTTAAGCCGTGAGGCATCGCTGTAAGTATTATTCAAAGCTTAAGCCTGAGGCATTGCCATAAGTATTATTCAGACTTAAGTCAAAGACATTGCCGTAGTTATTATTCGCTTAGCCCATGTACGCTCACCGCACTATATATTGTAAAAATATCATGCTTTAGGAAGAATCACATACCTTCTCAAAAAAACCACCGCCAAGTCAATATGTCGCGCACAGAGTCACCATAATAGTCACGCACATCTATCAAAGACTACTCAAGGTCATTCTAAACAGAGGGTTCACAATTCTACGGAAAGTCGGGCAGACTTCCTACCCTGAGCTATATAAGTTCATCAGTGAAAACAAATTCTATATAAGCATAGTTTAATTATTCTTCTTTAAACCCTTCTATCGTGATAACAGCTCAATTCTATTCTCAATATTCTTCTAAGTATTTATACTTATTCTTATACTACTACAGAAAGTATTCTCTAATTCAAAAGACGCTAAGGATTAGTTACCTCGGTAAGCCCAAAAAAATCCTAGATAAAGTAGCGCCTGAGCAAGGTTTAGCTCCTAAGTTGTACGCCCAGAGTCTAAGAAACCTTAGAAGTTCTTCACAACTTCTACAAAGGACTAAGGGATTTGGGCTAGGTATTTTGGGCATTATAACAATACTAGAAGACAACTTTTCTACCAAGGAGGGGTAGATTTCGGCTAGGCTAGGGGTAGGCCCTCGCCAAACTCACTCAAAAGGGGGAGGTGTTGGACGAAAGGCTTAAGGGAGAGGAGAGGATTTTTCAAGACTTGAAGATAACTTTGTGGATGAAGAACTCTTCATCTAAAAGGGGTATTTATAGCTCAAGCCTTGGCCAACCAATGGCCAAGATGAAGACAAGTGCAAGGCAAGTGTAGGGTGAGGATTAACTATACACAAATATCCTACCAACTCCTAGACTTGTGCACAAGGCACAAAAACGTGCCATGGTTCTCCAATTCGCCCAAATGGACGATTCAAGTCCACCAATTGGAGGTGCCAAGTGTCGCCTCCCGCTGGTCCAAAATGTTTCGCCTCTCTAAAAATCCGCAAAAATACTAAATGACATAGTCGGAATTTTCCCTACGAAGTCGTGGAAACGCTTTCGTCGAAAACGATTCTTTTAGTGAGTTGTGCACAAAAAAACGCCCAAGGCTAACTTTAAGGCCAACTTTCAGACGTATTCCTCACGCATATACTCCGAAATACGGGGTATAACACCCCCTCCCCAGGATTGATGATTTGTTTGACCAGTTGCAGGGTGCGAGGTATTTCTCCAAGATAGACCTGCGGTCCGGTTATCATCAGGTGCGAGTTAGAGAGGCAAATATCCCGAATACTGCATTCAGGACCCGTTATGGGCATTATGAGTTCAGGGTGATGTCTTTCGGTTTGACTAACGCTCCAACGGTATTTATGGATTTGATGAACCGGGTGTTCAAGCCATTTATGAATACGTTTGTTATAGTATTCATTGATGACATCCTGGTTTATTCTCGCACCGAGCAAGAGCATGCAGATCACTTGAGGACGGTACTTGGAGTCCTCCGGAGCCGGAAGTTGTATGCCAAGTTCTCCAAGTGTGAGTTTTGGTTGGCCTCAGTGGCATTCTTGGGGCCGATGGCATTCGAGTTGATACGTCGAAGATTGAGGCGGTCAATACTTGGCCGAGACCTACTACTCCGACGGAGGTGCGCAACTTCTTAAGGCTGGCGGGTTATTACCGTAGATTTGTGGAGCAGTTCGCTTCGATATCAACGCCTTTGACTAGGCTGACTCAAAAGGCGGCTAAGTTCCAGTGGACGGATGCCTGTGAGAAGGGCTTCCAGTTATTGAAGGAAAAATTGACGATGGCTCCAGTTTTTACTCTCCCGAGGGATTAGAGGGTTATGTGATTTATTGTGATGCCTTGGATATCGGGCTAGGGTGTGTATTGATGCAGCACGACAAGGTTATAGCCTATGCTTCCCGGCAGTTATGGAAGCATGAGAGGAATTACCCTACCCACGACTTAGAGTTGGCCGCAGTTATTCATGCCTTGAAGATTTGGAGGCATTATTTATACGGGGTTCATGTGGATATTTATACAGACCACAAGAGCCTCCAGTACATCTTCAGACAGAGGGAGCTGAACTTGCGGCAGAGACGGTGGTTAGAGTTGCTTAAGGATTATGATGTTGATATCCTATACCATCCGGGAAAAGCCAACGTGGTTGCAGATGCTCTGAGTCGTAGGTCTATGAGGAGTCTGTCAGATGTATGGCTAGATTGACGGGACATGGTCTGTGAGATCAATCAGCTAGCGAGCCTTGGGGTTCGGTTAGTCGATACCAATGATAGTGGGGTACGGGTTCGAGAGGTTGCCGAGTCTTCCATCGTTGAGGAGGTGAAGAGGCGACAGTATGAGGATCTGGTTCTGATACGGTATCGAGATACGACTCTTCGAGAGGAGAATAGCTTATTTGAGGTAGCACGGACGGGTGCTAAGATATGAGGCGATCAGGTGTACTGATGTTGCAGACTTCACAAGAGTTATAGGGGAGGCACACAATGCTCATTACTCTATTCATCCAGGGTCGACTAAGATGTACCATGACCTCAGATGTATGTATTGGTGGTATGACCTGAAGAGGGACGTAACAGAGTTTGTTTCTCAGTGTCTAAATTGTCAGCAGGTCAAGGTCGAGCATCAGAAGCTCGGTGGGCTATTACTGTCACGACCCGAACCGGGGCCCGTGACTGGTGCCTTACCCCGGGCACCCTAGTGATACAACATCAGAGAAAATCAGCGGAACATAAAGCATAAATATGAAACAAGAGACATGATAAATAAAAGCAAATAGGCCAACCAAAACGGTTGCCTTCCAACATATATATACATTTGAACAAGCATAATCCTTACACCGCCCACAACAAGCATGCACTCTAAGATTTATACAACAACTATGACAGACAGTGGCCCCGCCATACCCCGAACGCATAAGAACTTACAGACTGTGGTAACATACCAAAGATAAGCCTCCGACGAAACGGAGCTTCCCAAAATGAAATGAGATCCTAAACGCGGATCGATACCAATGTACTTCTACCATGCAGATGAACGCAGCCCCAAGGAGGTCGATAACAGTACCAAGTATGTGAAATCAGAAATATCAGAAATGAAATCATAATAGTCTATAAAAGCAGAGACATGTATGATAACCAAACTACAAGACACACACATAACAGCTTATATCAATTCGTGGTCTCACGCCACAACATCAATCCCGCCGTGAGTACCTTCCTCACCGCCAGCCTATGATATGATAACAACAAGACAATAATCCAAATGGAGCATACCCGCGGCGCTACGCATCGTGTCGGGATGTCCAAAGGGAACAAATAAGACAACATTCCAAATGGAAGCATACCCGCGCGCTACGATCGTGTCGATGAGTCCAAAGGGAAACAATAAGACAAAGATTCCAAATGGAAGCATACCCGCGCGCTACGCATCGTGTCGATATGTCCAAAGGGAACAAATAAGACAACATTCCAAATGGAAGCATACCCGCGCTACGATCGTGTCAAGAGTCCAAAGGGAAACAATAAGACAAAGATTCCAAATGGAAGCATACCCGCGGCGCACGATCGTGTCGAGATGTCCAAAGGGAAACAATAAGACAACAAGGCGGTAATCAAAGTGGAAGCATACCCGCGCGCTACGATCGTGTCGATATGTCCAAAGCGATTAACAAAAGTAACACTATCAACGAACGCATCTGCGGAATTTATCCGCCACCGCCGCCCCGCCCAAGTAAGTTCTCAACAAGTCAACCGACCCTCCATCGAGACGCGTAGTATAGAAACACAATTCTTGCACAACAAAGTTTCACAACAACAAGCATAGGCAAGTTTCACAACAACAAGCATAGGCAAGTTTCACAACAACTCAAGTACTTTCATTTTATGCCCAAGTCCGGTTTTAACTCCTAAAGTACTACGACGTTAAATTCCTTTTAAAGAGATCTATTCCTTTTATAAAAGTCACCCGATACCCGTAGTATAAAAAAATAGAGTGACTTATATCTTTTAAGTAAACCAAAACAACTTCCATACTTTCCTTTTTAAAACCAAATTAAGGCAACACCATGCCTTCTTTTTTTGACCAAAACACTTCTCTTTTTAAAGTCAAGTTACCACATTAAAACCAATGATAAAACCTTTCTTTTGTTTTCATAAGGTCGTTATAACCAACTTCCCATAAAGCTGTTATAACACCTTATGTTTTAAACCATTGTAAGAAAACACAATGCCTTTCTTTTCCCTAAAGTTCCAGTTTGCCTAATTTCAATTACACAAGTCTCTTTTTTGAAAAGTTTCATAGTTCAATGTCTTAATCTCTTTTAAAACAATTGAGTAACATATGCCATAGGCGAGTAGGTTATTCTTGTTCATAATCAATCTTATTGAGCAGCCATGATCTAGAAAATGTAATATCATTTTGTCTCATCTTAGCTTCTATGCAGATGGAGGTTTCTACTGGTTTTAATAATACTTAATTATTCAATACATTTTCCTTTATTAACGCTGCAGTGGTTTGTCGATACACATTCGATTTCAAATCAAGAAACATTATTCCTTTCAAAAACCAAGTACTCATTACTCACGAATGAGGTTTCACACAAACATCCATATTAAGTCAAGTCTCTTATCTTTTAAGAATAAGTCTCTTAACTTCTAAACCATTAAACCATTCTTTTTATCTCTCTTAAAACGTTACACCTAACTTCTCATAAAGCTGGTATAACTCTTATGTTTTCAAGCCAAGTATACACTTCTTTCAAAAAAGTTTCTTAATCTTTTAGAATACTTCAAGGTTCTTTATTATCACACATCAAGCTCGTTATAAGTCAAATCGCTTATCTTTTAAAAAACCACAAAGCATTTCTCATTTACATAGAAATGTTATAACCAACTTCCAATAAAGCCGTTATAACACTTTATGTTTAAAAACAATCAAATACATTTAACACATGACGCTCACCGTACTACATAGTTATACACATATCATGCTAGAACAGATAAGAAGAGGTTCACATACCTTGCGACGATTATCGACTAATAGCAAAACGCCCCAAGATTCTCAAACCGCTTGGCTACACTCTAAGCCAAGCAGATCACTCCACACGTAGTACTACAACCTACAGAGGCCACAAGGCGCCTATTAATATCTTTAGATCCCGACGTAGAACATTCTACAGAAAATTCGGCAAAGACCTCCCCGCAACAAACGTAATTCTCCTCCTCTCTATCGAGGCCGCTACCAAGCCAACCAGTGGGGTTTACACGCTTAACCTGACGTACAATTCTACTTCACAAGAATGCTATACAAGTCTACCGTAATACACCCTAAGTAATTACATTCGATTCTCATTTTAAAGTTCAGCTTAAGTCGCAAGACATTGCAGTAAGTATTATTCGTGCTTAAGTCAAAAGACATCACGCACAACTATGTTCAATTCTATATATAGTATACCTTAACTATATATTCCAACAACATGTAATTTCCAATTACAAATGTATGTTAAGAGTGTTTACCTCGATAAGCCCAAAATTATCCAAGTTATAAGTCGATCCCGAGCAAGGTTTAGCTCCTACTCCGTGCGCTCCAACCCGCCTCCAAACAACCCTTAGAAGTTCTTACTAACTTCTACTTAACACTTCAACCGACTATGAAGGTTTTCCTTAGGGTTTCGTTTAGTGGCTAAAGGAAGTATAATAGTATTTGGGCTTTTGTATAAGTGTAACCTTGGGAATACTACAAGGTATTTGGGCCAAGGTATTTGGGCATTATAACAATACTTGAAGAGTATTTCTATACCACAAAAAGGGGTATTTATACGAGACAACTAGGCTGGGGTACCCTCGCCAAGGCTTCACAAGGGGAGGTGTGGTGGCTCTCGGCCAAGCTCAACTAGAGGGGGAGAGGGACGAAAAGCTCACACTAAGAGGGGAGGATTTTTAACACTTAGAACAATTTAGGATGAAGAAGTTCATCAACTTAGAGGGTATTTATAGGTCAAGCCATGGCCAACCAATGGCCAAGATCACTCCAAGTGTTAGGCAAGTGTAGGGCTAGGATTAAGCCATGTGCACCTTATCCATCTACCACACAACTTGCACAAAATATCCTACCTAACCATGCCACCTATTCGCCAAGCATTACCGCCCACACTCATCCAATGTGAGGTGACACATGTCACCATCCCGCTGGTCCAACATGTTTCGCCTCTAAAAATCCGCAAAAATTAGAAATGACATAGCCGGAATTTTCCTTCGCAAGTTTAGTAAAACGTTTAGGAAAAAACGACTCTTTCGCACTTGCCCAAATTTCAAACTTGTCAATTCTTAAGGCAAAATTTAATACGCACGCCTCACGCATATACTCCGAAAATACGGTATAACATTCTCCCCTCCTTAGAAACATTCGTCCGGAATGTTCATTATCAAGGTGGATTACGAAGAAGATATTCTAACAAGTTGCCACCGCCACGCCTGGCCACGAACTAACACACGTTCTCTTCATTCCTTAAAAGTCGTGCCCTCCACGAACACTTGAAATCTTCTAGTATACGCACCATACTTGATCATTACTTCGCTTCAATACTTTGGAGTCACAACCTCCAAACTTTGTAATCATACTAGCTTTACTTTCCTATAAGGAAATTCCACTCCTTCACCAACCGATTCTCGTCGAACATATCCACAAACTCATACGATTGTCATCTAAACTTGGGCCAATCACCCTCGTGACCCTACCACCGGCGACCACCCAGCCGACCCCACTCGAACAGCCGCGGGTTGGCCCTCAACATGGCCCCAACCAGACCCACTTAACGCATCACGCTCTTGTTCCCAGATCCGTAACAATCTTACCTCTACAGGTCATGAAAGCTACCACTTCCATTGCACAATACCCAGAGAATTTATCACACAAAATGTTCTAGGCATAAAAATGCACTCAGACAAGGATCACTTGCAAAATCTGTACTCAAGACGGCTTACATCTAAGGTCTCAACTGTAATATTCTAAGGTTCATCATTTTCACCCTCAAGCTTACCCTTCACTAACTGTGTTCTACATAACGTTTTAGCACAAAGCTATCCGAACATAACACTAAACACATCATCACAACATCAATACATACAAACTCTAGGTTAAGGATATACACGAAAATAGGCGATTCGGAGGACCGCTAAAATCGGGAACTTCCACCGCGACCTCTTACCGTGGGCCCGCCGGTGTATGAACATCTCCGCTCATGGAAGGTGAAGAACCCGCAATCGATCCCGTAGTTCATGCTATCCTACCAGCGCCACCCTCGGTCGGACAATTTCTCCCAAAATGGCCTGGCCGTCGCATAAAACAAACTCCCGACTAGCACGACACTCCCACCGTGGAGTCTACCACAATGATCCACAACGAGGTAGGGTGGCTTCACCGTTAACACCGCTCTCCCAAAATCAACCTGGAGCCCCGATGTAACGACTCGCCCCGGGCCTGCATCGTGCCTTATCCGGGCACCCTAGTGACACAACATCGGAGAAAACCAGCGGAAAATAAAACTTTAAACAAGAAACAAGATATATGATCATAAACAAAGCCAACCCAACGGTTACCTTCCAATAACATATATAAATACAACTCTTACAAAACGCAGCTTTAATCTTTTTTACAAACCCCGCCACAACAAAGATTTACTGCACTTAAGATTTACAATAACTATGACGGACAGTGGCCGCCATACCCTCAATGTACAAGAACCTACAACTCAGGGAACACATACCAAAAGATAAGCCTCCGGAGAAACGGAGCTTCCCAAAACGCTGAACTGAGATCCAAAGAACGAGGATCCACAATCTGCTTATCCTTACCTGCGGCATGAACGCAGCCCCCCGAAGGAGGTCAAGATAACAGTATGTGAAATCAAAATATCAGAATGAAATCATACTAGTCTATATAAAGCAGAGACATGTATGATAACCAAACTACGATTCACAACATAAAAGCGATCATGTCGATCGGTAGACTCACGCCTCAAGTCATCACTCAAATATAACTATGGGTCTCACGCCCACAACATCAATCATGTTCGCAGACGGGCCGCATGCCCCTGACTGCGACGGTGTAGACATGTCCATGATGCAACAATAATACCAATGCCCCACGGCCACATGCCCCGAATTCTACCTCGGTAGACACGCCCATGTGACATCAACAATAATATATTGGGTGATCAACCCCGCCAGATGGCCATATGCCCCGAATTCTACCTCGGTAGACATGTCCATGTAACCACAATAACAATATATCGGGTAATCAACTCCGCACGGCCGCATGCCCTGGAATCAGACGGTGTAGACATGTCCATGTGACATCAACAACAAGACAAGAATCAAAATGGAAACATACCCGTGGAATTCTCCATCACCGCCAAAGACGCCCAAGTAAGTTCTCAACAAGTCGACCGCCTCTATCGAGACGCCAGAATACGTAAATACCACACTTGCACAACAAAGGCTATCATCACAAGCATAGGCAAGTTTCACAACAACAAGCATAGGCAAGTTTCACAACAACAAGCATAGGCAAGTTTCACACAACTCAAAGTACTTTCATTTTATGCCAAAGTCCGGGTTTTTAACCCCAAAGTACTACATACGTTAAGTTCTTTTAAAAGAGATCCATTACTTTTATAAAAGTCACCCTATACCCGTAGTATTAGAATGACCAACCCACATTCCTTTTCAAAATCAAGTAACAACATTCTTTTCCTAAGTTCCAGTTTGCCTAGTTTCAATTACTCAAGCTTCTCATTTTCAAATGCTCAAGTCACTTATTTTAGAAAGGTTTCATAACTCATAGTCTTAATCTCTTTTAAAACAATTGAGTAACATATGTCATATATGTGAGTAGTTTATTCTTGTTTATAACGATCTTATTACATCAGCCATGATCTAGAAAATGTAATATCATTTTGTCTCATCTTAGCTTCTATGCAGATGGAGGTTTCTACTGGTTTTAATACAACACATCATTATTCAATACATTTTCCTTTATTAACGCTGCAGTTGGTCCTGTCGATACACATTACGATTTCCAAATCAAGAAACATTATCCCTTAAAAACCAAGTACTCATTACTCACGAATGAGGTTTCACACATTAAAACAAATAAGTTAAGTCTCTTATCTTATAAGATCAAGTCTCTTAACTTCTAACATCAGTAAACCATTTTCTTACCTACATAAAGCTGTTATAATCAACTTCCCATAAAGCCGTTATAACACTTTATGTTTAAACCAAACAAATACACTTAGCACTGACGCCCACCGCATTTCATAGCTACACACATATCATGCTAGAACAGATAGGAAGAGGTTCACATACCTCGCGACGAGTATCGACAATAAGCAAAATGCTCCAAGTACTACAACCTTGCTAGCCCTTTCCACTCTCAAGTAGAATACGCTACTCTTAGTACTTTCACCTAGAAAGGTCACAAACGTCTATTAACTTCAAAACACAAGGTTCCATTTCTCTACGTAAAATTCAGAAGATTCCCCACGCGTAAATCTCCTCCTCTATCGAGGCCGGCCACCAAGCCAACCAGGGGTTTACACGCCTAACCGGACGTGTACAATTCTACTCGAATACTACACAAGTCTACCGCAATACATCTATGTAAATACAAATGCGCTTCTTTTCTTTATTCTTCAGCTTAAGTCAAAAGACATTGCCAAGATTAAGCTTAGTTCTATATATAGTATACTTCAACTATATATTCTAATAACATGTAATTTCCAATTACAAATAGAGGACAAGATAATTACCTCGATAAGCCCATAATTATCCAAGTTAAATGTCGATCCTTAGCAACGTTTAGCTCCAACTCCGGGTGCTCCATCCCGCTCCAAACAACCCTTAGAAGTTCTAACCAACTTCTACTTAAATACTTCAATCAATCAATGAAGATTTTCTTAGGGTTTCGGTTTGAGACTAAAGGGACAAAAGGGTAGTATTTCCTGCTCTACGTATAGAGGTATCTTTGGAATACTACAAGGTACAAGGCTAAGGTATTTTGGGCATTATAACAATACTTGGAAGACAACTTTCTACCAAGGGAGTAGGCTCGCCAGCACACTAGGCTGGGGAGGGTGTTCTCGGCCAAAGGCCACACGAGGGAGGGGAAGGCTCTGGTTTAGAGCTCACAAGGGGAGGAGAGGGTTTCAAGACTTGGAAGTTTTTGGAATGGATGAAGTCTTCACATTTAGGGGGGGTATTTATAGCAAAACCAAAGGCCAACCAAGGGCCAAGATCCTTCCAAGTGTATAGCAAGTGTAAGGACAAGATTAAGCCAAGTGCACCCTAAACCCTACTCCACAAAACAAGGCACAAAACATGGCACCAAACAAGCCACAAAACAAGGCCAAAACAAGGAGCCAATAGGCCATAGAAACGTGACCCAATCGGCCAACCCAAACGCCCACTTGAGGGTGACAAGTGTCACCCTCCCGTTGGTCCAAAACATTTCGTCTCTCGGAAAAATTCGCAAAAATACTAAATGACATCGCCGGATTTTTCCCAACGTACGCTGTGTAAACGTTTCGTCGGAAAACGACTCTATTCGGCACTTGTGCCCAAATTTCGAACCAAAGCCTAACTTAAGGCTCAAATTCTCCACGTCGCCCCACGCATACTGGAAATACGGGTATAACACCGACCGCCCTCAAAACTCTGGACGCTCAAGATTGTAGAGGACCACTCAGATCGGGCGAGGCGCATAACTAGTCTGGCCGAGGCGTTACGCCGAAAATCACCAAAGGACCTCGCAGCTTCGCCCTTCACGACTTTGGTCATTCCGTCGATTTCTCCGCCTCACCTCCAGTGCATAAGCTCGCATGCGGCATGTCCATGCCCACAAGAGCTACACCGAACAACTCTGCTAGGTAATCATCGAGCCTCGTAACATATCGGTGGACTCGATCCTCCATACTAGCTACTAATGCGGGACGCACGGCCAATGAGTCGAACTCCACATTGTACTCCCGCACCGCACGCTCGCCGCAACACCAAAAATCGTCGCCGAGCCCTCTCATCCAGGGCGGAAAGAAGTGTGCAAGAAATGCCTTTGAGAACTCGTCCCAAAGCCAAGTGCATTCTCTCCCGACAGCTCCCACGATCAAACCAATCGATCATGGTATCACGCAGCCGACGCGAACTCAGACCACCGACTCGGTCTCCGAGGCCTTGATCACTCATGATCCGTCAGAATCGCCGGATGAACTCATGCGGATCATCCTCGTGCCTCGACCCATAAAACTCGCGTTACACCTCGTAAAATCCCATAGTCTCAAACCGCTCGCCGGGGTTGAATTACGGTGCTCTGGATCGAACTGCTGCGCCCGGCTTATCTCAAGTCTGGCCACAACCTCGCCATTAATCGCCATCTCCTTGTAACCCATTCTCTCGCCTGACTGTAGGATCGAGGCTCGTGCATCGTGGTCTCTGTAGAGACTGCCGCTGCTCTACTCGTATCTCCTCTCGCCGCTTTGCCTTCGGGCCCGGTTGCGCGAGGCATAATCGTAAAACGAGATACGCTGAGGGTCCAACTTACAACACAGCTCTAAGGCACGATCTCAGAATGAGAAGAATGGAAACTAATCCTAAATGTCCCATAGCCTCCTGATTATAGATGTGGTGCACAACACACCGATAATCAAGACTCTACTAGACACGATGCAGAGACACTTTCCGAGGATTAATCGCTTCGATACCACTTTGTCACGACCAATGGGCCCGTGGATCGTGTCTTACCCCGGCACCCTAGTGATACAACATCGAGAAAATCAGCGGAACATAAAGCATAAATATGAAACAAGAGACATGATAAATAAAGCAAATAGGCAACCAAAACGGTTGCCTTCCAACATATATATATATACATTTGAACAAGCATAAATCTTACACTCGCCCACAACAGTATGTAGACCTCTAAGATTTATACAACAACTATGACGGAGGGCCGCCATACCCTCAACGCGTAAGAACTTACGGACTGGGTAACATACCAAAGATAAGCCTCCGACGACACGGAGCTTCCCAAAAAGCTGAAATTTCATCCTAAACGCGGATCGATAAATGATGTATTTCTACTGCGCATGAACGCAGCCTCCGGGCGAGGTCAAGATAACAGTACCAAGTATGTGAAATCAGAAATATCAGAATGAAATCATAATAGTCTATAAAAGCAGGAGACAAATATGATAACCAAACTACAGTACACACACATAACATTTATATCAATTCAGGGTCTCACGCCCACAACATCAATCCTGCCCGTGGAATACCTTCCTCACTGCCGGCAGTCTATGATATGATAACAACAAGACAAAGAATCCAAATGGGAGCATACCCGCAGCGCTACGCATCGTGTCGATGTCCAAAGGGAACAAATAAGACAACATTCCAAATGGAAGCATACCTGCGCTACGATCGTGTCGATGAGTCCAAAGGGAAACAATAAGACAGCATTCCAAATGGAAGCATACCCGTACGCTACGCATCGTGTCAGTATGTCCAAAGGGAACAAATAAGACAACATTCCAAATAGAAGCATACCCGTGCGCTACCCATCGTGTCAGTAGGTCCAAAGGGAAACAATAAGACAGCATTCCAAATGGAAGCATACCCGTGCGCTACGCATCGTGTCAGTATGTCCAAAGGGAAACAATAAGACAACAAGGCGGTAATCAAAGGGGAAGCATACCCGCTCTACGATCGTGTCGATATGTCCAAAGCGATTAACAAAGTAACACTATCAACGTGAACGC
Source organism: Przewalskia tangutica (assembly GCA_029844215.1). Taxonomy (NCBI): domain Eukaryota; kingdom Viridiplantae; phylum Streptophyta; class Magnoliopsida; order Solanales; family Solanaceae; genus Przewalskia; species Przewalskia tangutica. Next base: position 77,579,935 of record CM056734.1, read on the forward strand.
ATCTGCGGAATTTATCCGCCACCGGTCCCGTCCAAGTAAGTTCTCAACAAGTCAACCGACCCTCCATCGAGAGACGCGGTAGTATAGAAACACAATTCTTGCACAACAAAGTTTCACAACAACAAGCATAGGCAAGTTTCACAACAACAAGCATAGGCAAGTTTCACAACAACTCGAAGTACTTTCATTTTATGCCCAAGTCCGGGTTTTAACCCTAAAGTACTACGTACGTTAAATTCCTTTTAAAGAGATCTATTCCTTTTATAAAAGTCACCCGATACCCGTAGTATAAAAAAATAGAGTGACTTATATCTTTTAAGTAAACCAAAACAACTTCCATACTTTCCTTTTTAAAACCAAATTAAGGCAACACCATGCCTTCTTTTTTGACCAAAACACTTCTCTTTTTAAAGTCAAGTTACCACATTAAAACCAATGATAAAACCTTTCTTTTGTTTTCATAAGGTCGTTATAACCAACTTCCCATAAAGCTGTTATAACACCTTATGTTTTAAACCATTGTAAGACAACACAATGCCTTTCTTTTCCCTAAAGTTCCAGTTTGCCTAATTTCAATTACACAAGTCTCTTTTTTGAAAAGTTTCATAGTTCAATGTCTTAATCTCTTTTAAAACAATTGAGTAACATATGCCATAAAGTAGGTTATTCTTGTTCATAATCAATCTTATTGAGCAGCCATGATCTAGAAAATGTAATATCATTTTGTCTCATCTTAGCTTCTATGCAGATGGAGGTTTCTACTGGTTTTAATAATACTTAATTATTCAATACATTTTCCTTTATTAACGCTGAAGTGGTTTGTCGATACACATTCTGATTTCCGAAATCAGTAAAACATTATTCCTTTCAAAAACCAAGTGCTCATTACTCACGAATGAGGTTTCACACAAACATCCATATTAAGTCAAGTCTCTTATCTTTTAAGAATAAGTCTCTTAACTTCTAAACCATTAAACCATTCTTTTTATCTCTTAAGACGTTACACCTAACTTCTCATAAAGCTGGTATAACTCTTATGTTTTCAAGCCAAGTATACACTTCTTTCAAAAAGGTTTCTTAATCTTTTAGAATACTTCAAGGTTCTTTATTATCACACATCAAGTCGGTTATAAGTCAAATCAGTTATCTTTTTAAAAAAAACCACAAAGCATTTCTCATTTACATAGAAATGTTATAACTAACTTCCAATAAAGCCGTTATAACACTTTATGTTTAAAAACAATCAAATACATTTAACACATGTACGCTTCACCGCACTACATAGTTATACACATATCATGCTAGAACAGATAAGAAGAGGTTCACATACCTCGCGACGATTATCGACTAATAGCAAAACGCCTCCCGATTCTCAAACCGCTCGGCTACACTCTAAGCCAAGCGGATCACTCCACACGTAGTACTACAACCTACAGAGGCCACAAGGCGCCTATTAATATCTTTAGATCCCGACGTAGAATATTCTACGTAAAATTCGGCAGACTCTCCCCGCAAACAGTAATTCTCCTCCTCTATCGAGGCCGCTACCAAGCCAACCGGGGTTTACACGCTTAACCTGACGTACAATTCTACTTCACAAGAATGCTATACAAGTCTCTGTAATACACCCTAAGTAATTACATTCGGTTCTCATTTTAAAGTTCAGCTTAAGTCGCAAGACATTGCTGTAAGTATTATTCAGCTTAAGTCAAAAGACATCACGCACAACTATGTTCAATTCTATATATAGTATACCTTAACTATATATTCCAACAACATGTAATTTCCAATTACAAATGTAAGGTTAAGAGTGTTTACCTCGATAAGCCCAAAATTATCCAAGTTATAAGTCGATCCCGAGCAAGGTTTAGCTCTACTCACGGCGCCCAACCCGCTCCAAACAACCCTCAAGTTCTTCCCAACTTCTACTTAACACTTCAACCTACTATGAAGGTTTTCCTTAGGGTTTCATTTAGTGGCTAAAGGAAGTATAATAGTATTTGGGCTTTTGTATAAGTGTAACCTTGGGAATACTACAAGGTATTTGGGCCAAGGTATTTGGGCATTATAACAATACTTGAGAGTATTTCTATACCACAAAAAGGGGTATTTATACGAGACAACTAGGCTAGTGGGTACCCTCGCCAAGGCTTCACAAGGGGAGGGTGTGGTGGCTCTCGCCAAGCTCAACTAGGATGGGGGGAGAGGGACTAAAAGCTCACACTAAGAGGGTGGGAGTATTTTTAACACTTAGAACAATTTAGGATGAAGAAGATCATCAAATTAGAGGGGTATTTATAGGTCAAGCCATGGCCAACCAATGGCCAAGATCACTCCAAGTGTTAGGCAAGTGTAGGGCTAGGATTAAGCCATGTGCACCTTATCCATCTACCACACAACTTGCACAAAATATCCTACCTAACCATGCCACCTATTCGGCCAAGCATTACCGCCCACACTCATCCAATGTGAGGGTGACACATGTCACCCTCCCGTTGGTCCAACATGTTTCGTCTCTCGGAAAAATCCGCAAAAATTAGAAATGACATAGCCGGAATTTTCCCTTCGCAAGTTTAGTAAAACGTTTCGTCGAAAAACGACTCCTTTCGGCACTTGTGCCCAAATTTCGAAACTTGTCAATTCTTAAGGCAAAAATTTAATACGTACGCCCTCACGTACATACTCTGGAAAATACGGGGTATAACAATTACAGACTATTGAGATCCCAACTTGGAAGTGGGAGGTGATTAATATCGATTTCGTTACAGGGTTACCTCACACTCAGAGGAAGTGCAACTCCATTTGGGTTATAGTGGATAGACTGACGAAATCAGCCCATTTTCTTCCGATCAGGATGACTTACTCGACTGAGGATTATGCTAGATTATATATCAGGGAGATTGTGAGACTGCACGGAGTTCCTACATCTATTATATCAGACAGAGGAGCCCAGTTTACGGCTAACTTCTGGAGGTCTTTTCAGAAGGGGTTAGGGATTCAGGTGAGTCTCAGTACAACATTTCACCCTCAGACCAATGGACAGATAGAGCATACTATCTAGACACTTGAGGATATGCTACGGGCCTGTGTTATTGACTTTAGGGGTAGCTGGGAGGATCACTTGCCTCTAGTTGAGTTTGCATAAAATAATAGCTACCACTCCGGTATTCCGATGGCCCCCTATGAGGCCTTGTATGGAAGGAAATGTAGGTCCTATTGGTTGGTTCGACGTGGGTGAGGTTCAGTTAGTTGGCCCAGACTTGATTCAACAGGTTGTGGATAAGGTGAAGCTTATCCGGGAGAGACTATTAGCAGCTCAGAGTCGACAGAATTCTTATGCAGATAATCGGCGTCGACACTTGGAGCTTCAGGTTGACGATTGGGTCTTCTTGAAGGTATCACCCATGAAGGGTATGATGAGGTTCAGGAAGAAGGGGAAACTTAGCCCAATGTATATTGGCCTTATCAGATCGTCCGTAGAGTAGGCCAGGTTGCCTATGAGTTAGAACTGTCGTCCGACTTGGAGGCAGTACATCCGGTCTTCCATGTTTCTATGTTACGGAAGTGTATCAGAGATCCATCCAGAGTTTTCCCAGCTAGTGAGGTCCAGGTGACAGAGGGATTGTCGTATGAGGAGAGTCCCATAGCGATACTTGATCGCCAGGTCAGGCGACTGCGGACTAAGGATGTGGCTTCCGTCAAAGTCTTGTGGCGGAATGATAATAGAGAGGAGATGACTTGGGAAGCTGAGGAGGACATGATGAAGAAGTATTCTCATTTGTTCCCTACATCTACAGGTAATTCTCTTCCATACTTATCAATTTTAATCGACGAATTTACATAAGTGTTATTGGGTGGCCATGTGTGACATATTTGACTGTTCTGGGTATAGTAAAGGGGACTATGCCGATATCTATTTAGATAGAACTTCGAAGGAACATTCGGGACGAATGTTTCTAAGGGGGGGGGGGTAGAATGTTATGCCCCGTAATTCCAAGAGAATGAGATGAGAACGTACGAAAAGAAATAAGATTTGAATTTGGAAAGATAAGTTGGCAGAATGTTTTTGGATAGATTTTTAGTCAACTTTGGAGCAGTATATATCCTAGTATATTAGGAGTTTTTAGGTGTTTCAAAAGCCTAATATGAAGTTCGTTGAGTCTAGTTTCCAACGCAACAAACCACTCGTCGATAGGACATCGGAGTAGAGAATTATGGACGTTATAAGTTCAGCTGGCAGACGAGAAGGAAAATGTTTCAGTCAGGTGCCACGACGCCATATCTCAGGGCCGTGGCTCCGTAAGTCCTGAAATCTTCTGAAGTTTCAGCGACACGGCGCCGGCTATAGGGCAGTGGCGCTGAGGCGGGATGTTTTGCGAAAATTGGGTAAATTATAAGATATTTGTTGTAGAGGACCTATGGGAGGGCGACAAGTGTCCCTCCCAACTTGTAGAACAAGCAAAACCCTATATTATGACCAAGTCTTGCAAGACTTGGTCATTTGCAAGACTCCATCCAAAAAAAAAAAATTGCTCTTCTCTTCTCTCTCAAAATGGTTACAACCCTTAGTGTAGTGAATTTATTGGAAGGGCGACAAGAAGACAATATGTTGGCAAGATTGTAGAGGGCCCGTGGGGGTGATTTTAAAGTGAAGAAAAATTGCGGAAGGAGGGCTAAAGTAGGCGAGATTTTTGGGTTGTTTTGGAGAAAATTCCAAGGTAAATTTCCTCTCCTTCTGGAAGTAATTTAGGATACATGTAGTAGTGATTTGAGAACGTCATGTGGTAAATTTTAGTATAAAAGGGCAGTTTTAGAGCCTCTAGTTCATTGGATTTTTATGGTTGTCATCTTCACTTTCTATGTGTGGTTTATTGAAGGGAGTTGGTCGTTAATTATAATCGTTACATGTTATATAAGAAAGGGAATAATGTTGTAATAATTATGACTTATATAACATGTTGGAATAACGATTGGGATTATAAGGAATTAAAAAGGGCTATATGTTGTATCAATGATTGGTTGTAGCCGAGAATGACATTGAGTTTTGAACTAATTGATATAAATTGTGGGGTAGAATTTTACACGTCCTGTTAGGCGTGTAATCCCCTTGGGTTAGCTGAATTGTTGAGCCTTAAATGTGGCATGTTTGGTTATTGAATCCGGGCCTTGAAAAAGGTGGAAAAGTACGTAGAAACAAAGAAAGTGCTGCCCAATTTTCCGTAGAATAAGAGACTTTATACTTAGAGTCATTCTACGATTGAATGCTAGAAGTTGATAGACGTATTATGGTTATTATAGGTTGATATTCTACGTGAGGCGTATTCAACCTAGCGAGTGGATTAAGTCGTGAAGGTATGGGGAACTTTCCCTATCTCTTGGGCATGATGTTTTGTAAATATATAGTACGATAGACGTACGAGTTTTAAATAGATTCGGCTTTGTTTTTGATATCATTGCCTCGATTGAATTGTCCAAGTTGGTTGATGTAGAGAATTAGCTTCCTTGATGTTAACGTATGAAAATGCCTTAATTGTCTAAAACATAAAGAGTTATAACGGCTTTATGAGAAGTTAGTTATAACGGCTTTATGGGAAGTTAAGAGAGTGGTCTACTTGATTTATAGGCATAAGTTGCATAGGTTGTGAAAGTAGAAATGCTTGATTTTAAAAGCTTTGATTTAAATTTCTAAAGGTGTAGTACTTGGGGTTAAATTCCCGGATTTTACGTGACATGCTAGTGCCTTGAGTCTTATAAAATGATAAGTGATTCACCTTAATCTAATGAGAGTCCTAAATGATTTAAGTTGCATATATTGCTCACGATAGACATTCGTGCAAGTGTTATATTTCCATATCACCGCGCCCCTCGCTAGGGGGCCGACAATCATGTGTTATGCTATGGGTTCAATTCCCTTGATATTGTTCTATTCTGTGGGTTAGCTCTACACGATGCGGGTAACTATATATACTCATTGCAGGTCCATGCGACCTATGCAGGTTCAATTCCCATGCGGGTTAAATTCCCATGACTATTCCGTGGGCTAGCTCTCCACGATGCGGGTATCCATATATACTCATTGCGGGTCCACGTGACCTATGCGGGTTCAATTCCCATGCGGGTTAAATTCCCATGAATAGGATTGCATAATGGTATTACGGGCTGGTAGCCCGAAATTAATCATAACCTTCCTACTTTTAAACGACAAAAGATACTCTCATTAGTCTCAGTATTAATAAGGTGCGATGTACTGTTATTTGGTTATCATACATGTTTCCAGCTTTATTTTAGACTATATGATTTCATTTAAGTATTCTCGCCAGATACTTGGTATATTTTGTACATATTTTGTCGGCCTTTCCCGAAATTTGTTTCATGCATGATAGGGTAGTCTTCGGTCCGGACCGGTCCGGGTATCCACTTACCGGAACCGGTCCGATAAGCTTACCGATCCGGACCGATCCCGGACCGATAAGGTTTCGGTCCTGAAACGAGATCCGGTCCCGGACCGAAACCTTATCGGTCCGGTTCTCGGTTCGGACCGGTAAGAATTTTTCGGGTCGGGTCGATTTTTTATTTTTTTTAAAATTGAATTTTCAATACTGAAATTGACATTCTCTGACACATTACCACGAAATTTTTACGTTGAAATATATTGTATAGCGCGAGATATTTAGATTTGAAAATGGACAATTGGTAACAATTTGGGGTAAAAGTGAAATTGATTGGCAAGACGGATGTTTTTTGAGAAATTGGCTGCTCCAAACTACTTTAGCTATTTGTTCGGCCCTTTCCCAAAAAAAATACGTGAAATCAGAAAAACATTAGGTCAAACTGACATCCGAGCGCAAAGTTATGACCATTTAATGTTTCATTAATTTACAACTAATTAGAGCGCGAGTGGGACCGCCGTGTGCTTGAGGGCCGGAGTGGGGTGGGGTTGGGGTTGGGGTGTTCTGGGTATTTTACCGGGTTCGGCCCGCTCTTATCCGTCCGAGTATTTTTTGGTACTCAGATCCGACCGTTATGTTTCGTCCAGTATCGGTCCGGGTTTATCGGCCCTGTTCTCGGGTAATTACCGGGAGTATCCGGACCGCTAACAGCCCTAAGTAGGGGTAAGCAGGTTACAGATCCTCACTCTTTGGATCACTGATCAGTTGTCAGAAATCTCCATTTCTCCAGAGGCTTATCTTTTGGTACGATTTCCCTGATGTTGTAGATTTATGTACATTCGTGGTACGTATGGCCCCGTCGTCACAAAGGGTTATGTCAAATTCTTAGAGGTGCAGAGTGTCACGACCCACTGCTCGCGATCGTGCCCTACCCGGGCACCCTGCCTGTATACATCGAGAAATAGCAATGAACATACATGAAACTTATAAAATAAAACAACAGAAATAAACAACAGTCACCGATAGTGGCTACCTTCCGACGTACATACATGAACGGCAGCTTGCCTTTCTTTACAAACAGACCCACAATATGTGACTACTGCACTTAAGAGTTTTAACATAATCGCTGGCGGGACAGGCCCCGCCATACCCCTGAATATACATAGCCATGACAACTCCTAACCCTGAGCCATCTAAAATGTGAACCAGATCCTAAGCTCGCGGATCCACACAGGTACCTAAACTGCGGACATGAACGCAACCCTCGGCGGGCCGCATAACAAAAACGAATATGGAATGTAAATAACGTGCAAGAATCAAATCATAATCTGACAAAGAACGCCCCTTTTAACTCTCAAATCAATCATATATTAACCGCTCTTTCCTTCTTTCGATAAGATTAACAACATATTCTTACATACTTACTTAAGAGCTTAATCCATTTTTCACATAACTTACATATCTTACATAACATAATCCGCCCATTTATGGACACGGTGTCTTGATGAATCATATAACATAATCCGCCCGCTGGGGCTCGGTGCATCGTAGAATCATGTAGCATAATCCGCCCGCCTGGGGCTCGGTGTCTTGTGGAATCATGTAGCATAATCCGCCCGCTGGGGCTCGGTGCATCGTGGAATCATGTAGCATAATCCGCCCGCTGCGGGCTTTGCATCGTGGAATCATGTAGCATAATCCGCCCGCTGTGGGCCTCGGTGTAAGATGACGTAACCCGCCATGTGTAGGCTCGGTAATATGGCATAATCCGCCTATGTAGGCTCGGTGTATCTCATAACGTAATCCGCCTATTTGTAGGCTCGGTGTATTTCATAACGTAATCCGCCTATTTGTAGGCTCGGTGTATTTCATAACGAATCCGCCTATTTGTAGGCTCCTGTATTTCATAACGTAATCCGCCTATTTGTAGGCTCTGTAATTTTCCTTACGTAACATTTTAAAACGTATTGTTACCTCTTCTTAAGTCGTTATAACAACTTCCCATAAAGCTATTATAACAACCTTTCATTTTAGAGAACTCAAGGCACTTTTATTCTTACAACATTAGGAAACTAGACCTAAAATACCACGTACATACGCATTTAATGTAATCATAAACTTCTTTCTTTTTAAAACTCAAGTCACATACTCTTAAAATCATGTCATCAATACTTTTAGAAATCAAGTCCACAACTTGAAAAATAAAGTTTCATAATCCTTAGAAGACAACCAAAGTTCATAGTCTTAAAACCTTATATAATACATTCTTTAAAATCCACTTACTTATACTTAAACAAAACAAATAAAAAGTTCAATACACTTCCAAAACCAAGTAACTTATTCTATTATAACAATATAATTTTCACTTTTAAAAATCAATCGCCTTTTCTCATATAAATTCAAGTCATTTTTGAACGTAAAATCCACTTACTTACTTTAAATTAATCAAGACACATAGTTTTAAATCAAATCTCATATTTTCCTACCCATGCTTAGCACCATCTCCCATAAGACTTGTAAGGACTTAGACAATTTAACATACTTATAACTTAGGATAACTTAGACATAACCCTTACGTAGAGTAAATCAACATACATACTTCTTAACTTCTAAGAATAGAAGGAATCATGAAATAATACCACATGTATATTCCATACATAGAACCATGTCTAAAGAAGGAAGAGGTTCACATACCTCGCGACGATTATCGACAAGTAGCAAAATGCTCCAAAGTACTTCCACCTTGAGCTATTCCATTCTTCAAGTAGGATACGCTATACCTAGTTCACAACCTATAATGGTCACCATACGTCCATTAACTTCTTACTTCATACGTAGAATATTTTAGGTGCTAAGTCGCTAAATTCTACTAAAATCTGACAAAGACCTCCTTTGTTTCTACTTTCTTTGCCACCTTTTTCAAGGCCGAATACAATACCCAAACAGCCCCAATTGGCTCACAATTTCTATAAGGTACTCCAATACAAATGACTAACTAAACAGCCCCAATTGGCTCACAATTTAGAAAGTAGTCCAATACAAATGAAAAACAAACTAAAAGTCCAAATTCGGCCACCTTGAGTTCAACCTTACCAATTCTTATCAAATTTCCATTTCAATCTAAATTGGTAGCATAACATGATATCAAGTCGTATTTGATTAAAACTATCACAATCTTCAAATCAATAACATGCGACGATTCTAATAACGACTAAATTGAAATCCAACTTAACATGGCTTACATTACATTCCGGATTTCCAAGGCTACAATCAATCCACAATCCTTATAAACTTCTACATAACAACTTCATGCTAGCAACAAGAAAAGCTAACAACACAAAATAAATATATAACCTTGTAACACTTTAAAAGACAAGATTTTACCTTAACGATTCTTAATCCAATTCCAAATCCGAAGTCGCTCCTTAGTAGTTTAGAACCTCTCCAAGACACTTCAATCCGCTACTTGAGACCCTTAGAACCACACCAACAACTTCCCTTCAAGCTTCCAATCCAAACCTAGAAAGCAACTAGGTTTTCGCTTTGCGACTAATACGAAAACTCTCTTTTTCCGGGATTTTTCTATTGAGATATACTTACATAACACTTAGGAACCTTGGTTTAGAGTGGGGAGATTATTGGACAAGAAACAAATTTTTTTCCTCCTTCCTTGAAGTAAACCCGAGAGCTCAACAATGTGGTCTTCAAATTTTTGTGAATTTTGGCTAAGTATGGAACTTGTCATACTACTACTAGTATTATAAAGGGACATGGAGGGTCAAGATACACACAATTGGGTGGTTAGGATGAGCTCTAATTAAAATATCAAGACTTTGAACCCTTTGACTTAGTCAATATTGTCAAGCTAATTAATTGGAAGACTTAGTCATCTTAAGGCTATGGTTAATGACCATTTTGGCCATGACATTTTCGTCCAAGGCATAAATAAGGGGGGGTGACAAGTGTCGCCCTCCCATTCGTCACAATAATATGCTTTCCGACAATTTCAAATTTCCGGTAAATTTTTACAAGTCTCAAATCTTAACACTTGTGAGTTCTTACGTACATTCTTACAACATGTCCTGTAAATACGGGGTGTAACATGTAGTCATATCTTGTGGGTCGATTTGTAAAGAAAAAGAATGTAACTACTTTTGGCTTTGTATATATATAACCAGGGAGGTAGCCTTATCGGCTAACCTGTTGTTTATTTCTTGTTGATTTATGTTACGAGTTTTATGTATGTTCCGCTGATTATCTCTGATGTATACCTGTAAGGGTGCCCAGGTAGGGCACCAGTCGCGGCCCCGGGGTCGGGTCGTGACAGAAAGTGTAAGCGACTTGATTTTAAAAGTGTAAGTGTCTTGATGTTAAAAGTGAAAGTGTCTTGATTTTATAAATGAAAGACATTCTATTTTATTCCATTGAGAATCGAAATGATTGATTTACTTGAAATGAATTTACGGTGGACGTACATAGTACTTTTGGGTTCAAGTGCCTAATGATATATGATATGACTCTTTTTATAAAATGAATGTACGGTGGACGTACATAGTACTTTTGAGTTCAAGTCCCTAATATTACCTGACATGATAGGGCTTCATTTTTTTCTCAAAATGAAAGATGTGATATTGCCTTGGTATTTTATAAATGAAAGGTATAATAGTGCCTTGGTTTTTCTAAAATGAAAGTTCATTTTAAAGATGATGTTATTGAGAGTCAAAAGGTGATTTAAATTGCACAAGGTTGCCATGATAGTTATATGTGTATTTATTGGGACGGGTTGCACGATCCGCAACACTTGTATACATATATCAGGACGGGTTGCACGATCCGCAACACTTATATATTTATTGGGACGGGTTGCACGATCCACAACAATATTATATATTGGGACGAGTTGCACGATCCGCAACACTAGAATATATTGGGACGGGTTGCACGATACGCAACACTAGCATATATTGGGACGGGTTGCACGATCCGCAACACTGATATATATATATATATATATATATATATATATAAGTATATGGGCCGGCGTCCCATGATGTTGACATGACTCTCATTTAAAAGAAAAAGAGGGTACAATTGATTCTCTATTTTAAAAGGCACAGTTGACTCTCTATTTTTAAAAGGTACAGTTGGCCCTTATTTTATATGGCACGGTTTGATCTGGTAATTGATTTTCATACTTGTCCCTGTCATTCTTTGGCTAGTTATGATTTTAATTATTGTACTTTATGTTTACATACTTAGTACCTGTTGTACTGACCCCCTTCGGGGGGCTGCGTCCATGCCCGCAGGTGTAGGTACCCAGTTTGGTGATCCGCGAGTTTAGGATCATTTCTCGGCTTTGGGATAGCTCCTTTGTTCCGGGGTTTATCATTTAGGTACAGTTTTGCTGTTACCGTCTTATGTATATTCAGGGGTACAACGGGGCCTTATCCCGTCATAGTTACTGTTATACTCTTAGAGGTCTATAGTCATGTGTGGGTTGAACATATGTACAATCACAGTTATTCAGATATTTCTATATACAGTGGCGGCCTTATCGGCTTGCCGGTTTTATCACGTGAGTTGTTTTATTATATGAGTTTTATTTGCTTCCGTTGGTTATATGGGAGGTACATGTATAAGGGTGTCAAGGTAGGGCACCAGTCGCGGGCCCGGGGTTCGGATCATGACAAGTCCACGGAGTAATGCCATGGTAGTTGAACCCGCAACATGGAGAGCAAATCCATGAAATATATAATGTCCCGGGAATTGAACCCGCAATGAATAATATAATGTTGTCGGCCCTTTAACGAGGGACGCAGTGATGTGGGAGTATGACACTTACACGAATGGCTATCATGAGCAAACATATGCAAGTTAAATAATCTTTGACTCTTATTAGAACAAAATGAATGAACTTTCATTTTTAGAAAAACTCAAGGCATTATCATGTCACGTAATATTAGGGAATTGAACCCAAAGTACTATGTACATCCATTCTTATAAAAAGACTCATATCATGCAATATTAGGGAATTGAACCCAAAAGTACTATGTACGTCCTCCGTACATTCCTTTCCTTTATAAAACCCCAAAGGTACTTCTCCTAACACATATCAATAGAATTTAAACCATGTATGTCCGCCGTACAATTCTTTTCATTTATAAACCCCAAGACACTAACACTCGTAGTATCAAGACACTTCCACTTTTAAAGTTAAGTTACTTACACTTTTAAAATCAAGTTAAGTATACTTTTAAACTCAAGTCACTACCACCTCATATACCACAAGAAATCTAGATTCATTTAAAACAAGTACGTTCACCGTACACTCATTTTATAAAGACCATGCCAAGGTACTATCAAGGAATGGATGGAACAACTTCCATTCTAGAAAACCCAAATTACTATCAAGGGAATACATCACAAAAGATTAGAATCCAATAGAATTTTATCAAGTCAAATCATGCCAAAGAAGAAGGGATAGTTCACATACTCCCTTTATAATCATCATGCTCAAAGAGGAAAGAAGAGTTCCACATACCTTATCGGTTTAATCCACTTGATAACTAGAATACGTCTCACTGTACTTCAACCTTATCGGCTATTCCACAAGCCAAGTAGAATACACCACAAGTAGTACTTCAACCTATAATGACAACAACACTTCTATCAAATTCATGATCACTTAGTATAAAACATATACCAAGTAATTCTCCTCTTATTCTACGAAAATTTGGGCAGCACTTCCCCTGTTTATACGTACTTTTCCACCTTTTCCAAGGCCCAATTCCATCAACAAAAAAGCCCCATTTAAGGCATAATCAAAACAACAACCAAAGGAGATTACACACATACTTGATGTGTAAAATTCGGCCCCTTAATATATACAAAACAGTCCATAAAAATAGTCCACAATTCAATCAACAATAAGGGTAAAATGTGAAGCCTTTAACACCATTTTACACCCTTATTTCTTAGGACTTTCATTAGAAATTCACGACATTAAACATTCATATTGGTGGATGATTTTTCCTGCATTATAACACCCCAAAATCACACGACCCGACCGGGCGCGATCGTGCCTCACGGCACCGTCGAGTATACATCGAGAATAGCAATGAACATACATAACACATACCTATAAAAGGTAACATCACCGCCACCGATAAAGTGCCGCTCCCATAAAAACATACTTAATCAAAAGTATAACAGTACAACTTATTCTTACAGCCCAAAACACAAACGTGACCACAGACCTCTAAGAATAACAACTGTGACGGGACAGGGCCCCGCCATACCCCTGAATGTACAAAATACCTACAGCGTCAGGGAAAAACCGTACCAACAAAATAAGCCTCCGGAAGACTGGAGCTTCTGACACCAGAACAGTGATCCTAATAATGAGGATCCACCACCTGCTTACCCCTACCTGCGGCATGAACGCAAATTTCGAGAAGGTCAGTACACAATATGTACTAAGTATGCGAAACTGGAAAATACTGAAAATACCTCAAGTATAAAATAACTGGAGACATGTATAAAAATCAGTTTACAGAACACTGTGCCTTACTAATAATGAGAATATCAAACATATACAATACTGCATGAAAATAGGAAGCTCATGGTCAAAGCAAGGTCATCCGCCCCGCAGTATCATTAAGCACTCCTACTCCTGGGACTATTTCACCCGCATGGGTCATATGGACCCGCATGAGGTATTCCTCGCATAGGATGTACTCACCCGCATGGGACTATTTCACCCGCATGAGCCCTACGGACTCGCATAAGGTATTCATCGCATCGTGGGTAGCAAATCCACGGAATATGTGGTATAACCTCTTGGGGGTTTACCCCTCATCTATACTCTTACCCTGAAGCAGGTGGTATACCGTTGTCACGACCCGAATCCGGGCCCGCGACTGGTGCCTTACCCCGGGCACCCTAGTGACACAACATCAGAGTAATCAGCGGAACATAAAGACAATACATGAAACCAATGTAATATGACAGTGAAATAAGACAAAGCTAACCAAAAACGGTTACCTTCAAGATATATATAAATAGCAATTTGAATAGCATAACCTCTTACAAATTCTGTCCACAACAAGATTTCATGCACTTCTACGAATAATATGACAACAACGACGGGACAGGGCCCCGTCATACCCCTGAATGTAAGCACCTACAATCAACAGGGGACTATACCAAGATAAGCCTCCGGAGAAACGGAGCTTTCCCAAATGCTGAACTGTGACCCTAAGAGCGAGGATCACGACTGATGTAACTTTACTCGCGCAGATGAACGCACCAAGCGAGGTCGATAACAGTACCGAGTATGTGAAATCAAATAAATATCAGAAATGAAATCATAGTAGTCTATATAAAGCAGGAGACATGTATGATAACCAAACTACAGTTCACAATAAATAAACAGTCATGTCAAGTCAGGGACTCACGCCCTCAAAGTCATCCCTCATGCCCGTGGAGCTCCTTCCTCACTGCCGGCAGTCTAGGTACAAATCATGTGATACGTATAACAGGTCTCGGCCCATCTTATGGACCCAATATAGAAACGTGTGGAATACATTCCCGGATGAACCGGTAGTCAGTGAAATACATTCCTGATGAACCGGTAGTCAAGTGAAATACATTCCGGATGAACCGGAGTCGAGTGAAATACATTCGGATGAACCAGAATCAAGTGAAATACATTCCGGATGAACCGGTAATCAAGTGAAATACATTCTGATGAACCGAATCAAGTGAAATACATTCCGGATGAACCGTAGTCGAGTGAAATACATTCGGATGAACCGAATCAAGTGAAATACATTCCGGATGAACCAGAGTCGAGTGAAATACATTCCGGATGAACCTAGAGTCGAGTAGAACACAATATTTGCACAACAAGGCTATCACACGTAACATGGTCAAGTTTCATAACGACAAGCATAGGCAAGTTATACACAACTCAATGTACTTTCATTTTATGTCAAAGTCCTGATTTTAACTCCAAAGTACTACGACGTTAAATTTCTTTTAAGATCCATTTCTTTTACAAAGGTCACTGATACCGTAGTATAAAATTAGAGTGACTAACATTGTTAAGTAAACCAAAATGCTTTCCTTTGTAAAATCAAGTAACAACCTTATTTTCCAAACGCTCAAGTTTGCCTAATTTCAAATGCTCAAGTTTCTCATTTTAGAAAGTGGTTTCGTAGTTCATAGTTTTAAATCCTTTAAAACATAATTCTCCTTTAAACGTTTTGAGAAACCTATGTCTTATAAGTGAGTAGGTTATTCTTGTTTATAATCAATCTTATTAAGCACCATGATCTAGAAATGTCATTTTGTCTCATCTTAGCTTCTATGCAGATGGAAGTTTCTACCGGTTTTAATAATACTTAATCACAAAACATTTCCTTTTATTAACGCTGCAGTGGTTTGTCGATACACATTCGATTTCCAAATCAAGAAACATTCTTAAGTCGTTATTACCCAACTTCCCATAAAGCTAGTATAACTCTTAAGTTTTCAAAACCAAGTATTACTTCTTCTTTCAAATGATTCAAAATCTTTTGAAATACTTCAAGTTCTTTATTAACACATAACAAGCCAGTTATAGTTCAAATCAGTTACCTTTTCAAAACCACAAGTATTTTCTTACCAACATAAAGCTGTTATAACCAACTTCCCATAAAGCCGTTATAACACTTTATGTTTTAAACCAATCAAATACATTTAGCACTTGTACGTCTACCGTACTACATAGTTCACACATATCATGCTAGAAGAGATAGGAAGAGGTTCACATACCTCGCGACGAGTATCGACTAATAGCAAAACGCTCCAAGTACCTCCAACCGTCGGCTACTCCTTAAGTCAAGTAGATCGCGCCACACGTAGTACTTCAACCTATAAGGCCACAAGGCGCTTATTAACATTTAGACCTCATCGTAGAACATTCTACCGAAAATTCGGCAGCACCTCCCCCCCCCCCCGCAACCGCGTAAATCTCCTCCTCTATCGAGGCCGGCTATCAAGCCAACCAGGGGGGGTTCATACATCTAACCGGACGTGCACAATTCTACCTCACAGAAAAGCTACACACGTCTGAATACACCCATGTAATTACAGCCAAGACTCTTCTTCGAAAAGGTTTCTTATATTCAGGCTTAAGTCAAAAGACATTGCCGATAACAACGTTCAGTTCTATATATAGTATACTTCAACTATATAGTCTAACAATCATGTAATTTCCAATTACAATAGAGGGACAAGATATTTACCTCGATAAGCCCATAATTATCCGAGTTTAAATGTCGATCCTGAGCAAGGTTTAGCTCCTACTCCGTGCGCTCCGACCCGCTCCAAACAACCCTTAGAAGTTCTAACCAACTTCTACTTATTACTCCAACTAACCATGGAGATTTTCCTTAGGGTTTCGGTTTTGTGACGGAAGGGAAGTATAATAGTATTTCTGGGTTTTTCGTATAGGTATAACCTTAGAATACTACAAGGTATATGGCTAAGGTAATTTGGGCATTATAACAATACTTTTGAGAGTATTTCTACCAAGAGGGGGGGGGGTGTATTATACGAGACAACTAGGCTAGGGGGGGGTACCCCACGGCCACACTACTAGGAGGGGGGGTGAGGGCTCTCGGCCAAGGGGGAGGGGGAAGGCTCTTGGACGAGAACCACAAGAAGGAAGAGGGAGGGATTTTAACACTTAGAAGATTTTAGGATGAAGAAAGTCTTCAACATTGGGTGGTATTTATAGGCCAACCAATGACCAACCAATGGCCAAGATCTTGCCAAGTGCAAGGCAAGTGTAGGGCCAAGATCTTGCCATGTGCACCCTAGCCAACTAACACACAAAAATATCCTACCAACTCCCCTTGACCAACAAGGCCAATCGTCCAACCCTCCCTTTACCGCCCACTCACGTCCGCCAATGAGAGGGTGCCAAGTGGCGCCCTCTTGTTGGCCCAACACGTTTCGTCTCTTGGAAAAATCCGTAAAAATTAAAAATGACATAGCCGGAAATTCCCCTACGAAAGCTATGGAAACGTTTCGTCGAAAAACGACTCTAATCGGGTGTTGTGCACAAAATTAATTCGGCCAAGCCTAATTAAAAGTTTCACATTTTCTACGCACGCCCCACGCATACTACTGAAATACGGGGCATAACATTCTCCCCTCCTTAGAAACATTCGTCCCGAATGTTCCTTCTAGGTCTCGAAACAAACGTGCGCCAGTATAGTCTTCACCACTATACTTACGAGAACAAACCTGCCACACATGGCCACGGAACCAACCTGCGCAAAATGCTTACATCCAAGTCCACGAGGAAACACCTCTAACATCACCAAAATGATACCGCCGTGCGATCACCGAAGCCGTCAGACATTCGAACTCTTACTACATTTCGACATCGCTTTGATTCAAAACTCGGGTTACTATCCCTAACGTGGTCATCATTAATCGGGAACACTGGATGGATCTTCGATACTTCCCAACATAACAATACGAAGACCGGACGTCTCGCCTCCTAAGTCGGACGACAATCGCTAACATATAGGCAACCCGCCTATTCTTCACATGAACTCGTGCGGCCCAAAGTAACTCGCTAAGTTCCTCTGTTTTCCAAAACTCGTCACACCCAAACCAGGTGGTACCTTCAAGAAGACCGACCGTCAACTCGAACTCTAAGCGTCGCCGATTATCCGCACGATTTCTCCGAGTTGCCGTAACCTCTTCTAGACAAGCTTTACCCTATCCACTCACCGGAACAAGCTGAACCAACTATCTCGAATCTTGCCAACATCGAACCAATCGACCAAGAACTTACACTTCCGCCCTACAAGGCCTCATAAGGCGACATTCGAAACCGAAATGGTAGCTTAAACACTCCTCCACAGAGACAACAATCCCCACAACTACCTCAAATACACACACCGCCCGAGGCGAATGCGATTTTGAGACTCACCGAGTTCTTAACCCCGCTGGTAAAACTTCCAAACCAAAAACAGCCGTACCCTGGGCTCCACTGTCTGCCATAAGGTGAAGGTAGGCACCTCGTGCAGCCTTACAACCTTTCTGATAGATCAATACTGCCGAGTAAACGGTCTTTGCTAGAAAACAAGACGGCTGACCTCCTCGGCCCG
The DNA here is from genome assembly GCA_029844215.1 of Przewalskia tangutica. Taxonomy (NCBI): domain Eukaryota; kingdom Viridiplantae; phylum Streptophyta; class Magnoliopsida; order Solanales; family Solanaceae; genus Przewalskia; species Przewalskia tangutica. Next base: position 77,598,494 of record CM056734.1, read on the forward strand.
ACTACTGGTCGAATGCATCTACGAACTCGTACACTGGTTAACTAAACTTGGGCCTAACACCCTCGTGACCCTACCATAAGGCGGGACCACCACAGACTGACCCCACTACCAAACATGCCGCGGGTTGACCCGCAACGCGGCTCAACCCGACCCGGCAACGCGCTAAACGCTAGCTCTCCGAAGGAACACTCTCACTAATCACGTTACGAAAACCTAGCGGTCTTCTTAGCTCAACTACCCTATTTCATTCCACACTACTCAGGGACTTATCCCGTAAACATAGTTCACGTGCACTATGCACTCCTATAAGGGTCAAACATGAACACTACACCTTTACTCGAGATGGCCTTACCTCTAAGGTCTCTACGTATAAAACTCTAAGGCTCACACCTTCTCTATCCCCCAAAATCTTACTCGGTTAACCCACCATGATTTCTAATCCCTACTAACACACTGCTATCAGAACATAGCACTTAAGGTATACTTACCTTATCACACATACCGATCTCTAGAGGGTTAAGGATATATCTATATCTACTGCTTCACTCCCCTTAGTCGTTCAAATCAAACCTGCCCCGTAGGGCGCATAGCTAAGGAAGATGACAAACTACCCACCGATCCTGAAGGCTAAGTCCTCCCGCAAGGACACTCTTTCGACATCAGACCCTGACGGTCATAGGTACAACAAGTACCAACTAAAAGGCGACATTCCCCGATGGCGCCACACATCGCGAACACCGAGAAAATCGAATCCGGATGGCCGAACCTTCGTGATGGTGAACCGGAAGCTCGAGCTCGACTAACTGCGTACCGAACGCCCCGAACCACGGGAGGACCTTTCGCAGCCGTGGATGCATAATCTAATCTGCTGGTGAGGTGACTCGACTCGAAAGTTACCAAAGGACCTTGCCGCTCGCCTCTTCGTCGCCCTTAACCCGTCGATCTCACGCTTTCGCTGCTGCGCATAAGCCCATACACAGGCCATGCCCAAGCCTAACTGAAGAACTTACTCTTGCACAACCTTCTCGTTGATATTCATCAAGACTCGCGGTACATCGGTATACTCTCTGGTAGCCAAATCCATAGCTAGTAATAGGGTCGCCTTTTTGCAATCTATATTCTCTGTTCCCGGTCGTGGAACTGAAGGTTCAAACATCATGGCCGCAGTAGGAACTGCCGCCGCCGTGCTAAACTCTGCTGGGGCTAGTGACGTCGCAAAACTCCCCGAATGAAGCACCACCCCAGGTGATGATTGGGCCTGTGCCCACGTAACCCTCTCAGATTTACTCGCGCCTCCTGCCGCTTTGCCTCCCGGGCGGGTTGCCCTACGCGAGGCATAGCGGTAAGTGGAAAGAAATCGTTAGAGGTCCAACTTACAACACGACTCTAAGGCACGATCTCGAGTGAGAAGAATAGAAACCAATCCTAAATATCCTATAGCCTCGACATTATTGGTGGTGCACAACACACCGATAATCAAGACTCTATCGATACGGCTCAGACACATTCCGAGGATTAATCGCTCGATACCACTTTTGTCACGACCGAACTGCCCGCGATCGTGCCTTACCCGGGCACCCTAGTGACACAACATCGAGTAATCACGAACATAAAGACAATACATGAAACCAATGTAATATGACAGTGAAATAAGAAGACAAAGCAACCAAAACTTACCTTTCGATATATATAAATAGCAATTTGAACGATTACAACCCTCTTACAAATTCTGCCCACAACGATTACTGCACTTACGAATAATATGACAACAACGACGGACAGGCCCCGCCATACCCTGAATGTAAGCACCTACAATCAACAGGACTATACTAAGATAAGCCTCCGAGAAACGGAGCTTTCCCAAATGCCGAATCGTGACCCTAAGAGCGAGGATCACGATCGATGTAACTTTACTGCGGCATGAACGCAGCCCGGGCGAGGTCAAGACAACAATTGAGTATGTGAAATCAAATAAATCGTAAATGAAATCATAGTAGTCTATATAAAGCAGAGACATGTATGATAACCAAACTACGATTCACAATAAATAAATAAATATGTCAAGTCGTGACTCACGCCTCAAAGTCATCCTCATGCCCGTGGAGCTCCTTCCTCACCGCTAGCCTAGGTACAAATCATGTGATACGTATAACGTGTCTCGCCCATCTTATGGACCCAATATAGAAACGTATGGAATACATTCCCGGATGAACCGTGAGTCGTGAAATACATTCGGATGAACCTAGTCAAGTGAAATACATTCCGGATGAACCGTAGTCGAGTGAAATACATTCCGGATGAACCGGTAATCAAGTGAAATACATTCCGGATGAACCAGAATCAAGTGAAATACATTCGGATGAACCGTAATCAAGTGAAATACATTCGGATGAACCGTAGTCGAGTGAAATACATTCCGGATGAGCCGAATCAAGTGAAATACATTCGGATGAACCGTGAGTCGAGTGAAATACATTCCCGGATGAACCGGTAGTCGAGTAGAACACAATATTTGCACAACAAGGTTATCACACGTAACATGGTCAAGTTTCATAACGACAAGCATAGGCAAGTTATACACAACTCAAGGTACTTTCATTTTATGTCAAAGTCCGGATTTTAACCCTAAAGTACTACGTACGTTAAATTCCTTTTAAGATCCATTTCTTTTACAAAGGTCACTCGATACCCGTAGTATAAAATTAGAGTGACTAACATTGTTAAGTAAACCAAAATGCTTCCCTTTGTAAAATCAAGTAACAACCTTATTTTCCAAACGTTCAAGTTTGCCTAATTTCAAATGCTCAAGTTTCTCATTTTAGAAAGGGTTTCGTAGTTCATAGTTTTAAATCCTTTAAAACATAATTCTCCTTTAAACGTTTTGAGAAACCTATGTCTTATAAGTGAGTAGGTTATTCTTGTTTATAATCAATCTTATTAAGCAGCCATGATCTAGGAAATGTCATTTTGTCTCATCTTAGCTTCTATGCAGATGGAAGTTTCTACTTGTTTTAATAATACTTAATCACAAAACATTTCCTTTTATTAACGCCGCAGTGGTTTGTCGATACACATTCGATTTCGAAATCAAGAAACATTCTTAAGCCGTTATTACCCAACTTCCCATAAAGCTAGTATAACTCTTAAGTTTTCAAAACCAAGTATTACTTCTTCTTTCAAATGATTCAAAAATCTTTTGAAATACTTCAAGTTCTTTATTAACACATAACAAGCCGCTTATAGTTCAAATCGATTACCTTTTCAAAACCACAAGTATTTTCTTACCAACATAAAGTCGTTATAACCAACTTCCCATAAAGCCGTTATAACACTTTATGTTTTAAACCAATCAAATACATTTAGCACTCAGACGTCTACCGTACTACATAGTTCACACATATCATGCTAGAAGAGATAGGAAGAGGTTCACATACCTCGCGACGAGTATCGACTAATAGCAAAACGCCCAAGTACCTCCAACCGCCGGCTACTCCTTAAGTAAAGTAGATCGCGCCATACGAAGTACTTCAACATATAATCCCACAAGGCGCTTATTAACATTTAGACCTCATCTTAGAACATTCTACCGAAAATTCGCAAAGACTCTCCCTCTCCCGCAACCGCGTAAATCTCCTCCTCTATCGAGGCCGGCTATCAAGCCAACCAGGGGGGGGGGTTCATACATCTAACCGGACGTGCACAATTCTACCTCACAGAAAAGCTACACAAGTCTACTGTAATACAGTCCTATGTAATTACAGTTCAGTACTCTTCTTTCGAAAAGGTTTCTTATATTCAGGCTTAAGTCAAAAGACATTGCCGATAACAACGTTCAGTTCTATATATAGTATACTTCAACTATATAGTCTAACAATCATGTAATTTCCAATTACAATAGAGGGACAAGATATTTACCTCGATAAGCCCATAATTATCCGAGTTTAAATGTCGATCCTAAGCAAGGTTTAGCTCCTACTCCGTGCGCTCCGACCCGCTCCAAACAACCCTTAGAAGTTCTAACCAACTTCTACTTATTACTCCAACTAACCATGGAGATTTTCCTTAGGGTTTCGGTTTTGTGACTAAGGGAAGTATAATAGTATTTCTGGGTTTTTCGTATAGGTATAACCTTAGAATACTACAAGGTATAAGGCTAAGGTAATTTGGGCATTATAACAATACTTTTGAGAGTATTTCTACCAAGAGGGGGGGGTGTATTATACGAGACAACTAGGCTAGTGGGGTACTACGCCACACTACTAGGAGGGGGTAGGGCTCTCGGCCAAGGGGGAGGGGGAAGGCTCTTGGACGAGAACCACAAGAAGGAAGAGAGAGGGATTTTAACACTTAGAAGATTTTAGGATGAAGAAAGTCTTCAACATAGGGTGGTATTTATAGGCCAACCAATGGCCAACCAATGGCCAAGATCTTGCCAAGTGCAAGGCAAGTGTAGGGCCAAGATCTTGCCATGTGCACCCTAGCCAACTAACACACAAAAATATCCTACCAACTCCCCTTGACCAACAAGGCCAATCGTCCAACCCTCCCTTTACCGCCCACTCACGTCCACCAATGAGATGGTGCCAAGTGGCGCCCTCTTGTTGGCCCAACACGTTTCGTCTCTCGGAAAAATCCGTAAAAATTAAAAATGACATAGCCGGAAATTCCCCTACGAAAGCTGTGGAAACGTTTCGTCGAAAAACGACTCTAATCGGGTGTTGTGCACAAAATTAATTCGGCCAAGCCTAATTAAAAGTTTCACATTTTCTACGTACGTCCTTACGTACATACTCTGGAAATACGGGGCATAACAACCGTCTTGGGGATTTACCCCTCATTTATACTCTTACCCTGGAGAAGGTGGTATAGCGTCTTGGGGATTTACCCCTCATTTATACTCTTACCCTGGAGAAGGTGGTATAACGTCTTGGGGGTTTACCCCTCATTTATACTCTTACCCTAGCTCAACCGACCATCATACATAACATAAATAAGTTAACATATCTTAGTAAAAGGAAATCCGGGAATTTAACCCAAAGTACTACATACTTCCACTCTTTTAAAAATGACTCTTTTTCACATAAAACTTTTGGGCAATTGATCGCTTAAAACCAATTTGTCTTTCACAACCTCAAATCATTTATCCGTACTCATTTTACTTAAAGTAAATCTTCCTTTGTTAACCTTTCATAAAGCTAATATAATCAACTTCCCATAAAGTCATTATATTAACGTTATACCTTAGTCAAATACATTTTCCTAAAACCCAAGGGAATTACACTTTTAAAAGGAAAACAAGAATCATATACTTGAACACATCAAGTCCCTTAACTTTGAAAACTCAAAACATCCTTAAAACAAGTAAGGGATATCACACATTGTACGTCTATCGTACTACATAGGTAAAACCATTCATGCTCAAGAGATAGGAAAGTTCCACATACTTCTTCGGTCAATCCACTTGCTAATTCCAAAATGCCGCACGTAGTATGTCAACCTATAATGACCATAATACGTCTATTAACCTCTAGTTCAATGTAGAATAATCCAAGTTCAAGTCACTAAATTCTATGGAAAATTGGGCAGCATTTCCTTTGTTTCTACATACTTTGCCACCTTTTTCAAGGACGAATTCAACATCCAAATGCCACATTTAAGGCCCAACAATCCAAACATTTCAAAAGGGGATTACACAACTAAACTTGGGTGTGTAAAATTCTGCTCCATAAGGTACAACAATTAACTTAACAAGTTTAAGGTAGTTTTTAGGCTACAACATGCTCACATAACCTTCTTAACCAATTCTTTCATACCCAAACCATATTTCTTACATGCAATTTATCTAAGAGCATTATTTCCAACTACAAGTTCTTTCTTCTTCACATGCAACACAAATAACTAGCCATAAGAGAAGAATTGTTACCTTAGAGCTTTAGCCAAATTATTCCAACAACTTTGCTAGCCTCCTTTCTAAGAACACCACCACAATAACTCCTACAAGCTAGCCACAAGCTTCATTCTTGCCACACTTTTTCAGATTTTCCTCAAGCTTTGAATTTCTCTTGGAATTCTAGAGAGAAGTGAGAGATTTAGCTTTAGAGAGAGAGAAAGACTTTGAAAGATGACCAAGTCTTCAAGACTTGGTCAATATAAAGGACATGAAAAAATCAGATGGGGTGGGGGGAGGGGACACTTGTCACCCACCCATGGCCCTTTTAAAAGAAGAAATCTAATTTTCCTCAGTTTTTCCGCCAGAATTCCCGCCTCGGCGCCGCGGCGCTGAAACTTCTGCCGACTCCCAGAACATTCCGGCGCCGCGGCCCTGCTTCCCGGCGCCGCGGCGCTGCAACTTCAGCGAACCCTCAGATCATCCGGCGCCGCGGCCCTGCATCCGGCGCCGCGGCCCTGTGGCTCCTGCCCGAAACACATTTCTGTCCGACTGCGCACTGAACTTGTAACTCCCATAACTTTCTACTCCGATGTCCTATCGACGAACGGTTGGTTGCGTTGGAAACTAAACTCAACGAACTACACACTAGGCCTTTGAAACACCTAGTAACTCTCAATGTAACGGGTCATAACCCGTCCCAAAGTTGACTAAAACCCGTCCGAAACAATCCGTCAACCTGTCTTTCGAAAATTTTAAGTCTTACACCCTTTAGTACGCTCTCATACGCGTGACCTGAACTACGGGGTGTAACAAAAACAGTCCCTAAAACGACACTACAACGTCTAACAGTTTTGGGCAGTTTTCGGCCAACAACAACAATCCAAAGCCCTTTTCCATAATTCTTTATAATCCAATTAACATTTCAACACTTATATATACTCCATATCACTTATCATTAACAATATTACTTCATTTTAACATGCAACAAGTGTAAATAACAACAATAATAACCAACGAATCCAACGACGCCGAAAATGCCAAGTCTCGGCCAATCACCACATCTATCACTTACACTTCTTATTTTCCATTTCTTTCTTAACACAAGTTCATCCCTTTAACATAACAACATGTAATATCCAATTACTTTAAAAGAAGAAGAACTCTTACCTTATTTTTGTCACGACCCGTTCCGGGGCCCGTGACTGGTGCCTTACCGGGGCACCCAAGTAGTCATACATCAGAGTAATCAGCGGAAACATAAAGCAAGACATGAAACAGTTTATAAAACAAGACACAGATTATGTGAGAAAACATCGCCTTCCGGCATATATATATATAATCATGTTTTAGCAGTTACATCCGACACTGTACAACATGACTACAGACCTCTAAGGAAATATACAACTATGGCGGACAGGGGCCCGCCATACCTCGATCAGATAAAACTATCTACAACAGGGAGATCATACCAAAGTAGAGCCTCCGGAAGAGATGGAGCTCTCGACACCAACGTAGAGATCCTAAGGATGCGGATCTAGCACCTGCTTGCCCTTACCTGCGGCATGAACGCAGCCCCCCGAAGGAGGTCAGTACAACAGGTACTAAGTATGCGAAACTGTAAAGTAATTAAATGAAAACATATCATTTTTTAAAAACCTTTACAAATATGTGAAACAACCAAGGCAACCGCACATAGTGCCACATCACAAACAAGAGCAACAATAGGTAACTATAATACGTCTTGTCTAGGCTGCGAATGATCGAAACAGGGCCACTCGCCCACATCCTCATTCTGCAAGCCTAATCACGACTCTGAGTCCGCGATAGGCCACTCGCGTGGGCCCGCATGAGGTATAACCCCGCATCGAGGGTAGCTACCGGCATCGCCCCGACTCATTGTCCGCATGGCCACATAGACCGCGTGAGGCATAACCCCGCATACTAACACGAACTCTCGTAGCTCGCGTAGGCCCCCGGACCCGCATGAGGTATTCTCGAATCATGGTCCTGCATCGCTGAGTCTACCCCGTCGGAGGCGACAACCTCCCAGATCATCTCAAGAGGTGAGTGATAGTACACTAACATAACGACTTATCTTTAAACAACATAAGTACAACAAGGATACTCACTTATACAAACGTTACAAGGTACTAACACACATAGCAACATGTCATGTCTACTTATCAAACCATCTTATTATTCTTTTCACAATTTCATATAAGTCTGTTAGAAATACATAGGCAACTTGTTTCTTTTATCAATCTTAAGTGGTTATACTTAACTTCCCATAAAGCTAGTATAACTCTTAAGCTTCTGTTTAAGAAACCAATTAGTTCTCTTCTGAAAAAAAATGATTCAGTAGTCCTTTTGAAATGTTTTCGCTTTATTATTCAGCTTAAGCGTGAGGCATCACAGACGTATTATTCGAGCTTAAGCCGTGAGGCATTGCCGTAAGTATTATTCGATTAACACATGTACGCCTACCGTACTATATACATATTGTAAAATATCATGCTTTAGGAAGAATCACATACCTTCTCGTGAAATCCACCGCCAAGTCGAGTATGTCGCGCAGAGAATCAGCCTATAATAGTCACAGATATCTATCAAAGTCTAGACTATTCTCAGTAGGTCATTCTAAACAGAGGGTCCTCAATTCTACGGAAAGTCGGGCAGACAACCCTACCCTGAGCTATATAAGTCTCATCAGAAAACACCCTATGTAAGTACAGTTCGTATATCCTTCTTTTAAACCCTTCTACTGTGATATTCTTCTAAGTATTTATACTCATTCTTATTCTACAACAGTAAGTATTCTCTAATTCAAAAAAGGGTTAGGATTAGTTACCTCGGTAAGCCCAATAATATCCTAGAAAAAGTCGCGCCTGAGCAAGGTTTTGCTCCTAAGTTGTATGCTCCAAGGAAACCTTAGAAGTTCTTCACAACTTCTACTAAGTACTAAGGTATTTGGGCTAGGGTATTTTGGGCATTATAACGATACAAGAAGGCAACTTTTCTACCAAGGGAGGGGGGGTAGGTTTCGGCTAGGCTAGGGGGTGGGGTAGCCTCGGCCAAGCTTCTCAAGTCGTTATACCTAACTTCCCATAAAGCTAGTATAACTCTTAAGCTTTTAAAACTAAGTATTACTCTTCTTTCAAAAAATGATTCATAATTCTTTTGAAATACTTCAAGACTCAAGTCAACAGACATCAGAGTAAAACCCTTTTTAGTTAACACACGTACGTCTACCGTACTATATATATATATCAAAATATCATGCTCAAGAGGATAGGAAGAATCACATACCTCCTCGGCGAAATCCACCTGCCAAGTCGAATATGTCGTGCGCAGAGTATCAACCTATAATAGTCAAATACGTCTATCAACGTCTAGACTACTCTGTAGAATATTCTAAGAAGAGGGTTCTCTATTCTACAGAAAATCGGGCAGCACTTCCCTACCCGTTAAACTTCACAAGTCTACTGTAATTACAGTCCTATGTAAGTACAATTCAATTCTCTTCTTTTATACCATCCTTCTATACGTCTTATGCTCAATTCTATACTACTACAGTATGTAATCTCCAATTACAATAGAAGGACAAGATATTTACCTCGACAAGCCCAAAATTATCCAAGATATATGTCGATCCTGAGCAAGGTTTAGCTCCTATTCTGCACGCTCTGATAGCTCCAAGAAACCCTTAAAAGTTTCCAAACAACTTCTACTAATACTTCAACCAACTATGAAGATTTTCCTTAGGGTTTCGTTTAGTGACTAATGGATATAAGGTAGTATTTCTGGGCTTTTAGTATAGAGGTGACTTTGGAATACTACAAGGTATTTGGCTAAGGTATTTTGGGATAGTAACAATACTTGGAGAATACTTTTCTACCAAGGGGGGGGGGGTATTTCAACGAGAACAACTAGGAAAGGGGGGAGGGGGTTTCGGCCGAGGGCTTCACAAAGGGGGAGGGGGAGCTTGGACGAGAACTACTAAAAGGGAGGGAGGGATTTTTGCCTTGGAATTTCTCAAGTGTGGATGAAGAATAAGTCTTGCACACAAGGGGTATTTATAGAACCACCAAGGGCCAAGATTAAAACAAATGGATGGTGTAGATTTGGATCCATGTGAAGGATGAGGTCTTCCAACCAAGTGTCCACCACAATGTTGGGACATATGTCCACCACAACCTTGGGACATATGTCCCCCACAACAAAGAGCCATGTGGCCTTCCACTAGCACCAAAAAACGTCCACAACCTTCCCTACCTACCCCCACTCACCCAAAGAAATATCTTCCAAGACTTGACCATTTGACCTTGTCCACTTGGCCAATCATTTTCGTCCAACCCATGCCAACTAAGGGTGACACATGTTGCCCTCCTATTGGTCCAAAATATTTCGTCTCTCGGAAAAATCCGTAATCGGTTAAAATATTAAAAACGTAGAATTTCCTTCACAAGGTTCGGAATCTTTTCCGTCGAAAGTTCACAATTTCATCCTTAACCTAATTAGGGTTTGTACAAATGTACGTACGTCCTCACATATATACTCTGGAAATACGGGGTATAACATTCTCCCCTCCTTAGAAACATTCGTCCCGAATGTTCCTTCTCAAGACATATAACGATAAAGTTCCTCATAACTTAACCAGTTTGCAAATGCCACACATGGCCACAGAATAACACATGCGTAAATACTTACATCCAAGTCCACGAGGAAATCACCTCTAACATCACAAAAGCTCCCACCCAAGGTCTAAAAGATATTCCCTTCGCACCTTTACTTCACAAAAGTAATGATCACTTCTATTCTCTTACTCGTCGTACCCTCCTCGTACACTCGGACACTTCCTAAATAAACTTACCACCTTCCTGTTATTGCCTCAGTTTCCAAAATCTCGGGGTTACTATCTCCAACTTGGTCATCATTAACTGGGAACACTCTGGATGGAGCTCCGATACTTTTCCGAACATAGCAACATGAAAGACCGGACGTACTGCCTCCTACGTCGGACGACAAAGCTAACTTATAGGCAACCTGGCCTATTCTCCAATTGATCTGAAAACGCCCAAAGTACCTCGGGCTAAGTTTCCCCTGCTTTCCAAATCTCGTCACGCCCTTCCGGGGTGGTACATTCAAGAAGACCCACTGTCAACCTGAACTCCAAGTGTCGACGCTGACTATCCGCACGACTGCTGTTGACTCTGAGCTGCCAATAACCTCTTCTGTATAAGCTCCACCTTATCCACATCCTGCTGGATCAAGTATGGACCAACTATCTGAACCTTGCCAACATCGAAACAATCGACCGGCAACCTACACTTTCGCCCATACAAGGCTTCATAAGGCGATATCCGAATACTGAAATGGTATCTATAGTGATACTCACTCAACAAGAGGCACATAATCCTCACTGCCACCCCTGAAATCAAAAACACTGGCCCGAGGGTGAATGCAATATTGAGACTCACCTGAGTTCCTAACCCCGCCTGGTAAAACCTCCAGAAAAAGAAATAGCCATAACTGGGCTCCGCTGCCCGTCATAAGGTAAAAAGTAGGAACCCCGTGCAGCCTTACAACCTTCCTGATATATAACATCTCGCATACCCCTCCGCCGAGTAAACAGTCCTGACTGAAAGACAAGATGAGCTGATCTCATCGGCCCGGCTATTGGTCGAACGCATCCACGAACTCGTACAACGGTCATCTAAACTTGGGCCTAGCGCCCTCGTGACCCTACCACCTGGCGGGACCACCCCGAACTGACCCCACCACATAACAGGTCGCGGGTTGACCCGCGATCGGTCCTCAACCTGACCAGCTATCGCGCCAAACTCTTGTTCCCCCGATCCGGAACAATCTCACTAATCAAGTCACGAAAACCTAGTGGTCTCCTTAGCTCAACTACCCTCTTTCATTTCATACCACTCAGGGACTTATCACACAAATATAACCCACGTATACTATGTACTTCATCATATCATCAACTCATACTAGTCTCTAGAGGGGTAAGAATATACCTGTATCATCTGCTTCATTTTTCCTTCGTCGCTTTAATCCTAATCCTGCCCTGCCGGGCGCATAGCTATCGAAGGCGATGAACCTGCTACTGACCCGGTAGGTTGCGTCATTCTGCCTGCATCCTTCCTATTAGGACAGTTTCTCGTCACATGGTTGTTATACCCCGTAGTTCCAGGGTATGTATGTGAGGACATACGTACGAGAATACGACAAAAATTTTGGAAAGGAAGAAAGATGTGATTTTACGACGAAAAAGTTTCCGGTTTTTGTGAAGGAAAAAGGTTCGTTAATGGGAATTGGATTCCCAGATTTGGTATTTGGACTTCTTGGATTATATTAGAATTTTGGGATTTTATTTTCAGAAATGGTCACGTGGGGCCCACGGGAGAAATTTACGGTTTTGTGGGGCCCGCTTTGTTTTTGAGATTTTCGGTATTTTGGATATTTTCGGAAGACGAAATATTTTAGACGAGTGGGGGGGCGAAACGTGTCACTCCCATGTGGCCACCTTGGCCGTTGGTTGAGGGACAAGTGGCTTGGCCGAAATGGCCTTACATGTGGCAAGCCAAGTGTCTTCTTCTTTGTGTAGCCATTTGGAGTGTGGGACCTACACACACTTGTCCCAAGATCTCACCACACACTTGCCTTGATCTTAACCCTTGAATTCTCTATAAATATCCCCTTAAGTTGAAGACTAAATTCATCCCACACTTGAATACTTTCCAAAGCAAATGCTCTCTCCCTTTAGCCATGTTTTTCGTCCCTCCCCCCACATGTGTAGAAAATACTCTAAGTATTGTGGTATAATCCCAAATACCTTAGCCTAGTATCCCTAGTTGTATTCCAAAGTTATTTCAATACTAGGAGCCCTAAATACTACTTTATTCAATAGTCGCAAACGAAACCCTAGAAAAATCTTCATAACTTGGTTGAAGTGTTTAGAGAAGTTGTTTAGAAACTTCTAAGGGTCGCTTGGAGCGGGTTGGAGCGTAAGGAATTGGAGCTAAACATTGCCCAGGATCGACTTATAATCTTGGATAATTTTGGGCTTATCGAGGTAATGATCTATGTCCCCTATTGTAATTGGATATTACATGTTGTAGTAGTTATACTTGAGTATATTATATTGGAAGGATGATTATAAAGGATTGAACTGTATTTACATTGGACTGTACTTACAGTAGACTCGTGTAGTATTATTATGAAGCAGAATTCAACACGTCCGTTAGGCGTGTAATCCCCTGAGTTGTTGGCACAGCAGGGCCTTGATAGGAGAGATTTATGTGATAGCGGGGAGGTGCTGCGAATTTTCGTAGAATAAAGGAATCTGGTATTTAGAATATTCTACGATGAGATCTAGAAGTTGATAGACGTTTTTATGGCCAGTATAGGTGGAAGTACTACGAGTAGCGTATTCTACTTGAAGGGTGGAAAAGGCTAGCAAGGTTGTTGTTATACCCCGTACTTCCAGAGTATGTACGTAAGGACGTACGTAGAAAATTTGAAACTTGTAGTAGGCTTGGCCGATTTAATTTTGTGCACAACACCCGGTTAGAGTCGTTTTAGTAAACGTTTTCACACTTTCGTAGGGAATTTCCGGCTATGTCATTTTTAATTTTTGCGGATTTTTCCGAGAGACGAAACGTGTTGGACCAACAAGAGGGCGCCACTTGGCACCCTCTCATTGGTGGACTTCAAATCGTCCATTTGGACGAAATGGACAAGGTAAGGCATGTTTTTTGTGCCTTGACAAAGTCAAGGGTAGGTAGGATATTTGTGTTTGGTAAATCCTAGCCCTACACTTGCCTAACACATGGATTGATCTTGGCCATTGGTTGGCCAAGGCTTGTGCTATAAATACCCATCCCTTTGAAGACTTATTCATCCATTCCTAAATGTTTCTAAGTGTTAAATCTTCTCCCTCCCCTTGTGTTGAGTTCGGCCAAGAGGCCTTCCCCTCTCCTAGAGGCCTTGGCCGAGGGGTACACCCCCCCTCTCCTAGTAGTGTGGCCGTAGGTACCCCACTAGCCTAGTTGCTTTAGTATAATACCCACTTTGTGGTGTAGAAATACTCTCAAAAGTATTGTTATAATGCCCAAATTACCTTAGCCGTATACCTTGTTGTATTCTAAGGTTATACCTATCTGGAAAGCCAGTAAATACTATTATACTTCCGTCGATCCACAAAACCGAAACCCTAGGAAAATCTCCATAGTCAGTTGGAGTATTGTGTTGAAGTTGGTTAGAACTTCTAAGGGTGGTTTAGAGCGGGTTGGGCGCTCGGAGTTGGAGCTAAACGATTGCCGGGATCGACTTTAACTAGGATAATTATGGGCTTATCGAGGTAATTATCTTGTCCTCTATTGTAATTGGAAATTACATATTGTTAGAATATATAGTTGAAGTATACTATATATAGAACTGAGCGTAGTTATCGGCAATGTCTTTTGACTTAAGCTGAATAATACTTACGCAATGTCTTTGCGACTTAAGCTGAATTTAAAAGAAGAATCTTGATCAGTAATTACATAGAAATGTATTACGGTGAACTTGTGTAGTAGTAGTGGAGTAGAATTGTACCGTTAGGGTTAGGCGTATAACCCCGGTTGGCTTGGTAGCCGGCCTCGATAGAGGAGGAGATTTCTGTTGCGGGGAGGTCTTTGCCGAATTTTCGGTAGAATGTTCTACGATGAGATCTAAATGTTAATAAGCGCCTTGTGGCCTTATAGGTTGAAGTACTACGTGTGGCGCGATCTACTTGGCTTAAGGAGTAGCCGACGGTTGGAAGTACTTGGAGCGTTTTGCTATTAGTCGATACTCGTCGCGAGGTATGTGAACCTCTTCCTATCTCTTCTAGCATGATATGTGTGAACTATGTAGTACGGTAGACGTACATGTGCTAGATGTATTTGATTGGTTTAAAACATAAAGTGTTATAACGGCTTTATGGGAAGTTGGTTATAACAGCTTTATGTTGGTAAGAAAATACTTGTGGTCTTTAAAAGGTAACTGATTTGAACTATAACTGGCTTGTTATGTGTTAGTAAAGAACTTGAAGTATTTCAAAAGATTTTTGAATCATTTTGAAAGAAGAAGTAATAATTGGTTTTTGCAAAACTTAAGAGTTATACTAGCTTTATGGGAAGTTAGGTATAACGGCTTAAGAATGTTTCTTGATTTGGAAATCGAATGTGTATCGACAAACCAACTGCGGCGTTAATAAAAGGAAATGTTTTGACTAGTTAAGTATTATTAAAACCAAGAGAAACTTCCATCCGCATGAAGCTAAGATGAGACAAAATGATATTTCTAGATCATGGCCATTGTAATAAAGTATTATAAACAAGAATATCCTACTCACATATAAGACTTATGTTTCTCAGATAGTTAAAAGAGAATTGTATTCTTAACTGAATAAGACTATGAACTACGAAACCCTTCTAAAATAAGAAACTTGAACATTGGAAAAGAAGGTTGCTACTTGATTTTACAAAGAGAAGTAATTGATTTACTTTAAAAAGATAATCACTCTATTTTCATATACCTACGGTATTGTGTGGTTTTTGTGAAGTAACGTATCTTTTAAAGATTTAATGTATGAAGTACTTTGGGGATAGGTACCCGAACTTGTTAGTAGAAAGTACCTTGTGTGAATAACTTGAATGTATTGGTTTGTGGTAGCCTCGTAATACTTTCTTGTTGATTTGATAAGTAAGCATGTTAGGATGCTACGTGTGTTAGTATCTTGTGATTATTGTGTAAGGGGGTCACTCTTGTTGTGCTTACGTTGTCAAGCGTTAAGCGTTATCTTGTTATTGTATCACATACCGCGACTTGTTATACAGGGCTTGCCACCCTTGATGCGGTCTATACGGCTATGCGATCCTTGTGACTATGCGAGTCGCGGTAGCTCGAGATTGATCATTCCGGTGTTTAGCCCGATGCGGGGATTCCTATGCGGTCTGTTGAGACTATGCGGTCTTTTGAGACTATGCGAGTGCGGGAGCCTAGGCGGATACCGAGGGTTGGGCTGCGCCGATGCGGGGTATACCTCGGCGATGCAGGACCATGATTCGAGGAATACCTCATGCGGGTCGTGGGTGACCTATGCGGAGGCTGCGAGAGTTCGAGGATAGACGCACACATTGATATTGCGGGCGAGTGGCGGCCGATCGTGGTGCGGTCTAGAAAGACCTCGAGATACGGTTGTGGTATTTTTGGTATGTGGGTCTTAGTAGTCGGCTATGCCTTCGTACTTGACGTGCGGTTTTATTGTGATAACTTTGAGGCGTGAGTCACGACTTGACATATTTGCTTATTTATTGTGAGCGTATTTTGGTTATCATACATGTCTCTGCTTTATATAGACTACTATGATTTCATTCTGATGTTATTTTGATTTCACATACTTGGTACTGTTGTCTTGACCTCGCCCGGAAGTGCGTTCATCTGCAGTAAAGGTACACCGATCGTTGATCCTAGCTCTCGAGTCCGCGATTTGACGTTTGGGAAGCTCCGTTTCTCGGAGGCTTATCGATGGTATAGTCCCTGTCGTCGTAAGTGTTTACATTCGGGGTTTGGCGGGGCCTGTCCGCCATTGTTGTCGTATCATTCTTAGAGTGCATGAATCTTGTTGTGGGCGGGGTTTGTAAAAAGGATTAAAGCTGCTCATGTTGAAAGAGTTGTTATTTATATATATCTTGAAGGTAACCGTTTTTGGTTAGCTTTATGCCTTATTTCATGTCTTATTACACGGTTTCATGTATTGTCTTTATGTTCGTGATTACTACGATGTATGGCTACTTGGGTGCGGGGTAAGGCACGATCCACGGGCGGGTTCGTCGTGACAAAAGTGGTATCGAGCGATTAATCCTCGGAAAGTGTCT
Source organism: Przewalskia tangutica (assembly GCA_029844215.1). Classification (NCBI taxonomy): domain Eukaryota; kingdom Viridiplantae; phylum Streptophyta; class Magnoliopsida; order Solanales; family Solanaceae; genus Przewalskia; species Przewalskia tangutica. Next base: position 77,615,297 of record CM056734.1, read on the forward strand.
ACGAGCCGTATCGATGAAGTCTTGATTATCGGTGTGTTGTGCACCACACCAATAATCGAGGAGGCTATAGGATATTTAGGATTGGTTTCTATTCTTCTCACTCACGAGATCTTGCCTTAGAAGGCGTGTTGTAAGTTGGACCCTCTAACGTATTTCTTTCCACTGCTATGCCTCGCGTAGGGCAACCGGGCCGGGAGGCAAGGCGGCGAGGAGGCTGCGAGTAGAGTTCAGAGGGTTGTGAGGGCACAGGCCCAATCATTACTTAGGGTAATGCTTCATTCGGGGATTTTCTGCGACGTCACTAGCCCCAGCAGAGTTTAGCGCGGCGGCGGCAGTTCCTACTGCGGCCATGATATTTGAACCTTGATCCGCGGCCAGAGCGGTGAATATAGATTGCAAAGAGGCAACCACTGTTACTAGCCATGGATATGGCTGCAAAGAGTATCTACCGATGTACGCGAGTCTTGATGACTACCTAAGAAAGGGTTGTGCAAAGTAATTCTTGATTGGGCTTGAGCATGGCACGTATGCGGGCTTATGCGTAGCGGTAGAAAGCGTAGAGATCAACGGGTTAACGAGGCGAGAAGAGGGCGAGCGGCAAGGTCCTTTGGTAAACTTTGGCGAGTCACCGCGGCCAGATTAGATTATGCACCTCACTTGGTGCAGTGGTCTTCCCGCAATTTGGGGCGTTAGGGTGTGCGAGAGTTGGTCGAGAACTCGGGGCTTAGGTTCCACGGTGTGAGACGTCATTCGGGAATGTCGTCTTTTAGTTAACTTGTTGTACCTCGACCGTCGGTCGATGTCGATGGAGTGTCGCGTAGGAGGACTTAGCCTTCGAGGATCGGTGGGTAGTTCGTCATCTTCCTTAGCTATGAGCCTACGTGGCGAGTTTGATTAGAACGACTAAGGAGTGAAGCGATGAATATAGATATATCTTTAACCCTCTAGAGATCAGTATGTGTGATAAGGTGAGTATACCTTAAGTGCTATGTTCTGATAGCAGTGTGTTAGTCGTGATTAGATCATGGTTGTTTAACCGAGTAAGATTTTGGGGGTTAGAGAAGGTGTGAGCCTTAGAGCTTTTTACGTAAAGACCTTAGAGGTGAGGTCATCTCGAGAAAAGGTGTAGTGTTATGTTTGACCCTTATCGGAAGTGCATAGTGCACGTGAGTTATGATGGGATAGGTCCCTAGTAGTGTGGAATGAAAGGGGGTAGTTGAGCTAAGAAGACCGCTAGGTTTTCGAAACGTGATTAGTGAGATTGCTCCGGATCGGGGATCTAGTATTGTGCGCATTGTCGGGAAGGGTTGAGGCTACGTGCGGGTCAACCCGCGGCATGTTTGGTGGTGGGGTCTGGTTGTGGTGGTCCCGCCTTGTGATAGGGTCACGAGGTGTTAGGCCCAGTTTAGTTGACCAGCGTCTGAGTTCGTGGATACGTTCGACCGATGGTTGGGCGATGGGGCAGCCCATCGTGTTCTTGATCGGGGCCGTTTACTCGGTGTGTTGAGTTATCCGAAAAGTTGTAAGGCTGCAGGTGCCTACCTTCACCTTATGGCGACGGTGGAGCCAGTGCGGCTGTTTTTGTTTCGGAAGTTGTACCAAACATGTGTTAAGAACTCAGGTGAGTCTCAGAATCGCATTCGCCCTCGGGCCAGTGCTTGGATTTCAGGGATAGTTGTGGGGATTGTTGTCTCCTGTGGAGGGAGTGTTTAAGCTACCAATTCGGTGTTCGGATGTCACCTTTTGAAGCCTTGTAGGGCGGAAGTGTAAAGTTGCGGTCGATTGGTTCGATGTTGGCAAGTTGAGCGATTGGTTGAGCTTGTTCCGGTGACGTGGATAGTGAAGCTTGTCTAGAAAAAGTTACAGCGGCTCGGAGGAATCGTGCGGATAATCGGCGGCGGCGCTTAGAGTTCGAGTTGACGGTCGGTCTTCTTGAAAGTACCACCGGACGAGTGTGGCGAGCTTTGGAAAGCAGAGAAACTTAGCGAGTTACTTTGGGCCTTTTTGAGTTCATGTGAGAATAGGCGGGTTGCCTATATGTTAGCATTTGCCGTCCGAAGCGTAGGAAGCGGTCGTCGGTCTTCGTATTGTTATGTTCGTGAAAGTATCGAAGATCCATGCAGAATGTTCGATAAATGATGCCACGTTAAGAGATAGTAACCGAGTTTTGGAAACTAAAGCGATGTCGAAATGTGGTAAGAGTTCGAGTGTCTGGCGGCTTGATGATCGCGTGCGGCCGGTACCATTTGTTGGGTCGTCGGAGCAAGGCTCGCGACAAAGTGACAAAGTGGTATCATTTTGGTGATGTTAGAGGTGTTTCCTCGTGGACTTGGATGTAAGTTTTTTTGTGCGCGGGTGTTTCTGTGGCCAGGTGTGGCAGGATTGTGCTCGTAAGTATAGTAGGGACTGGCGCACGTTTGTTTTGAGACTTAGAAGGAACATTCGGGACGAATGTTTCTAAGAGGAGAATGTTATACCGTACTTCGGTATATGCGTAAGGGCGTGCGTAGAAAATTTGAAACTTGTAGTAGGCTTGGCGATTTAATTTTGTGCACAACACGGTTAGAGTCGTTTTTAGTGAAAGCGTTTTCCACGACTTTCGTAGGGAATTTCCGGCTATGTCATTTTTAATTTTTGCGGATTTTTAGAGGCGAAGCGTGTTGGACCAACAAGAGGCGCCACTTGGCACCTCTCATTGGTGGACTTCAAATCGTCCGTTTGGACGAAATGGACAAGGTAAGGCACGTTTTTGTGCCTTGACAAAGTCAAGGGTAGGTAGGATATTTGTGTTTGGTAAATCCTAGCCTACACTTGCCTAACACATGGATTGATCTTGGCCATTGGTTGGCCAAGGCTTGTGCTATAAATACCCATCCCTTTGAAGACTTATTCATCCATTCCTAAATGTTTCTAAGTGTTAAATCTTCTCTCTCCCCTTGTGTTGAGTTCGGCCAAGAGGCCTCCCTCTCTGAGGCCTTGGCGAAATACACCCACTCTCTAGTAGTGTGGCGTAGGGTACCCACTATCTAGTTGCTTTAGTATAATACCCCCACTTTGTGGTGTAGAAATACTCTCAAAAGTATTGTTATAATGCCCAAATTACCTTAGTAGTATACCTTGTTGTATTCTAAGGTTATACCTATCTGAAAGCCGTAAATACTATTATACTTCCGTCGGTCACAAACCGAAACCCTAGGAAAATCTCCATAGTCGTTGGAGTATTGTGTTGAAGTTGGTTAGAACTTCTAAGGTTGGTTTAGAGCGGTTTGGAGCGCTCGTAGTTGGAGCTAAACGATTGCCCATGATCGACTTTAACTAGGATAATTATGGGCTTATCGAGGTAATTATCTTGTCCATCTATTGTAATTGGAAATTACATATTGTTAGAATATATAGTTGAAGTATACTATATATAGAACGAGCGTAGTTATCGTGATGTCTTTTGACTTAAGCTGAATAATACTTACAGCGATGTCTTGCGACTTAAGCTGAATTTAAAGAAGAATCTTGAGCAGTAATTACATAGGGTGTATTCTGATGAACTTGTGTAGTAGTGCGTGGAGTAGAATTGTGCCGTTAGGGTTAGGCGTATAACCCCACTTGGTTGGCTTGGTGGCGGCCTCGATAGAGGAGGAGATTTCTGTTTGTTGCGGGAGAGTCTTCTTAGAATTTTTGGTAGAATGTTCTCTGATGAGATCTAAATGTTAATAAGCGCCTTGTGGCCTTATAGGTTGAAGTACTACGTGTGGCGCGATCTACTTGGCTTAGGAGTAGCCGACGGTTGGAAGTACTTGGGCGTTTTGCTATTAGTCGATACTCGTCGCGAGGTATGTGAACCTCTTCCTATCTCTTACAGCATGATATGTGTGAACTATGTAGTCGGTGAGCGTACATGTGCTAGATGTATTTGATTGGTTTAAAACATAAAGTGTTATAACGGCTTTATGGGAGTTAGTTATAACGACTTTATGTTGGTAAGAAAATACTTGTGGTCTTTAAAAGGTAACTGATTTGAACTATAACTGGCTTGTTATGTGTTAGTAAAGAACTTGAAGTATTTCAAAAGATTTTTGAATCATTTTGAAAGAAGAAGTAATAATTGGTTTTTGCAAAACTTAAGAGTTATACTAGCTTTATGGGAAGTTAGGTATAACGGCTTAAGAATGTTTCTTGATTTGAAATCAGAATGTGTATCGACAAACCACTGCAGCGTTAATAAAAGGAAATGTTTTGACTAGTTAAGTATTATTAAAACCAGTAGAAACTTCCATCTGCATATGTCACGACCCGATTCCGGCCCGTGACTGGTGCCTTACCCCGGGCACCCTAGTGATACAACATCAGAGTAATCAGCGGAACATAAAACGATACAAGACATATTATGAAATATTAAACAATAATCTGAGAAAAACTTGCCTTTCGGCATAAATGTAAATAACAACTTTTTCAACATGAACAGTTTAATCCTTTTTACAAACCACCTTACAAGCGATTACTCTGAGACCTCTACGAATGATATGACAACAACGGCGGGCGGGGCCGTCATACCACTGAATGTAGCACTACAACAAGGGGACTATACGAACAAGCCTCGGAGAAGCGGAGCTTTCCCAAGCGCTGTGACCTAAGGCGAGGATCAACGGGTGTACGCTTTACTGCGGCGTGAAGCGGCCCCGAAGGAGAGTCGATCTGGCAGTGCAGTATGTGGCCCGAAAATCTGTAAATGAAATCATAGCAGTCTATATAAAGCAGGAGACATGTATGATAACAAAACTACAGTTCACAATAAACAAGCAGTCATATCAAGTCAGGGACTCACGCCCTCAAGTCATCACTCAAATATAACAATGGGTCTCACGCCCACAATATCAATCATGCGTGGAATACCTTACGCCGGCTGTGCGTTTATGATATAAAAGCACCAAGGAACACACATGAACACGGGTCCCACGTGCCGTAATGAAAGCGTCTGGGGGTAAGTGCGAAGGCATAGCCGACTACTAACACCCAGTACCAACAAGGTCATGAATCGTATCATAAGATCTGTCTAGACCGTCGCATGATCAAAGCGGCCACTTTCCGCAGATATCAAATGTGCGCGTCTAGCCACAGAACTTTCGCGACTCCGCGTAGGCCAATCTCATCGGCCCGCGTGAGGTATTCCGCATCGGTAGCTACTCCGGCGTAAATCACGGACTCGCATCGCGTAGCGCCACATGACCGCATGACCATAAAGGCGCGCACTAACACGGAACTCGTAGCTCGCGTAGGCCCCGGACCGCGTAGGTATTCTCGAATCATGGTCCCGCACCGCGAGTCTACCCGCGTCGGAGGCGGCTTAACCCGGAAACACGGTGAGTGGTATAATACCAACATAACGGTTTATCGTTTAAACATCATAAGCACAATCGAGGAAAATCCCTTTACACAAACATCACAGAATACTAACACACGTAGCATCCTAATATGATTACTTATCAAATCAACACGAAGGTATTACAAGGCTATCACAAACCAACACAATCCAGTTATACACACAAGGTACATTCTATTGTATGATTAACAAGATCGAGTATCTATTCTCAAAGTACTTCATACATTATCTTTTAAAAGATACGTTGCTTTCACATAAGTCACACAATACCCGTAGTATAAAATAGAGTGACTGTCTTTTTAAATAAACCAAAACACTTACCTTTGTAAAATCGAGTAACAACATTATTTTCCAAACGTCCAAGTTTGCCTAATTTCAAATGTTCACGTTTCTTATTTTAGAAAGGTTTCGTAGTTCATAGTCTTATTCATTTAAGAATATAATTCTCTTTTAAACAATCTGAGAAACATAAGTCTTATATGTGAGTAGGATATTCTTGTTTATAACAATCTTATTACAGCAGCCGTGATCTAAGAAATATCATTTTGTCTCATCTTAGCTTCTATGCAGATGGAAGTTTCTCTTGGTTTTAATAATACTTAATTAGTCAAAACATTTCCTTTTATTAACGCTGCGATGGTTTGTCGATACATTCGATTTCGAAATCGATAAAACATTCTTAAGCGTTATACCTAACTTCCCATAAAGCTAGTATAACTCTTAAGTTTTCAAAAACCAAGTATTACTTCTTCTTTCAAAATGATTCAAAAATCTTTTGAAATACTTCAAGTTCTTTATTAACACATAACAAGCCAGTTATAGTTCAAATCAGTTACCTTTTAAAGACCAAGTATTTTCTTACCAACATAAAGTAGGTATAACCAACTTCCCATAAAGCGTTATAACACTTTATGTTTTAAACCAATCAAATACGTTTAGCACGTATGCGTCTCTGGTACTACATAGTTCACACATATCATGCTAGAAGAGATAGGAAGAGGTTCACATACCTCGCGACGAGTATCGACTAATAGCAAAGCGCTCAAGTACTTCCAACCGTCGGCTACTCCTTGCCCAGTAGATCGCGCCACCCTTAGTACTTCAACCTATAAGGCCACAAGGCGCTTATTAACATTTAGATCTCATCGTAGAACATTCTACCGAAAATTCGGCGCCTCCCCATGGCAGCGTAAATCTCTCCTCTATCGAGGCTGCCAAGCCAACCGGGGTTATCGTCTAACCTAACAGTACAATTCTACTCCACGGTACTACTACAAGTCTCATGTCTGACCCTATGTAATTCTGATTCGGTATTCTTCTTTAAATTCAGCTTAAGTCGCAAGACATTGCCGTAAGTATTATTCAGGCTTAAGTCAAAAGACATTGCCGATAACTACGTTCAGTTCTATATATAGTATACTTCAACTATATATTCTAACAAAATGTAATTTCCAATTACAATAGAGGGACAAGATAATTACCTCGATAAGCCCATAATTATCCTAGTTAAAGTCGATCCTGGGCAATCGTTTAGCTCGACTCGAAGCGCTCGACCGCTCTAAACCACCCTTAGAAGTTCTAACCAACTTCTACACAATACTCCAACGGACTATGGAGATTTCCTAGGGTTTTGGTTTTGTGACTGACGGAAGTATAATAGTATTTATGGGCATTTTCGTATAGGTATAACCTTAGAATACAACAAGGTATACGGCTAAGGTAATTTGGGCATTATAACAATACTTTTGAGAGTATTTCTACACCACAAAGGGGGTATTATCACAGTAACTAGGCTAGGGGTACCCCACGGCCACACTACTAGGAGGCGCTACTCTCGGCCAAGGGGCCTCACGAAATGGGGAGGAGTTCTCAAGACTTAGAGATTTTTTTGGATGAAGAAGTCTTGAAGGAAGGGGTATTTATAGGTCAAGTGAAGGCGACGATGGCCAAGATCTTGACAAGTGCAAGAGCAAGTGTAGGGCCAAGATTCACGTGTGTCCGACCAACTAACACACAAAATATCCTACCAACTACACCTCTCCATTTCGTCCAATCAGAGCCCTTACGTCCGATAGGAGGGTGCCAAGTGGCGCCCTCTTGTTGGCCCAACTCGTTCGTCTCTCGGAAAAATCCAAAAATTAAAAATGACATGGCGGAAATTCCCCTACGAAAGGCGTGAAAGCGTTTAGTCGAAAAAGCGACTCTAAACGGGTGTTGTGAACAAAATTAATTGCCAAGCCTTAGTACAAGTTTCAAATTTTCTCGTGCGTCCTTACGCATACTCTGAAAATACGGTATAACATTCTCCCTCTTAGAAACATTCGTCGAATGTTCCTTCTAAGTCTCAAAACAAGCGGCGCCCGAGATAGTCTTCACTACTATACTTACGAGAACAATCCTGCCACAGCTGGCCACAGAAGCACCTGCGTAAATACTTACATCAAAGTCCACGAGGAAACACCTCTAATCATCACCACAAAACACTCTCACCGGGTCTAAAATATACTTCCTTCGCCTTCTTTACAAAAGAAATGATCACATCTATGCCCGCCATACATGCTCGCTTCTCTTTTACTCGTCGTAGATACCACTTTGTCACTTTGCACGAGGCATTAACCTTCTCAGCGACCCAACAAATGGTACCACTTTTGTCACTTTGTCGCGAGCCTTGCTCGGCGACCCAACAAATGGTACCGGTGCTTGCGACCCACGAGGTGTCGTACACTCGAACTCTTACCATATTCGTCGGCGGTTTCCAAGACTGGGGTTACTATCTCTAACGTGGTCATCATTAGCGGGAACACTCGGATGGGTTCTCCGATACTTTCCGATCATAACAATACGAAGGCCGGACGTCTTGCCTCCTAAGTCGGACGGCAAAAGCTATCATATAGGCAACTGGCCTATCCTTCACATGAACTCAAAGGGCCCAGTAACACGGGCTAAGTTCCTCTGTTATACCAAAACTCGTCACACCACAACCACGATCTGCTGGAACAAGCTGAACCAATTATGCGAACGCGCCAACATCGAACCAATCGGCCAAGCAACTTACACTTCCGCCCACAAGGCTTCGTAAGGCGATATCAGAACACCGAAATGGTAGCTTAAACACTTCCTCCAGAGACAACAATCCCAGCGACTACCTCAAAATACACACCGCCCGGCAGGGCGAATGCGATCGAGACTGCTGAGTTCCTAACCTTGCACAGCAAAACCTCCAAAAAAAGCGGTAGTAACACAGGCTCCACTGTCTGTCGTAAGGTGTTGGTAGGCCCCTCATGCAGCCCTACATCCTTTACGATAACTCAACACAGTAGAGTAAGCGGTCTGGCCAGAAGAACACGATGGGCTGCCCGTCGGCCCGACCAGCGGTCGAGCGCGTCCACGAACTCGTTGTTGGTTAACTAAACTTGGGCCTAACATCCTCACAACCCTAACACAAGGCGGGACCACACGGCTGACCCCATCACCAAACCTACCGCGGGTTGACCGCAACGTGGTCTCAACCCGACGGCGCGCACAATACTAGCTCCGATCCGAACAATCTCACTAATCACGTTTGAAAACCTAGCGGTCTTCTTAGCTCAACTACCCCTTTCATTCCACACTACTAGGGACCTATCCCAACATAACTCACGTGCACTATGCACTTAGATAAAGTCAAACATAACACTACACCATTTCTCGAGATGGCCTGCCTCTAAGGTCTTTACGTAAAGCTCTAAGGCTCACACCTTCTATCCCCCAATCTTACTCGGTTAAACAACCATGATCTAATCACGACTAACACCCGCTATCGAACATAGCACTTAAGGTATACTCACCTTATCACATCACGATCTCTAGAGGGTTAAAGATATATCTATATCTCTTCTTCACTCCAGTCGTTCTAATCAAACACGCCAGTAGGCGCATGCTAAGGAAGGTGACGAACTACCCACCGATCCTGAAGGCTAAGTCCTCCTACAAGGACACCCATCGACATCGAGGCCGGCGGTCGTAGTACAACAAGTACCAACTAAAAAGCGACATTTCCGGAATGACGTCATCCAATGAGCGGAAGCCACAGAGTTCGACCAAATCCTGCACCCGAGCGTCACGAAATGCGGAAGACCACTGCGCGGCGGAGGTGCATATCTAATCTTGGTGAGGCGACTCGCCTCGAAAGTTACTAAAGGACCTTGCTCTGGCCTCTCCTGTCCTTTGTTAACGTAAATCTCTACGTTTCTTGGCTGCTGCGCATAAGCGTACAGGCCATGCCAAGCCTAATCAAGAATTACTCTTGCACAACCCTCTCTTAGATAGTCATCAAGACCCGTGGTACATCGGTATACTCTCTGGTAGCCACATCCATAGCTAGTAACAGGGTCGTCTTCTTTGCACTCTATATTCACTGTTCCCGGTCGTGGAACTGAAGGTTCAAATATCATGGCCGCAGTGGGACTGCCGCTGCCGTGCCAAACTCTGCTGGGGCTAGTGACGTCGCAAAACTCCCCGAATGAAGCACTACCCTATGTAATGATTGGGCCTGTGCCCTCGCCACCCTCTGAACTCTACTCGCGACTCCGCCTTGCGCGCCTCGTGAGCCGGGTTGCCTACGCGGAGGCATAGCGGTAAGGAAAGAAATACGTTAGAGGTCCAACTTACAACACCGCTCTAAGGCACGATCTCGAGTGAGAAGAATAGAAACCAATCCTAAATATCCTATAGCCTCACGATTATTGGTGTGGTGCACAACACACCGATAATCAAGACTCTCTTGAATACGATGCGTAGACACTTTCAGAGGATTAAGCGCTCACGATACCACTTTTGTCACGACCGATTCCGGCCGTGATCGTGCCTTACCGGGCACCCTAGTGATACAACATCGAGTGTCACGGAACATAAAGCGATACAAGACATATTATGAAATATGAAACAATAATATGAGAAAAACTTGCCTTTCGGCATAAATGTAAATAACAAATTTTTCAACATGAACAGTTTAATCCTTTTTACAAACCCTGCCCACAACAGTACTACATACCTCTACGAATGATATGACAACAACGGGGCGGGGCCGTCATACCCACGAATGGCACCTGACAACGGGGACTATACGAACAAGCCTCGGAAAGCGGAGCTTTCCCAGCTGACTGTGACCACTAGGCGAGGATCAACGGCGGTGTACCTTTACTGCGGCGTGAGCGGCCCGAAGGTCGATCTGGCAGTGCAGAGTATGTGAATCGAAAATCGTAAATGAAATCATAGCGATCTATATAAAGCGGGAGACATGTATGATAACAAAACTACGATTCACAATAAACAAGCGATCATATCAAGTCGGGGACTCACGCCTCAAGTCATCACTCAAATATAACAATGGGTCTCACGCCCACAATATCAATCATGCGTGGAATACCTTCTCGCCGCTGCCGTTTATGATATAAAAGCACCAAGGAACACACATGAACACCAGGTCCCACCTGTGCCATAATGAAAACGTACAGGGTAAGTACGAAGGCATAGCCGACTACTAACACCCACAGTACCAACAAGGTCATGAACTGTATCATAAGATCTGTTTAGACCGTCACATGATCAAAGCTGGCCACTTGCCCGCAGTATCAAATGTGCGCGTCTAGCCACGAACTTTCGCGACTCGCGTAGGCCAATCTCATCGGCCGCGTGAGGTATTCCCGCATCGAGGGTAGCTACTCCCAAAATCCCCGACTCGCGATCCGCGTAGCCACATAGACCGCATGACCATAAAGGCGCGCTAACACCGGAACTCTCGTAGCTCGCGCGGCCCCAGACCCGCGTGAGGTATTCTCGAATCATGGTCCTGCACACGCTGAGTCTACCCCGCGGAGGCGGCTTAACCGGAAACCACGGTGAGTGGTATAATACCAACATAACGGTTTATCGTTTAAACATCATAAGCACAATCAAGGAAAATCCCTTTACACAAACATCACGAATACTAACACACGTAGCATCCTAATATGATTACTTATCAAATCAACACGAAGGTATTACAAGGCTATCACAAACCAACACAATCCAGATTATACGCCTGAGGTACATTCTATTGTATGATTAACAAGATCGAGTATCTATTCTCAAAGTACTTCATACATTATCTTTTAAAAGATACGTTGCTTTCACATAAGTCACACAATACCGTAGTATAAAATAGAGTATCTGTCTTTTAAATAAACCAAAACACTTACCTTTGTAAAATCGAGTAACAACATTATTTTCCAAGCGTCAAGTTTGCCTAATTTCAAATGTTCACGTTTCTTATTTTAGAAAGGTTTAGTAGTTCATAGTCTTATTCATTTAAGAATATAATTCTCTTTTAAACAATCAGAAACATAAGTCTTATATGTGAGTAGGATATTCTTGTTTATAACAATCTTATTACAGTAGTGATCTAAGAAATATCATTTTGTCTCATCTTAGCTTATGCGGATGGAAGTTTCTCTGGTTTTAATAATACTTAATTAGTCAAAACATTTCCTTTTATTAACGCTGCGGTGGTTTGTCGATACATTCGATTTCCAAATCGAGAAAACATTCTTAAGCCGTTATACCTAACTTCCCATAAAGCTAGTATAACTCTTAAGTTTTTCAAAAACCAAGTATTACTTCTTCTTTCAAAATGATTCAAAAATCTTTTGAAATACTTCAAGTTCTTTATTAACACATAACAAGCCAGTTATAGTTCAAATCAATTACCTTTTAAAGACCACAAGTATTTTCTTACCAACATAAAGTCATATAACTAACTTCCCATAAAGCCGGTATAACACTTTATGTTTTAAACCAATCCAAGACATTTAGCACATGTCCGTCTACCGTACTACATAGTTCACACATATCATGCTAGACGAGATAGGAAGAGGTTCACAGACCTCGCGACGAGTATCGACTAATAGCAAAACGCTCAAAGTACTTCCAACCGTCGGCTCCTAAGCCAAGTAGAGCGCGCCACCCATAGTACTTCAACCTATAACGCCACAAGGCGGTTATTAACATTTAGAACCAATCTTTGAACATTCTACCGAAAATTGGCGGCACCTCCCACATGGCAGCGTAAATCTCTCTCTATCGGTAGGCTGCACTTGACCAACTGGGGTTATCGCCTAACCTAACTGTACAATTCTACTCCACGGTACTACTACACAAGTCTCTTGTAATACACCCTATGTAATTACGATTCGGTATTCTTCTTTAAATTCGGGCTTAAGTCGCAAAGACATTTGTAAGTATTATTCAGCTTAAGTCAAAAGACATTGCCGATAACTACGTTCAGTTCTATATATAGTATACTTCAACTATATATTCTAACAAAATGTAATTTCCAATTACAATAGAGGGACAAGATAATTACCTCGATAAGCCCATAATTATCCTAGTTAAAGTCGATCCAGGCAATCGCTTAGCTCAACTCAGCGCTCAACCCGCTCTAAACCACCCTTAGAAGTTCTAACCAACTTCTACACAATACTCCAACGGACTATGGAGATTTCCTAGGGTTTTGGTTTTGTGACTGACGGAAGTATAATAGTATTTATGGGCATTTTCGTATAGGTATAACCTTAGAATACAACAAGGTATATGACTAAGGTAATTTGGGCATTATAACAATACTTTTGAGAGTATTTCTACACCACAAAGGGGGGGTATTATACGAAAGTAACTAGTCTAGGGGTACCCACGCCACTACTGTAGGAGGCGGGGGCGCTACTCTCGGCGAGGGCCTCACGAAATGGGGAGGAGTTCTCAAGACTTAGAGATTTTTTTTTGGATGAAGAAGTCTTCGAAGGGAAGGGGTATTTATAGGTCAAGTGAAGGCCAACCAATGGCCAAGATCTTGACAAGTGCAAGGCAAGTGTAGGGCCAAGATTCACCCATGTGTCCTTGACCAACTAACACACAAAATATCCTACCAACTACACCTCTCCATTTCGTCCAATCCGAGCCCTTACGTCCGCCAATGGGAGGGTGCCAAGTGGCGCCCTCTTGTTGGCCCAACTCGTTTCGTCTCTCGGAAAAATCCGCAAAAATTAAAAATGACATAGCGGAAATTCCCCTACGAAGTCGTGAAAACGTTTCGTCGAAAAACGACTCTAAACGGGTGTTGTGAACAAAATTAATTCGGCCAAGCCTTAGTACAAGTTTCAAATTTTCTACGTACGTCCTTACGTACATACTCTGAAAATACGGGGTATAACAGCATAGAAGCTAAGATGAGACAAAATGATATTTCCTAGATCATGGCTGCTGTAATAAGACTGTTATAAACAAGAATATCCTACTCACATATAAGACTTATGTTTCTCAGATAGTTAAAAGAGAATTGTATTCTTAACTGAATAAGACTATGAACTACGAAACCCTTCTAAAATAAGAAACTTGAACATTGGAAAAGAAGGTTGCTACTTGATTTTACAAAGAGAAGTAATTGATTTACTTTAAAAAGATAATCACTCTATTTTCATATACTACAGGTATTGTGTGGTTTTTGTGAAGTAACGTATCTTTTAAAGATTTAATGTATGAAGTACTTTGGGGATAGGTACCCGAACTTGTTAGTAGAAAGTACCTTGTGTGAATAACTTGAATGTATTGGTTTGTGGTAGCCTCGTAATACTTTCTTGTTGATTTGATAAGTAAGCATGTTAGGATGCTATGTGTGTTAGTATCTTGTGATTATTGTGTAAGGGGGTCACTCTTGTTGTGCTTACGTTGTCAAACGTTAAGCGTTATCTTGTTATTGTATCACATACCCTTGACTTGTTATACCGGGCTTGCCACCACCGCGATGCGGTCTATACGGCCTATGCAGATCCTTGCGACTACGCGAGTCGCGGTAGCTCAAGATTGATCATTCGGTGTTTAGCCCGATGCGGGATTCCCTATGCGGTCTGCTGAGACTATGCGGTCTTTTGAGACTATGCGGGCTGCGGAGCCTAGGCGGATACCGAGGTTGGTCGCCGATGCGGGGTATACCTTAGGCGATGCAGGACCATGATTCGAGGAATACCTCATGCGGGTGCTGGGTGACCTATGCGGGCTGCGAGAGTTCGAGGATAGACGCGCATTGATATTGCGGGCGAGTGGCGGCCGATCATGTGGTGCGGTCTAGAAAGACCTCGAGATACGATTTGTGGTATTTTTGGTGCGTGGGTCTTAGTAGTCGGCTATGCCTTCGCACTTGACCCGCACGGTTTTATTGTGATAACTTTGAGGCGTGAGTCACGACTTGACATATCGCTTATTTATTGTGAAATGTATTTTGGTTATCATACATGTCTCCGCTTTATATAGACTACTATGATTTCATTCTGATTTATTTTGATTTCACATACTTGGTACCTATTATCAGACCTCGCTTGGCTGCGTTCATCCGCAGTAAAGGTACACCGATCGTTGATCCTAGCTCTCGGTCACGATTTGGCGTTTGGGAAGCTCCGTTTCTCGGAGGCTTATCGGTGGTATAGTCCTCGTCGTCGTAAGTGTTTACATTCAGGGGTTTGGCGGGGCCCTGTCCCGCCATTGTTGTCGTATCATTCTTAGAGGTCTGTAGTACTGTTGTGGGCAGGGTTTGTAAAAAGGATTAAATTGTTCATGTTGAAAGAGTTGTTATGTATATATATCGAAGGTAACCGTTTTAGTTAGCTTTATGCTTATTTCACCGCCTTATTACAATCGTTTCATGTATTGTCTTTATGTTCCGCTGATTACTCTGATGTATGGCTACTTGGGTGCCCGGGGTAAGGCACCAGTCACGGGCCCGGGTTCGGGTCGTGACAGTTGTAGTACTTGGAGCATTTTGCTAATTGTCGATAATCGTCGCGAGGTATGTGAACCTCTTCCTATCTTTTCTAGCATGATTGTTGTGAACTATGTAGTACGGTAGACGTACATGTGCTAAGTGAATTGGTTGGTTTAAAACATAAAGTGTTATAATAGCTTTATGAGAAGTTAGTTATAACGACTTTATGTAGGTAAAAAATGATTTATTGATTTTAGAAGTTAAGAGACTTGATCTTGAAAGATAAGAGACTTGACTTATAAATGACTTGATAGGAAATATTAAGGACTTGGTTTGTGTTAAACAGTTGTGAAACCGCTTTTATGAGAAATGGGTATTTGGTCTTTAAAAGGAACTTGATTTCTAAAAGAAAAGAGACTTGAGGAATTGAAGAGTTTTTGGTTTAAAAGAGAGACATGGTTTTGTCTTAAATTGGTTTAAAACATAAAGTGTTATAACAGCTTTATGGGAAGTTAGTTATAACGACTTTATGAAAGCAAAAGAATGGTTTTATCATTGGTTTTAAAATGGTAACTTGATTTAAGTATAGGTTACTTGTTTTGAAAAGAGTAAGTATTTGAGTTTTAAAGTATACTTGATGTTGTTTTAAAAGGAAGGCACTTGGTTTAAAAAGTATAGAGTACTTGATTTTAAAAGTCTTGTAAAGGTTTTTACGAAAGTAAAGTAATTTGGTTTGAAAAGGAAATGTGTTTTTGATACTACGAGTATTAGTATCTTTTACGTAAAAAGAGGTCTTTTTGAAAGAATGAAGGTGGGTATTATTTTGGGTTTGAAACCCGTATCGTTGACATAAAATGAAAGTACCTTGAGTTGTGTGTAACTTGCCTATGTTTGCGTGTGATAGCCTTGTTGTGCCAGTATTGTATTTTTATACCACCGCGTCTCTCAATGGAGGGCCGGTTGATTTGTTATGATCTTACTTGGACGTACCGGCAGTGACGGAGGATTCCACGGGTGCGCTCCTGTTGATAGCGTTATTCCATGGACTAGCTCTCCATGAGGTTTCCGATTCGGCCTTGGTATCCGTGGTTGGCTTTCGTACTTGCCCGCCTCGTGGCTGATTCGGCCTTGGTACAGTAGTTAGCCTTGCTTGCCCATTCGGTTTAGTGGCGAAGTCTCGTGACACGACGCAGTACCAGTAGTTAGCCGTACTTGCCCGGATCGACTCGTGACACGGCCTTGGTACCTGGTAGTCGGCTTTCGTACTTGCCCCGTGTCAGCTTCGTGGTTTGGTTACATAGTATTGTTAGTACGGCTTTGGTATCTGGTAGTTGGCTTTCGTACTTGCCCCGGTCAGTTGATGATGCGGCTTTGGTATCCGTAGTTAGCCGTACTTGCCGTCAGTTTTTATGACACAGGTGGGACCTGGTGTTTATGTGTACTTCTTGGTGTTATTATATCATAGACTGCCGGCAGTGAGGAAGGTATTCCACGGGCATGATTGATGTTATGGGCGTGAGACCCATAGTTATAATTGAGTAATGACTTTGAGGGCGTGAGTCCCTGACTTGATGTGACTTCTTACATATTATGTACTGTAGTTTGGTTATCATATATATCTCATGTTTTATATAGACTACTATGATTTCATTTACAGTATTTTCAGTTTCACATACTTGGTACCTATTATCGACCTCTCGTGGGCTGCGTTCATCCGCATGGTAAGTACATCGGTTGTGGATCCTCGCTCATAGGATCACAGTTCAGCGTTTTGGGAAGCTCCGTTTCTCCGGAGGCTCATCTTTGGTATAGTCCCCTGTCAATGTAGTTACTTGTACATTCAGGGGTATGGCGGGGCCCTGTCCCGTCATAGTTATGGTTACATTCTTAGAAGTGCAGTAATCTTGTTGTGGGCAGGGTTTGTAAAAGGATTTAACTGTTCAGGTAGATATATATATATATATATTCAGGAAGGTGACCATTTTGGTTAGCCTGTTTCTCATTTTGTCTTGATTCATGCTTAAGTTTTTATTTCCGCTGATTTTCTCTGATGTTGTATCACTAGGGTGCCCGGGGTAAGGCACCAGTCACGGGCCCGGGGTCGGGTCGTGACAAAAGTGGTATCAGAGCAGTTAATCCTCAGAAAGTGTCTACAGACCGTGTCTAGTAGAGCCTTGATTATGGGTGTGTTGTGCACCACATCTATAATCAGAAGGCTACAGGATATTTAGGATTGGTTTCCATTCTTCTCACTCTGAGATCGTGCCTTAGAGCTGTGTTATAAGTTGGACTACCTCGGACGTACTCGTATGTACCAGTTATGCCTCTACGCAAGGCAACCAGAGCCCAGAAGGGAAAGGCAGCCGAGGGAGCTGCGAGTAGAGCACAAGGGTTACCAGGGCACGGGCCCAGTCATTATCTGAGACAACACTTCATTCGGGGAGTTTTGCGACGCCGCTAGCCCAAGAAGAGTTTAGAGCAGTAGCAGTAGCTACTGAGACCACGATACCTGAGCCTCTAGTCCCACGGCCAGGAGCCGAGGATATGAGTTCAAGGAGATGGCCCAGTTACTAGTAGGCTGGTGGCTGGGAATGAGGACGGACAGGAGCCGGTGGTTCCGGCAGTACCGGTGATTCACCCTAGATCCGATAGTCTGAGACTTCGGGATTTCTTGAGTTGCAGTTCGCCAGAGTTCTATGGATAGAGAGCTGAGGATGATCCTCAGGGTGTCGTGCTAATTTGGGATATTTCTTATACTTGCGGCCGTCAGGGCCATGTGATGGGAGGATGTCCAAGTAGGAGGGATACAAGAGGGATGACGCGACGCTGCACCGGTCGATTCATGCGAGTTCAGTTGTTCGGGAGAAGGGGGTGTTAGTCAGATGAGGTCACCCCTACCTAGTTGTGGCCGTTGTAATAGACTTCATTATGGGGAGTGTCGTACTACTTCGACAGCTTGTATACTTGCAGCCAACAGGGCCATTTGGTGAGAGTTTGTCAGGCAGTAGCAAATGTAGAGACTCGACGCCGGGATCGGTGGCTGGTTCATCGCCCTATATAGCTAGGCGCCCTGCAGGGCAGGATTATGATTAGAGCGACAAAGGGAAAGTGAGGTAGTAGTTACAGAGATATCATCAGCCCTTAAGAGACTGGTTTATGTTGTTATGGTGGATACATGTTAAGTACTATGTACGGATAGCATTGTGTTAAGTGTGAGATAGAAGTGGTAGCTTCCATGACGAGAATTAGTAAGATTGTTCCGGATCGGGGAACGAGAGAGTTTGGCGCGATAATGGGTCGGGTTGAGGCCAGGTCGCGGGTCAACCCGCAGCCCGGAATGAGGTGGGGTCAGTTTTGTTACACCCCGTAAATTCAAGAATATAAGATAAGAACATACCAAGGAGTATAAGATTTGAAAGTGGAAAGATAAGTGGACAAACATGTGTTGGACGGATTTTGAGTCTACCTTGGAGTGTTGTACCCCAGTTGTTAAGAATTTTGAGGTGTTTAAAAAAGCCTAGTGTGTAGTCCGTTAAATCTAGTTCCCAACGCAACAAACCGTTCGTCGATAGGACATCAGAGTCAAAAGTTATGGAAGTTTCAAGTTTGGCGCGATCGAGCCAAAGCGGTTTTGTTCGAAGTGCAATGCCGCGACGCGAGAATCTGTCGCGCGCCGGTTATCGAGTCATGGGGTTGCAGCGCCACGACGTCGGAATGCGGGCGGCGCGGAATCTGGAACTTTGGAAGTGGAAGCGCCGAGGCCGAGGGGATTTTCTGAGGCGAAAGGACTTAAATCAGGGGATATTTTGTTAAAAGCCTATGGGAGGGTGAAAAGTGTTCCTCCCATCTTTTTGACCAAGTAAAGGGTCCTATTTTAGGGCCAAGTCTTGGAAGATTTGGCCATTTCACCTAACCCTCCTAAGAAATCCTCTCCCTTTCTCTCTAGATCTTTGAAGAAACCTTGCCTTAGGAGAAATTGTTGGAGCGGCGGCAAGAAGGAAAAGTGTGGGTAAACTTGTGGGAAGCGCTGGTGGACGAGTTTGACGGAAAAGAAGTGGAAGAAAGGGGCTTTTGTGGGTTTCTCCAAAGGTAAAAGTTTCCCCTTCTCTTGGATATGAGTTAATACTTGTTATAGTAGTTTAGAAATGAGCCTGAGGCTGTTATATTTATGTTTGAATAGATTTGGATCTTGTTGTCTTGTTGAAAACCGAAATGGGCATGTTAGCCTTAAGATTGTAACTTCAATTGGATTACTAATTTGGTCGGCACATGTTGTAAAGGGGGAAATTGTAGTTGTTGAAGATGTCTAGGGCTAGATATCATGTTAGACCCCATAACTTGGATTGAGAAGATAATTGGAAAAGATTTAGGATTGGTTATATTGTTGGCCAAGTTTGGCATGAAAAGTGTTGGGTTATTTTTGTATTGTTGTGGGGCGGAATTTTACACGTATTGTTAGGCGTGTAATCCCCTTGTATTTACTGAATTAATTGAGCCTTAAATGTGGCGTTGGTTATTGAATTTCGGCCTTGAAAAAGGTGGCATAGTAAGTAGAAACAAAGGAAGTGCTGTCCAAATTTCCGTAGAATGTAGGGACCTTGCACTTAGTTATTCTACGTTCGAAGCTAGAGTTTGATAGACGTTTTATGACCCTTATAGGATTGAAGTACTACGAGTAGCATATTCTACTTAAGGGAGATAGTACTGTGGAGCATTTTGCTTATTGTCGACAATCGTCGCGAGGTATGTGATTCTTCCTATCCTCTTCAGCATGATTATTTGTGAAATATATAGTGCAGTAGATGCACATGTGTTAAGGAATTTGATTTCCCTTGTTGTGCCTTGACTTGATATGAAGTGTAAAGGTCTTGATTGTTTGAAAAAGTAGGAAATCTTATTCGTTAGTAATGGGTACTCGGTGGTTAAAGAATAATCCCTCTTGGTCTCATAAGGGCTTATAGTTGTAATTGGTTGGTTTAAAACATAAAGTGTTATAACGGCTTTATGGGAAGTTTGTTATAACCACTTTATGTAGGTAAAAGAATGGGTTGTTGATTTCAAAAGATAAGAGACTTGACTTAGAATTGACCTAATTGGTGTTGAAAAGTGTGAAACCTCATTCGTGAGAAATGAGTACTTGGTTTTTAAAAGAATAATGTTACATAAATTTCGGAAATGGGAATAAGAATCGAACAAGCCAATGCAGCGTTAATAAAGGAAAAAGTAATGACAATTAATTATATTGAAACCAGTAGAAACCTCCATCTGCATAGAAGCTAAGATAAGACAAAATTGTATTACATTTCCTAGAACATGGCTGCTCTAATAAGAATTATTGTAATCAAGTTTTGATTTTCTTAAAAATTCCAAAGTAAGGAACTCGATTTATAAAAGAAAAGAGACTTAAGAATTTGAAGTGTTTTGGTTTAAAGGAAAGGCATGGTTTTGTCTTGACTTGTTTTAAAACATAAAGTGTTATAATAGCTTTATGGGAAGTTAGTTATAACGACTTTATGGAAAATAAAGAAATGGATTCATTATTGGATTTAGAATGGTAACTTGATTTTTGGGAAAAGAGAAGTAACTTGTTTTCAAATATTGAACTCTTTGTGATGGAAAAACATAAGTGGCTTGGTTATAAAAGGTAGGAGTACCTTGACCTTAAAGGGGTTAGATACTTGGGTTTTAAATGGTATACTTGACGTTGTGTTAAGAAGTGTTTAAAGTACCTTGAGTTGTGTGTAACTTGCCCATGCTTGGTTGAGATGGCCTTGTTGTGAAAGGGTTTGATTTGTGCTATCGAGCCTCTCGATGGAGGGCCGGCTATTTGTTATTTGTTTGGAAATACTGACACGTTGGGTAGCCCACGGGTATGCTTCCACAGTGAGTATTCTATTTGTTATTTGTTTGGACATACTGACACGTTGGGTAGCCCACGGGTATGCTTCCACAGTGAGTATTCTCTTGTTATTTGTTTGGACATACTGACACGTTGGGTAGCCCACGGGTATGCTTCCACAGTGAGTATTATCTTGTTAGTTGTTTGGACATACTGACACGTTGGGTAGCCCACGGGTATGTTTCCACAGGAATTGTTATCTTGTTATCTCCTTTGGGCATACCGACACGTTGGATGGTCCACGGGTATGGGCCCACTAAGACGGTTCCAGGGCCATGCTTATACCGAGGTGAGATGCCGGGGCATGCGGCCAGTGTGCGGGTTAAATTCCCGGGTTGTATTTGAGTGATGATTTCACGGGCATGAGTCCCTAACTTGACATGACTGCTTATATGTTGTGTACTGTAGTTTGGTTATCATACATGTCTCCTGCTTTATATAGGCTATTATGATTTCATTTACAGTATTTTTCAGTTTTACATACTTGGTACCTGTTGTACTGACCTCCTTCGGGGGGCTGCGTTCATGCCGCAGGTTGAGCTACATAGCTTGCTGATCCGCACTCTTAGGATCGTTGTTCGGTTCTCGGAAAGCTCCATATCTCCGGAAGCTTGTCCTGTGGTACAGTTCCCTGAAGTAGTAGACTTTTGTACATTCAGGGGCATGGCGGGGCCATGTCCCGTCATTATGGTTTTAAAATTCTTAGAGGTCTGTAGCACTGTTGTGGGCAGAGTTTGTAAGGATGTAACTGTTCAAGTTTTCATTTATGTACAAAAGGTAACCGTTTGGGTTAGCCTGTTTTCTTATTTCACTATTTTCTTTCATGAGTTTTTATTTCCGCTGGTTTTTCTCTGATGTTGTATCACTAGGGTGCCGGGGTAAGGCACCAGTCACGGGCCCGAGGTCGGGTCCTGACAAGTTTGGGGTGGTCCCACCAGGTGGTAGGATCACGAGGGTGCTAGGCCCAGGTTTAGGTAACCATCGTATGAGTTCGTGGATGTGTTCGACCAGAATCGGATCGTGAAGGCCGGGAAAGGCCTTAAAGGAATTTGAGGCTAGTAAGATGACCAAGTGTGGAGGCAGTGGCTCCAAAGGTTTTGGAAACTGAAGCAATGACAGAAATGTGTTACGTATTGTAGGAAGATTTCGAGTGTACGAGGAAGAATACGACGAGTAAGGAAAGAGGCTAAGATGTGTTAAGATGATGGAAATGTCCTTTTTATAAGTGAAGAGGGGAAGAAAGTATCCTTTGGACCATGGGTGGAAGTTTTGTGTTGTTATGCACGTTAGAGGTGATTCCTCGTTGGCTTGGAATTGAGTTTTTGTGCGTATGTTATACTATGGCCATTGGTGGCATGATTGGTTTGGTAAGTATATTAGTGAAGACTATACCGGCGCAGGTATGTTTTGAGACTTAGTTGGAACATTCGGGACGAATGTTTCTAAGGGGGGAAGAATGTTATACCCCGTAGTTCCAGGGTATGTATGTGAGGACATACGTACGAGAATACGACATAAATTTTGGAAAGGAAGAAAGATGTGATTTTACGACGAAAAAGTTTCCGGTTTTTGTGAAGGAAAAAGGTTCGTTAATGGGAATTGGATTCCCAGATTTGGTATTTGGACTTCTTGGATTATATTAGAATTTTGGGATTTTATTTTCAGAAATGGTCACGTGGGGCCCACGGGAGAAATTTAAGGTTTTGTGGGGCCCGCATTGTTTTTGAGATTTTCGGTATTTTGGATATTTTCGGAAGACGAAATATTTTGGACGAGTAGGGGGGCGACACGTGTCACCCCCATGTGGCCACCTTGGCCGTTGGTTGAGGGACAAGTGGCTTGGCCGAAATGGCCTTACATGTGGCAAGCCAAGTGTCTTCTTCTTTGTGTAGCCATTTGGAGGGTGGGACCTACACACACTTGTCCCAAGATCTCACCACACACATGCCTTGATATTAACCCTTGAATTCTCTATAAATACCCCCTTAAGTTGAAGACTAAATTCATCCCACACTTGAATACTTTCCAAAGCAAATGCTCTCTCCCTTTAGCCATGTTTTTCGTCCCTCCCCCCACATGTGTAGAAAATACTCTAAGTATTGTGGTATAATCCCAAATACCTTAGCCTAGTATCCCTAGTTGTATTCCAAAGTTATTTCAATACTAGGAGCCCGGAAATACTACTTTATTCCAATAGTCGCAAAACGAAACCCTAGAAAAATCTTCATAACTTGGTTGAAGTGTTTAGAGAAGTTGTTTAGAAACTTCTAAGGGTCGCTTGGAGCGGGTTGGAGCGTAAGGAATTGGAGCTAAACGTTGCCCAGGATCGACTTATAATCTTGGATAATTTTGGGCTTATCGAGGTAATGATCTATGTCCCCCTATTGTAATTGGATATTACATGTTGTAGTAGTTATACTTGAGTATATTATATTGGAAGGATGATTATAAAGGATTGAATCAGTATTTACATTGGGTGCATGTACTTAGAGACTCGTGTAGTATTATTGTGAGCGAGAATTGAACACGTCGGTTAGGCGTGTAATCCACGAGAGTTGTTGGCCTGGTAGCGGGCCTTGATAGGGGAGGAGATTTATGTGATAGCGGGGGGGGAGGTGCTGCCGAATTTTCTGTAGAATAAAGGAATATGGTATTTAGAATATTCTACGATGAGATCTAGAAGTTGATAGACGTTTTTATGGCCAGTATAGGTGGAAGTACTACGAGTAGCGTATTCTACTTGAAGGGTGGAAAAGGCTAGCAAGGTTATAGTACTTGGAGCATTTTGCTAATTGTCGATAATCGTCGCGAGGTATGTGAACCTCTTCCTATCTTTTCTAGCATGATTGTTGTGAACTATGTAGTACGGTAGACGTACATGTGCTAAGTGAATTGGTTGGTTTAAAACATAAAGTGTTATAATAACTTTATGGGAAGTTAGTTATAACGACTTTATGTAGGTAAAAGAATGATTTATTGATTTTAGAAGTTAAGAGACTTGATCTTGTAAGATAAGAGACTTGACTTATAAATGACTTGATAGGAAATATTAAGGACTTGGTTTGTGTTAAACAGTTGTGAAACCGCTTTTATGAGAAATGGGTATTTGGTCTTTAAAAGGAACTTGATTTATAAAAGAAAAGAGACTTGAGGAATTGAAGAGTTTTTGGTTTAAAAGAGAGACATGGTTTTGTCTTAAATTGGTTTAAAACATAAAGTGTTATAACAGCTTTATAGGAAGTTAGTTATAACGACTTTATGAAAGCAAAAGAATGGTTTTATCATTGGTTTTAAAATGGTAACTTGATTTAAGTATAGGTTACTTGTTTTGAAAAGAGTAAGTATTTGAGTTTTAAAGAGTATACTTGATGTTGTTTTAAAAGGAAGGCGCTTGGTTTAAAAAGTATAGAGTACTTGATTTTAAAAGCCTTGTAAAGGTTTTTACGAAAGTAAAGTAATTTGGTTTGAAAAGGAAATGTGTTTTTGATACTACGAGTATTAGTATCTTTTACGTAAAAAAGAGGTCTTTTTGAAAGAATGAAGGTGGGTATTATTTTTGGGTTTGAAACCCGTATCGTTGACATAAAATGAAAGTACCTTGAGTTGTGTGTAACTTGCCTATGTTTGCGTGTGATAGCCTTGTTGTGCCAGTATTGTATTTTTATACCACCGCGTCTCTCAATGGAGGGCCGGTTGATTTGTTATGATCTTACTTGGACGTACCGGCAGTGACGGAGGATTCCACGGGTGCGCTCCTGTTGATAGCGTTATTCCATGGACTAGCTCTCCATGAGGTTTTACTGATTCGGCCTTGGTATCTGGTGGTTGGCTTTCGTACTTGCCCCGTCTCGTGGCTGATTCGGCCTTGGTACCTGGTAGTTAGCCTTCGCACTTGCCCCATTCAGTTTAGTGGCGAAGTCTCGTGACCGCGACGCGGTACTGGTAGTTAGCCGTACTTGCCCGGTCAACTCGTGACACGGCCTTGGTACTGGTAGTCGGCTTTCGTACTTGCCCGTGTCGACCGTTGTCACGACCGAACCGGGCGTGGTAGTGCCTTACCCCGGGCACCCAAGTAGACATACATCAGAGTAATCAGCGGAACATAAAACAAGACATGAAATAATATGAAGTGTAAAACAGTTATCTGAGAAAAGTTGCCTTTCGGCATATATATAAAAACTTTAATCCGAACAGTTACATCCCTTTTACAAACTCTGCCCACAACAGTACTACAGACCTCTAAGAATGATACAACAACAATGGCGGGACAGGGCCCCGCCATACCCCTGAATGTAAGTACCTACAACGACAGGGGACTATACCACTGATAAGCCTCGAGAAAGCGGAGCTTCCCAAACGCAATCGTGATCCTAGAGCGAGGATCGACGATCGGTGTACCTCACGTGGCATGAGCAGCCCCGAAGGAGGTCGATAAATGGTACCAAGTATGGGAAACTAAAAATACTGTAAATGAAATCATAGTAGTCTATATGAAGCAGGAGACATATATGATAACCAAACTACGATTCACTGATAAATAAGCGATATGTCAAGTCGTGACTCACGCCTCAAAGTCATCACTCAAATATAACTATGGGTCTCACGCCCACAACATCAATCATGCCCGTGGAATACCTTCCTCACTGCCGGCAGTCTATGATATAAAAGCACCAAGGAATGCACATGACCACCAGTTCCCACCTGTGTCATAATAAAACCGTACGGGGTAAGTACGAAGGCATAGCCGACTACTAACACCTAAAGTAGCAACAAGGTCATAAACTGTATCACGAGGTCTGTCTAGACCACCATATGATCGAAGCTGGCCATTCGCCCGCAGTATCAAATGTGCGCGTCTAGTCCTGGAACTTCCCGCAGCTCCGCATAGGCCACTCACATAGGCCCGCATGAGGTATTCCCCGCATCGAGGGTAGCTACTCCCCGACATCGTCCGGGACTCGCGATCGCGTGGCCACATAGACCGCATGACCATATAGGCCGCACACTAACCCGAACTCTCGTAGCTCGCGCATAGGTCCTGGACCCGCATGAGGTATTCTCGAATCATGGTCCCAGACCGCCTGAGTCTACCCCGCATCGGAGGGCAGCTTAACCCCCGGTATCATGTCAAGAGGTGAGTGATATAATACTAACATAACTGTTATACCCCGTATTTCCAGAGTATGTACGCAGGGACGTACGTAGGAAATTTCGAACTTCAAGTAGGCTTGGCCGATTTAATTTTGTGCACAACACCCGGTTAGAGTCGTTTTTCGGCGAAACGTTTTCACAGCTTTCGTAGGGGAATTTCCGGCTATGCCATATTTTATTTTTGCGGATTTTTCCGAGAGACGAAACATTTTGGACCAACAAGAGGGCGACACTTGTCACCCTCTCATTGGAACACCTTGGACGGCATTATGGACGATTTGGGCTTAAGCGAGTAGGTAGGATATTTTGTGTTGGTTGGTGTGGTAGATGGATAAGGTGTACTTGGGTGAATCTTGGCCTTACACTTGTGTAGCACTTGGCTCAATCTTGGCCATTGGTTGGCCTTCACTTGGCCTATAAATACCCATCCCTTTGAAGACTTATTCATCCATTCCTAAATGTTCCTAAGTGTTAAATCTTCTCCCTCCCCTTTGTGTTGAGTTCGGCCAAGAGGCCTCCCCCTCTCCTAGAGGCCTTGGCCGAGGGGTATACCCCCCCCTCCTAGTAGTGTGGCCGTGGGGTACCCCCCCCCCCCTAGCCTAGTTGCTTTCGTATATACCCCCCCTCTCTTGGTAGAAATACTCTCAAAAGTATTGTTATAATGCCCAAATTACCTTAGCCGTATACCTTGTAGTATTCTAAGGTTATACCTATACGAAAAGCCCAGAAATACTATTATACTTCCCGTCAGTCACAAAACCGAAACCCTAGGAAAATCTCCATAGTCCGTTGGAGTATTATGTAGAAGTTGGTTAGAACTTCTAAGGGTGGTTTAGAGCGGGTTGGAGCGCTCGGAGTTGGAGCTAAACGATTGCCCAGGATCGACTTTATACTTGGATAATTATGGGCTTATCGAGGTAAATAT
The DNA here is from genome assembly GCA_029844215.1 of Przewalskia tangutica. Classification (NCBI taxonomy): domain Eukaryota; kingdom Viridiplantae; phylum Streptophyta; class Magnoliopsida; order Solanales; family Solanaceae; genus Przewalskia; species Przewalskia tangutica. The sequence goes on from CM056734.1 coordinate 77,642,415, forward strand.
CTTGTCCCTCTATTGTAATTGGAAATTACATGTTGTTAGATTATATAGTTGAAGTATGCTATATATAGTACTGAACATGGTTATCGGCAATGTCTTGCGACTTAAGCCTGAATAAAACTTACGGCAATGTCTTGCGACTTAAGCCTGAATTTAAAGAAGAATACTGAACTGTAATTACATAGAAATTTTACAGTAGACTTGTGTAGTAGTACCGTGGAGTAGAATTGTACCCGTTAGGGTTAGATGTATAACCCCCCCCTGGTTGGCTTGGTAGCCGGCCTCGATAGAGGAGGAGATTTACGCTGTTGCGGGGGGGGAGGTGCTGCCGAATTTTTTGTAGAATATTCTACGATTAGACCTAAATGTTAATAAGCGCCTTGTGGCCTTATAGGTTGAAGTACTACGTGTGGCGCGATCTACTTGGCTTAGGAGTAGCCGACGTTTGGAAGTACTTGGAGCGTTTTGCTATTAGTCGATACTCGCGAGGTATGTGAACCTCTTCCTATCTCTTCTAGCATGATATGTGTGAACTATGTAGTGCAGACGTACGTGTGCTAAATGTATTTGATTGGTTTAAAACATAAAGTGTTATAACGGCTTTATGGAAGTCGGTTATAAAATGACTTTATGTTGGTAAGAAAATACTTGTGGTTTTAAAAGGTAATCGATTTGAACTATAAGCGGCTTGTTATGTGTTAATAGAGAACTTGAAGTAATACTTGGTTTTGAAAACTTAAGAGTTATACTAGCTTTATGGGAAGTTAGGTATAACGGCTTAAGAATGTTTCTTGATTTGGAAATCGAATGTGTATCGACAAACCACTGCAGCGTTAATAAAAGGAAAATGTTTTGAATAATTAAGTATTATTAAAACCAGTAGAAACTTCCATCTGCATAGAAGCTAAGATGAGACAAAATGATATTTCCTAGATCCTGGCTGTTGTAATAAGATTGTTATAAACAAGAATATCCTTCTCACTTATAAGGCTTATGTTTCTCAGATAGTTTAAAAGAGAATTATATTCTTAAATGAATAAGACTATGAACTACAAAACCTTCTAAGATAAGAAACGTGAACATTGGAAATTAGGCAAACTTGAACATTGGAAAAGAATGTTACTACTTGATATTACAAAGAGAAGTAATTGATTTACTTTAAAAAGATAGTCACTCTATTTTTATACTACGGGTATTGTGTGACATTGTGAAATAACGATCTTTTAAAGAGTTAATGTATGAAGTACTTTGGGGATAAAACCCCGAACTTGTGGGCATATAATAGAAAGTACCTTGTGTATATAACTTGATTGTGTTGGTTTGTGATAGCCTTGTAATACTTTCTTGTTGATTGATAAGTAAACATGCTAGGATGCTACGTGTGTTAGTATCTTGTGATGTTTGTGTAAAGGGTTTTTCCTTTGTTGTGCTTATGTTGTTTAACGATAAGTCGTTATGTTAGTATTTTACATCACTCATCTCTTGAGATGATTCCGGGTTAAGCGCCTCCGTCTGGGGTAGACTCAGCGGTCGATGGACCTATGATTCGAGAATACCTCACGCAGTCCTGGGGCCTATGCGGAGCTACGAGTTCGAGTTAGTGTCGCGTCCTTTATGGGCATACGGTCCATGTGGCCATGCGGTGCGAAGTCGTGGCGATCGGGAGTAGCTACCGTCACGAGGAATACCTCATGCGGGCGATGAGATTGGCCTATGCGGAGTCGCGGGAAGTTCGAGACTAGACGCGCGCATTAGATCTGCGGGCAAGTGGCGGCTTTGATCATGTGACGGTCTAGACAGATCTTATAATCTGATTCATGACCTTGTTGGTACTGCGTGGGTGTTAGTAGTCGGCTATGCCTTCGCACTTACCCGTGCGGTGTTATTATGGCAGGTGGGACCCGTGTTCATGTGTGTTCCTTGGTGCTTTTATATCATAAAGCTATGGCGGTGAGGAAGGTATTCCACGGGCATGATTGATGTTGTGGGCGTGAGACCCATTGTTATATTTGAGTGATGACTTTGAGGCGTGAGTCACGACTTGATATGATCGCTTGTTTATTGTGAATCGTGGTTTTGTTATCATACATGTCTCCGCTTTATATAGACTACTATGATTCCATTTCTGATATTTTGATTTCACATGCACTGTTTTGTTATCGACCTCCTTGAAGCTGCGTTCATGCCGCAGTTGAGGTACACCGATCGTTGATCCTAGCTCTCGGGTCACGATTTGGCGTTGGGAAGCTCCGTTTCTCGGAGGCTTATCGGTGGTATAGTCCCTGTCGTAGTAAGTGTTTACATTCGGGGTTTGGCGGGCCACTGTCCGCCATGGTTGTCATATCATTCGTAGGTCCATGTAATCTTGTTGTGGCGGGGTTTGTAAAAGGATTAAACTGCTCATGTTGAAAAAGTTGTCATTTATATATATGCCAAAGGCAAGTTTTTCTCAGTTATTGTTTCATATTTCATAATATGTCTTGTATCGTTTATGTTCCGGATTACTCGATGTTGTATCACTAGGGTGCCCGGTAAGGCACGATCCACGGGCGAATCGGTCGTGACAAAAGTGGTATCGAGCGATTAATCCTCGGAAAGTGTCTACGCATCGTATCGATAGAGTCTTGATTATCGGTGTGTTGTGCACCACATCAATAATCGTGAGGCTATAGGGTATTTAGGATTGGTTTCTATTCTTCTCACTCGAGATCGTGCCTTAGAGCCGTGTTGTAAGTTGGACCCTCGACGAAATTATTTCCTTATCGTTATGCCTCGCGTAGGCAAACCCGGGAGAGGCAAGGCGGCGAGGAGGCTGCGAGTAGAGTTCGAGAGGGTTACGAGGGCACAGGCCCAATCATCACCGAGTTAGGTGCTTCATTCGGGATTTCGCGACATCACTAGCCCGAGAAAGTTTAGCACGGGCGGCGATTCCTCTGCGGCCATGATATTTGAACGCCGGTTCCGACCAGAGCAGAGAATATGGATTGCAAAGAGGCGACCTGTTACTAGCTATGGATTTAACTACCGAGAGTATACCGATGTCTGCGAGTCTTGATGAATATCAACGAGAGGGTTGTGCAAGTAGTTCTTTAGTTAAGCTTGAGCATGGCACGTATGCGAGCTTATACAAAGCCGAGAAACGTAGAGATCGACGGGTTAACGAGGGCGAAGAGGGCGAGCGGCAAGGTCCTTTGGTAACTTTTCGAGGCGAGTCACCTCACCAAGATTTGATTATGCACATCCACAATGCAGAGTGGTCTTCCACGGATTTGGGGCGTTCGGGGTATGCAGAGTTGGTTAGAACTCCGGGGCTTCCGTTCACGGTTTGGCGAGCGTCATCCGGGAATGTCGTCTTTTAGTTCGCACTTGTTGTACTATGACCGCCGTGGTCGATGTCGAAAGAGTGTCTGGTAGGAGGACTTAGCCTTCAGGATCGGTGGGTAGTTCGTCACCTTCCTTAGCTATGCGCCCTACGGGGCAGGTTTGATTAGAACGACTAGGGGAGTGAAGCAGTAGATTCAGGCATATCCTTAACCCTCTAGAGTTCAGTATGTGTGATAAGATGGGTATAGCATAAGTGCTATGTTTTGATAGCAGTGTGTTAATATTTGTGATTAGAAATCATGGTTAGTAACCGGGGAAGATTGGGGATAGAGAAAGTGTGAGCCTTAGAGTTTTATGCGTAGAAACCTTAGAGGTAAGGCCGTCTCGAGTAAAGGTGTAGTGTTATGTTTGATCCTTATCGGAGTGCATAGTGCACGTGAGCTATGTTTGTGGGATAAGTCCCTGAGTAGCGTGATTTGAAAGAGGGTAGTCGAGCTAGAAGACCGCTAGGTTTTCGAAACGTGATTAGTGAGATTGTTCCGGATCGGGGAGCTAGTATTGTGCGCGTTCGGGTCGGGTTGAGGCCACGTTAGGTCAACCCGCGGTAGGTTTGGTGGTGGGGTCAGGTTGTGGTGGTCGCCTTGTGTTAGGGTTGTGAGGGTGTTAGGCCCAAGTTTAGTTAACCAAAGATACGAGTTCGTGGATGCGTTCGACCCGATGGTCGGGCGAGAGGTCACCGCCTTGTCTTCTAGCAAAGCAGTTTACTCGCGATGTTGATTTTACCGAAAGGTTGTAAGGCTGCAGGTGCCTACCTTCACCTTATGACGCAGTGGAGCCTGTGCGGCTGTTTTGTTTCGAAAGTTTTACCGTGCAAGGTTAAGAACTGGTGAGTCTCGAATCGCGTTCGCCTCGGGCGTTGTTTGGATTTGAGGTAGTTGTGGGATTGTTGTCTCCGGAGAGGGAAATGTTTTTAACTACCATTTCGGTGTTCGGATGTCGCCTTATGAAGCCTTGTAAGGCGGAAGTGTAAGTTCTTGGCCGATTGATTCGATGTTGGCAAGGTTCGAATATTAGTTGAGCTTGTTCCACAGATCAGGTAGTTAGTGAAGCTTGTCTAGAAGAAGTTCTAGCGGCTCGGAGAAATCGAGCGGATAATCGGCGACGCTTAGAGTTCAGAGTTGACGGTCGGTCTTCTTGAAGGTACCACCCCGGGTCGGGTGTGACGAGTTCTGGAAACAGAGGAACTTAGCGAAGTTGTTTTGGGCCCACGAGTTCATGTGAAGAATAGGCCAGGTTGCCTATATGTTAGCTTTTGCCGTCCGACTTAGGAGGCAGTATGTCCGGTCTTTCGTATTGTTATGTTCGGGAAAGTATCGGAGATCCATCCAGAGTGTTCCCAGTTAATGATGACCCCGTTAGAGATAGTAACCCCGAGTTTCGAGCGAGCGATATCAAGAGTTTGGGTGTCTGACGACAGCAGCGATGATCACATGCAGTCCGGTACCATTTGTTGGGTCGCCTGAGAAGGTTTATGCCTCGGGCAAAGTGACAAAAGTGGTATCATGTGGTAAGAATTCGAGTGTACGAGAAGGGTACGACACGTAAGGGAAGAAGCGAGCGTGTATGGCGAGCGTAGATGTGATCATTTCTTTTGTGTGGAGAAAGTGCGAAGAAATTATATTTTAGACCCTTGGATGGGAGCGTTTGTGATGTTAGAGGTGTGTCCTCGTGGACTTGAAGGTAAGTACTTTGCGCAAGTTGGTTCCGTGGCCATGCGTGTGATTGTTTTCGTAAGTATAGCGGTGAGGACTATCTACTGCGCGTTTGTTTTGAGACTTAGAAGGAACATTCGACGAATGTTTCTAAGAGGAGAATGTTATACCCGTATTTCAGTATGTACGCAGGACGCACGTAGGAAATTCGAACTTCAAGTAGGCTTGGCCGATTTAATTTTGTGCACAACACTGCTAGAGTCGTTTTTCTACAAACGCTTTCCACGACTTTCGTAGAGGAATTTCCGGCTAGCCATATTTTATTTTTTGCGGATTTTCCCAGAGACGAAAACATTTGGACCAACAAAGAGGGCGACACTTGTCACCCTCTCATTGGAACACCTTGGACGGCATTATGGACGATTTGGGCTTAAGGGAGTAGGTAGGATATTTTGTGTTGGTTGGTGTGGTAGATGGATAAGGTGTACTTGGGTGAATCTTGGCCTTACACTTGTATAGCACTTGGCTCAATCTTGGCCATTGGTTGGCCTTCACTTGGCCTATAAATACCCATCCCTTTGAAGACTTATTCATCCATTCCTAAATGTTCCTAAGTGTTAAATCTTCTCCCTCCCCTTTGTGTTGAGTTCGGCCAAGAGGCCTCCCCCTCTCCTAGAGGCCTTGGCCGAGGGGTATACCCCCCCCTCCTAGTAGTGTGGCCGTGGGGTACCCCCCCCCCTAGCCTAGTTGCTTTCGTATATACCCCCCTCTCTTGGTAGAAATACTCTCAAAAGTATTGTTATAATGCCCAAATTACCTTAGCCGTATACCTTGTAATATTCTAAGGTTATACCTATACGAAAAGCCCAGAAATACTATTATACTTCCCGTCTGTCACAAAACCGAAACCCTAGGAAAATCTCCATAGTCCGTTGGAGTATTGTGTAGAAGTTGGTTAGAACTTCTAAGGGTGGTTTAGAGCGGGTTGGAGCGCTCGGAGTTGGAGCTAAACGATTGCCCAGGATCGACTTTATACTTGGATAATTATGGGCTTATCGAGGTAAATATCTTGTCCCTCTATTGTAATTGGAAATTACATGTTGTTAGATTATATAGTTGAAGTATGCTATATATAGTACTGAACATGGTTATCGGCAATGTCTTGCGACTTAAGCCTGAATAAAACTTACGGCAATGTCTTGCGACTTAAGCCTGAATTTAAAGAAGAATCGAATCGTAATTACATAGGGCTGTATTCAGATGAGACTTGTGTAGTAGTAGTGAAGTAGAATTGTACCGTTAGGTTAGATGTATAACCCCCGGTTGGCTTGGTAGTGGCCGCCTCGATAGAGGAGGAGATTTACGCTGTTGCGGGGGGGAGGTGCTGCCGAATTTTCTGTAGAATATTCTACGATTAGACCTAAATGTTAATAAGCGCCTTGTGGCCTTATAGGTTGAAGTACTACGTGTGGCGCGATCTACTTGGCTTAAGGAGTAGCCGACGTTTGGAAGTACTTGGAGCGTTTTGCTATTAGTCGATACTCGTCGCGAGGTATGTGAACCTCTTCCTATCTCTTCTAGCATGATATGTGTGAACTATGTAGTACGGTAGACGTATGTGCTAAATGTATTTGATTGGTTTAAAACATAAAGTGTTATAACGGCTTTATGGGAAGTCGGTTATAAACAGCTTTATGTTGGTAAGAAAATACTTGTGGTTTTTAAAAGGTAACTGATTTGAACTATAACTGGCTTGTTATGTGTTAATAGAGAACTTGAAGTAATACTTGGTTTTTGAAAACTTAAGAGTTATACTAGCTTTATGGGAAGTTAGGTATAACGGCTTAAGAATGTTTTACTGATTTCGGAAATCAGAATGTGTATCGACAACCAACATCAGCGGTAATAAAAGGAAAATCTTTGAATAATTAAGTATTATTAAAAACAGTATAAACTTCCATCCGCATGTAGCTAAGATGAGACAAAATGATATTTCCTAGATCATGGCTGCTGTAATAAGATTGTTATAAACAAGAATATCCTTCTCACATATAAGGCTTATGTTTCTCAGATAGTTTAAAAGAGAATTATATTCTTAAATGAATAAGACTATGAACTACAAAACCTTCTAAGATAAGAAACGTGAACATTGGAAATTAGGCAAACTTGAACATTGGAAAAGAATGTTACTACTTGATATTACAAAGAGAAGTAATTGATTTACTTTAAAAAGATAGTCACTCTATTTTTATACTACGTATTGTGTGACATTGTGAAAGTAACGATCTTTTAAAGAGTTAATGTATGAAGTACTTTGGGGATAAAACCCTAACTTGTGGGCATATAATAGAAAGTACCTTGTGTATATAACTTGATTGTGTTGGTTTGTGATAGCCTTGTAATACTTTCTTGTTGATTGATAAGTAAACATGCTAGGATGCTACGTGTGTTAGTATCTTGTGATGTTTGTGTAAAGGGGTTTTTCCTTTGTTGTGCTTATGTTGTTTAACGATAAGTCGTTATGTTAGTATTTTACATCACTCATCTCTTGAGATGATTCCGGTTAAGCGCCTCCGATGCGGGGTAGACTCAGCGGTCGATGGACCTATGATTCGAGAATACCTCTCACGCAGTCCTGTGGGCCTATGCGAGCTACGAGTTCGAGTTAGTGTCGTCCTTTATGGGCATACGGTCCATGTGGCCACGCGGACGCGAAGTCGGGGCGATCTTGGGAGTAGCTACCCCGATCTGGGAATACCTCATGCGGGCGATGAGATTGGCCTATCGGAGTCGCGGGAAGTTCGGGACTAGACGCGCGCATTAGATCTGCGGGCAAGTGGCGGCTTTGATCATGTAATGGTGCAGACAAATCTTATGATCTGATTCATGACCTTGTTGGTACTGTGGGTGTTAGTAGTCGGCTATGCCTTCGTACTTACCCCGTACGGTGTTATTATGGCACAGGTGGGACCTGGTGTTCATGTGTGTTCCTTGGTGCTTTTATATCATAAACTGCCGGCAGTGAGGAAGGTATTCCACGGGCATGATTGATGTTGTGGCGTGAGACCCATTGTTATGTTTGAGTGATGACTTTGAGGGCGTGAGTCCCTGACTTGATATGACTGCTTGTTTATTGTGAACTGTAGTTTTGTTATCATACATGTCTCCTGCTTTATATAGACTACTATGATTCCATTTACGATATTTTGATTTCACATACTCTGCACTGTTATCGACCTCCCGGGCCGCGTTCACGCCGCAGTTGAGGTACACCGATCGTTGATCCTAGCTCTCGTGGTCACGCCAGCGTTGGGAAGCTCCGTTTCTCCGAGGCTTATCAGTGGTATAGTCCCCTCGTAGTAAGTGTTTACATTCGGGGTTTGGCGGGCCCCGTCCACGTGGTTGTCATATCATTCGTAGAGTGCAGTAATCGTTGTGGGCGGGGTTTGTAAAAAGGATTAAACTGCTCATGTTGAAAAAGTTGTCATTTATATATATGCCGAAAGGCAAGTTTTCTCGATTATTGTTTCATATTTCATAATATGTCTTGTATCGCTTTATGTTCGCCGATTACTCGATGTTGTATCACTAGGGTGCCCGGTAAGGCACGACCACGCCCGGAATCGGTCGTGATAATAACGACTTATCGTTAAACAACATAAGCAATCAAGAAACCCCTTTACACAAACATCACAAGATACTAACACACGTAGCATCCTAAACATGTTTACTTATCAAATCAACAAGAAAGTATTACAAGGCTATCACAAACCAACACAATCAAGTTATTCACACAAGGCACTTCCTACTTTATGTTAACAAGTTCGGGTTTTTATCCCCAAAGTACTTCATACATTAACTCTTTAAAAGATCCGTTTCTTTCACAAAAGTCACACAATACCCGTAGTATAAAAATAGAGTGACTATCTTTTTAAGTAAACCAAAACACTTCCCTTTGTAAAATCAAGTAACAACATTCTTTTCCATACGTTAAAGTTTGCCTAATTTCAAATGCTCAAGTTTCTTATTTTCGAAAGGTTTCGTAGTTCATAGTCTTAATCACTTAATAAGATAATTCTCTTTTAAAACAATTTGAGAAACATATGCCTTATGTGTGAGTAGGTTATACTTGTTCATACAATCTTATTAAAGCAGCCATGATCTAGGAAATGTAATATCATTTTGTCTCATCTTAGCTTCTATGCAGATGGAGGTTTCTACTGGTTTCAGTAATACTTAATTAGCCAATACATTTCCCTTTATTAGCGCTGTAGTGGTCTGTTCGATACTTATTCTCAGTTCTGAAATCAACATAAGGCGTTCATAAACAATTAAGTAAACCGTTCCTTTTATCTCTCTTAAGACGTTATACCTAACTTCCCATAAAGCTAGTATAACTCTTAAGCTTTTAAAACCAAGTATTACTCTTCTTTCAAAAAGGTTTCTTAATTCTTTTGAAATACTTCAAGATTCTTATTATTAGACTCAAGTCAAAAGACATCGCAGTAAAACCACGTTCAGTTAACCCACGTACGTCTACCGTATTATATATATATTCTTTTAAAATATCATGCTCAAGAGGATATGAAGAATCACATACTTCGCGACGATTATCGACTATTAGCAAAACGCTCAACCGCTATAACCCGTCTAGCCTTGTCCACCTTCCAAGTAGAACACGCTACTCGCAGTACTTTCAACCTATAAAGGCATATACGTCTATCTACGTCTAGACTACTCTGTAGAATATTCTAAGCAGAGGGTTCTCTATTCTACGGAAAAATCGGGCAGCACTTCCCTACCCGTTAAGCTACACAAGCCTACTGTAAATACAGTCCTATGTAAGTACAGTTCAATCTTCTTCTTTAATATCCTTCTATTATTGTTCAATTCTCTCCTGTAATATCCTTCTATGAATCTTATATTCATTTCTATACTACTACAGTATGTAATTTCCAATTACAATAGAAGGTCAAGAGTATTTACCTCGATAAGCCCAAAATTATCCAAGTTTAAATGTCGATCCTGAGCAACGTTTAGCTCTACTGCAGGCGCTCAACCGCTCCAAACAACCCTTAGAAGTTCCCAAACAACTTCTTATCTTCAACCAACTATGAAGATTTTCCTTAGGGTTTCGTTTTTGTACCAAGGAAGTATAATAGTATTTTTGGGCTTTTAGTATAGGGGTAACCTTGGAATACTACAAGGTATTTGGGCCAAGGTATTTTGGAATAGTAACAATACTAGGAGAATATTTTTCTACCAAGGGGGGGTGTATTTTACGAGAACAACTCTCAAGAGGGGGGGGGGGTACTTTCGGCTAGCACCACAAAGGAAGGGGGGGAGTACTTCTCGGCCCACAGGCCTCACACAGGGGGAAGGTGCTCTTTGGACGAGAGCAACAAGAAGGGGGGGAGGATTTTCAAGACTTAGAAAATGTTTGTGGATGATGAAGTCTTCAACAAAGGGGGGGGGGGTATTTATAGGGAAACCAATGGACAAGATCAAGACAAGTGGTGGGCAAGTGGAGGGTGAGGGTTTGCCTAAATGCCCCCTAGCCATCTACTCCTCAAATCACTCCAAACATTGACCCATGGTTTAGGCCACAAAACATGGCACAAAAACGTGCACACCATCGCCACTGATCGCCACTGAGGGTGACAAGTGTCGCCCTCTCGTTGGTCTAAAATATTTCATCTCTCGGAAAAATCCGCAAAAATTATTAATGACATAGCCGTAATTTTCCCTACGCAAGTTCCGGAAAACGTTTCGTCGAAAAATAATTCTTTTCGGGGGTTGTGCACAAATTTCGACCCTTGCCTAACTTTAAGGCTTAAACTTTTATACGTACGCCCTCACGTACATACTCTGGAAATACGGGGTATAACATTCGTGGTTTGGTTACATTGTATTGTTAGTACGGCTTTGGTATCTGGTAGTTGGCTTTCGTACTGTTATACCCCGTATTTCCAGAGTATGTACGTGAGGGCGTACGTACAAAGTTTAAGTCTTAAGTTGGCATTAGGGACGAAAATTTTGTTCACAACTACCGAAAAGAATCGTTTTTCGACGAACGCTTTACAAACTTCGCGAAGGAAAATTACGGCTATGTCATTTATATTTTTGCGGATTTTTCGAGAGATGAAATATTTTGGACCAACGAGAGGCGACACTTGTCACCCTCAGTGGCGTCAAGCGATTGGTTGCACGTTTTCCTCCCATTTTGTGGCCTAAAACTTGGGTCAATGTTTGTAGGATTTGTGGAGTAGGGTTAGTGCACTTGGGCAAATCTTGACCCACTTGCCCCCACTTGGCTTGATCTTGGCCATTGATCTCCTATAAATACCCTCTTGTTGAAGACTTCTTCATCCACAAATGTTTTCTAAGTCTTGAAATCCTCCTCCCTTCTTGTTGCTCGCCCAAGAGCTCCCCCTCGAGAGGCCCTCGCCGAGAGGTACCCTCCCAGTGGTGTTGGTAGAGATACCCCTCTCGAGAGTTGTTCTCGTAAAACACCCCTGGTAGAAAAGTATTCTCCAAGTATTGTTACTATTCCAAAATACCTTAGCCTTATACCTTGTAGTATTCCAAAGTTACCTCTACGTAGAGCCCGGAAATACTACCTTATATTCCCTTCAGTCACAAAAACGAAACCCTAAGGAAAACCTTCATAGTCGGTTGAAGTGTTAAGTAGAAGTTGCGTAGAACTTCTAAGGGTTGTTTGAGCGGGTTGGGCGCCAGTAGGAGCTAAACGTTGCTCAGGATCGACATTTAATCTTGGATAATTTTGGGCTTATCGAGGTAAATATATTGTCCCCCTTTTGTAATTAGAGTTTACATACTGTTGAAGTATAAGAATTAAGTATAAGTTATATACAAGGAAGGTATATAAGAAGAGAATTGAACTGATTTACATAGATTTGTATTCTGATGAACTTGTGAAGTTTGTGGTGGGAAGTCACGCCAATTTTCCGTAGAATCTTGTATCTAGATTTATTCTACCGAGTAGTCTAGACATTGATAGACTTGTATAACCGTTATAGGTTGAAGTCATCGCGAGTAGCGTATTCTACTCGAAGGGTGGAAAAGGCTAGCAGATTACAGATTGGAGCTATTTGCTAATAGTCGATAAATCGTCGGGAGGTATGTGATTCTTCCTATCCTCTTGAGCATGATATTTTACAAGAATAGATATAGTACGGTAGACGTACGTGTGTTAACGGAACATGGTATTAATGCGATGTCTTTTGACCTGAGTCTAAATAATAAGAATCAAGTATTTCAAAGAGTTAAGAAACCTTTTTGAAAGAAGAGTAACACTTGGTTTTAAAAGTTTTAAAAGCTTAAGAGTTATACTAGCTTTATGGGAAGTTAGGTATAACGACTTAAGAGAGATAAAAATAATGGTTTATTGATTTTAGAAGTTAAGAGACTTGATCTTAAAAGATAAGAGACTTGACTTAATTAAATTAATATGAATTTTGTTAAAAAGTGTGAAACCTCATTCGTGAGGAATGAGTACTTGGTTTTTAAAAGGAATAATGTTTTACTGATTTCGGAAATCAGAATAAGTATCGAACGAACCACTGCAGCGTTAATAAAGGGAAATGTATTGACTAATTAAGTATTATTAAAACCAGTAGAAACCTCCATCTGCATAGAAGCTAAGATGAGACAAAATGATATTACATTTTCTAGATCATGGCTGCTTTAATAAGATTGATTATGAACAAGAATAACCTACTCACATATAAGGCATATGTTTCTCAAATTGTTTAAAAGAGAATTATATTCTTAAGTGATTAAGACTATGAACTACGAAACCTTTCGAAAATGAGAAACTTGAGTATTTGAAATTAGGCAAACTTGAACGTTTGGAAAAGAATGTTGTTACTTGATTTTACAAAGGGAAGTATTTTGGTTTACTTAAAAAGATAGTCACTCTATTTTATACTACGGGTATTGTGTGACTTTTGTGAAAGAAACAGATCTTTTAAAAAGTTAATGTATGAAGTACTTTGGGGATAAAAACCCGAACTTGTTAACATAAAGTAGAAAGTACCTTGTGTGAATAACTTGATTGTGTTGGGTTGTGATAGCCTTGTAATACTTGTTGATTTGATAAGTAAACATGTTAGGATGCTACGTGTGTTAGTATCTTGTGATGTTTGTGTAAAGGGGTTTCCCTTGTTGTGCTTATGTTGTTTAACGATAAGCTATTATGTTAGTATTATATCACTCACCTCTTGACATGATTCCGGGTTGTCGCCTCCGACGGGGTAGACTCAGCGGTCCAGGACCATGATTCGAGAATACCTCACGCGGGTCCAGGGACCTATGCGAGCTACGAGTTCCGTGTTAGTGTGCGGCCTTTGTGGTCACGCGGTCTACGTGGCCACGCGGATCGCGAGTCGTGACGATGCCAGGAGTAGCTACCCTCGACGCGGGAATACCTCACGCGGGCCTACGCGAGTGACCTATGCGGGCTGCGGGAAGTTCGTGACTAGACGCGCATTTGATACTACGCGCGAGTGGCCGTTCGATCACGTGGCGGTCAGACAGATCTCGTGATACGCTTTATGACCTCGCTGGTACCGTGGGTGTTAGTAGTCGGCTATGCCTTCGCACTTATCCCGCACGGCTTTATTATGACACAGTGGGACCCGTGTTCATGAGTATTCCTTCGTGCTTTTATATCATGATCGGCGATTAGGAAGGTATTCCACGCATGATTGATGTTGTGGGCGTGAGACCCATAGTTATATTTGAGTGATGACTTTGAGGCATGAGTCCCCGACTTGACATGATCGCTATATTATCGTGGCTGTAGTTTGGTTATCATACATGTCTCGCTTTATATAGATTACTATGATTTCATTTACGCATTTTTAGTTTCACATACTTGGTACTGTTATCGACTCTCCTTCGGGCCGCGTTCATGCCGCAGTAGTGGTACACCGATCGTTGATCCGCCTTAGGATCACAATTCAACGTTTGGGAAGCTCCGCTTTCTTGAGGCTTATCTTTCGTATAGTCCACTGCCGTTGTAGGTACTTACATTCGTGGTATGGCGGCCCCGTCCGCCATTGTTGTTATATCATTCTTAGAGGTCTGTAGTACTGTTGTGGGCAGAGTTTGTAAAAAAGGATGTAACTGTTTGGATTTAAGTTTTTATATATATGCCGAAAGGCAACTTTTTTTCAAATAAATTGTGTCTCTTTTACATTGTTTCATGTTGTGTTTTATATTCCGCTGATTACTCTGATGTATGTCTACTTGGGTGCCCGGGGTAAGGCACTATCCACGCGAAGTTCGGTCGTGACAAAAGTGGTCTCAGAGCGCTTAATCCTCTGAAAGTGTCTGCATCGTATCTAGTAGAGTCTTGATTATCGGTGTGTTGTGCACCACACCAATAATCGTGAGGCTATAGGATATTTAGGATTGGTTTCCATTCTTCTCACTCGAGATCGTGCTTAGAGTCAGGTTATAAATTGGACCTCTAACATATTTCTTTCCTTACCTATGCCTCGCGTAAGGCAACCCGCCCAGAGAAGGCAAAGCGGAGGAGCTGCGAGTAGAGCACGAGGGTTACTAGGGCACAGCCCAATCATCACGGGTGGTGCTTCATTCGGGAGTTCGCACGCCGCTAACCCAGTGAGTTTAGCACGGCAAGGCGATTCCTCTGCGACCATGATAGTTGAACCTTCAGTTCCACGACCAGTAGCAGAAAATATAGATTGCAAAGAGACGACCCTGTTACTAGCTAAGGATGTAGCTACCTGAGAGTATATTATATACCGATTTATCACGAGTCATGATGACTATCTAAGAGAGGGTTGTGCAAGAGTAGCTCTTCAGTCAGGCTTGAGCATGGCCTGCGTACGGGCTTATGCGCAGCAGGCTGAGAAACGTAGAGATCGACAGATTAATCAAGGATCGAAAAGAGGCGTAATGCAATGGTCCTTTGGTAACTTTCGAGGCAAATCGCCTCGGAAGATCGATACGCACCTCCGCCCGGTGCAGTGGTCCTCCGCGCACTTCGTGACGCTCGGTATGTAGGAGTTGGTCAGAGCTCCAGGGCTGCTAGTTCGCAGAACCACGTAGGTTTCAGCCAGCCGGATTCAGTTTTTCCTCAGTATTCACAGCGGTGTAGCGCACGCCACATCGGGGGATGCCGTTTTTTTTGTTGGTGCTTGTTATGCTTGCGGCCAGCAGGGCCATTTTGCGAGAAATTGTCCGACTAGAGGTGGCGCGGACGTAGAGACTCAGCCTTCGGGATTAGTGGCTAGTTAATCACCTTCCCTAGCTATGCGCCCTACGGGGCAGGATTGATTAGAACGACAAAGGGGAAGTGAAGCAGTACATACAGGTATATCTTTAACCCTCTAGAGATTAGTATGTAAGATGAGTATATCTTAAGTGTTATGTTCTGATAGCATTTGTGCAAAGTGTGATTAGAAATCATGGTTAGTTAAAAGGGTAAGATTGGGGATAAGGAAAATGTGAGCCTTAGAATGTTATATGTGGAGACCTTAGAGGTAAGGCCATCTCGAGTAAAAGATTTATTTTATATTGACCTTTATCGGAGTGCATAGTACACGTGAGATATGTTTGTGTGATAAGTCCATGAGTAGTGTGGTATGAAAGAGGGTAGTTGAGCTAAGAAGACCACTAGGTTTTCGTAACTTGTTTAGTGATATTGTTCCGGATCGGGGAACAAGAGTTTTTGCGTGATAGCGGGTCGGGTTGCGGACCGATCGCGTCAACCCAGCGGCTTTGTATTGTGGTAGGTCGGTTGAGGTGGTCCCGCCAGGTGGTAGGGTCACGAGGGTGTTAGGACCAAGTTTAGTTAACCATCGTACGAGTTCGTGGATGCGTTCGACCAGTAGTCGGGCCGATGAGGTCGCCTCTTGTCTTTCGATCGGGACCGCGGTACTCGGCAGGTTATGCGAGATGTTATATCGTGAAGGTTGTAAGGCTGCACGAGGTGCCTACTTTCACCTTATGACAGCATGGAGCCTGTGTTACGGCTATTTCTTTTTGGAAGTTTTACAGCAGGTTAGGAACTCGGTGAGTCTCAAGACGCATTCGCCACCGGGCGTTGTTTGGATTTCAGGGTAGCCGTGAGGATTGTTGTCTCTGTTGAGGAAGTGTTTTATAGCTACCATTTCGGTATTCGGATGTCGCCTTATGAATGCCTTGTAGGGCGGTAGTGTAGGTTGCGGCCGATTGGTTCGATGTTGGCAAGGTTCATATAGTTGGTTCATACTTGTTTCAAAGAATATGGATAGGTGAAGCTTATCCAGAGAGGTTATTGATACTCGAGTCAACGAAGTCGTGCGGATAATCGGCGACGACGCTAGAGTTCAGGACGGTGGGTCTTCTTGAAGGTACCACCGGAGAGGTGTGCGAGTCTTAAGCGGAAAACTTAACCCAAAGTACTTTTGGGCATTTTCAGATTGGTTGTAGGATAGGCGGGTTGCCTATAAGTTGGCATTGCCATCCGACGTAGGAGCGACGTCCGGTCTTTCATGTTGTTATGTTCGGAAGGTATCTGAGATCCATCCAGAGTGTTCCCATAATGATGACCTAGTTGGAGGTAGTAACCCAGATTTTGGAACCGAAGCAATACGTAAATGTGGTAAGTTATGAGAAAGAGTTCGAGTGTACGGCGAATGCAGCAGTAAGGGAAGAAGCGAGCATGTATTAAGAACATAGATGTGATCATTTCTTTTATAAAGTGAAGGTGCGAAAGGTATATTTTAGACCTCGGGTGGGAGCTTGTGTAATAATGGAGGTGATTCGTGGACTTGGATTAAGTATTTGCGCATGTGTTATTATATGGCGGTGTGGCGTGATTGTTTTCGTAAGTATAGCGGTGAAGACTATCTTGGCGCATGTATGTTTGAGGCTTAGAAGGAACATTCGACGAATGTTTCTAAGGAAGGAGAATGTTATACCGTATTTCCAGTATGTACGTGAGGCGTGCGTCTAAAGTTTAAGTCTTAAGTTGGCATTAGGGACGAAAATTTTGTTCACAACTACCGAAAAGAATCGCTTTTCGACTAAACGTTTTACAAAACTTGCGAAGGGAAAATTACGGCTATGTCATTTATATTTTTTGCGGATTTTTCCGAGAGATGAAATATTTTGGACCAACGAGAGGGCGACACTTGTCACCCTAAAGTGGGCGGTCAAGGGGGCGATTGGTTGCACGTTTTCCTCCCATTTTTGTGGCCTAAAACTTGGGTCAATGTTTGTGAGGGATTTGTGGAGTAGGGTTAGGGTGCACTTGGGCAAATCTTGACCCTCCACTTGCCCCCCACATGGCTTGATCTTGGCCATTGATCTCCCTATAAATACCCCCCCTTGTTGAAGACTTCTTCATCCACAAATGTTTTCTAAGTCTTGAAATCCTCCCTCCCTTCTTGTTGCTCTCGTCCAAGAGCTCCTCCTCCCTTTGAGAGGCCCTCGGCAGAGGTACCCCCCCTCCTAGTGGTGTTGGCCGAGAGATACCCCCCCCCTCTTGAGAGTTGTTCTCGTAAAACACCCCCCCCCTTGGTAGAAAAGTATTCTCCAAGTATTGTTACTATTCCAAAATACCTTAGCCTTATACCTTGTAGTATTCCAAAGTTACCTCTATACGTAGAGCCCGGAAATACTACCTTATATTCCCTTCAGTCACAAAAACGAAACCCTAAGGAAAACCTTCATAGTCGGTTGAAGTGTTAAGTAGAAGTTGCGTAGAACTTCTAAGGGTTGTTTGGAGTGGGTTGAGCGCCTGAGTAGGAGCTAAACGTTGCTCAGATCGACATTTAATCTTGGATAATTTTGGGCTTATCGAGGTAAATATCTTGTCCCCTTTTGTAATTAGAGTTTACATCTGTTGAAGTATAAGAATTAAGTATAAGTTATATACAAGGAAGGTATATAAGAAGAGAATTGAACAGATTTACATAGGACTGTATTTCTGATGAACTTGTGAAGTTGTGGGTAGGGAAGTCTTGCCCAATTTTCCGTAGAATCTTGTATCTAGATTTATTCTACCGAGTAGTCTAGACATTGATAGACTTGTATAACCGTTATAGGTTGAAATCGCGAGTAGCGTATTCTACTCGAAGGGTGGAAAAGGCTAGCAGGATTACGATCTTTGGAGCTATTTGCTAATAGTCGATAAATCGTCGCGAGGTATGTGATTCTTCCTATCCTCTTGAGCATGATATTTTAAAAGAATATATATAGTACGGTAGACGTACGTGTGTTAACTGAACGTGGTTTTTGTTATACCCCGTAGTTCCAGGGTATGTATGCGAGGACGTACGTACGAGAATACGACAGAAAGATTGGAAAGGAAGAAAGAGGTGATTTTTTTCCACGGAAAAGTTTCGGTTTTTGTGAAGGAAAAAGGTTCGTTAATGGGAATTGGATTCCCAGATTTGGTATTTGGACTTCATAGATTATATTAGAATTTTGGGATTTTATTTTCGGGAATGGTCACGTGGGGCCCACGGGAGAAATTTACGGTTTTGTAGGGGCTTTGCTTTTGAGATTTTGGCCGTTATGGATATTTTCGGAAGACGAAATATTTTGGACGAATCGGGGGGCGACACGTGTCACCCCCATGTGGCACCCTTGGCCGAAATATGTTTGTGCACAACACCCGGTTAGAGTCGTTTTTCGACGAAACGTTCTACCTAACTTGCGAAGGGTAAATTACGGCTATGTCATTTAGTATTTTTGCGGATTTTTCCGAGAGACTCAGCCTTCGGGATTAGTGGCTAGTTAATCACCTTCCCTAGCTATGCGCCCTACGGGGCAGGATTGATTAGAACGACAAAGGGGAAGTGAAGCAGTACATACAGGTATATCTTTAACCCTCTAGAGATTAGTATGTAAGATGAGTATATCTTAAGTGTTATGTTCTGATAGCATTTGTGCAAAGTGTGATTAGAAATCATGGTTAGTTAAAAGGGTAAGATTGGGGATAAGGAAAATGTGAGCCTTAGAATGTTATATGTGGAGACCTTAGAGGTAAGGCCATCTCGAGTAAAAGATTTATTTTATATTGACCTTTATCGGAGTGCATAGTACACGTGAGATATGTTTGTGTGATAAGTCCATGAGTAGTGTGGTATGAAAGAGGGTAGTTGAGCTAAGAAGACCACTAGGTTTTCGTAACTTGTTTAGTGATATTGTTCCGGATCGGGGAACAAGAGTTTTTGCGTGATAGCGGGTCGGGTTGCGGACCGATCGCGGGTCAACCCGCGGCCTGTATTGTGGTGGGGTCAGTTCGAGGTGGTCCCGCCAGGTGGTAGGGTCACGAGGGTGTTAGGACCAAGTTTAGTTAACCATCGTACGAGTTCGTGGATGCGTTCGACCAGTAGTCGGGCCGATGAGGTCAGCCCCTCTTGTCTTTCAGTCAGGACCGTGTACTCGGCAGAGGGTTATGCGAGATGTTATATCAGGAAGGTTGTAAGGCTGCACGAGGTGCCTACTTTCACCTTATGACAGGCAGTGGAGCCCAGGTTACGGCTATTTCTTTTTTTGGAAGTTTTACCAGGCAGGGTTAGGAACTCAGGTGAGTCTCAGTATCGCATTCGCCCTCGGGCCAGTGTTTGGATTTCAGGGGTAGCTGTGAGGATTGTTGTCTCCTGTTGAGGAAGTGTTTTATAGCTACCATTTCAGTATTCAGATGTCGCCTTATGAATGCCTTGTAGGGGCGGTAGTGTAGGTTGCCGGTCGATTGGTTCGATGTTGGCAAGGTTCAGATAGTTGGTTCATACTTGTTTCAGCAGAATATGGATAGGGTGAAGCTTATCCAGGAGAGGTTATTGACAGCTCAGAGTCAACAGAAGTCGTACGGATAATCGGCGACGACGCTTAGAGTTCAGGTTGACGGTGGGTCTTCTTGAAGGTACCACCCCGGAGAGGGTGTGACGAGTCTTAGAAAGCGGGGAAAACTTAACCCAAAGTACTTTTGGGCATTTTCAGATTGGTTGTAGGATAGGCCAGGTTGCCTATAAGTTGGCATTGCCATCCGACGTAGGGAGCAGTACGTCCGGTCTTTCATGTTGTTATGTTCGGAAAGGTATCGGAGATCCATCCAGAGTGTTCCCCATAATGATGACCTAGTTGGAGGTAGTAACCCAGAGATTTTGGAAACTGAAGCAATACCAGAAATGTGGTAAGTTATGAGAAAGAGTTCGAGTGTACGAGCAGGGTACGACGAGTAAGGGAAGAAGCGAGCATGTATTAAGAACATAGATGTGATCATTTCTTTTATAAAGTGAAGGTGCGAAGGGAGTATATTTTAGACCTCGGGTGGGAGCTTGTGTAATAATGGAGGTGATTCCTCGTGGACTTGGATTAAGTATTTGCGCATGTGTTATTATATGGCCAGGTGTGGCGTGATTGTTTTCGTAAGTATAGCAGTGAAGACTATACTGGCGCATGTATGTTTTGAGGCTTAGAAGGAACATTCGGGACGAATGTTTCTAAGGAGGGGAGAATGTTATACCCCGTATTTCCAGAGTATGTACGTGAGGGCGTACGTACAAAGTGTAAGTCTTAAGTTGGCATTAGGGACGAAAATTTTGTTCACAACTACCGAAAAGAATCGTTTTTCGACGAAACGTTTTACAAAACTTGCGAAGGGAAAATTACGGCTATGTCATTTATATTTTTTGCGGATTTTTCCGAGAGATGAAATATTTTGGACCAACGAGAGGGCGACACTTGTCACCCTAAAGTGGGCGGTCAAGGGGGCGATTGGTTGCACGTTTTCCTCCCATTTTTGTGGCCTAAAACTTGGGTCAATGTTTGTGAGGGATTTGTGGAGTAGGGTTAGGGTGCACTTGGGAAAATCTTGACCCTCCACTTGCCCCCCACATGGCTTGATCTTGGCCATTGATCTCCCTATAAATACCCCCCCTTGTTGAAGACTTCTTCATCCACAAATGTTTTCTAAGTCTTGAAATCCTCCCTCCCTTCTGTGTGCACTCGTCCAAGAGCTCCTCCCCCTTTGAGGCCCTCGGCGAGAGGTACCCTCCTAGTGGTGTTGGCCGAGAGATACCCCCCTCTTGAGAGTTGTTCTCGTAAAACACCCCCCTCCTTGGTAGAAAAGTATTCTCCAAGTATTGTTACTATTCCAAAATACCTTAGCCTTATACCTTGTAGTATTCCAAAGTTACCTCTATACGTAGAGCCCGGAAATACTACCTTATATTCCCTTCAGTCACAAAAACGAAACCCTAAGGAAAACCTTCATAGTCGGTTGAAGTGTTTTGTAGAAGTGCGTAGAACTTCTAAGGGTTGTTTGGAGCGGGTTGGAGCGCCCAGAGTAGGAGCTAAACGTTGCTCAGGATCGACATTTAATCTTGGATAATTTTGGGCTTATCGAGGTAAATATCTTGTCCCCCTTTTGTAATTAGAGTTTACATACTGTTGAAGTATAAGAATTAAGTATAAGTTATATACAAGGAAGGTATATAAGAAGAGAATTGAATCAGATTTACATAGAATTTGTATTCTGAGACTTGTGAAGTTTGTGGTAGGAAGTCACGCCCAATTTTCCGTAGAATCTTGTATCTAGATTTATTCTACCGAGTAGTCTAGACATTGATAGACTTGTATAACCGTTATAGGTTGAAGTACTGCGAGTAGCGTATTCTACTCGAAGGGTGGAAAAGGCTAGCAGGATTACAGTACTTTGGAGCTATTTGCTAATAGTCGATAAATCGTCGCGGTATGTGATTCTTCCTATCCTCTTGAGCATGATATTTTAAAAGAATATATATAGTACGGTGACGTGCGTGTGTTAACTGAACGTGGTTTTGTTATACCCGTAGTTCCGTGGTATGTATGCGAGGGCGTGCGTGCGAGAATACGACGTAAAGATTGGAAAGGAAGAAAGAGGTGATTTTTTCCACGGAAAAGTTTCGGTTTTGTGAAGGAAAAAGGTTCGTTAATGGGAATTGGATTCCCATTTGGTATTTGGACTTCATAGATTATATTAGAATTTTGGGATTTTATTTTCGAATGGTCACGTGGGGCCCACGGAGAAATTTACTGCTTTTGTGGGGCCCGCTTTGTTTTTTTGAGATTTTGGCGTTATGGATATTTTCTAAGACGAAATATTTTGATTTAATCGGGCGACACGTGTCACCCCACGTGGCACCCTTGGCCGAAATATGTTTGTGCACAACACCTTGGTTAGAGTCGTTTTTGTAAACGTTCTACCTAACTTGCGAAGGGTAAATTACGGCTATGTCATTTAGTATTTTTGCGGATTTTTCCGAGAGACTAAGTGTTTTGGACCAACGAGAGGGCAACACTTGGCACCCTCTCGTTGGTGGACTTGAAGGGGCGGTTAGGGCCGATTGGATGGGCAAGTGTTGGTTGATATTTGTGTAGATATTTGTGAGGGTTTTAAGGAGTAGGGTCTAGGGGGCACTTGGGCATATCTTGGCCCTCCACTTGCCCCCCACTTGGCTAGATCTTGGCCATTGGTTGGCCTTTGCTTGGCCTATAAATACCCTCCCCCTTTGAAGACTTCTTCATCCATTCCATAATTTCCAAGTCTTGAAAACCTCCCTCCCTCCTTGTTGGTTTCGTCCCTCCCCTCTTCCTTTGTGAGGCCTTGGCAGGTGCACCCTCCTGAGGCCTTGGCGAGGGTACACCACTCCTAGTGGTGTCGTGAGGTACCCCTCGCCTTGTTGTTCTCGTAGAATACCCCCCCTCTTGGTAGAAATACTCTCAAAAGTATTGTTACTATACCCAAATTACCTTAGCCGTATACCTTGTAGTATTCCAAAGAAACCTCTATCGTAGAGTCTTAAATACTACCGTATGTCCTTTTTGTCTCAAATCGAAACCCTAAGGAAATCTTCATCGATTGATTGAAGTATTTAAGTAGAAGTTGGTTAGAACTTCTAAGGGTTGTTTCGAGCGGGTTGGAGCACCGGAGTAGGAGCTAAGCGTTGCTAAGGATCGACATTTATACTTGGATAATTATGGGCTTATCGAGGTAATTAACTAGTCCCTCTATTATAAATTGGAAATTAAATGTTGTTAGATTATATAGTTGAAGTATACTATATATATAACTAAGCTTACTAATGCGGCTATGTCTTTTGACTTAAGCCTGAAGAATAAAGAAAAGAACTGAACTGTATTTACATAGGACTGTATTGCAGTAGACTTGTGTAGTATTACTGAGTAGAATTGTACACGTCCGGTTAGACGTGTAAACCCCCCCTGGTTGGCTTGGTGGCCGGCCTCGATAGAGGAGGAGATTTACGCTGTTGCGGGGGGGGGAGGTGCTGCCGAATTTTCTGTAGAAAAATGGAACCTTGTGTTTTGAAGTTAATAGACGTTTGTGACCTTTTTAGGTGAAAGTACTAAGAGTAGCGTATTCTACTTGAGGAGTGGAAAGGGCTAGCAAGGTTGTAGTACTTGGAGCATTTTGCTTATTGTCGATACTCGTCGCGAGGTATGTCAACCTCTTCCTATCTCTTCTAGCATGATATGTGTGAACTATGTAGTACGGTAGACGTACATGTGTTAACTGTGTTTGATTGTTTTTAAAACATAAAGTGTTATAACTACTTTATGGGAAGTTGGTTATAACAGCTTTATGTAGGTAAAAAAATACCTTGTGGTTTTAAAAGGTAACTGATGTGAATTATAACTGGCTTGTTATAATAAATAACTTGATGTATTTCAAAAGATTTATAAATCGTTTTGAAGGGAGAGTAATACTTGGTTTTTGAAAACTTAAGAGTTATACTAGCTTTATGGGAAGTTAGGTATAACGGCTTAAGAATGTTTTACTGATTTCGGAAATCAGAATGTGTATCGCCAAACCATCAGCGTTAATAAAGGAAAATGTCTTGACTAATGAGTTGTATTATTAAAACCAGTAGAAACCTCCATCCGTAGAAACTAAGATGAGACAAAATGATATTCCATTTTCTAGGTCATGGCTGCTGTAGTAAGATTATTATAAACAAGAATAACCTATTCACACATAAGACTTATGTTACTCAAATGTTTTAAAAGAGATTAAGACTATGAGTTATGAAACCTTTCAAAAAAAAAATAAGTGACTTGAGCATTTGAAATTAGGCAAACTTGGACGTTTGGAAAATAATGTTGTTACTTGATTTTACAAAGGTAAGTGTTTTGGGTTTACTTAAAAAGACAGTCACTCTATTTTATACTACGGGTATGGTGTGACTTATGTGAAAGAAACAGATCTTTTAAAGATTTAATGTGTGAAGTACTTTGGGGGTAGATACCCGAACTTGTTAATAGAAAGTACCTTGTGTGAATAACTTGATTGTATTGGTTTGTGATAGCCTTGTAATACTTTCTTGTTGATTTGATAAGTAAACATGTTAGGATGCTACGTGTGTTAGTATCTTGTGATGTTAGTGTAAAGGGGTTTTCCCCTCGACTGCGCTTAAAGTTGTTTGACTATCAGCCGTTATGTTGGTATTGTACCACTCACCTTGACTTGTGTCCGGAGGTTGCCGCCTCCGACGCGCGGTAGACTCAGCGGTGCAGGACCATGATTCGAGAATACCTCACGCGGGTCGGGGATCCATGCGGAACTACGAGTTCCGTGTTAGTTTACGGCCGCGTGGTCACGCGGTCCTTGTGGCCCGTGCGGATCGCGAGTCGGGGCGATGTCGGGAGTAGCTACCCTCGATGCGGGTTATACCTCATGCGGGCCTATGAAGTTGGCCTATGCGAGTCGCGGAAAGTTCGTGGCTAGACGCGCACATTTGATACTGCGGGCGAGTGACCAGCTTGATCATGTGACGGTCTAGACAGATATCATGATACAGTTTATGACCTTGTTAGTACTGTGGGTGTTAGTAGTCGGCTATGCCTTCGTACTTACCCGCATCGCTTTATTTGGACACAGTGGGACCCGTGTTCATGTGTATTCCTTCGTGCTTTTATATCATGATCGCGGTGAGGAAGGTATTCCACGCATGATTGATGTTGTGGGCGTGAGACCCATAGTTATTATCGAGTGATGACTTTGAGGCGTGAGTCCCGGCTTGACATGGCTTATTTATCAGAATCGTAGTTTGGTTATCATACATGTCTCCGCTTTGTATAGACTACTATGATTTCATTTACGATTTATTTTGATTTCACATACTCGGCACTGTTATCGACCTCCTTCGGGCCGCGTTCATGCCGCAGTAAAGGTACACCGATCGTTGATCCTCGCCTTAGGGTCACAGCGTTTGGGAAAGCTCCGTTTCTCCGAGGCTTATCTTCGTATAGTCCTGTTGTTGTAGGTGCTTACATTCGTGGTATGGCGGCCCTGTCCGTCGTTGTTGTCATATCATTCGTAGAGTGCAGTAATCTTGTTGTGGCGGGGTTTGTAAAAAGGATTAAACTGCTCATGTTGAAAAAGTTGTTATTTATATATATCGAAAGGCAAGTTTTCTCGATTATTGTTTCATATTTCATAATATGTCTTGTATCGCTTTTATGTTCACGATTACTCGATGTTGTATCACTAGGGTGCGGGGTAAGGCACGATCCACGCCCTAATCGGTCGTGATGCTTTATGCGATGTCTTTTGACTTGAGTCTAAATAATAAGAATCTGAAGTATTTCAAAAGAGTTAAGAAACCTTTTTGAAAGAAGAGTAACACTTGATTTTAAAAGTTTTAAAAGCTTAAGAGTTATACTAGCTTTATGGGAAGTTAGGTATAACGACTTAAGAGAGATAAAAAGAATGGTTTATTGATTTTAGAAGTTAAGAGACTTGATCTTAAAAGATAAGAGACTTGACTTAATTAAATTAATATGAATTTTGTTAAAAAGTGTGAAACCTCATTCGTGAGTAATGAGTACTTGGTTTTTAAAAGGAATAATGTTTTACTGATTTCGGAAATCAGAATACGTATCGAACGAACCACTGCAGCGTTAATAAAGGGAAATGTATTGACTAATTAAGTATTATTAAAACTAGTAGAAACCTCCATATGCATAGAAGCTAAGATGAGACAAAATGATATTACATTTCCTAGATCATGGCTGCTTTAATAAGATTGATTATGAACAAGAATAACCTACTCACATATAAGGCATATGTTTCTCAAATTGTTTAAAAGAGAATTATATTCTTAAGTGATTAAGATTATGAACTACGAAACCTTTCGAAAATGAGAAACTTGAGTATTTGAAATTAGGCAAACTTGAACGTTTGGAAAAGAATGTTGTTACTTGATTTTACAAAGGGAAGTATTTTGGTTTACTTAAAAATATAGTCACTCTATTTTTATACTACGGGTATTGTGTGACTTTTGTGAAAGAAACGGATCTTTTAAAAAGTTAATGTATGAAGTACTTTGGAGATAAAAACCCGAACTTGTTAACATAAAGTAGAAAGTACCTTGTGTGAATAACTTGATTGTGTTGGGTTGTGATAGCCTTGTAATACTTGTTGATTTGATAAGTCGACATGTTAGGATGCTACATGTGTTAGTATCTTGTGATGTTTGTGTAAAGGGGTTTCCCTTGTTGTGCTTATGTTGTTTAACGATAAGCTATTATGTTAGTATTATATCACTCACCTCTTGACATGATTAGGGGTTAAGCGCCTCCGTGCGGGGTAGACTTCAGCGATGCAGGACCATGATTCGAGAATACCTCATGCGGGTCCAGGGACCTATGTGGAGCTACGAGTTCGGTGTTAGTGTGCGGCCTTTGTGGTCATGCGGTCTATGTGGCCACGCGGATCGCGAGTCCGGGGCGATCTTGGGAGTAGCTACCCTCGACGCGGGAATACCTACGCGGCCTATGTGAGTGGCCTATCGGCGCGGGAAGTTCGAGACTAGACGCACATTTGATACTGCGCGCGAGTGGCGGCCGATCATGTGGCGGTCTAGACAGATCTCGTGATACAGTTTATGACCTCGTTAGTACCGTGGGTGTTAGTAGTCGGCTATGGCTTCGTACTTATCCCGTACGGCTTTATTATGACACATGTGGGACCTGGTGTTCATGAGTATTCCTTGGTGCTTTTATATCATAGACTGCCGGCAGTGAGGAAGGTATTCCACGGGCATGATTGATGTTGTGGGCGTGAGACCCATAGTTATATTTGAGTGATGACTTTGAGGCGTGAGTCCTCGACTTGACATATCGCTTATATTATCGTGAATCGTAGTTTGGTTATCATACATGTCTCCTGCTTTATATAGACTACTATGATTTCATTTACAGTATTTTCAGTTTCACATACTTTGTACCTGTTGTACTGACCTCCTTCGGGGGGCTGCGTTCATGCCGCAGGTAGAGGTACACCAGTCGTTGATCCCCACTCTTAGGATCACAGTTCAACGTTTTGGGAAGCTCCGTTTCTTCGGAGGCTTATCTTTGGTATAGTCCCCTGTCGTTGTAGGTACTTACATTCGTGGTATGGCGGCCCCGTCCTCCATTGTTGTTATATCATTCTTAGAGGTGCATGTAATCTTGTTGTGGCGAGTTTGTAAAAAGGATGTAACTGTTCGGATTTAAGTTTTTATATATATGCCGAAAGACAACTTTTCTTCAGATAAACTGTGTCTCTTTTACATTGTTTCATGTTGTGTTTTATATTCCGCTGATTACTCTGATGTATGTCTACTTGGGTGCCCGGGGTAAGGCACCAGTCACGGGCCTGGGTTCGGGTCGTGACACGTACTTGCCCCGGTCAGTTGATGATGCGGCTTTGGTATCTGGTAGTTAGCCTTCGTACTTGCCCCGTACGGTTTTTATGACACAGGTGGGACCTGGTGTTCATGTGTACTTCTTGGTGTTATTATATCATAGACTGCCGGCAGTGAGGAAGGTATTCCACGGGCATGATTGATGTTGTGGGCGTGAGACCCATAGTTATAATTGAGTAATGACTTTGAGGGCGTGAGTCCCTGAGTTGACGTGACTGCTTACATATTATGTACTGTAGTTTGGTTATCATATATATCTCCTGTTTTATATAGACTACTATGATTTCATTTACAGTATTTTCAGTTTCACATACTTGGTACCTGTTGTGCGACCTCGCCCGGGCTGCGTTCATGCCGCAGGTAGGGGTACATCGGTTGTGGATCCTCGCTCATAGGATCACAGTTCAGCGTTTTGGGAAGCTCCGTTTCTCCGGAGGCTCATCTTTGGTATAGTCCCCTGTCAATGTAGTTACTTGTACATTCAGGGGTATGGCGGGGCCCTGTCCCGTCATAGTTGTCACGACCCGACCCCGGGACCGCGACTAGTGCCCTACCTGGGCACCCTTACAGGTAAACATCAGAGAAAATCAGCGGAACATACATGAAACTTATTAATAAAACATCGGAAGTAAAACAACAGGTTAGCCG
This sequence comes from Przewalskia tangutica, assembly GCA_029844215.1. NCBI lineage: Eukaryota > Viridiplantae > Streptophyta > Magnoliopsida > Solanales > Solanaceae > Przewalskia > Przewalskia tangutica. Next base: position 77,670,832 of record CM056734.1, read on the forward strand.
ATAGGGCTACCTTCCTGAACATATATAAATACAACCGAAGCAGTTGCCTCATTTCTTTTACAAACTGACCCACAAAATGTGAATACAGACCTCTAGGAATAACAACTGAACAACTGTGGCGGGACAAGGCCCGCCGCACTTGAATATACATAGCCACAACTCCGGAACAGTGGAGCCTTCTCAACATGGTGAACCAGGATCCTAAGCTCGCGGATCGATAACTGTGTAGCTAAACCTGCTGACATGTACGCAGCCGAAGAATTCGATCTAACAGTACGAATATGGAATGAAATAACGTCTGATAATGGATCATAATCAGATAAAAGAATGACAAGGACAAGTATAAAAATACATACCGATCTGCCGTGTCATTACCACTTATGAACTTAATCGTACATTAATCATTCTTTTCCTTCTTTCAATAGGAATTAACATCATATTCTTACATACATACTTAAGAATTCAATCAAGTTTTTCCACATAACTTACATCAATATCTTTTTCCATTCCATTAAGAGTTATAGTCATATCTTACGTACTTACTTAGGAGAAGTCATTAAGTTCATTTCTATCTAACTTACTTATCTTTCATAACATAGTCCGGCCCACTACGGAGGGACACATATACTACCCGGCCCAAACTGGGACGCGATCAAGTCACACCAATATCAAAGCATGCCCGTGGAATCCCCCATCACTGTCGACAGCTAAAAGTGTAAAACATAACCATGGGTCTCACGCCCATAATATCAATCAAAACAGGTGGTATAACGTGCGGGGCTTGCCTCATTTATACTCTTACCCTGGAGAAGGTGGTAAAGCAGGGGGTATAACGTCTTGGGGCTTGCCCCTCATTTATACTCTTACCCTGGAGAAGGTGGTATAACGTCTTGGGGCTTGCCCCTCATTTATACTCTTACCCTATCTCGACCGGTCGTCAAGTAACACATAAAGCAGGTGGTACAGCGTCTTGGGGATTTACCACTCATACTCTTACCCCGAGAAGGTGGTATAACGTCTTGGGGCTTGCCCCTCATTTATACTCTTACCCTAACTCAACCGGCCATCATACATAACATAAGCCCTACCGGCTTATCATACATAACATAAGTACTACCGACTTATCATACATAACATAAGTACTACCGACTTATCATACATAACATAAGCAAGTTAAGAAATCCCCTAACTTCTTATTAGCTTGTTCATACACTCTCATTTTTGTTTACTTAAGGCACTAACATGTCATTATAAAATCCGGGAATTTAACCCAACGTACTACGTGCCTCTACTCCTTTAAAATGATTCTCTTTCAAATAAAACTTCCAAGATACTAATAACCGTAGTATCAAGTCATATCTACTTTTCACGACAAGTCACAATACTTTTTTTAGAAATACATTTATAGGCTTCTAAATCTAGTGACTTCTTTCTTTGAAACCTAAAGCAATTGGTACCTTTAAAACAATTTGCCCTTCTTTATTTCAAATCATTTCTTTGCTTACTTTACTGAAGAAAACCATTCTTTTAAATCTTCCATAAAGTTGTTATAACCAACTTCCCATAAAGCCGTTATAACTCTTTATTTCTTAGACAAATACATTCATTTGATAACCAAGAAACTTATACTTTCAATTCAAATCGCATAGCTTTCAAAATACTTCAAGTCTCTTAACTTTTAGGAACACAAGTTTCTTAACCTTTTAACACTTTGAGGTCCATAGTCTTAAAACTTCATACGTAAATCCTTATAAATTAAGTAACAAATACTTGGTGCGGTGTGAATAAGTTATACTTATTTATAACTATCTTAATCAAGTAGCCATGATCTAGAAAATGTAATACAATTTTGTCTTATCTTAGCTTCTATGCAGATGGAGAATTCTACTTGTTTTAACATAATTAATGTCATTACATTTTCCTTTATTAACGCTGCAATGGCTTGTTCGATACTTATTCTCATTTGTCAGTAAATTAGCCAAGTCAACTTGGCTCCAAATACCCCCTAACGACTCTTACCAACATCCCCCATAAGACTTGGTAAGAACTTAGGATAACTTAGACATAACCTTTACGTAGAGTAAATCAACATACATACCTCTTAACTTCTAAGAGTAGAAGGAATCATGAAATAGTACTACACGTATATTCCATACATAGAATCATGTCAAAAGAAGGAAGAGGTTCACATACCTCGACGATTGTCGACAAGTAGCAAGATGCTCCAAAGTACTTCAACCTTGAGCTATCACAATCTTCCAGTAGGATACGCTATACTTAGTTCTTCAACCTATCATGGTCACAATACGTCCATTAACCTCTTACTTCAAACGTAGAATATTCTAAGTGCTAAGTCGCCAAATTCTACGGAAAATCGGACAGCACCTCCTTTGTTTCTACTCACTTTGCCACCTTTTTCAAGGTCGATTACAATAACCAAACAGCCCCAATTGGCTCACAAATAAGTAGAAGATAGTCCAATACAAATGACTAACTAAACAGCCCCAATTGGCTCACAATTAAATAGAAAATAGTCCAATACAAATGACTAACCAACTACTACAAACTACAAGTCCAAAACCGGCCACCTTGAGTTCAACCAAACTAATTCTTATCCAATTTCCATTTCAATCCAAATTGGTAGCATAATAAGATATCAAGTCGCATTTGGTTATTACTACCATAAGCTTCAAGTCAATAACATGCGACGATTCTAACAACGATCAAATTGTAATCCAACTTAACATGGCCTACATTTCATTTCGAATTTCAAAGACTACAATCGATCTATAATCCTTATAAACTTCAACATATACTTCATGCTAGCAACAAGTAAGCTAACAACAAAATAAATAATTTTGTAATACTTTCAAAGAACAAGATTATACCTCAACGCTTTTTAATCCAATCTTCAAACCGGTTGCTCTTTAGCAACCTAGAGCCTCTTCAAGATACTTCAATCCGCTACTGAGACCCTTAGAACCATACCAACAATTTTCCTTCAAACTTCCAACCAAAACCTATAAAAGCCATTAGGTTTTCACCTTGCGACTAATACGAAAACTCTCTTTTTCCGGGATTTTTCTATTGAGATATACTCACAATACACTTAGGAACCTTGGTTTAAAGTATGGGGATTATTGGACAAGGATTGAAAATTCTTGTCTTGAAGGACCTTCAAAACCGTGAGCCCTCATTTGGTGTTCCTAAGTTTCTTGAAAAAAATTCTAAGTGTAGTGCCCTTGTCTTGCTACTTGTACACATATATAATACTATGGAGGGTCAAGATCTACACAAATGGTTGGCTTAGAAGAGTTTCACATGGATCAAGCCAAGTGGCCCTTGGACTTTTAGTCAACAATGTCAAGCTAAGTCATGTGCAAGACTTGGTCATCTCACTAATGGTCAAATGACCCTTTTGCCCAAGGCAAATTTCGTCCAAGACACTAAGGGGGGGTGACACGTGTCTCCCTCTCATTCGTCGCAATATTTCGTTTCCGACAATTTCACAATTTCCGATAAATTTTTACTCGTCTCTAATCTTAACATCTTTTGAGTTCTTACTTACGTTCTTAAAACATATCCTGTAAAAACGGGGTGTAACATTCTTCCCCCCTTAGAAACATTCGTCCTCGAATGTTCTTTCGGAGTCAATCTTTATAATTAGCGACATAGTTTCCTTTCACAACCCTGACATACAAATAATGCCACACATAGCCCTAATACCTCGCACACGCATATCCGTCCATCATAAGCCCAAAAGAGGTAATCTTTTTGGTACTTCCAACTCTTCCTAGCATACATACATAACTTCCATACCAATTCTGGCCTCTAATCTTTGGAGTCATTCTATAAGACAATATACGACCATTCCCGGCTTTCACGACCTGGCTCCGGTGGAACGCGTCCACGAACCCGTAGAACAATTAACTAGACTTGGGCCTTGCGCCCTCGTGACCCCGTCACGTAGCGGAACTACTACCAACTGATCCCACTCCATTCCAGGCCATGGGGAGACCGTGCATGTCTTCACCGACTCGTCGCACTTAACTCTTATCCTTGGTCTGACTTAAAATCTTATTGCCAGAGAAAACCTTATACATCTAAGGTCTCGGCAGTTATCAATATTCTTAGGCTCGCAATTTCCATGCTCCCAGCCTATCTTATCAGCCCCCCAGTAAACGGGTACAAAAACTTCTCACAAAACCATAACCATGTTGTCTCGATCACAACAACCATTATTTACTCTATACAGGCCTCATCCGTATAATCTTCTTAAGCTTACTACACAGCTTAATCTATTAACATGACATTCCGTTAGGTTCCTTAATATGGCTTCTTAAGGGTTCACTACCCTATCAGACAGCTCATCCTTTCCCAATAATCTCAAAATAAACCACAAGACCTTGGCGAAATTTCATTAACTATTCCATACCTTCCCGGTATCTAGTTAGTCTTTACCGATCCCTGGTAATCTAAAATCATTCTAGGCAACACGCGTCTGACCCTCATACATAACTCCGTATAGATGTATGTCACAATACCAACTATACTATAATCAATACCAACCTGGATACGCAATCCACATAGTCATTCCTGGGTCACTGCTGCCTTTCTCGTAGCTGCAATCAACATAACTCGTTAGGGAGAGACGACCCTAACAACACAGCTCTATGGCACGATCTCAGAGTGAGAAGAATGGAAACCAATCCTAAATGTCCTGTGACCTCCCGATTATAGATGTGGTGCACAACACACCGATAATCAAGACTCTACTAGACACGATGCAGTAGACACTTTCCGAGGACTAATCGCTCGATACCACTTTTGTCACGACCGACCGGGATCGCGGCGGTGCCCTACACAGGCACCCTTACGAGTAAACATCGAGAGAAAATCAGCGGAACATACATGAAACTTATTAATAAAACATCGGAAGTAAAACAACAAAGTTAGCCGACAGGCTACCTTCCGAACATATATAAATACAACGAAGCGGTTGCCTCATTTCTTTTACAAATCGACCCACAAAATGTGAATCTGCACCTCTAGGAATAACAATGAACAAGCGTGGCGGGACAAGGCCCCCGCGTGCACTGAATATACATAGCCACGACAACTCCGAACATTGGAGCCATCTCAAAATCTTGAACCAGATCCTAAGCTCGCGGATCCATAATCGTGTACCTAAACTGCGGACATGAACGCGGCCCGAAGAAGTCGATAACAGTTTAATATGGAGCGAAATAACGTCTGATAAGCGGATCATAATCGTACAAAAGAATGACAAGGACAAGTATAAAAATACATACGGATCCTAGTGTCATTACCACTTATGAACTTAATCGTACATTAATCATTCTTTTCCTTCTTTCAATAGGAATTAACATCATATTCTTACATACATACTTAAGAATTCAATCAAGTTTTTCCACATAACTTACATCAATATCTTTTTCCATTCCATTAAGAGTTATAGTCATATCTTACGTACTTACTTAGGAGAAGTCATTAAGTTCATTTCTATCTAACTTACTTATCTTTCATAACATAGTCCGGCCCATTACGGAGGACACATATACTACCGCCCAACGGGACGCGATCAAGTCACACCAATATCAAAGCATGCGTGGAATCCCATCACCGTCGGACTAAAAGTGTAAAACATAACCATGGGTCTCACGCCCATAATATCAATCAAAACAGGTGGTATAACGTCTGGGGGCTTGCCCCTCATTTATACTCTTACCCTGGAGAAGGTGGTAAAGCAGGGGGTATAACGTCTTGGGGCTTGCCCCTCATTTATACTCTTACCCTGGAGAAGGTGGTATAACGTCTTGGGGCTTGCCCCTCATTTATACTCTTACCCTATCTCGACCGGTCGTCAAGTAACACATAAAGCAGGTGGTACAGCGTCTTGGGGATTTACCCCTCACCTATACTCTTACCCTGGAGAAGGTGGTATAACGTCTTGGGGCTTGCCCCTCATTTATACTCTTACCCTAACTCAACCGGCCATCATACATAACATAAGCCCTACCGGCTTATCATACATAACATAAGTACTACCGACTTATCATACATAACATAAGTACTACCGACTTATCATACATAACATAAGCAAGTTAAGAAATCCCCTAACTTATTAGCTTGTTCATACACTCTCATTTTTGTTTACTTAAGGCACTAACATGTCATTATAAAATCCGGGAATTTAACCCAACGTACTACGTGCCTCTACTCCTTTAAAATGATTCTCTTTCAAATAAAACTTCCAAGATACTAATAACCGTAGTATCAAGTCATATCTACTTTTCACGACAAGTCACAATACTTTTTTTTAGAAATACATTTATAGGCTTCTAAATCTAGTGACTTCTTTCTTTGAAACCTAAAGCAATTGGTACCTTTAAAACAATTTGCCCTTCTTTATTTCAAATCATTTCTTTGCTTACTTTACTGAAGAAAACCATTCTTTTAAATCTTCCATAAAGTTGTTATAACCAACTTCCCATAAAGTCGTTATAACTCTTTATTTCTTAGACAAATACATTCATTTGATAACCAAGAAACTTATACTTTCAATTCAAATCGCATAGCTTTCAAAATACTTCAAGTCTCTTAACTTTTAGGAACACAAGTTTCTTAACCTTTTAACACTTTGAGGTCCATAGTCTTAAAACTTCATACGTAAATCCTTATAAATTAAGTAACAAATACTTGGTGCGGTGTGAATAAGTTATACTTATTTATAACTATCTTAATCAAGTAGCCATGATCTAGAAAATGTAATACAATTTTGTCTTATCTTAGCTTCTATGCGGATGGAGAATTCTACTTGTTTTAACATAATTAATGTCATTACATTTTCCTTTATTAACGCCGCAATGGCTTGTTCGATACTTATTCTCATTTGTGTAGTAAATTAGCCAAGTCAACTTGGCTCAAATACCACTAACGACTCTTACCAACATCCCCCATAAGACTTGGTAAGAACTTAGGATAACTTAGACATAACCTTTACGTAGAGTAAATCAACATACATACCTCTTAACTTCTAAGAGTAGAAGGAATCATGAAATAGTACTACACGTATATTCCATACATAGAATCATGTCAAAAGAAGGAAGAGGTTCACATACCTCGCGACGATTGTCGACAAGTAGCAAGATGCTCCAAAGTACTTCAACCTTGAGTTATCACAATGTTCCAGTAGGATACGCTATACTTAGTTCTTCAACCTATCATGGTCACAATACGTCCATTAACCTCTTACTTCAAACGTAGAATATTCTAAGTGCTAAGTCGCCAAATTCTAAGGAAAATCTGACAAAGACCTCCTTTGTTTCTACTCACTTTGCCACCTTTTTCAAGGTCGATTACAATAACCAAACAGCCCCAATTGGCTCACAAATAAGTAGAAGATAGTCCAATACAAATGACTAACTAAACAGCCCCAATTGGCTCACAATTAAATAGAAAATAGTCCAATACAAATGACTAACCAACTACTACAAACTACAAGTCCAAAACCGGCCACCTTGAGTTCAACCAAACTAATTCTTATCCAATTTCCATTTCAATCCAAATTGGTAGCATAATAAGATATCAAGTCGCATTTGGTTATTACTACCATAAGCTTCAAGTCAATAACATGCGACGATTCTAACAACGATCAAATTGTAATCCAACTTAACATGGCCTACATTTCATTTCGAATTTCAAAGACTACAATCGATCTATAATCCTTATAAACTTCAACATATACTTCATGCTAGCAACAAGTAAGCTAACAACAAAATAAATAATTTTGTAATACTTTCAAAGAACAAGATTATACCTCAACGCTTTTAATCCAATCTTCAAACCGAAGTTGCTCTTTAGCAACCTAGAGCCTCTTCAAGATACTTCAATCCGCTACTTGAGACCCTTAGAACCATACCAACAATTTTCCTTCAAACTTCCAACCAAAACCTAGAAAAGCCATTAGGTTTTCACCTTGCGACTAATACGAAAACTCTCTTTTTCCGGGATTTTTCTATTGAGATATACTCACAATACACTTAGGAACCTTGGTTTAAAGTATGGGGATTATTGGACAAGGATTGAAAATTCTTGTCTTGAAGGACCTTCAAAACCGTGAGCCCTCATTTGGTGTTCCTAAGTTTCTTGAAAAAAAATTCTAAGTGTAGTGCCCTTGTCTTGCTACTTGTACACATATATAATACTATGGAGGGTCAAGATCTACACAAATGGTTGTCTTAGAAGAGTTTCACATGGATCAATCCAAGTGGCCCTTGGACTTTTAGTCAACAATGTCAAGCTAAGTCATGTGCAAGACTTGGTCATCTCACTAATGGTCAAATGACCCTTTTGCCCAAGGCAAATTTCGTCCAAGACACTAAGGGGGGTGACACGTGTCGCCCTCTCATTCGTCGCAATATTTCGTTTCCGACAATTTCACAATTTCCGATAAATTTTTACTCGTCTCTAATCTTAACATCTTTTGAGTTCTTACTTACGTTCTTAAAACATATCCTGTAAAAACGGGGTGTAACAATAGTTATGGTTACATTCTTAGAGGTATGTAGTACTGTTGTGGGCAGGGTTTGTAAAAGGATTTAACTGTTCAGGTTGATATATATATATATATATATATATTCAGGAAGGTGACCATTTTGGTTAGCCTGTTTCTCATTTTGTCTTGATTCATGCTTAACTTTTTATTTCCGCTGATTTTCTCTGATGTTGTATCACTAGGGTGCCCGGGGTAAGGCACCAGTCACGGGCCCGGGGTCGGGTCGTGACAATGGCCCTGACGGCCGCAGGCAAAACAAGCACCAGTAAAAAGATGACATTCCCCGGGATGACGCCTGCCACATCGTGCACACTGAGGGAAACATGAACCCGACTGGCTAGAACCCATGTATACCTGTGAACCAGAAGCCCTGGAGCTCTGACCAGCTCCCGAATACCCCGAACGTCCTGAAGACTGTGGAGGACCACTCTGTACTGACGGAGGTGCATAACTAACCTGCTGCTGAGGCGGTTCGCCATGAAAGTTACCAAAGGACCCTGCTGTTCTGGCCCTCTTCTGCTGATCTCGGTCATTCCGTCGACCCATCCGCTCCTCACATCCAAGTGCATAAGCCTGCATGCGGGCAATGTCCATGCCCGGCTGAAGAGCTACACCCGAACAAGCCTCTGCCAAGTAGTCATCGAGCCCCGTGACGTAGCGGTGCACTCTGTCCTCCATATTTGCCACTAACGCAGGGACATACCGAGCTAATGAGTCGAACTCCACGTTGTACTCCCGAACCGTTGTCACGACCCCAACCGGGGCCCGTTACTGGTGCCTTACCCCGGGCACCCTAGTGATACAACATCAGAGAAAATCAGCGGAAATAAAAAAACATGAACATGAAACAAGAGATATGATAAACAAACAGGCCAACCAAAACAGTTGCCTTCTTGCATATATACAGAATCTGAACAGTTACATCCTTTACAACCCCCCACAACTTGATTACTACGCACCTCTAAGAAAGTGACAACAACTATGACGGACAGGCCCCGCCATACCACAGAATGTACAAGAACCTCTGCACTCGTGGTAACATACCACAAGATAAGCCTCCGAGAAACGGGGCTTCCTAATCTGTTGAATCGTGATCCTATGGCGAGGATCCACAATCGATGTACCTCTACTGCGGCATGAACGCAGCCCCGAAGGTCGATAACAACAGTACCAAATATGTGAAATCGAAATCAGTAAATGAAATCATGGCGATCTATATAAAGCAGAGACATGTATGATAACCAAACTACGATTTACAACATAAAAGTAGTCATGTCAAGTCGTCGGGGACTCACACCCTTGAAGTCATCCCTCATGCCCGTGGAACTCCTTCCTCACTGCCGGCAGTCTAGGTATAAATCGTATGATACGTATAACATGTCTCGGCCCATCCCATGGGACTCGATAAGAATCGTGTGGAATACATGTCTCGGCCTATCTCATGGGACTCGATAAGAATCATGTGGAATACATGTCTCGGCCCATCTCATGGGACTCGATAAGAATCGTGTGGAATACATGTCTCGGCCCATCTCATGGGACTCGATAGGAATCGTATGGAATACATGTCTCGGCCCATCTCATGGGACTCGATAGGAATCGTTCACAACCAATCAGCCGGCCCTCCATCGAGAGACGCGGCGGTATAGAAATACAGTACTTGCACAACAAGGCTATCACACGCAAACATAGGAAAGTTACACACAACTCAAGGTACTTTCACTTTATGTCAAAGTCCGGGTTTTAACCCCAAAGTACTACATACGTTAAATTCTTTTGAAAGATCCATTTCTTTTACAAAGGTCACCCGATACCCGTAGTATGAACATAGAGTGACTAACATTTATAAGTAAACCAAAACACTTTCCTTATTAAAATCAAGTAACAACATTCTTTTCCAAAAGTTCAATTTTGCCTAATTTCAAATGCTCAAGTCTCTTATTTTCGAAAGATTCCATAGATCATAGTCTTAATCACTTAACGTAATCTCTTTTTAAAACAATTGAGTAACATATGCCTTAAGTGTGAGTAGCCTGTTCTTGTTTATAACCATCTTATTAAAGCAGCCATGATCTAGGAAATGTAATACAATTTTGTCTTATCTTAGCTTCTATGAAGATGGAGGTTTCTACTGATTTTAATATAATTAATTATTCAATACATTTCCTTTATTAACGCTGCAATGGTTTGTTCGATACTTATTCTCATTTCCAAAATCAGTAAAACATTATTCTTTAAAAGCCAAGTACTCATTACTCACGAATGAGGTTTCACAACTTTTTAACAAAATTCATAGTTCTTAACATTTCATAAAACATCATTTATAAGTTAAGTCTCTTATCTTTCAAGATCAAGTCTCTTAACTTCTAAAATCAATAAATCATTCTATTTCTTACATAAAGTCATTATAGCTAACTTCCCATAAAGCTATTATAACACTATATGTTTTAAACCAACCAAAACTCGTTTAGCACACGTACGTCTACCGTACTATATAGTTCACAACAATCATGCTAGAAAAGATAGGAAGAGGTTCACATACCTCGCGACGATTATCGACAAATAGCAAAACGCTCCAAGTACTTCAACCCGTCGGCTACTCCTTAAGCCAAGTAGATCATGCCACACGTAGTACTCCACTCCTAAAATGGTCATAGTACTTCTATCAAACCTTTCTTACCATTGAAGACTTATACCAATAAAAAGCCCTCTAATTCTACGGAAAATTGGCGTACTTCCCGTTTTACTCACTTTTCCATCTTTCTCCAAGGCCCGAATAACCGTAATTATATGCCATATATAAGGCGTAATAATTGAACAACATAAAGAAGGGGATTACACGCCCAAACGGTAACGCAGTTTACTATCACGCCTTCATAATAACAACAACATAAAGAAGGGGATTACGCGCCCAACCGGTAACACGGTTTACTATCACGCCTTCATAACAATACAATAATTAAAAAGGGGATCACACGCCCAAACGGAACGCGATTGAACAATCCTCCCCTTAACAGAAATGTAAATACAGTCCAAAGTAAATACAGTCCAAAGTAAATACAGTCCTTAAGTTGGGGTCCTTGGCCAACTTTGTCCATTTTACTTATCCAAATTACTCATTAGTCATCCAACTTATATTTCCATTCTTAATATAAGTTATAGTTACTTTGTTATTAGCTTCTTAGCAAGTAAGATACGTTTTTACCATTTGTGGCTTTCTTGCCAATTTCCATTTTAGCAACTTAACAAGATCCAAATCTTTCCAAATTTTACTCCATATATTATATACTCCATAATATACTTATAATATATGTATAATGACCAATTCACAAAGAGGTTTAAGATTCACTACCTCAAATAGCCCAAAATTTATCCAAGAACTTAATGTCGCTCCAAGCAAGTCTTAGCTCCAAATCCTTTGTGTTCCAACCCACCACAAATCACCCTAAGAAGCTCCTAACCATCATCTCTTCAAGAACCAACTCAAACAAGTGAAGAACACTAAGGTTTTCCTTCCAAGAGCTCTCGGCCAAGGTGGCTTTTTGTGGCTAGGGATGTGAAATCTTTCCTAACTTTTGGTTAATAGTCTTCCTAATACACTAGGGAAGAACAGTTAGGAGTTTAGGAATTATTGGACAAAGTTAGGTTAGAGAGGGAGGTGTTCGACGAGAGCTAGGAGAGAGGGAGGGAGATGAAAATATTTCTCAAGTCTTGAAATATCTAAGTGTGCAAGATTTCATCAACAAAGGGTGCATATATATGACAACCAAGGGCTAGGATGAAGGCAAGTGTGTGGTTGAGATTGGGGACAAGTGTGTGGGGGTCCCACAAGCCACTTGTCCACACAAAATATCTTGCAAGACTTGGCCACTTGTCTTGGCCACTTGTCACATGAATTTCGGCCAACCTAGCCCACCAAGGGGTGACACGTGTCGCCCTACTATTCGTCCAAAATATTTCATCTTCCGAAAATATCCATAAAGGCCAAAATCTCGAAAACAAAGTGGGCCCCACAAAACCGTAAATTTCTCCCGTGGGCCCCACGTGACCAATTCCGGAAATAAAATCCCATAATTCTAATATAATTCAAGAAGTCCAAATACCAAATCTGGGAATCCAATTCCCATCAACGAACCTTTTTCCTTCACAAAACCCGGAAACTTTTCCGTCGAAAAATCACATCTTTCTTTCTTTCCAATATTTCTGTCGTATTCTCGTACGTACGTCCTCACATACATACCCTGGAACTACGGGGTATAACATTCTTCCCCCCTTAGAAACATTCGTCCCGAATGTTCCTTCTAAGTCTCCAAACGTACTTGCGTCGGTATAGTCTCCACTACTATACTTACAAAACCGATCATGCCACCAATGGCCAGAATATAACATGTGCGCAAAACTCAAATCCAAGCCAACGAGGAATCATTTTTAATCTCACAACAACTCCCACTAGCTTCAATTTACTCTAAGGCCATTCCCGGCCTTCACAATCCGACTCAGGTCGAACGCATCCACGAACCCGTACGATGGTTACCTAAACCTGGGCCTAGCGCCCTCGTGACCCTACCACCTGGCGGGACCACCTCGAACTGACCCCACCACATTCCGGGCTACGGGTTGACCCGCGAATGGTCCTCAACCCGACCCATAACCGCGCCAAACTCTTGTTTCCCCCGATCCGGAACAATCTCACTAATCAAGTCACGAAAACCTAGTGGTCTTCTTAGCTCAACTACCCTCTTATAATTCACACCACTCAGGGACTTATCACACAATTATACCCCTCGTATACTATGCTCTCCGACAAAGGTCAATCGTAAACAAAATCTTTTACCCAACTTCCCCTTTACTAACCAGGCCTCTAAATCATAATTTAACAAAACGCTATCGGAACATAATACTTAGCACATCATCATATCAACAACGCATACCAGTCTCTAGAGGGGTAAGAATATACCTGTATCAACTGCTTCATTTCCCTTCGTCGCTCTAATCATAATCCTGCCCTGCCGGGCGCATAGCTATAGAAGGCGATGAACTCCGCCATCGACCGGGAAATGAGTCATTCGTTTGCATCCTTCCTATTAGACGATTCCTCATCACATGGCCCGACGCCGCAGCAAAACAAGCACCGATAAAAAGCGACATTCCCGATGGCGCCGCCGCCACATCGTACACCGAGGAAACATGAACCCGATCGCTAGAACCCGTATACCGTGAACGAAGCCCGGATCTCGACCGGCTCGAATACCCGAACGCCCGAAGGCGCGGAGGACCACTCAGATCTTGGCGGAGGTGCATAACTAACTGCTGAGGCGGCCCGCCTCGAAAGTTACCAAAGGACCCTGCTGTTCTGGCCCTCTTCTGCTGATCTCGGTCATTCCGTCGACCCATCCGCTCCTCACATCCAAGTGCATAAGCCTGCATGCGGGTAATGTCCATGCCCGGCTGAAGAGCTACACCCGAACAAGCCTCTGCCAAGTAGTCATCGAGCCCCGTGACGTAGCGGTGCACTCTGTCCTCCATATTTGCCACTAACGCAGGGACATACCGAGCCAATGAGTCGAACTCCACGTTGTATTCCCGAACCGTACGCCCTCTCTGTCTCAGCATCAGAAATTTGTCGGCCCGCGTCCTCCTCATCTGCGGAAGCAAGAAGTGGCTGAGAAATGCCTCCGAGAACTCGTCCCAAATAGCTGGAGGCGCATGCTCCCCCCGAGACAGCTCCCACGAATCAAACCGATCATTGCAGATCACGCAACGATGCGAACCTAAGACCACCGACTCGGTCTCCGGCCTTGATCACTCTCATGATCCACAGAATCGTCGGAAGAACTCCTGCGGATCATCCTCGTGCCTCGACCCATAAAACTCGCGGTGCGACTCGTAAAGTCCGCGATCTCAAACTATCCGATCTCGGGTGAACTACGGGTACTACCGGTACCGGAATTGCTGCATCCAGCCTATCCTCGTGCCTTGCCACTATCCTGGCCAATAACTGGGCCATCTCCTTGTAACCCATCTCCTCTGTTCATTGCCGTGGTCCGACGTCTCGTGCGTGGCCTCGGTGAGAGACCGCTACTCCACTCGCAGCCTCCTCTCGCTGCGCGCCTCCTGGGCCCCGATTGCCTTGCGTGGAGGCATAATTGGCACATAAGAATACGTCAGAGGGAGTCCAACTTACAACACAGCTCTAAGGCACGATCTCAGAATGAGAAGAATGGAAACCAATCCTAAATATCCTGTAGCCTCTTGATTATAGATGTGGTGCACAACACACCGATAATCAAGACTCTACTAGATACGGTCTGTACACACTTTCCGAGGATTAACTGCTCTGATACCACTTTTGTCACGACCCGAACCGGGGCCCGTGACTGGTGCCTTACCCCGGGCACCCTAGTGATACAACATCAGAGAAAATCAGCGGAATATAAAATAAGACATGAAACAATAATAGAATGAGAACAGTTTATCAAGAGAAGATTGTCTTTCGGCATGTATATATACATAAAACTTGAATGCGAACAGTTACATCCCTTTTACAAACTCTGCCCACAACAGTACTCTGCACTCTAAGATTTTTACAACAACTATGACCAGGACAGGGCCGCCATACCCTGAATGTACAAGAACTTACAAACTCGGGGAAACATACCAAAAGATAAGCCTCCGGAGAAAACGGAGCTTCCCAATATGCTGAATTGTGATCCTAAGAGTGAGGATCAACAACCGATGTACCTCTACCTGCGGCATGAACGCAGCCCCCCGAAGGAGGTCGATCTGTGTACCAAGTATGTGAAATCGAAAATCAGAAATGAAATCATAACAATTTATATAAAGCGAGAGACATGTATGATAACCAAACTACGGTTCTGACATAAAAGTAGTCATATCAAGGTAGGGACTCACTCCCTCAAAGTCATCCCTCATGCCCGTGGAACTCCTTCCTCACTGCCGGCAGTCTAGGTATAAATCGTATGATACGTATAACATGTCTCGGCCCATCCCATGGGACACGAGGTGGAATCGTTTGGTATACATGTCCCGGCCCATCCCATGGGACTCGGTAGAGAATCATATGGAATACATGTCCCGACCCATCCCATGGGACTCGGTAAAGAATCGTACGAAATACATGTCCCGGCCCATTCCATGGGACTCGGTAAAGAATCGTATGGAATACATGTCCCGGCCCATCCCATGGGACTCGGTAAAGAATCGTATGGAATACATGTCCCGGCCCATCTCATGGAACTCGGTAAAGAATCGTATGAAATACATGCCCCGACCCATCCCATGGAACTCGGTAAAGAATCGTATGGAATACATGTCCCGGCCCATCCCATGGGACTCGGTAAAGAATCATATGGAATACATGTCCCGGCCCATCCCATGGGACTCGGTAAAGAATCGTCCATAACATTTAAACCCTCTTTTAAGACAGATTAAGACAATACCATGCCTTCATTTTAAACCAACACATTTTCCCTTTTTAAGGTCAAGTAACAACATTCTTTTCCAAAAGTTCAAGTTGCATATTTTTAAATACTTAAGTCTCTTATTTTCGAAAGATTTCATAGTTCATAATCCTAATCACTTAACAACGTAATTTCTTCTTTTAACAAAATTGAGTAACATATATCTTATGTGTGAGTAGTTTATTCTTGTTTATAGCAACCTTATTAAAGCAGCCATGATCTAGGAAATGTAATACAATTTTGTCTTATCTTAGCTTCTATGCAGATGGAGGTTTCTACTGGTTTTAATATAATTAATTATTTGTCAATACATTTTCCATTATTAACGCTGCAGTGGTTTGTTCGATGCTTATTCTCATTTCCGAAATCAATACAAGGCTTTCATAAACAATTAAGTAAACCGTTCCTTTTATCTCTCTTAAGTCGTTATACCTAACTTCCCATAAAGCTAGTATAACTCTTAAGCTTATAAAACTAAGTATTACTCTTCTTTCAAAAAATGATTCATAATTCTTTTGAAATACTTCAAGACTCAAGTCAACAGACATCAGAGTAAAACCCTTTTTAGTTAACACACGTACGTCTACCGTACTATATATATATCAAAATATCATGCTCAAGAGGATAGGAAGAATCACATACCTCTCGTGAAATCCACCTGCCAAGTCGAATATGTCGCGCGCAGAGTATCAACCTATAATAGTCAAATACGTCTATCAACGTCTAGACTACTCTGTAGAATATTCTAAGCAGAGGGTTCTCTATTCTACGGAAAATCGGGCAGCACTTCCCTACCCGTTAAACTTCACAAGTCTACTGTAATTACAGTCCTATGTAAGTACAGTTCAATTCTCTTCTTTTATACCATCCTTCTATACGTCTTATGCTCAATTCTATACTACTATAGTATGTAATCTCCAATTACAATAGAAGGACAAGATATTTACCTCGACAAGCCCAAAATTATCCAAGATATATGTCGATCCTGAGCAAGGTTTAGCTCCTATTCTGCACGCTCCGATAGCTCCAAGAAACCCTTAGAAGTTTCCAAACAACTTCTATTAATACTTCAACCAACTATGAAGATTTTCCTTAGGGTTTCGTTTAGTGACTAATGGATATAAGGTAGTATTTCTGGGCTTTTAGTATAGAGGTGACTTTGGAATACTACAAGGTATTTGGCTAAGGTATTTTGGGATAGTAACAATACTTGGAGAATACTTTTCTACCAAGGGGGTATTTCAACGAGAACAACTAGGAAGGGGTTTCGTGAGGGCTTCACAAAGGGGGAGGGGGAGCTTGGACGAGAACTACTAAAAGGGAGGGAGGGATTTTTGCCTTGGAATTTCTCAAGTGTGGATGAAGAATAAGTCTTGCACACAAGGGGTATTTATAGAACCACCAAGGGCCAAGATTAAAACAAATGGATGGTGTAGATTTGGATCCATGTGAAGGATGAGGTCTTCCAACCAAGTGTCCACCACAATGTTGGGACATATGTCCACCACAACCTTGGGACATATGTCCCCCACAACAAAGAGCCATGTGGCCTTCCACTAGCACCAAAAAACGTCCACAACCTTCCCTACCTACCCCCACTCACCCAAAGAAATATCTTCCAAGACTTGACCATTTGACCTTGTCCACTTGGCCAATCATTTTCGTCCAACCCATGCCAACTAAGGGTGACACATGTCGCCCTCCTATTGGTCCAAAATATTTCGTCTCTCGGAAAAATCCGTAATCGGTTAAAATATTAACAACGTAGAATTTCCTTCACAAGGTTCGGAATCTTTTCCGTCGAAAGTTCACAATTTCATCCTTAACCTAATTAGGGTTTGTACAAATATACGTACGTCCTCACATACATACTCTGGAAATACGGGGTATAACAATAACCATTGAATCTCTGATTGAATACTCTTATGCTTAAGCGAATCCAAAAGTATCAATTCTCACAATCCATGTGCCTTACCACCGGCAAAAACTCTCACGTCATTATTACTTGATGTACTCAACCATGCTAGCCATTCAGTAATGCTTTATCACAGTCTACTATCACAAACACAGTTTCACTTCAAAAATATACTTCACCCTTTAAACATAAGAGACTTCAAGCTTGCTCTTATTAGTCAACTCTAACGCATTCTTTCAAAAATGATATATAATTATCCACTGTACCACACAAGCCGCCTTCCTATCAATCTTATCACGTCAGTCATCTGAAACATGAATCTCACGATCATTAATCACTAATTCACATGGCTCTTCTCCATAACACTTAGTCAACTGTTACACCCCGTAATGCAAGGACATGTTTAAGAGAATGTGCATAAGGAACATAAGACTTGAAATTGTTACGAAAGGAAGAATTGTTTTTCCGACGGAAAATCTTCCGAACGTCGGAAAGGAAAAATGTTCGTTGAGGAGAATTGGATTCTCAAAATGCATTAATTGAGGATTATGGAATGTATTATCATTATGGAATTTTATTTTTACGGATTTGGTCACATGGGGCCCACCCGAGGAAGTTTACGTTTGTGGGACCCACGAGGGTAACGAAATATTGCGACGAATGGGAGGGCGACACGTGTCACCCCCCCTTAGTGGTCTTGGACGAAAATGGCATGGATAAGATGGTCATTTGACCATTAGAGAGATGACCAAGTCTTGCAAACACTTAAGCTTGACATTGTTGACTAAAGTCCAAGGGCCACTTGGGCAAGATCCATGTGAAACTCATCCAAGCCATCCATATGTACTAATCTTGACCCTCCATTATGTTATATATGTACACTAGTAGTGCAAGACTTTGTCATTATCAACACTTAGAAAAAATTTGAAACCTTGTTCTTGCTCACTATGAAGCTCACGGCAATGGGGTATTTTCCAAGAGGAAAATTTTCAATTGTTGTCCAATAATCTCCCCACTTTAAACCAAGGTTCCTAAGGGTATTCTAAGGGTATCTCAATAGAAATATCCCGGAAAAAGATTGTTTTCGTATTAGTCGCAAGGCGAAAACCTAGGGAGTTCTTCAACTTTGAAGTTGGAACTTGAAGATGAGTTCTTCATAGGCTTCTAAAGGTTGCTTGGAGTGGATTGGAATGTTGAAAGGAGGAGCTAAAGTTGCTAAGGAGCGACTTTGAATCTTGGAAATTTTAAGGGCTTGTAAAGGTATAATTCTTGTCGTTTTAGTAATTAAGATTACTTATTGTTGTAGCTATGGATATTAGCAAGCATGAGATGTTTATATTATGAAGTTTGATAAGTATATTGGCTATTGGAACCCTAATCCGAAACTAGTATGTTTAGCCTTAAGATTACAATTCAAGTTGATTATAAGTATAAGTCGTCACATGTTATATATTGAAGGAAATTGTAGTTGTTGAAGTTGTTTATGACTATATAACATGTTAGACCTAAGAACTTGGATTGGAAAAGAATTGGAAAAGACTTTGAGTTGTTGTTTATGTTAGCCTAGAATGACTTTAAATGTGGAACTAGTTTCGTATTAATTTGTGGGGCAGAATTTTACACGTCCTGTTAAGGCGTGTAATCCCCTTTGGTTAGCTGAATTGTTGGGCCTTAAATGTGGCGTGTTTGGTTATTGTATTCGGCCTTGAAAAAGGTGGCAAAGTATGTAGAAACAAAGGAAGTGTTGTCCGATTTTCCGTATAATTTAGTGACTTTGCACTTAGAATATTCTACGTTCGAAGCTAGAGGTTAATGGACGTATTATGGCCATTTTAGGTTGAAGTACCAAGTATAGCGTATTCTACTTGAAGGATGGAATAGCTAGCAAGGTTGAAGTACTTTGGAGCATTTTGCTATTTGTCGATAATCGTCGCGAGGTATGTGAACCTCTTCCTTCTTTTGACATGATTTTATGTATGGAATATACATGTAGTACTATTTCATGATTCCTTCTACTCTTAGAAGTTAAGAGGTATGTATGTTGATTTACTCTACGTAAAGGTTATGTCTAAGTTATCCTAAGTTCTTACCAAGTCTTATGGGGGATGTTGGTAAGAGTCGTTAGGAGGTAATTGGAGCCAAGTTGACTTGGCTAAGTTACGACACAAATGAGAATAAGAATCGAACAAGCCACTGCAGCGTTAATAAAGGAAAAATGTAATGACAATCAATTAAGTTAAAATGAGTGGAATTCTCCATCTGCATAGAAGCTAAGATAAGACAAAATTGTATTACATTTTCTAGATCATGGCTACTTGATTAAGATCGTTATAAATAAGTATAACTTATTCACAACGCACCAAAGTATATGTTACTTAATTTAAAAGAGTTTACGTACGAAGTTTTAAGACTATGGACATCAATTATTAAAAGGTTAAGAGACTTTATTTTTCAAGTTATGGGACTTGATTCTTAAAGGAAGAAATGAATTGTTTTAAAAGTATAGAATACTTGATTTGGAAAGACTTGATTTCTAAAGTTAAGAAGCTTGATATTCTAAGTTAAGAAACTTGTTTTCTTAAAAGTTAAGAGACTTGAAGTATTTTGAAAGCTATGTGATTTGATTTGAAAGTATAAGTCTCTTGGTTATAAAAGGAATGAATTTGTCTAAGACATAAAGGGTTATAACGGCTTTATGGGAAGTTGGTTATAACAACTTTATGGAAGATTAAAAGAATGGTTTTCGTCAGTAATGTAAGCAAGGAAATGATTTGAAATAAAGAAGGGAAAATTGTTTTAAAGGTACCAATTGCTTAAGGTTTTAAAGAAAGAAGTCACTTGATTTAGAAGCCTATAAATGTATTTCTAAAAGGTATTGTGACTTTTCTTGAAAAGTAGATATGACTTGATACTACGGTTATTAGTATCTTGGAAGTTTTATTTGAAAGAGAATCATTTTAAAGGAGTACAGGCACGTAGTACGTTGGGTTAAATTCCCGGATTTTATAATGACATGTTAGTGCCTTAAGTAAACAAAAATGAGATTGTATATGAACAAGCTAATAAGAAGTCAGGGGATTTCTTAACTTGCTTATGTAATGTATGATAAGCCGGTGGTGCTTATGTTATGTATGATAAGTCGGTAGTGCTTATGTTAGGTATGATAAGTCGGTAGTGATTATGTTATGTATGATAAGCCGGTAGGGCTTATGTTATGTATGATGGCCGGTTGAGTTAGGGTAAGAGTATAAATGAGGGGTAAACCCCCAATACGTTATACCACCTTCTCCAGGGTAAGAGTATAAATGAGGGGTAAACCCCCAAGACGTTATACCGCTGCAGTAAGAGTATAAATGAGGGGTAAACCCCCAAGACGTTATACCACCTGTTCCGTGGATTTGCTACCCATGATACGAGGAATACCTCATGCGAGTCCTTATGGGCTTATGCGGGTGAAATAGTCTGATGCGGGCGGGTACAGCCTATTCGAGGAATACCTCATGCTGGTCCACAGGACCTATGCGGGTGAAATAGTCCCAGGAGTAGGATTGCTTATCGATACTGCGGGCGAGGGACCCTTCTTTGATCACGAGCCTTCTATTTTTATGTAGTATACCTTTATGGGCAGACTATATGACATTATCGCGTCCCGGGAATGGGCCGGGCAGTATACCTTTATGAGCAGACTTATGTGATTTTATCGCGTCCCAGATTGGGCTGGGCAGTATACCTTTATGGGCAGACTTATGTGATTTTATCGCGTCCCAGATTGGGCCGGGCAGTATACCTTTATGGGCAGACTTATGTGACTCTATCGCGTCCCAGTTGGGCCAAGATATAGGCGTTCCTCCATAAAGGGACGGATTAGGTTATGCAAGATACGTAAGTTATATGTTTATGAACTTGATGAGTTTTCTTAAGCATGTACGTAAGAATGTGACTATAACTTTTATTGAAAAATGGGAAAAGATAATAAGGTACGATTAAGTTCACGAGATGGTAATGACACGGTAGGATCTGGTATGTACCCTTTTTATACTTGCCTATGTCATTCTTTTACGATTATGATTTGTTTCTCGTACCTTATTTCGCTCCATATTAAATTTTTGTTATCGACCTCCTTCGAAATGCGTTCATGTCCGCAGGTTTAGGTACACAATTATGGATCCGCGAGCTTAGGATCCTGGTTCAACATTTTGAGATGGCTCCAATGTTCCGGAGTTGTCATGATTATGTATATTCAGGGGTACGGCGGGGCCTTGTCCCGTCATAGTATTTGTTCAAATGTTAGAGGTCTGTATTCATCTGTGGGCTGGACTGACTAGAGTTGTTTTTACTTTGTTAAACAGTGTAGACCCTTTCGGGTAATTTTTATGTTATGGCCTCCTTATCAGCTTGGCCTTATTTAAAAAAAAAGGGTGTTATTTATCTTCCGTAGTTTGTTATGTTGTATGATTAGAAGGGTGCCCAGGTAGGGTACCAGTCGCGACCCGGAGTCGGGTCGTGACAAAAGTGGTATCATAGCAGTTAGTCCTCGGAAAGTGTCTACAGACCGTGTCTAGTAGAGTCTTGGTTATCGGTGTGTTGTGCACCACATCTATAACCAGGAGGCTGCAGGACATTTAGGATTGGTTTTCATTCTTCTCACTCTGAGATCGTGCGATAGAGCTGTGTAGTTAGGGTCGTCTCTCCCTAACCAGTTATGTTGTTTGCAGCTACGAGAAAGGCAGCAGTGACCCAGGAAAGATTATGTGGATTGCGTATCCAGGTTGGTAATGTTGGTAGTATAGTTGGTATTGTGACATACAACTATACGGATTTATGTATGAGGGTCGGACGCGTGTTTCCTAGAATGGTTTTAGGTTACCAGGATTTGGTAAGGAATAAATAGATACCGGGAAGGTATGAACAGTTAAGGAACTCTCATCAAGGTTTTACGTGCTAATTTGAGATATTTAGGTGATGATGAGTTGTGTGAGAATGTAATGGAACCTTAAGAGGTTATAATTAAGGGACTTAATGGAAGACTATGTGAATAGTTTAAGTTACATGGTATGATTAAGAGAATGGTACGGGTGAGATCCGTATGGAGTAAGTATGGTTGTTGTGGTCAAGACAACACGATTATGGTATTACGAGAAGTTTTTTTTATACCCGTTTACGGGGGGGACTGATAAGGTAGGCGTGGAGCATGGAAATTGTGAGCCTAAGAATAGTGATAACCGTCGAGACCTTAGGTATATAAGGCCTTCTCGGGTAGTAAAAAGTTAAGTTAGACCAAGAATAAGAGTTAAGTGCGACGGAGGATCGGGGTGAGTACCTGTTACGAGTCGCCCCATAGTCTGAAATAGAGTGGGATCAGTTGGTAGTAGTTCCGCTACGTGACAGGGTCACGAGGGTGCAAGGCCCAAGTCTAGTTAATTGTTTTACGGGTTCGTGGACGCGTTCCACCGGAACCAGGTCGGGAGAGCCGGAAATGGCCTTATATTGTTTAATAGAGTGACTCCAAAAGATTGGGGGGCCAGAATCGGTATGGAAGTTGTGTATGTATATTGGTATGAGTTGGAAGTACAGAAAGAGTACGACCAGTAAGAAAGATAGCAACCAAGTGTAAAGAAATAGAGCCTGAATCCGTAAGGACCTTTCGAGGTATCTACACCAGTGAGTGTTTGGGTGGTAGCTGAGCGGGTATATGAGATTTGCCCGGTGATGATACAGTCGTCAGACCCTAGTAGACCTAGTAGAGATGATCATGACAAACTTTGACATCATTATGAGTATGGGCTAGTTGGCTTCGTGAGTGCCAAGGTTGACATTTTAGTATAAGTATTGTTATGTGGCCATGGGTGGCATATGTCGAATAAAGGGTGTAGTAAAAGGAGACTATGTTTGTCACGACCCGAAACTGGGCCCGTGACTGGTGCCTTACCCCGGGCACCCTAGTGACACAACATCAGAGTAATCAGCGGAACATAAAACAACAACATGAGATAACAGAAATATAAAACAATAATCAGGAAAACTTGCACATCGGCATATATATAACCATCAACTCTTTTACAAATGAACGGCTTAATCCTTTTTACCAACCCCGCCTACAACTCTGCACCTCTAAGAATGATACGACCACAATGGCGGGACGGGGCCCGCCAAACCCCGAATGTAAACACTTACTACGACGGACTATACCACCGATAAGCCTCGAGAAACGGAGCTTCCCAAACGCTGTGACCACGAGAGCTAGGATCAACGATCGATGTACCTCAACTCGCGGCATGAACGCAGCCCGAAGAGGTCGATAACAGTGCAGAGTATGTGAAACTAAAAATAAATCATAAATGAAATCATAGTAGTCTATTCAAAGCGGGAGACATGTATGATAACCAAACTACGATTCACCATAAATAAGCGATCGTGTCAAGTCGTGACTCACGCCTCAAGTCATCACTCAATTTAACAATGGGTCTCACGCCACAACATCAATCGTGCGTGGAATACCTTCCTCACGCCGCGCTTTATGATATACAAGCACCAAGGAATACACATGAACACGTGTCCCACCGTGTCCTAATAAAACCGTGCAGGTAAATGCGAAGGCATAGCCGACTACTAACACCACAGTACCAACAAGGTCATAATCAGATCATAAGATCTGTCTGCACCGTCACATGATCAAAGCTGGCCACTTGCCCGCAGCATCTAATGTGCGCGTCTAGCCCTGGAACTTTCCGCAGCTCCGCATAGGCCAATCTCATCGGCCCGCATGAGGTATTCCCGCATCGAGGGTAGCTACTCCCGGCGTCGCCCCGACTTCGCACCGCATGGCCACAAGGACCGCATGCCCATAAAGGACGTCACTAACCGGAACTCTCGTAGCTCGCATAGGCCCCGGGACCGCGTGAGGTATTCTCGAATCATGGTCCTGCATCACTGAGTCTACCCCGCGTCGGAGGCGGCTTAACCCGGAATCATCTCAAGAGATGAATGCCACAATACTATCATAACGACCGATAGTTAATAAGCACAATCAAGGAAACCCCTTACACAAACATCACAAGATACTAACACACGTAGCATCCTAACACTTTTACTTATCAAAGCAACAAGAAAGTATTACAAGGCTATCACAAACCAATACAATCAAGTTATTCACACAAGGTACTTTCTACTAACAAGTTCTGCATCTATCCCCAAAGTACTTCACACATTAAAATCTTAAAAAGATCTGTTTCTTTCACATAAGTCACACAATACGTAGTATAAAATAGAGTGATCGCTTTTAAGAAAACTAAAACTCTTACCTTTGTAAAATCAAGTAACAACATTATTTTCCAAACGTCCAAGTTTGCCTAATTTCAAATGTTCACGTTTCTTATTTTAGAAAGGTTTAGCTCATAGTCTTATTCATTTAAGAATATAATTCTCTTTTAAACAATCGAAACATAAGCCTTATATGTGAGTAGGATATTCTTGTTTATAACAATCTTTATTACAATGACCGTGATCTAGGAAATATCATTTTGTCTCATCTTAGCTTACATGCGGATGGAAGTTTCTCTGGTTTTAATAATACTTAATTGTTCAAAACATTTCCTTTTATTAACGCTGCGATGGTTTGTCGATACACATCCCGATTTCCAAAATCGAGAAAAGCGTTCTTAAGCCGTTATACCTAACTTCCCATAAAGCTAGTATAACTCTTAAGTTCTCAAAAACCAAGTATTACTTCTCTTTCAAAACGATTTCAGAAATCTTTTGAAATACTTCAAGTTCTTTATAATCACACATCAAGCCAGTTATAAACAAATCATTTACCTTTTAAAAACCACAAAGTGTTTTCTTATCTACATAAAGCTGTTATAACCAACTTCCCATAAAGCCGTTATAACACTTTATGTTTTAAACCCATCGAATACATTTAGCACATGTACGTCTACCGTACTACATAGTTCACACATATCATGCTAGAAGAGATAGGAAGAGGTTCACATACCTCGCGACGAGTATCGACTAATAGCAAAACGCTCCAAACAGTCGGCTACTCCTTAAGTCAAGTGGATCATTCCACACGTAGCATTTCAACCTATAAGGCCACAAGGCGCTTATTAACATCGTAGAACATTCTACAGAAAATTCGGCAGCACCTCCCCCCCCCGCAACAGCGTAAATCTCCTCCTCTAACGGGGCCGGCTACCAAGCCAACCAGGGGGGGGTTATACATCTAACCCTAACGGGTACAATTCTACTCCACGGTACTACTACACAAGTCTCATCAGACGGTCCTGTAATTACAGTTCAGTACTATATATAGTATACTTCAACTATATACTCCTACAACATGTAATATCCAATTACAATAGGGGGACAAGATAATTACCTCGATAAGCCCATAATTATCCAAGTAAAAAGTCGATCCTGGGCAATCGTTTAGCTCCAACTCCGAGCGCTCCAACCCGCTCTAAACCACCCTTAGAAGTTCTAACCAACTTCTACACAATACTCCAACGGACTATGGAGATTTTCCTAGGGTTTCGGTTTCGTGACTGACGGGAAGTATAATAGTATTTCTGGGCTTTTCGTATAGGTATAACCTTAGAATACAACAAGGTATAAGGCTAAGGTAATTTGGGCATAACAACAATACTTTTGAGAGTATTTCTACCAAGAGGGGGGGGTATTTATACGAAAACACTAGGCTGTGGGGTACCCACTGCCACACCACAAGGGAGAGGGGGGAGGCTCTCGGCCACAAAGGCCTATCTAGGGAGGGGGGGCTCTTGGACGAGAGTCAAACAAGAGGGGAGAGGGAGGGACTTTAACACTTAGGAAATATTTGGAATGGATGAAGAAGTTCATCAACCTTAGAGGGGTATTTATAGCACAAGCCAAGGCCAACCAATGGCCAAGATCTAGCCAAGTGCCTAGCAAGTGTAGGGCCAAGATATGCCCAAGTGCCCCCTAGTCCCTACTCCTTAAAACCCTCACAAATATCTACACAAATATCTACCCACAACTTGCCCACCAATCGGCCCTAAGCCGCCCCACTTGCTTCCAATGTGAGGGTGACACATGTCACCCTCCCGTTGGTCCAAAATGTTCCGTCTCTCGGAAAAATCCGCAAAAATACTAAATGACATAGCCGGAAATTCCCCTACGAAAGCTGTGAAAACGTTTCGTCGAAAAACGACTCTAACCGGGTGTTGTGCACAAACATATTTCGGCCCAAAGGTGCCACATGGGGGTGACACGTGTCGCCCCCCGATTCGTCCAAAATATTTCGTCTTCCGAAAATATCCAAAACGGCCAAAATCTCAAAATCAAAGCGGGCCCCACAAAACCGTAAATTTCTCCCGTGGGCCCCACGTGACCATTTTCGAAAATAAAATTCCATAATTCTCTAATATTCCAGGAAGTCCGAATACCAAATCTGGGAATCCAATTCCCATTAACGAACCTTTTTCCTTCACAAAAACCGGAAACTATTCCGTGGAAAAATCGCCTCTTTCTTCCTTTCCAATCTTTCTGTCGTATTCTCGTACGTACGTCCTCGCATACATACCCTGGAACTACGGGGTATAACATTCTTCCCCCCTTAGAAACATTCGTCCCGAATGTTCCTTCTAAGTCTCAAAACGAACACGTGCCAGTATAGTCTTCACTACTATACTTACGAAACAATCCTGCCACAGCTGGCCATGGAAACACCTGCGCAAAACTTACATCTAAGTCCACGAGGAAACACCTCTACATCACCACAAATACCTCTTCCCGGGGTCAAAATATACTTCCTTAGTCACTGATACCACTTTTGTCACTTTGTCGCGAGCCTTGCTCCGACGACCCAACAAATGGTACCGGGCTGCTTGTGATCCCGGAGGATCTCGTACACTCGAACTCTTACCACATTCTGATACGGCTTCAGTTTCCAAAACTCGGGGTTACTATCTCTAACGTGGTCATCATTAACTGGGGACATTCTGGATGGATCTTCGATACTTTCCCGATCATAACAATACGAAAGACCGGACGTCCTTCCTCCTAAGTCGGACGGCAAATGCTAACATATAGGCAACCTGGCCTATTCTTCACATGAACTCACAAAGGCCCAAAGTAACTCGGGCTAAGTTCCCTTTGTTTCCAAAACTCGTCACACCCTAACCGGGGTGGTACTTTCAAGAAGACCGTCGGCAACTCTGGCGTCGCCGCCGATTATCCGCACGATTCCTCCGAGTGCGAGAACTTCTTCTAGACAAGCTTCACTATCCACATCACCGGAACAAGCCTGAACCAACTATCTGAACCCTGCCAACATCGAACCAATCGACCGGCAACTTGCATTTCTGCCCCTACAAGGCGTCACAAGACGACATCCGAACACTGAAATGGTAGCTTAAGCACTCCCCCAACCGGAGACAACGATCCTCGCAGCTACCCCTGAAATCAAAACACTGGCCCGAGGGCGAATGCGATTCTGAGACTTACCTGAGTTCCTAGCCCTGCCTGGTACAAACTCCCAGAAAGAGAAACAGCCGTACCCTGGGCTCCACTGTCCGTCATAAGGTGAAGGTAGGCACCCCGTGCAACCTCACAACCTTTTCAGATAACATCAACACTGCCGAGGGAACGACCCTGACCGAAGAACACGATAGGCTGCCCCCATCGGCCCGACCACTGGTCGAACGCATCCACGAACTTGCACGCTGGCTAACTAAACATGGGCCTAACACCCTCATGACCCTAACACAAAGAGGGACCACCACAAACTGACCCCACCACCAAACCTACCGCGGGTTGACCCGCACGTAGCCTCAACCCTGACGTGGCGCAAAATACCATCTCCCCGAAGGAACAATCTTACTAAACACGTTACGAAAACCTGGCGGTCTTCTTAGCTCGACTACCTTCTTTCAAATCACGCTACTCAGGGACTTATCCCACGAACATAGCTCACGTGCACTATGCACTCCTATAAGGGTCAAACATAACACTACACCTTTCTCGAGATGGCCTTATCTCTAAGGTCTTTACGTATAACACTCTAAGGCTCACACCTTCTCTATCCCCCAAAATCTTACTCGGTTAACCCACCATGATTCCTAATCACAACTCACACACTGCTATCAGAACGTAGCACTTAAGGTATACTCACCTTGAAAGTTACCGGAAGGACGCTTTGCGCTCGCCCTCTTCTCACGCTCTTGGTTAACCGTCGATCTCTACGTTTCTCGACTCTGCGCATCAGCCCGCATACCACGTGCCATGCTCAAGCCTAATCGAAGAATTACTCTTGCACAACCTCTTTTAGATAGTCCTCGGACTCGCGGTACATCGGTATACTCTCTGGTAGCCAAATCTATAGCTAATGTGAGGTTGTCTCTTGGCAATCTATATTCTCTGTTCGGTCGTGGGCGAAGGTTCAAATATTATGGTCATTGTAGGCACGCTGCGCCGCGTGCTAAGCTCTGCTGGGGCTAGTGACGTCGCAAAAATCCCCGAATGAAGCACTACCCTAGGTAATGATTGGGACTGTGCCCTCGCAACCCTCTGAACTCTACTCGCGGCTCTGCCGCCTTGCCTCCCGGGCCGGGTTGCCTACGCGGAGGCATGACGATAAGGAAAAGATTTCGTCGGAGGGTTCAACTTACAACATGCCTCTAAGGCACGATCTCGAGTGAGAAGAATAGAAACCAATCCTAAATATCCTATAGCCTCACGATTATTGATGTGGTGCACAACACACCGATAATCAAGACTCTCGATACTGATCTGTAGACACTTTCCAGGATTAATCGCTCGATACCACTTTTGTCACGACCGGCCCGGGCGTGGTCGTGCCTTACCCGGGCACCCTAGTGACACAACATCGAGTAATCGAACATAAAACAACAACATGAGATAACGAAATATAAAACAATAATCAGGAAACTTGCATTTCGGCATATATATAACCATCAACTCTTTTACAAATGAACAGCAATCCTTTTTACCAACCCCGCCCAACAATTACTCTGGACCTCTAAGAATGATACGACCACAATGGCGGGACAGGGCCCGCCAAACCCGAATGTAAACACTTACTACGAGGACTATACCATCGATAAGCCTCCGAGAAACGGAGCTTCCCAAACGCCTCGTGACCACGAGCTAGGATCAACGGCGATGTACCTCAACTGCGGCATGAACGCAGCCCGGGAGGTCGATAACAACAGTGCAGAGTATGTGAAACTAAAAATAAATCGTAAATGAAATCATAGTAGTCTATTCAAAGCGGGAGACATGTATGATAACCAAACTACGATTCACCATAAATAAGCGATCATGTCAAGTCGTGACTCACGCCTCAAGTCATCACTCAATTTAACAATGGGTCTCACGCCCACAACATCAATCGTGCGTGGAATACCTTCCTCACCGCCAGCTTTATGATATACAAGCACCAAGGAATACACATGAACACGTGTCCCACCTGTGTCCTAATAAAACCGTCATGCAGTAAGTGCGAAGGCATAGCCGACTACTAACACCACAGTACCAACAAGGTCATAATCAGATCATAAGATCTGTCTGCATCACATGATCAAAGCCGCCACTTGCCGCGCATCTAATGTGCGCGTCTAGTCTGGAACTTCCGCGACTCGCGTAGGCCAATCTCATCGGCCCGCATGAGGTATTCCGCATCGAGGGTAGCTACTCCCGGCATCGCCCCGACTTCGCGATCCGCATGGCCCGCGACCGCATGCCCATAAAGGACGACACTAACCGAACTCGTAGCTCCGCATAGGCCCCGGGACCCACGAGGTATTCTCGAATCATGGTCCCAGACCGCCTGAGTCTACCCCGCATCGGAGGGCAGCTTAACCCCCGGAATCATCTCAAGAGATGAATGCCACAATACTATCATAACGACTGATAGTTAATAAGCACAATCAAGGGAAACCCCCTTACACAAACATCACAAGATACTAACACACGTAGCATCCTAACACTTTTACTTATCAAAGCAACAAGAAAGTATTACAAGGCTATCACAAACCAATACAATCAAGTTATTCACACAAGGTACTTTCTACTAACAAGTTCGGGTATCTATCCCCAAAGTACTTCACACATTAAAATCTTAAAAAAAGATCTGTTTCTTTCACATAAGTCACACAATACCAGTAGTATAAAATAGAGTGACTGTCCTTTTAAGAAAACCAAAACTCTTACCTTTGTAAAATCAAGTAACAACATTATTTTCCAAACGTCCAAGTTTGCCTAATTTCAAATGTTCACGTTTCTTATTTTAGAAAGGTTTCAGTCATAGTCTTATTCATTTAAGAATATAATTCTCTTTTAAACAATGAGAAACATAAGCCTTATATGTGAGTAGGATATTCTTGTTTATAACAATCTTTATTACAATGACCATGATCTAGGAAATATCATTTTGTCTCATCTTAGCTTCTATGCGGATGGAAGTTTCTCTTGGTTTTAATAATACTTAATTGTTCAAACATTTCCTTTTATTAACGCCGCAGATGGTTTGTCGATACACATCCCGATTTCCAAAATCGAGAAACGTTCTTAAGCGTTATACCTAACTTCCCATAAAGCTAGTATAACTCTTAAGTTCTCAAAACCAAGTATTACTTCTCTTTCAAAACGATTTGAAATCTTTTGAAATACTTCAAGTTCTTTATAATCACACATCAAGCCGCTTATAAACAAATCATTTACCTTTTAAAACCACAAAGTGTTTTCTTATCTACATAAAGTCGTTATAACCAACTTCCCATAAAGCCGTTATAACACTTTATGTTTTAAACCCATCGAATACATTTAGCACACGTGACGCTCACCGCATTTACATAGTTCACACATATCATGCTAGAAGAGATAGGAAGAGGTTCACATACCGCGACGAGTATCGACTAATAGCAAAACGCTCCAAACAAATCGGCTACTCCTTAAGTCAAGTGGATCATTCCACACGTAGCATTTCAACCTATAAGGCCACGCGCTTTATTAACATCGTAGAACATTCTACGAAAATTCGCAAGACCTCCCCGCAACAACAGAAATCTCCTCCTCTAACAGGCCGCTACCAAGCCAACCAGGGGTTATACATCTAACCCTAACGGTACAATTCTACTCCACTGCACTACTACACAAGTCTCATCAGAATACACCTATGTAATTACATTCAAGACTATATATAGTATACTTCAACTATATACTCCTACAACATGTAATATCCAATTACAATAGGACAAGATAATTACCTCGATAAGCCCATAATTATCCAAGTAAAAAGTCGATCCTGGCAATCGCTTAGCTCCAACTCCGAGCGCTACAACCCGATCTAAACCACCCTTAGAAGTTCTAACCAACTTCTACAAAATACTCCAACGGACTATGGCGATTTTCCTAGGGGTTCGGTTTCGTGGATCGACGGAAGTATAATAGTATTTCGGCTTTTCAGATAGGTATAACCTTAGAATACAACAAGGTATAAGGCTAAGGTAATTTGGGCATAACAACAATACTTTTGAGAGTATTTCTACCAAGAGGGGGGGGTATTTATACGAAAACACTAGGCTAGGGGGGGGGGGGTACCCCACGGCCACACCACAAAGGGGAGAGGGGGGAGGCTCTCGGCCACAAAGGCCTATCTAGGGAGGGGGGGGCTCTTGGACGAGAGTCAAACAAGAGGGGAGAGGGAGGGACTTTAACACTTAGGAAATATTTGGAATGGATGAAGAAGTTCATCAACCTTAGAGGGGTATTTATAGCACAAGCCAAGGCCAACCAATGGCCAAGATCTAGCCAAGTGCCTAGCAAGTGTAGGGCCAAGATATGCCCAAGTGCCCCCTAGTCCCTACTCCTTAAAACCCTCACAAATATCTACACAAATATCTACCCACAACTTGCCCACCAATCGGCCCTAAGCCGCCCCACTTGCTTCCAATGTGAGGGTGACACATGTCACCCTCCCGTTGGTCCAAAATGTTCCGTCTCTCGGAAAAATCCGCAAAAATACTAAATGACATAGCCGGAAATTCCCCTACGAAAGTCGTGGAAAACGCTTTAAAAAACGACTCTAACCGTGTTGTGACAAACATATTTCGCCCAAAGGTGCCACGGGGTGACACGTGTCGCCCCGATTCGCCCAAAATATTTCGTCTTCCAAAATATCCAAAACGCCAAAATCTCAAAATCAAAGCGCCCCACAAAACCAGAATTTCTCCCGTGGCCCCACGTGACCATTTTCGAAAATAAAATTCCATAATTCTCTAATATTCCAGGAAGTCCGAATACCAAATCTGGGAATCCAATTCCCATTAACGAACCTTTTTCCTTCACAAAAACCGGAAACTATTCCGTGGAAAAATCGCCTCTTTCTTCCTTTCCAATCTTTCTGTCGTATTCTCGTACGTACGTCCTCGCATACATACCCTGGAACTACGGGGTATAACAATGTTGCTATCTAATTAGATTGGACTCCGAAAGAACATTCGGGGACGAATGTTTCTAAGGGGGGAAGAATGTTACACCCCGTAATGCAAGGACATGTTTAAGAGAATGTGCGTAAGGAACACAAGACTTGAAATTGTTACGAAAGGAAGAATTGTTTTTTCCAACGGAAAATCTTCCGAACGTCGGAAAGGAAAAATGTTCGTTGAGGAGAATTGGATTCTCAAAATGCATTAATTGAGGATTATGGAATGTATTATCATTATGGAATGTATTATCATTATGCAAATTTATTTTTACGGATTTGGTTACGTGGGGCCCACCCGAGGAATTTTACGTTAGTGGGACCCACGAGGGTAACAAAATATTGTGACGAACGGGAGGGCGACACGTGTCACCCCCCCTTAGTGGTCTTGGACGAAAATGGCATGGATAAGATGGTAATTTGACCATTAGAGAGATGACCAAGTCTTGCAAAGACTTAAGCTTGACATTGTTGACTAAAGTCCAAGGGCCACTTGGGCAAGATCCATGTGAAACTCATCCAAGTCATCCATATGTACTAATTTTGACCCTCCATTATGTTATATATGTACACTAGTAGTGCAAGACTTTGTCATTCTCAACACTTAGAAATTTTTTGAAACCTTGTTCTTGCTCACTATGAAGCTCACGACAATGGGGTATTTTCAAAGAGGAAAATTTTCAATTGTTGTCCAATAATCTCCCCACTTTAAACCAAGGTTCCTAAGGGTATTCTAAGGGTATCTCAATAGAAAGATCTCGAAAAAAGATTGTTTTCGTATTAGTCTCAAGGCGAAAACCTAGGGAGTTCTTAAACTTTGAAGTTGGAACTTGAAGATGAGTTCTGCATAGGCTTCTAAAGGTTGCTTGGAGTGGATTGGAATGTCGAAAGGAGGAGCTAAAGTTGCTAAGGAGCGACTTTGAATCTTGGAAATTTTAAGGGCTTGTAAAGGTATAATTCTTGTCGTTTTAATAATTAAGATTACTTATTGTTGTAGCTATGGATATTAGCAAGCATGAGATGTTTATATTATGAAGTTTGATAAGTATATTGGCTATTGGAACCCTAATCCGAAACTAGTATGTTTAGCCTTAAGATTACAATTCAAGTTGATTATAAGTATAAGTCGTCACATGTTATGATAGCCAACATACAGTACACAATACATAAGCGGTCATATCAAGTCAGGGACGCATGCCCTCAAAGTCATTACTAAAATATAACCATGGGTCTCACGCCCATAATATCAATCATGCCCGTGGGATCCTTCCTCACTGCCGGCAGACCATGATATAATAATCCAATTACAGTACACTGTGCCTTACTAACAATGAGAGTAAATAGTTGTATACTTACAATATAAAATAGGAAGCTCACGATCAATTCATGGGTAGCAAATCCATGGAAACAGGTGGTATAACGTCTTGGGGGTTTACCCCTCATTTATACTCTTACCCTAAGGCAGGTGGTATAACGTCTTGGGGGTTTACCCCTCATTTATACTCTTATCCTGGAGAAGGTGGTAAAGCAGGTGGTATAATATCTTGGGGGTTTACCCCTCATTTATACTCTTATCCTGGAGAAGGTGGTATAACGTCTTGGGGGTTTACCCCTCACTTATACTCTTACCCCATCTCAACCGGCCGTCACACAATAAATAAGCAAGTTAAGAAATCCCCCTAATTTCTTATTAGTCTTATGCATATACACTCTCATTTTAGTTTAATTAAGGCACTAACATGACATTATAAATCCGGGAATCTAACCCGCCTCCTGGTCACATGCCCCGGAATCCCACATCGTAAGCATGACCAAGGAGTAACATAAATAATGGAAGCATACCCGTGGAATCCCACATCACTGTCGGTACGTCCAAGTAAACTTACAACAAGACAGCCGACCCTCCAACCGAGAGTCGCGACAACGTAATAAAACATAATACTTGCACTCAAAGGCTATCACCAGCACACATAGGCAAGTTCATAAAATCTATAGACTTTCATTTTATAAACTCAAGGCACTTATAGAATAATTCTCAATTAAACAAGCCAAAGTACTTATCAAGGCACCCATCGAATAATTCTCAATTAAACAAGCCAAAGTACTTATCAAGGCACACATAGAATAATTCTCAATTAAACAAGCCAAAGTACTTATCAAGGCACACATAGAATAATTCTCAATTAAACAAGCCAAAGTACTACGTACGTACATTCTTTTCAAAAGACTCCTTTTTATGTAAAACCCCAAGATACTAACACCCGTAGTATCAAGGTGTGTCTATTTTTCAAAGTAAGTTACTACACTTTTAGAAAACTCATTTCAAAGCTTGAGATCAAGTAACTTCAAATTTTCACAATCTAGGCAACTTAGGCCTAATAATCAAAATAGACAACTTTCTTAACCTTCCATAAAGCCGTTATAACCAACTTCCCACAAAGCCGTTATAACCCTTTATGGTTTTAGACATATCCATTCCTTTTTTTAACCAAGAGACTTACACTTTAAAACCAAGTATCACATACTTACAAATCAAGTTCTCAACTTTCAAAATACTTCAAGTCTCTTAATATATAGAAAACAAGTTTCTTCTACTATTAAACCTTAAGTAACTCACACCTTTAAAACAAGTTACTTATCTTAAATCATGTCGTTTCTCCTCTTTTAAAACAATTTAAGTAAATTACTCCTTTGACTCCCCTAAAGCCATTATAATGACCTTTAGGTTTTGGAACTAAGGCACTAGCCAAAAGGTTTGGACACCACTTCCTTTTCAAGACTCTATGTACTTTAAGTAAAATACATTCACTTTTAAGAATCCAAACTTCACTAAGGAAATGGATTATACAACTTACAATTTAAACATCAAAGTACAATTAAGGAAGTACATAGAACAAATTCTATTTTAGGCAATCCAAATACAACCAAGGAATGGATCATTTAAGGAGTTGGACGTACTTTCTTTATCTTAAGGAATCATGCTAGAAGAGGAGATAGTTCACATACCTTTTCGGCTAAATACACAAGCTAAGCCGAATACGCCGTACGTAGAATTGTAAACCTATAATGGTCACAACAAGACTATCAACTTCTAGTCTCTAACGTAGAATAATACTAAGTATACGGTCTCTAATTCTACGGAAAATCGGGCAGCACTTCCTTTGTTTCTACTCACTTTGCCACCTTTTTGAAGGCCGAATACAATAACCAACACGCCACATTTAAGGCTCAAAACAACAACCAAACAAAGGGGATTACACGCCTTACAATACGTGTAAAATTCCGCCCCACAATTAATACGAAGTAGTTCCATAATCAAGTCATTCTCGACCAACAACATATCCAACAATTCAAAGTCTTT
Organism: Przewalskia tangutica; assembly: GCA_029844215.1. Lineage (NCBI taxonomy): Eukaryota > Viridiplantae > Streptophyta > Magnoliopsida > Solanales > Solanaceae > Przewalskia > Przewalskia tangutica. The sequence continues at coordinate 77,707,648 of CM056734.1, forward strand.
TCCAATCCTTTTCCAATTCCAAGTTCTAAGGTCTAACATGTTACATAGTCATAAACAACTTCAATAACTACAATTTCTTTCTTATACAACATGCGACGACTTAAACTAATAATCAACTTGAATTCCAATCTTAAGGCTAAACATGCTAGTTTTAGGATTAGGGTTCCAATAGCCAATAAACCTATCAAACCTCATAATATATAACTCATGCTTGCTAATATCCATAGCTACAACAATAAGTAAATCTCAATTACTAAAACGACAAGATTTATACCTTTATAAGCCCTTAAAATTTCCATGATTCAAAGTCGCTCCTTAGCAAATTATTAGCTTCTTTCCTTATGTTCCAATCCGCTCCAAGCACTCCTTAGAAGCCTATGAAGAACCCATCTTCAAGTTCCAACTTCAAAGTTGAAGAACTTCTTAAGTTTCCGCCTTGCGACTAATACGAAACGCTGCGTTTTCCGAAATCTTTCTATTGATATATCCTTACAATACCCTTAGGGACATTGGGTTAAAGTCTTGTGAACAAAGGATCAAAACTACAAAATTTTTCTTGTGGAGCACAAGGTGAACCAGAGAGCATGCTTTAAGAACAAGAGTGAGTGAAATAATTCTAAGTGTTGGAAGACCTTGTCTTGCTACTTGCTTAGTATATATAACACAATGGAAGGCTTACATTACAACACATGAGTGGCTAGGATGAGTTTCACTAGGATTAAGCACAAGTGGCAAGTTGACTTGGTCAACAATCTCAAGCTTAGCAAGACTTATCTTCCACCATGGTCAATGACCATTTTAGCCTTGCTATATTTCGACCAAGACCATATGGGAGAGGTTCCACGTGTCGCCCTCTCATTCGTCCATAAAATTCTGTAACCCTCGTGGGTCCCACAAAACGTAAAATTCCTCGGGTGGGCCCCACATGACCAAATCCGTAAAAATAAATTTCCATAAGGTTAAGAGTTCCATACTCTTCAAATAATGCATTTTGAGAATCCAATTCTCAACAACGAACATTTTTCCTTTCCGACGTTCGGAAGATTTTCCGTCGGAAAAACAATTCTTCCTTTCGTACCAATTTCCAGTCTTGATTCCTTACGTATATTCTCTTATACATGTCCTGGACTTACGGGGTGTAACATTCTTCCCCCCTTAGAAACATTCGTCCCCGAATGTTCTTAGTCGGTTGCCAAGCTATACAAACTCCGGCATAAACTCTATACTATGCCTATCAATCAATACTCTACAAGACCAACGATGCCACACATGGCCACCACCTAACATACGTAAACGTATCAATGGACCTTCCGTCCGCGACCCCTTCTCACAAAACTCGAAGGTTACAGTCTTATCACAAACAAGATCTTTAGAGGTTACTTTCTTTCCTTACTTGTCATACTTTCTCGTACCTTCAAACTTATCTAGTACACGTACAAAAATCTCAAATATTGTTTCTGTTCTCCAATCCTTGGAGTTACTAACCAAACTTGGCCATTATGCTACTTGAATCTCCGTTAAGGCTCTTCTCGGTCCTTACGACCTGATTCCGGTGGAACACGTCCACAAACTCGTACAACGATTAACCCAACTTATGCCTGGCATCCTCGTGACCCTATCACATAGCGGGACCACTACCAACTGACATCACCCCATTCCATACTATCGGCTGACCCGAAATGAGTCCATAACCCGACTCATCGTCACACTTAACTTCTCATCCTTAGTTTGAAATAAAACTATCTCTTAGCTCAAGGTACTTCTCACCATATCCTCCCATTCACTAGAGGTTCGTCACATAAGCCAAAGTATTTCTATTGTACATCCTTCCCTATCGGTCTTACACTGTTACGGGGTAATTACAACTTGTGAACTCTACACAACTATAGTCTCAGTTCACTTATCATTCTTGTCAACATTCTTAACTTTTCACCTTACTAATCAAAGTATTCCTACCTCTGGGGGTACTTGTCACGACCCGACCCCGGGCCGCGACTGGTGCCCTACCCGCACCTGCCTGTATACATCGAGAATAGCAATGAACATACACAACATAACACAGTGTAAACAATATAACAACACAAAGCAGCCGATAAGGCAGCCTTCCATAATATAAACAAAGTCAAAAGTACAACTTACAACTCGGTTCTTACCCAACCACATATGTGAATACAGCACTTAGAATAACAACTGTATGGACAGGGCCCCGCCATACCCCTGAATGTACATAATCTACAACATCAGGGAAAGACTGTACCAAAAGAAAGACAAGCCTCCGGAGAATGGAGCTTCCGACGTCTGATAAGTGATCCTAAGAGTGTGGATCCGCAACCTGCTTACCCTTTCCTGCGGCATGAACGCAGCCCCCGAGGAAGGGGGTCAGTACACAATATGTACTAAGTATGTAAATCGAAAGTATCAGTAATTACAACATAAGTTTAATAGAAAGCCGAGACATGTATGATAACAAAATTACGACAAAGGCCTTACTAACAATGAGAGTAATAATAGGTGTATACTTACAACGAAAAAAATAGGAAACGAATCCTACTCCTGGGACTATTTCACCCGCATAGGTCCAGTGGACCTGCGTGAGGTATTCCTCGCATGGGACTATTTCACCCGCATAAGCCCTTACGGACTCGCATGAGGTATTCCTCGCATAGGCTGGACCCGCCCGCATGGGACTATTTCACCCGCATAAGCCCTTACGGACTCGCATGAGGTATTCCTCGCATCGTGGTTAGCAAATCCACGGAAATATACAATGCCACAATCCCGGGGAATGACCCCGCAACGAATAATATATCACTAGCCCAAATCCGGCTATCACACATAACATAAGCTCTATCGGCTTATCATACAATATATAAGCAAGTTAAGAAATCCCCTAACTTCTTACTATTCTTGTTCATATACACTCTCGTTTTAGTTTACTTAAGGCACTATCATGTCTTTTATAAAAAAAAGAATCCGGGAATTTAACCCACAGTACTACGTACTTCTATTCTTTTAAAATGACTCATTTCATTATAACACTTCCAAGATACTAATAACCGTAGTATCAAGTTACCATTTCTTTTCAAGACAAGTCACAATACTTTTAGAAATAAAAGTTAGGCTTCTAAATCAAGTGACTCATGTCTTATAAAACCTTAGGCAATTGATGCCTAAAAATCGAATTGCCTTCCATTAAATCAAGTCATTTATCTTTCCATAAAGTCAATATAACCAACTCCCCATAAAGTCGTTATATTCACTTTATACCTTAGTCAAGTACAATTTCCTATCCAAGGGACTTATACGTTTTTAAAACGACACAAGTATCACTTACTTTAAAATTCTTCAAGTCCCTTATCTTTAACAAGACTTAAGACATCTTTAATATTCTCAAAGAAGTGAGTTAATCTCCTAACTCACCCGACTTGGCATTTCATAAAACAAGTAAAGAATGTCAAAGTCTCAGACGCTCACCGTACTATATACGTGAAACTAGTCATGCTCAAAGATAGGAAAAGTTCTACATACCTTGTCGGGTCAAACCACTTGCCAAGTACAAAGTCCCGCCCGTAGTATATCAACCTATAATATTCACAATACGTCTATTAACGCCTTACTTCAAATGTAGAATACTATAAGTGTAAAGTCTCCATTTTCTACAGAAAATCGGACAGCACCTCCTGTTATACCCCGTATTTCCAGAGTATGTACGTGGAGACGTACGTACGAAAATTTGAGACTTAAAGTTTGGCTAGTTTCGAAATTTTGTGCACAACCCCCGTATAGAATCGTTTTTCGGCGAAACGTTTTACGAACTCATGGCGGAAAATTCGCTATGTCGCTTTGTATTTTTGCGGATTTTTCCGAGCGATTTAAACATTTTGGGCCAACGAGAGGTGACACTTGTCACCTCGTGGGCGATGTGGATGGCCGGTTGGGTCACGGGTTTGGGTCCAATTGGCTCCTTGTTTTGGCCTTGTTTTGTGGCTTGTTTGGTGCCTTGTTTTGTGCCATGTTTGGTGGAGTAGGGATAGGGTGCACTTGGCTTGATCAAGGCCTTACACTTGCCTTGCACATGGCTTGATCTTGGCCATTGGTTGGCTTTTGGTTTTCCTATAAATACCCCCCTAAGCTTGAAGACTTCATCATCCAAAATCTTCCAAGTATTGAGTCCCTCTCCCTCCCCTCTTGAGTTGTTCTCGTCCTAAGCCTTCCCCCTCCCCCCTTTGAGTGGCCTTGTGGCCGAGAGCCTCCCCCTCCCCCCTTAGTAGTGTTGGCCGAGGGGTACCCCCCCTAGCCTAGTTGTTTCGTATAATACACCCCCCCCCTTGGTAGAAAGTATTCTCCAATTATTGTTATAATGCCCAAAATACCTTAGCCTTTACCTTGTAGTATTCCAAAAGTTACCTCTATACGTAGACCCGGAAATACTACCTTTTGTCCTTTTAGTCTCAAACCGAAACCCTAAGGAAATCTTCATAGTTGGTTGAAGTATTTGAGTAGAAGTTGGTTAGAACTTCTAAGGGTTGTTTGGAGTGGTTTGGAGCGCACGGAGTTGGAGCTAAACCTTGCTCAGGATCGACATTATAACTTGGATAATTTTGGGCTTATCGATGTAAATATTCTTGTCCCCTTATTGTAATTGGAAATTACATGTTGTAGGATTATATAGTTGAAGTATACTATATATAGAACTGAACATAGCTTGCGGCAATGTCTTTTGACTTAAGCCTGAATTTAAAGAAGAGAATCAATCAGAATTACATAGATCAGACATAAGAGACTTGTGTAGCATTGGTGTGGTGTAGAATTGTACACGTCCGGTTAGATGTGCAAACCCCCCCGGGTTGGCTTGGTAGCCGGCCTCGATAGAGGAGGAGATTTACGCCGCCATGTGCGCCGAATTTTCTGTAGAATATGAAACCGTACGGTTAGAAGTTAATAGACGTTTGTGGCCTTATAGGTGGAAGTACTACGAGTAGCGTATTCTACTTGAAGGGTGGAAAAGGCTAGCCGTTACGATCGTGGAGCGTTTTGCTTATTGTCGATAATCGTCGCGAGGTATGTGAACCTCTTCCTATCCTTCTAGCATGATGCTTTGTAAACTATGTAGTACGGTAGACGCATACGTGTTAATTTAGTGGGTGGGTTTAAAACATAGGGTGTTATAATAGCTTTATGGGAAGTTAGTTATAACGACTCTATGTAGGTAAAAGATTGGTTTGTTGATTGTAGAAGTTAAGAGACTTGATCTTGAAAGATAAGAGACTTAACTTGTTTTACTTGGTTATTAACATTTTGTTAAAAGTGTTGTGAAACCTCATTCGCGAGTAATGAGTACTTGGTTTTAAAAAGAATAATGTTTTACTGATTTCGGAAATGAGAATAAGTGTCGAGCAAACCACAGCCGCGCTAATAAAGGAAGGTGTATTGACAATTAACTAATTGTTATTAAAACCAGTAGAAACCTCCATCTGCATAAGCTAAGATAAGACAAAATTGTATTACATTTCCTAGATCATGGTCAGTAATAAGATTGTGGTAAACAAGAATAAACGGCTCACGTACAAGACATATGTTACTCAATTGTTTTAAAAGAGATTAAGACTATGAGTTATGAAACCTTTCTAAAATGAGAAACTTGAGCATTTGAAATTAGGCAAACTTGAACGTTTGGAAAATAATGTTGTTACTTGATTTTACAAAGGGGAGTATTTTGGTTTACTTAAAAAGATAGTCACTCTATTTTATACTACGGGTATTATGTGACTTTTGTGAAAGAAACGGATCCTTTAAAAAGAATTTTAATGTACGTAGTACTTTAGGGTTAAAACCCGGACTTTGATATAAAATGGAAGTACCTTGAGTTGTGTATAACTTGCCTATGCTTGTTGTTGTGTAACTCGCCTATGCTTGTTGTGATAGCCTTTGTTGTGCAAATGTTAATATCAGGTGACTTCTTGAGAAAGAGTAGATCTTTTATAAAAGTCTAGAAGTATGGTAATTTGCTTGAGTTTGTTGGTGATAGCCTGGTTGTCCGATATATTGGTATTGTGGTTACATGGACATGTCTACACCGATGCAGAATTCCTGTCACGACCCGAAACTGGGCCCGTGACTGGTGCCTTACCCCGGGCACCCTAGTGACACAACATCAGAGTAATCAGCGGAACATAAAACGATACAAGACATATTATGAAATATGAAACAATAATATGAGAAGAACTTGCCTTTCTAAGATATGTATAAATGACAACTTTTAACATGAACAGTTTAATCCTTTTACAAACCCCGCCACAACAAGATTTACATGCACTTCTAAGAATGATACGACAACCATGGCGGACAGTGGCCCGCCAAACCCCCGAATGTAAACACTTACTACGACAGGACTATACCATCGATAAGCCTCCGAGAAACGGAGCTTCCCAAACGCCAAATCGTGACCGAGAGCTAGGATCAACGATCGTGTACCTCAACTGCGGCATGAACGCAGCCTCGGGCGAGGTCGCATAACAGTACCGAGTATGTGAAATCAAAATAAATCAGAATGAAATCATAGTAGTCTATACAAAGCAGAGACATGTATGATAACCAAGCTACGCTTTACAATAACTAAGCAAATATATCAAGTCGTGACTCACGCCTCAAGTCATCACAAAAGAACATAACAAAGGGGTCTCACGCCCACAACATCAATCGTGCCTGGGACACATTCCTCACCGCCAGCTTATGATATAAAAGCACCAAGGAACACACATGAACACCAGTGTCCCACCTGCCATAATAACACCGTGACGGTAAGTACGAAGGCATAGCCGACTACTAACACCTACGCATCAACAAGGTCATGAATCAGATTATAAGATCTGCTTGCATCATTACATGATCAAAGCCGCCACTTGCCCGCAGATCTAATGCGCGTCTAGTCCTCGAACTTCCCGCACTCCGCGTAGGCCAATCTCTTCGCCCGCATTAGGCATTCCCGCATCGAGGGTAGCTACTCCCGCATCGCCCCGACTTCCGAGTCCGCATGGCCACAAGGACCGCATGCCCATAAAGGACGACACTAACTCGAACTCTCAGAGCTCCGCATAGCCCCCGACTGCATGAGGTATTCTCGAATCATAGGTCCATCGACCCGCCTGAGTCTACCCCGCATCGGAGGGCAGCTTAACCCCCGGAATCATCTCAAGAGATGAATGCCATAATACTATCATAACGACTGATAGTTAATAAGCACAATCAAGGGAAACCCCTTTACACAAACATCACAAGATACTAACACACGTAGCATCCTAACACGTTTACTTATCAAAGCAACAAGAAAGTATTATAAGGCTATCACAAACCAATACAATCAAGTTGTTCACACAAGGTACTTCCTACTATATGATTAACAAGATCGGGTTTTTATCCCCAAAGTACTTCATACATTAACTCTTTAAAAGATACGTTACTTTCACAAAAGTCACACAATACCCGTAGTATATGAAAATAGAGTGATTATTTTCTTAAGTAAATCAATTACTCCTCTTTGTAAAATCAAGTAGCAACATTCTTTTCCAATGTTCAAGTTTGCCTAATTTCCAATGTTCAAGTTTCTCATTTTAGAAAGGTTTCGTAGTTCATAGTCTTATTCATTTAAGAATATAATTCTCCTTTAAACAATCTGAGAAACCTAAGCCTTATATGTGAGTAGGATATTCTTGTTTATTACAATCTTATTACAGCAGCCATGATCTAGGAAATATCATTTTGTCTCATCTTAGCTTCTATGCAGATGGAGGTTTCTACTGGTTTTAATAATACTTAATTATTCAAAACATTTCCTTTTATTAACGCTGCAGTGGTTTGTCGATACACATTCTGATTTCCGAAATCAGTAAAACATTCTTAAGCCGTTATACCTAACTTCCCATAAAGCTAGTATAACTCTTAAGTTTTCAAAAACCAAGTATTACTTCTTCTTTCAAAATGATTCAAAAATCTTTAGAAATACGTCAAGTTCTTTATTAACACATAACAAGCCGCTTATAGTTCAAATCAAGACCTTTTAAAAACCACATGTATTTTTCTTACCCACATAAAGTCGTTATAATCAACTTCCCGTAAAGTCGTTATAACACTTTATGTTTTAAACCAATCACATACATTTAGCACATGACGCTCACCGCACTACATAGTTCACACATATCATGCTAGAAGAGATAGGAAGAGGTTCACATACCTCGCGACGATTATCGACTAATAGCAAAACGCCCAAGTACCTCAAACCGCTTGGCTACTCCCTAAGCCAAGTAGATCGCGCCACGCATAGTATTTCCACCTATAAGGCCACAAGGCGCTTTATTAACATAAGGTCTCTTCAGAACATTCTACGTAAAATTGGCAAAGACTCTCCCGCAATAAACAGAAATCTCCTCCTCTATCGAGGCCGCTACCAAGCCAACCAGGGGTTATACATTTAACCCTAACTGTACAATTCTACTCCACTAGACTACTACACAAGTTCATCGTAATACAGCCCTATGTAATTACAGCCAAGATTTTCTTTAAATTCGTGCTTAAGTCACAAGACATTGCCGTAAGTATTATTCAAAGCTTAAGCCACAGGCATCCGATAACTACGCTCGCCTATATATAGTATACTTCAACTATATATTCTAACAATATGCAAATTCCAATTACAATAGAGGACAAGATATTTACCTCGATAAGCCCATAATTATCCGAGTTAAAGTCGATCCCGGCAATCGCTTAGCTCCAACTCCGCGCGCTCCAACCCGCCTCCAAACTACCCTTAGAAGTTCTAACCAACTTCTACATACAACTCCAACTAACCATGGAGATTTTCCTAGGTTTCGGTTTGGTGACCGACGGTAAGTATAATAGTATTTCGGCTTTTCAGATAGTATAACCTGTAATACAACAAGGTATATGGCTAAGGTAATTTGGGCATTATAACAATACTTTGAGGGTATTTCTATCAAGAGGGTATTATACGAAACAACTAGGCTAGTGTGGGTACCCACTACCACACCACAAAGGGGGAGGAGGCTCTCGGCCACAAGTGGCCTATCTAGGAGTGGGCTCTTGGACGAGAGTCAAACAAGAGGGGAGGAGGATTTCTAAGACTTAGAACATTTTAGGATGAATAAGTCTTCCAAAGGTGGGTATTTATAGCCTAGCAAAGGCCAACCAATGGCCAAGATCTTGCCAAGTGCAAGGCAAGTGTAGGCCAAGATCTTGCCAAGTGCACCTTATCCATCTACCACAAAATATCCTACCAACCCTTGACCAACAATGGCCAATTCGCCCACCTCTTTACCGCCCAACGTGCTCCAATGGAGGGTGACAAGTGTCGCCTCTGGCCAAAAATGTTTCGCCTCTGAAAAATCCGCAAAATTAAAAATGACATAGCCGAAATTCCCTACGAAAGTCGTGGAAAACGTTTCACTAAAAACGACTCTAACCGTGTTATGCACAAATAAAATTCGCCAAGCACTTTAAGGCACAAACTTTTCTACGCACGCCCTCGCAGCATACTGAAATACGGTATAACATTCTCCTCCTTAGAAACATTCGTCCGAATGTTCCTTCTAAGTCTCAAACAAACGCCGCCAAGATAGTCTTCACTACTATACTTACGAGAACAATCGCCACACCGCCACGTAAAACACCCGCGCACACACTTCTATCTAAGTCCACGAGGAAAACACCTCTAATCATCACCACAAAACACTTCTCACCGGGGTCTAAAATATACTTCCTTCGCACCTTCTCTTTACAAAAAGAAAATGATCACATCAATGCTCGCCATACATGCTCGCTTCTCTCTTTACTCGTAGATACCACTTTGTCACTTTGCCTGAGGCATTAACCTTCTCAGGCGACCCAACAAATGGTACCACTTTTGTCACTTTGTCGCGAGCCTTGCTCCGACGACCCAACAAATGGTACCGGGCTGCATGCGATCCCTGAGGATGTCGTATACTCGAACTCTTTCCACATTTCGACATCGCTTCGCCTCCAAAACTCGGCTACTATCTCTAACGTGGTCATCATTAAGTGGGATCACTCGATGGATCTCCGATACTTTTCCGATCATAACAATACGAAGATCGGACGCATGACCTCCTAAGTCGGACGGCAAAAGCTAACATATAGGCAACCCGCCTATTCTTCACATGAACTCAAAGGGCCCAAAGTAACTCGCTAAGTTCCTCTCAGATTCCAAACTCGTCACACCCAACCCGGGTGGTACCTTCAAGAAGACCGACCACACCCGAACTCTAAGCGTCGTCGACACCCGCACAATTCCTCCGAGCCGCGTAACTTCTTCTAGACAAGCTTCGACTATCCACATACCGGAACAAGCTCAACCAACTAATCGAACCTTGCCAACATCGAACCAATCGACCGCAATTTACACTTCCGCCCTACAAGGCTTTAAAAAGGCGACATTCGAACACCAAACGGTAGCTTAAACACTACCTCCACAGAGACAACAATCCCCACAACCATCCTCAAATCCAAACACCGCCCGAGGCGAATGCGATTCGAGACTCACCGAAGTTCTTAACACATGCTTGGCAAAACTTCCGTAAACAAAAACAGCCGCCTCGGGCTCCACTGTCATCATAAGGTGAAGGTAGGCACCTCGCAGCCTTACAACTTTTCTCGATATATCATCTCGCATAACCTCTCGCCGAGTAAACGGTCTTTGCTAGAAGTCAACACGGCCGACCTCCTCGCCCAACCATCGGTCGAACGATTCATGAAATCGCAGACGTTGGTTAACTAAACTCGCCTAACACCCTCGTGACTTATCACAAGGCGGACCACCACAACCGACCCACCACCAAACATGCCGCGGGTTGACCCGCAACGTGGCCTCAACCCGACCCGACAACGCGCGAAACGCTAGCTCCCTGAAGGAAAACTCTCACTAATCACGTTACGAAAACCTAGCGGTCTTCTTAGCTCAACTATCCTCTTTCATGCCACACTACTCAGGGACTTATCCCGTAACATAGCTCACGTGCACTATGCACTCCTATAAGGGTAAAACATAACACTACACCTTTACCCGAGATGGCCTTACCTCTAAGGTCTTTACGTAAAACATTCTAAGGCTCACACCTTCTCTATCCCCCAAAATCTTACTCGGTTAACTAACCAAGATTTCTAATCACAACTAACACACTGCTATCAGAACATAGCACTTAAGGTATACTCACCTTATCACATAAACAAAACTCTAGAGGGTTAAAGATATATCTATATCTACTGCTTCACTCCCCTTAGTCGTTCTAATCAAACCTGCCCCGTAGGGCGCATAGCTAAGGGAGGTGACAAACTACCCACCGATCCTGAAGGCTAAGTCCTCCCGCAAGGACACTCTTTCGACAACAGACCCTGACGGTCATAGGTACAACACGTACCAACTAAAAGACGACATTCCCTGGGATGACGCCTGCCACATTGTGAACACTGAAAATCAATCCGGATGGCCGAACTCACGTGTAGCCGTGAACCTAAGCTCGAGCTCGACCAACTCCCGCATACCCCGAACGCCCCAAATTCGTGGAGGACTCGGCCAGACCGTGGATGTGCATAATCTAATTCACGCGAGGCGACTCGCCTCAAAAGTTACTAAAGGACCTTGCCGCTCGCCCTCTCTCGTGTCCTTCGTTAACTGTTGATCTCTCCACGTCTCGGCTGCGCGCATAAGCCCGCATACGTGCCATGCTCAAGCTTCAATCAAGAATTACTCTTGCACAACCTCTTTTAGATAGTCCTCAAGACTCGCGGTACATCGGTATACTCTCCGTAGCCAAATCTATAGCTAGTAATGTGGTCGCTCTTTGCAATCTAAATTCTCTGTTCCGCGAACCGGCGTTCATATATCATGGCCGCAGAGGATCGCCGCTGCGTTAAACTCTGTTGGGGCTAGTGACGTCGCAGAAATCCCCGAATGAAGCACTACCCTAGGTAAAGATTGGGCCTGTGCCCTCGCAACCCTCTGAACTCTACTCGCAGCTCCCTCGGCTGCCTTGCCCTCCTGCGCCCGGGTTGCCCTACGCGGAGGCATAACGGTAAGGGAAAGAAATACGTTAGAGGGTCCAACTTACAACACAGCTCTAAGGCACGATCTCAGAGTGAGAAGAATAGAAACCAATCCTAAAATATCCTATAGCCTCCTGATTATTGGTGTGGTGCACAACACACCGATAATCAAGACTTCATCGATACGGTCAGACACTTTCCGAGGATTAATCGCTCGATACCACTTTTGTCACGACCAAATCGCCCGTGGATCGTGCCTTACCGGGCACCCTAGTGACACAACATCAGAGTAATCAGCGGAACATAAAACGATACAAGACATATTATGAAATATGAAACAATAATATGAGAAGAACTTGCCTTTCTGCATATTTATAAATGACATCTTTTAACATGAACAGTTTAATCCTTTTTACAAACCCTGCCCACAACAAGATTTACTGCACCTCTAAGAATGATACGACAACCATGGCGGGACAGGGCCCCGCCAAACCCCTGAATGTAAACACTTACTACGACAGGGGACTATACCACTGATAAGCCTCCGGAGAAACGGAGCTTCCCAAACGCTGAAACTGGGACCCTGAGAGCTAGGATCAACGATCGTGTACCTCAACTGCGGTATGAACGCAGCCTCAAGGAGGTCGATAACAGTACCGAGTATGTGAAACTGAAAATAAAGACTGTAAATGAAATCATAGTAGTCTATACAAGCAGGAGACATGTATGATAACCAAGCTACAGTTTTACAATAACTAAGCGATATCAAGTCGTGGACTCACGCCTCAAGTCATCACAAAGAACATAACAGGGGTCTCACGCCACAACATCAATCGTGCCTGGGACACATTCTCATCCGCAGCTTTATGATATAAAAGCACCAAGGAACACACATGAACACGTGTCCCACTGTGCCATAATAACACCGTGACGGTAAGTACGAAGGCATAGCCGACTACTAACACCTACAGCACCAACAAGGTCATGAATCAGATCATAAGATCTGTCTGCATCGTCACATGATCAAAGCGGCCACTTGCCCGCAGATCTAATGCGCGTCTAGTCCTCGAACTTCCCGCAGCCTCCGCATAGGCCAATCTCTTCGCCCGCATGAGGCATTCCCCGCATCGGTAGCTACTCCCGGCATCGCCCCGACTTCCGAGTCCGCATGGCCACGCGACCGCATGCCCATAAAGGACGACACTAACCTCGAACTCTTGTAGCTCGCGATAGCCCCGACTGCATGAGGTATTCTCGAATCATAGGTCCATCGACCCGCCGAGTCTACCCCGTCGGAGGCGCTTAACCCGGAATCATCTCAAGAGATGAATGCCATAATACTATCATAACGATCGATAGTTAATAAGCACAATCAAGGAAACCCTTTACACAAACATCACAAGATACTAACACACGTAGCATCCTAACACGTTTACTTATCAAAGCAACAAGAAAGTATTATAAGGCTATCACAAACCAATACAATCAAGTTGTTCACACAAGGTACTTCCTACTATATGATTAACAATATCGGTTTTTATCCCCAAAGTACTTCATACATTAACTCTTTAAAAGATACGTTACTTTCACAAAAGTCACACAATACCGTAGTATATGAAAATAGAGTGATTATTTTCTTAAGTAAATCAATTACTCCTCTTTGTAAAATCAAGTAGCAACATTCTTTTCCAATGTTCAAGTTTGCCTAATTTCCAATGTTCAAGTTTCTCATTTTAGAAAGGTTTCGTAGTTCATAGTCTTATTCATTTAAGAATATAATTCTCCTTTAAACAACTGAGAAACCTAAGCCTTATATGTGAGTAGGATATTCTTGTTTATTACAATCTTATTACAATGACCATGATCTAGGAAATATCATTTTGTCTCATCTTAGCTTCTATGCAGATGGAGGTTTCTCGGTTTTAATAATACTTAATTATTCAAAACATTTCCTTTTATTAACGCCGCAGATGGTTTGTCGATACACATTCTCGATTCGAAATCAAGAAACATTCTTAAGCCGTTATACCTAACTTCCCATAAAGCTAGTATAACTCTTAAGTTTTCAAAACCAAGTATTACTTCTTCTTTCAAAATGATTCAAAAATCTTTAGAAATACGTCAAGTTCTTTATTAACACATAACAAGCCGCTTATAGTTCAAATCAAGACTTTTAAAACCACATGTATTTTCTACCCACATAAAGTCATTATAATCAACTTCCCGTAAAGTCGTTATAACACTTTATGTTTTAAACCAATCACATACATTTAGCACATGACGCTCACCGCACTACATAGTTCACACATATCATGCTAGAAGAGATAGGAAGAGGTTCACATACCTCGCGACGATTATCGACTAATAGCAAAACGCTCAAGTACCTCAAACCGCTGGCTACTCCCTAAGCCAAGTAGATCGCGCCACGCATAGTATTTCCACCTATAAGGCCACAAGGCGCTTATTAACATAAGGTCTCTTCAGAGAACATTCTACGTAAAATTCGGCAGACCTCCCCGCAACAACAGAATCTCCTCCTCTATCGAGGCCTGGCTACCAAGCCAACCGGGGTTATACATTTAACCCTAACGGTACAATTCTACTCCACTGTACTACTACACAAGTCTCATCAGAATACAGCCTATGTAATTACAATTCAAGATTTTCTTTAAATTCGGGCTTAAGTCACAAGACATTGCCGTAAGTATTATTCAAGCTTAAGCCGTGAGGCATCACGATAACTACGCTCGATTCTATATATAGTATACTTCAACTATATATTCTAACAATATGCAAATTCCAATTACAATAGAGGACAAGATATTTACCTCGATAAGCCCATAATTATCCGAGTTAAAGTCGATCCCGGCAATCGTTTAGCTCCAACTCCGTGCGCTCAACCCGCTCCAAACTACCCTTAGAAGTTCTAACCAACTTCTACATACAACTCCAACTAACCATGGAGATTTTCCTAGGGTTTCGGTTTGGTGACCGACTAAGTATAATAGTATTTCTGGGCTTTTCAGATAGGTATAACCTTAGAATACAACAAGGTATATGGCTAAGGTAATTTGGGCATTATAACAATACTTTTGAGGGTATTTCTATCAAGAGGGGTATTATACGAAACAACTAGGCTAGGGGTACCCTACGCCACACCACAAAGGGGGAGGAGGCTCTCGCCACAAGGGCCTATCTAGGAGGGGGCTCTTGGACGAGAGTCAAACAAGAGGGGAGGAGGATTTCTAAGACTTAGAACATTTTAGGATGAATAAGTCTTCCAGGGCTGGTATTTATAGCCTAGCAAAGGCCAACCAATGGCCAAGATCTTGCCAAGTGCAAGGCAAGTGTAGGCCAAGATCTTGCCAAGTGCACCTTATCCATCTACCACAAAATATCCTACCAACCCTTGACCAACAATGGCCAATTCGTCCACCTTTTACCGCCTAACGTGCTCCATGGGAGGGTGACAAGTGTCGCCTCTCGTTGGCCAAAAATGTTTCGCCTCTCGGAAAAATCCGCAAAAATTAAAAATGACATAGCCGGAAATTCCCTACGAAAGTGGAAAACGTTTCACTAAAAACGACTCTAACCGTGTTATGCACAAATAAAATTCGCCAAGCACTTTAAGGCACAAACTTTTCTACGTCGCCCCGCGCATATACTGAAATACGGTATAACAATTCCGGCATGTGGCCATGCGGGGTTGATTACCCGATATATTGTTATTGTGGTTACATGGACATGTCTACACCGGCGCATTCCGGGCGTGCCGTGCGGCGGTTGATCACCCAAGATTATTTTCGTTAATGTCATGGGCGTGTCTACACCGGCGCACTCGGGCATGTGGCCATGGGCATTGTTATTATTGTTGTTAATGTCACATGGACGTGTCTACACCGATCTGCACTCCGGGGCATGTGGCCACGGGCATTGTTATTAGTGTTGCATCATGGACATGTCTACACCGGCGTGCAATTCCGGGACATGCGCCATGATGCGAACATGATTGATGTTGTGGGCGTGAGACCCATAGTTATATTTGAGTGATGACTTGAGGGCGTGAGTCCCTGACTTGACATGACTGCTTTTATGTTGTGAACTGTAGTTTTGTTATCATAAATGTCTCCTGTTTTTATATAAGACTGTTATGATTTCATTTAAAGTATTTTTCAGTTTCACATACTTGGTACCTGTTGTACTGACCTCCTTCGGGGGGCTGCGTTCATGCCGCAGGTAGGAGTACATCGGTAGTGGATCCCCGCTCATAGTATCAGCCAACAGATTGGGAAGCTCCGCTTCTCGAGGCTTATCTTTTGGTATGTTACCCTGAGTTGTAGGTTCTTGTACATTCAGGGGTATGACGGGGCCCTGTCCCGTCATGTTGTATAAAAACTCTTAGAGGTCTGTAGTACTGTTGTGGGCAGGATTTGTAAAAAGGATTAAACTGTTCGTTTTGAAAGAGTTGTTTATATATATTTTATTGGAAGGTAACCGTTTGGTTGACCTGTTTTATGATCATATATCTTGTTTCTTGTTTAAGTTTTATATTCCGCTGGTTTTCTCTGATGTTGTATCACTAGGGTGCCCGGGGTAAGGCACCAGTCACGGGCCCGGGATCGGGTCGTGACAAAAGTGGTATCGAAGCGATTAATCCTGAAATTGTCTGCATCGTGTCTAGTAGAGTCTTGATTATCGATGTGTTGTGCACCACATCTATAATCAGGAGGCTGCAGGACATTTAGGATTGGTTTCCAATCTTCTCATTCTGAAATCGTGCCTTAGAGTTGTGTTGTAAGTTGGACCCCTCTGACGTATCTCGTTTTTACCAGTTATGCCTCGCGAAGGCAACCAGAGCCCAGAAGGGCAAGGCACCGAGGAGCCGCTAGTGAGATACTGAGGAGTACGAGGCGCAGCCCTGACAAGACTGAGGTTGTGCTTGAGACGGCGAAGTTTTGCGACGCCGCCAAACAGAGAGCTAGAGTCCGCAGCGAGGCACTGAGACCACCAGACTGAGCCTCCACCCCACACTGGAGCGGATGAGATGGGGTACAAGGAGATGGCCCGATTCTTGGGCCGTGGTCGTGGCCGATATGAGGATAGGCCGACGCAGCAGCCTGGGCCCAAGAGCCCAGGTTCACCCCGAGCGGATAGTTTGAGGCTACGGACTTTCTCGAGTCAGAGCCCGCCGAGTTTTATGGGTCGAGGCACGAGGATGATCCGCAGGAGTTCATCCGGCGATTCTGCCGGTCGCGAGAGTGATCAAGGCTTCGAGACCGAGTCGGTGGTCTTAGGTTCGCATCGGCCGCGTGATACCGCAGCCGATCGTTTGATTCGCGAGTTATCCCGGAGAGCATGCGCTTCCAGCAGTATGGGACGAGTTCTCAGAGGCATTCCTCACTCACTTCTTGCCTCCGCAGATGAGGAGGGCACGGGCCGACAGATTTATGATGCTGAGACAGAGAGGGCGTACGGTTCGGGAGTACAACGTGGAGTTTGACTCGTTGGCTCGGTATGTCCCCGCTTTAGTGGCAACCATGGAGGATAGAGTGCACCGCTACGTCACCGGGCTAGATGATTACTTGACAGAGGCTTGTTCGAGTGTAGCTCTTCAGCCGGGCATGGACATTGCCCGCATGCAGGCTCATGCACTTGGATGTGAGGCACGGAGAGGTCGACGGAATGACCAAGATCAGCAGAAGAGGGCCAGAACAACAGGGTCCTTTGGTGACTTTCGAGGCGGACCGCCTCAGCAGCATGCTAGTTTTGTACCTCCGCCAGTGCAGAGTGGTCCTCCACAACCTTCAGAGCATCCAGAGTATTCGGGAGCAGGTCAGGGCTCCAAGGGTTCAGGTTTCCAGGGAAGTAAGGGTGTTGGCCAGATGCGGTCACCCCTACCTCGGTGTGGTCGATGTGGTAGACCGCATTTCGGGGAGTGTCGTGGTGCCAAGGGAGCTTGTTACTTTTGCGGCCAGCAGGGCCATTTTGCGAGGAACTGTCCGACCAAGGGTAGCACGGATGTTACGACTCAGCCTTCAGGATCAGTGGCTGGTTCATCACCTTCACTAGCTGTGCGCCCTGCAGGACTGTGATTAGATAGCGGTAGAGACAGGTATATCCTTAACACTCTAGAGTTTTGGTATGCTTGTTATTATGATCTTGTTATTGTGAGCTATGTACGGATAGCGTTTTGTTAATTGTAAGTTAGAAAACATGGTTTGTTGGAAGGATAAGTATGGGGGCATGGTAGTGTGAACCTTAGACTATTTCACGATTGAGACCTTAGAGGTAAGGTCGTCTTGAGTAAAAGATTTATTTCATGTTTGATCTTTATCAGAGTCCGTAGTATACGTGGGAATTATTTGTGTGATAAGTCCATGGGTAGTGTGAGATGGAAGTGGTAGCTTTCATGACTTGATTAGGTAAGATTGTTCCGCTTCGGCGAGCAAGTATTGGAGCGATTGTGGTCGGGTTGATGGCCGCCGCGTCGACCCGCAGCCCGGTTTTAGGGGTCGATTCGGATGGTCCCGCCAGTGGTAGGGTCACGAGGTGCTAGGCCCCGATTTAGTTGACCATCGTATGAGTTCGTGAATATGTTCGACCAGAAGCGGTTCGTGAAGGCCGGGAATGGCCTTAAAGAAGATTGAGGTTAGTAAGATGACCAAGTTTGGAGGTAGTGACTCCACAGTTTTGAGAACTGAAGCAATGACTGAAGTATGGCACGTCCTGAGTGACACTAGAACCTCAGGGATCGCATGCAGTTCGGTACCATTTGTTGGGTCGCCGGAGTGACACTAGAACCTCGCGGCAAGGTGACAAAAGTGGTATCGCACGACGAGTAAGGAAGGAAGGGAACGTGTGTTATTTTCGTGGCCAAGCTGTGGCGTTGGCAACTTGTTAGAGGAACTTCATCGATATCCGTCTTGAGAAGGAACATTCGGGACGAATGTTTCTAAGGAGGGGAGAATGTTATACCCCGTATTTCCAGAGTATGTACGTGGAGACGTACGTACGAAAATTTGAGACTTAAAGTTTGGCTAGTTTCGAAATTTTGTGCACAACCCCCGTATAGAATCGTTTTTCGGCGAAACGTTTTACAGAACTTGCGAAGGGAAAATTCCGGCTATGTCGTTTTGTATTTTTACGGATTTTTCCGAGCGACGGAACATTTTTGGGCCAACGAGAGGGTGACACTTGTCACCCTGGGCAAGTGAATGTGGACGGGCCGGTCACGAGTTTGGGGCCAATTGGCTCCTTGTTTTGGCCTTGTTTTGTGGCTTGTTTGGTGCCTTGTTTTGTGCCATGTTTGGTGGAGTAGGGATAGGGTGCACTTGGCTTGATCAAGGCCTTACACTTGCCTTGCACATGGCTTGATCTTGGCCATTGGTTGGCTTTTGGTTTTCCTATAAATACCCCCCTAAGCTTGAAGACTTCATCATCCAAAATCTTCCAAGTCTTGAGTCCCTTTCCCTCCCCTCTTGAGTTGTTCTCGTCCTAAGCCTTCCCCCTCCCCCCTTTGAGTGGCCTTGTGGCCGAGAGCCTCCCCCTCCCCCCTTAGTAGTGTTGGCCGAGGGGTACCCCCCCTAGCCTAGTTGTTTCGTATAATACACCCCCCCCCCTTGGTAGAAAGTATTCTCCAAGTATTGTTATAATGCCCAAAATACCTTAGCCTTTACCTTGTAGTATTCCAAAAGTTACCTCTATACGTAGACCCGGAAATACTACATTTTGTCCTTTTAGTCTCAAACCGAAACCCTAAGGAAATCTTCATAGTTGGTTGAAGTATTTGAGTAGAAGTTGGTTAGAACTTCTAAGGGTTGTTTGGAGTGGTTTGGAGCGCACGGAGTTGGAGCTAAACCTTGCTCAGGATCGACATTATAACTTGGATAATTTTGGGCTTATCGAGGTAAATATTCTTGTCCCCTTATTGTAATTGGAAATTACATGTTGTAGGATTATATAGTTGAAGTATACTATATATAGAACTGAACATAGCTTGCGGCAATGTCTTTTGACTTAAGCCTGAATTTAAAGAAGAAGCGAATCAGTAATTACATAGGGTATCAGACATGAGAGACTTGTGTAGCATTCTTTGTCTTTGTAGAATTGTACACGTCCGGTTAGATGTGCAAACCCCTGGTTGGCTTGGTAGCGGCCTCGATAGAGAGGAGATTTCTGCCATGCGGGGAGGTCTTGCCGAATTTTCGTAGAATATGGGCAACCGCATTTAGAAGTTAATAGACGTTTGTGGCCTTATAGGTGGAAGTACTACGAGTAGCGTATTCTACTTGAAGGGTGGAAAAGGCTAGCCGGGTTACAGTACTGTGGAGCATTTTGCTTATTGTCGATAATCGTCGCGAGGTATGTGAACCTCTTCCTATCCTTCTAGCATGATGCTTTGTAAACTATGTAGTACGGTAGACGTACATGTGTTAAATGAGTTGGTTGGTTTAAAACATAGGGTGTTATAATAGCTTTATGGGAAGTTAGTTATAACGACTCTATGTAGGTAAAAGATTGGTTTGTTGATTGTAGAAGTTAAGAGACTTGATCTTGAAAGATAAGAGACTTAACTTGTTTTACTTGGTTATTAACATTTTGTTAAAAGTGTTGTGAAACCTCATTCGCGAGTAATGAGTACTTGGTTTTAAAAAGAATAATGTTTTACTGATTTCGGAAATGAGAATAAGTGTCGAGCAAACCACAGCAACGCTAATAAAGGAAGGTGTATTGACAATTAACTAATTGTTATTAAAACCAGTAGAAACCTCCATCTGCATAGAAGCTAAGATAAGACAAAATTGTATTACATTTCCTAGATCATGGCTGCTGTAACAAGATTGTGGTAAACAAGAATAAACGGCTCACGTACAAGACATATGTTACTCAATTGTTTTAAAAGAGATTAAGACTATGAGTTATGAAACCTTTCTAAAATGAGAAACTTGAGCATTTGAAATTAGGCAAACTTGAACGTTTGGAAAATAATGTTGTTACTTGATTTTACAAAGGGGAGTATTTTGGTTTACTTAAAAAGATAGTCACTCTATTTTATACTACGGGTATTATGTGACTTTTGTGAAAGAAACGGATCCTTTAAAAAGAATTTTAATGTACGTAGTAATTTAGGGTTAAAACCCGGACTTTGATATAAAATGGAAGTACCTTGAGTTGTGTATAACTTGCCTATGCTTGTTGTTGTGTAACTCGCCTATGCTTGTTGTGATAGCCTTTGTTGTGCAAATTTTAATATCAGGTGACTTCTTGAGAAAAAGTAGATCTTTTATAAAAGTCTAGAAGTATGGTAATTTGCTTGAGTTTGTTGGTGATAGCCTGGTTGTCCGATATATTGTTATTGTGGTTACATGGACATGTCTACACCGATGCAGAATTCCGGGGGCATGTGGCCATGCGGCAGGGTTGATTACCCGATATATTGTTATTGGTGGCACATGGACATGTCTACACCGATGCAATTCGGGGCGGCGCTACGCGGGGTTGATCACCCGATATTGTCGTTAATGTCATACGGACGTGTCTACACCGGCGCACTCGGCATGTGGCCATGGGCATTGTTATTATTGTTGTTAATGTCATACGGACGTGTCTACACCGGCGCAGATTCCGGCATGTGGCCGGGCATTGTTATTAGTGTTGCATCGTGGACATGTCTACACCGATGCGATTCCGGACACGCGCCATGATGCGAACATGATTGATGTTGTGGGCGTGAGACCCATAGTTATATTTGAGTGATGACTTGAGGCGTGAGTCCACGACTTGACATGATCGCTTTTATGTTGTGAATCGTAGTTTTGTTATCATACATGTCTCCTGCTTTTATATAAGATCGTTATGATTTCATTTACGATTTTTCGATTTCACATACTTGGTACTGTTTGATCGACTCTTCTGGGCTGCGTTCATGCCGCAGTAGAGTACATCGGTAGTGGATCCCCGCCATGGATCACGATTCAGATTGGGAAGCTCCGTTCTCTGGAGGCTTATCTTTTGGTATGTTACCCGAGTTGTAGGTTCTTGTACATTCGAGGTATGACGGCCCCGTCCGTCATGTTGTATAAAACTCTTAGAGGTCCTGTAGTACCGCCAAGCGTGGTTTGTAAAAAGGATTAAACTGTTCGTTTTGAAAGAGTTGTTTATATATATTTTATTGGAAGGTAACCGTTTGGTTGGCCTGTTTTATGATCATATATCTTGTTTCTTGTTTAAGTTTTATATTCCGCTGGTTTTCTCTGATGTTGTATCACTAGGGTGCCCGGGGTAAGGCACCAGTCACGGGCCCGGGATCGGGTCGTGACACCTCCTTTGTTTTTACTCACTTTGCCACCTTTTTCAAGGCCGAAATACAATAACCAAACAGCCCCAATTGGCTCACAATTATATAGAAGGTAGTCCAATACAAATGAATAACTAAATAGCCCCAATTGGCTCACAATTATATAGAATGTAGTCCAATACAAATGAATAACTAAACAACCCCAATTGGCTCACAATTATATAGAAGGTAGTCCAATACAAATGAATAACAAACTAATACAAACTACAAGTCCAAATTCGGCCACCTTGAGTTCAACAATACCAATTCTTATCCAATTTCCATTTCAATCCAAATTGGTAGCATAATATGATATCAAGTCGCATTTGGTTATAACTACCATAATCTTCAAGTCAATAACATGCGACGATTCTAACAACGATTAAATTGTAATTCAACTTAGTCATGGCTTACATTACATTTCGGATTTCCAAGGCTATAATCAATCCATAATCCTTATAACTTCAATATAACAACTTCATACTCGCAACATACAAAGCTAACAACAACAATATAAATAATCTTGTAATACTTTCAAAGAACAAGATTATACCTCAACGATTCTTAATCCAACTCCAATCCGAAGTCGCTCCTTAGTAGTTTAGAGCCTCTCCAAGACACTTCAATCCGCTTGTTGAGACCCTTAGAACAACACCAACAATTATCCTTCAAAATTCCAAACAAAACCTAGAAAGACCATTAGGTTTTCGTTTGCGACTAACCCGAAAACAATCTTTTTCCAAGATTTTTCTATTGAGATGTGTTTACAATACACCTAAGAACCTTGGTTTAAAGTGGGGAGCTAAAAGAACAAGGAACAAAGATTTTTCTTTTTTCTTGCTATAGAACCCGAGAGCTTTGCTCTATGTTCATCCAATATTGTGTGAAATTTAGCTAAGTGTTGGCACTAGTAGTGCTACTAGTAGTAATATAAAGGGTCATGGAGGGTTAAGATGCATCCAAATGGTTGGCTTGGATAAACTCTTAGCAAAAATCAAGACTTATTGACCATTGACTTAGTCAAGATTGTCAAGCCACAACTTGCAAGACTTTAGTCATCCAAGACTTAAGGTAAATGACCATAATGGCCATGCCATTTCGTCCAAGGCATTGCTAAGGGGGGGTGACACGTGTCGCCCTCCCATTCGTCACAACACTTACGTTTTCCGACAATTTCATAATTCCGATAAATTTACAAGTCTCAAATCTTAACACTTGTGAGTTCTTACTTATGTTCTTAAAACATGTCCTGAAATTTACGGGGTGTAACATTCTTCCCCCCTTAGAAACATTCGTCCCCGAATGTTCTTTCGGAGTCACACTTACAATTAGCGACACAGTTTCCTTTCACAGCCCCGACATACCAAAAATGCCACTCATGGCCACATAAAAGCATTTAAGCAAAAGAAACACTTCAATTAAAACCTGACAAGTAAGGGAAAATGAAATACCTGAAGGTATAGGAAATAAGTGAGGATACCTCCTCAACATGTCCTCCTCCGCTTCCCAAGTCAACTCCTCCCGGTTATCATTTCTCCACAGGACTTTGACGGAAGCTACATCCTTGGTCCGCGATGCCGACCAGCGATCGAGTATCGCTATGGGACTCTCCTCATACGATAACTCCTCTGTCACCTGGACCTCACTAGTAGGGAAAACTCTCGCTGGATCACCGATACACTTCCGCAACATAGAAACATGGAATACCGGATGTACCGCCTCCAACTCTGATGGCAGATCCAACTCGTAGGCAACCTTGCCCACTCTACGAACGATCTGGTAGGGCCCAATGTACCTTGGGCTGAGTTTCCCCTTCTTACCGAATCTCATCACCCCCTTCATGGGTGACACCTTCAAGAAGACCCAATCGTCTACCTGAAACTCCAAATGCCGACGTCGATTATCCGCATATGACTTCTGCCGACTCTGAGCTGCTAACAGTCTCTCCTGGATAAGCTTCACCTTATCCACAGCCTGCTGTACCAAGTCCGCCAACTAATCGTACCTCGCCACGCCGAACCAACCGACGGCGACTGCATTTACGCCGTATAAAGCCTCGTATGGCGCCATCTGTATCTTGGAATGGTAGTCGTATTATAAGCAAACTCCACAAGAGGCAAATGGTCCTCCCAATACCATCGAAATCAATCACGCAGCTCGCAGATATCCTCGAGTGTCGGATAAGACGCCTGCCGCCTGGTCGCCTAGGGATGAAATGCTGTACTGAGACTCACCTGTGTCCCCAAACCCTTCTGGAAAGACCTCCAGAAGTTAGCTGTAAACTGGGCTCCCCTATCAGATATAATCGACACCGGGACACCGTGCAGCCTCACTATCTCTCGGATGTACAATCTGGCATAGTCCTCACCGAAACGCCGCCCCGACCGAAGGAAATGGGCTGATTTCGTCAGCCTGTCAACAATAACCCAAATGGAGTCGTACTTCCTCTGAGTACGAGGTAACCCTGTAACAAAGTCCATGTTGATCGTCTCCCACTTCCAAGTCGGAATCTCAATAGACTGCAATAATCCACTGGGCCTCTGGTGCTCGACCTTAACCTGCTGGCAATTAGGACACTGTGCAACAAAACCTGCCACGTCCCTCTTCAGGCCATCCCACCAATACAAACATCTGAGGTCATGGTACATCTTGGTCGACCCCGGATGAATAGAATAACGGCGCCGTGTGCCTCCCTGAATCTGCGACGAAGTCTGATACATCGGAACACACAACCGCCCTCAAATCTCGACCCATCAAGCGCTACTCGAATAGACTCTTCTCCTCCCGAAGAGTCGCATCATCGCATCGTACCAACATTGGGTCCTCAAATCGCCGCCTCTTCACCTCATCAACGATGGAAGACTCGGCAACCTCACGAACCCGCATCTACTATTGTCGGTGTCGATCAATCGAACCCCAAGGCTCGCTAATCGTGGATCTCGACGACCATGTCCCGCCTCTCTGGCTGTACCTCCGATAGGCTCCCATCGATCTACGACTCAAGGCATCAAGAACTACGTTGGCTTTCCCGATGGTATAGAATATCAACATCATAGTCTTTCAAAGAACTCTAACCACCGCCTCTGTCTCAAATTCAGCTCCTCGCTGAAGATATACCTGAGGCTCTTGTGTGCAGTATAAATATCCACATGAACCCTGCACAAATAGTGTCTCCAAATCTTCAAGGCATGAATAATCGCGCCAACTCTAAGTCATGGGTAGGGTAATTCCTCTCATGCTTCCGAATCGCCGGAAGCATAGGCTATAACCTTGCCGTCCGCATCAAACAGACCCTAGCCCGATACCCGAGGCATCACAATAGATCACGTACCCTTCTAACCCCTCAGGAAGAGTAAGAACTGGGGCTGTAGTCAACCTCTCCTTCAGCAACTGAAAACCCTGCTCGCAAGCCTTTGTCCACTGGAACTTGCTTTCTCGAGTCACCCTAGTCAGCGGTCTTGAAATCGACAACCGCTCCACAAACCTACGATAATAACCCGCTAGTCCTAAGAAAGCTGCACTCGGTCGGAGTAGTAGGCCTCGGCCAAGACTTGACTGCCTCAATCTTTGTCGTATCCACGCGAACACCATCAACCCCAATAATATGCCCCAGGAATGCCACTGAGGCCAACCAAAACTCACACTTGGAGAACTTGGCAAATAATCGCCCCGAGAATCCCAAGTCTGATCCTCAGAGTGATGCTCTGCTCTGTCAGTGAATACACCAGATATCATCAATGAATACAATCACAAATGTATCCAAAATGGCTTGAACACCGTTCATCAAATCCATAAATACCATGCCGAGCGTTGGTCGCCGAAAGACATAACCACGAACTCATAGTGCCCATACTGGTCCTGAATGCATCTTTGGGATGTTCGCCTCTAACTCGAACTCGATGATAACTGCACGCAGGTCTATCTTTGAGAAACACCTCACACCCTGCGACTGGTCAAACAAATCATCAATCCTGGGGAGGGGGTACCTATTCTTAATGGTTACCTTATTCAGCTGCCTGTAGTCAACACACATACGCAGCGTCCCATCCTTCTTCTTCACAAACAACACCGGCGCTCCCCAGGGAGATACACTAGGCCTGATAAAGCCTTTCTCCAGCAAATCTTTCAGCTGGTCCTTCAGCTCCCTCAACTCAGCAGGTGCCATCCTGTATGGCGGAATGGAAATAGGTCGAGTGTCTGGCAACGTGTCAATACTAAACTCGATCTCCCTCTCAGGAGGGATACCCGGAAGATCATCTGGGAACACATCTGGAAACTCCCTAACCATCGCATCGATCAAGAATCGCACCTCGGCCTGCGTATCGAATACCCAACGGATGATAGATGTACCCTTCTCGCACCATCTTCCTAGCCTTGAGGTAAGAAATAAACCTACCCGCCGGCGATGTTGTGTTGCCCTCCACTCAATAATCGCTCGCCAGAAACCGAACCAACCAACCTGTCCCTACGATCAGCGTTGGCATAACAAGAAGCCAACCATCCATACCCATAATGACATCAAAATCGTCATCTCCGGCTCTATCAAGTTCGCAAGGTCCGGCGATCAAATAAATACCGGGCAACCTCTATACACCCGCTCAGCTAACACCGAATCACCCACTGGCGTAGCTACCTCAAACGGCTCTATCGACACCGGCTCTATCCCGATTCTACTCGCAATAAGAGGGGACACATAGGACAAGGTAGAACCTGGATCTATCAATGCATAAACATCACAGCCTGAAATCGCGAATGTACCGCGACGACGCCGTGGAAGCTCACGATCTGGCGGCCGGGCTAGAGAATATATGCGGTTCTGGGGACCGCTAGAACTGGAACCACCACCACGACCTCTACCGCGGCCTGCCTGTCCGTGAGTACCTTGCCCTCCGGGGCGCATAACCACAGAAGGAGAAGAAGACCCAGCAACTGATCCCGTCGGCTGTGCTGTACCACCCATGCTGCCTCTAGACGGACAATCCCTCTTCAAGTGGCCCAGTTGGCCACAAGAGTAACAACCTCCTGCAGGAACACGACACTCGCCTGGGTGAGACCTACCGCATCGAGCACACCGTGGTGTGGGTGGTCTCGATCGGCGAGGATCTCTGCCTCCCTGAAACCCCGAAGTCCTGGAGCCCTGACCTGCTCCTGAATGACCTTGCTGATCAGATCTCCTACCAGAAAACCGTGACGGAGCACTCTGTGCTGGCTGGAAAGTGGACCCGGTCACGCTGAGGCCGCCCGCCGAAATCGCCCCGAGACACGATGTCACGCCCTCTTGGGCCGCTCGCTAACTGGTCCTCCCTATCTCTATCCTCTATCCCCTGTGCATAGGCCTGCATCCGGGCGATGTCCATACCGGGCTGAAGAGCCACCCCCAAGCATGTTGTAATCATATGACGGTCTAGCCCCATCACATAACGATGAACTCTATCCGCCATGCTAGCTACAATAGTGTGAGCATGCCTGGCCAAGGAGTCAAACTCCAAGCTATACTCCCTGACAGTCCTCCCGTTCTGTCTCAAGGTCAAGAATCTGTCTACCCGGGCTCTCCTCATCTCGGGAGGCAAAAAGTGATCCATGAAAGCCTCTGTAAACTCCTCCCAAACAGCTGGAAGAGCATCATCACCTCTCGAAAGCAACCACGACTCAAACCAGTTCGGTAATATCGCGCAACCCAGAAGAGGCTAGCGTAATGCACTGTCTCAAGCCCTAAGGACTGCATGGTCCGGTCAGTAGTCGCCGAATGAACTCCTGTGGATCCTCATCAGACCTCGAACCATAAAACTCAGGTGGATGACATCCTAGAAAATCCCTAATCCGCAAACCGCTTCAGTGGGTCGCCGCTCTCGCTTGTGCCGCCGACTACTATACTGGTCAATAACCGAATCTGCTCCCCGTAGTCTCTATACTCAGCAGCTGGCTGGGGAACTGGAGGGTCTGGTATCGGAACCTCTGGAGCTACTGCCGCTCTCGGCTCCTCTAAAACTGCAGGCGTGGCTGAACTCGCCGACCCGCCTACTACCTCAGGCATAGTCTGTGCCTGAGCCCGTGTAACCCTCTGAGTACCGCTAGCAGCTCCTGCTGCTGCCTTGCCCTTCTGGGCTCTGGTCGCCTTTCGTGGAGGCATAGCTGTTTCATAAGAAGAGGTCAGAGAGGATTCAACCTAATAAGACAGCTCTAATGCACGATCTCAGAGAGAGAAGAATGGAAACCAATCCTAAATGTCCTGCAGCCTCCTGATTATAGATGTGGTGCACAACACACCGATAATCAAGACTCTACTAGACACGGTCTGTAGACACTTTCCGAGGACTAACTGCTCTGATACCACTTTTGTCACGACCCGACCCCGGGCCGCGACTGGTGCCCTACCTGGGCACCCTGTTCAGGTATACATCAGAGAATAGCAGCGGAACATACACAACATAACACAGGTGTAAACAATATAACAACACAGGCTAGCCGATAAGGCCGCCTTCCATAATATAAACAAAGTCAAAAGTACAACTTTACAACTCAGTTCTTACAGCCCAACCACATATGTGAATACAGACCTCTAGGAATAACAACTGTGGCGGGACAGGGCCCCGCCATACCCCTGAATGTACATAATCTACAACATCAGGGAAAGACTGTACCAAAAGAAAGACAAGCCTCCGGAGAATGGAGCTTCCGACGTCCGATAAGTGATCCTAAGAGTGTGGATCCGCAACCTGCTTACCCTTTCCTGCGGCATGAACGCAGCCCCCGAGGAAGGGGGTCAGTACACAATATGTACTAAGTATGTAAAACTGGAAAGTACTGTAATTACAACATAAGTTTAATAGAAAGCCGGAGACATGTATGATAACAAAATTACAGTACACAGTGCCTTACTAACAATGAGAGTAATAATAGGTGTATACTTACAACGAAAAAAAAATAGGATTGGAATCCTACTCCTGGGACTATTTCACCCGCATAGGTCCAGTGGACCTGCGTGAGGTATTCCTCGCATGGGACTATTCCACCCGCATAAGCCCTTACAGACTCGCATGATGTATTCCTCGCATAGGTGTTATACCCCGTATTTCCAGAGTATGTACGTAAGGGCGTACGTATATAAATTTGAGCCTTAAGATTAGGCAAGGTTCGAAATTTGGGCACAAGTGCCAAAAGGAGTCGTTTTTCGACGAAACGTTTTACTAAACTTGCGAAGGGAAAATTCCGGCTATGTCATTTATAATTTTTGCGGATTTTTCCGAGAGACGAAACATTTTGGACCAACGGGAGGGTGACATGTGTCACCCTCACATCGATGAGTGGGACGGCAAAGGGACGAATTGGGCCACTTTAGTTGGTAGGATATTTTGTGCAAGTTGTTGTGGTAGATGGATAAGGTGCACTTGGCTTAAATCTAGCCCTACACTTGCCTTACACTTGGATAAATCTTGGCCATTGGTTGGCCTTTGCTTGACCTATAAATACCCCCCTAGTTGAAGACTTTCTTCATCCAAACTTGAGCAATCTTTCTGTAACGCCCCGAACCCGGGCCCGTTACTGGTGCCTTACCCCGGGCACCCTAGTGATACAACATCAGAGAAAACCAGCGGAAAATAAAACATGAATCATGAAACAAGAGATATAATAAAAAGACAGGCCAACCAAAACAGTTGCCTTCAGTATATACATAAAACCCGAACAGTTTAATCCTTTTACAACCCCGCCACAACAGCTTCTGCATGCACTTAAGATTTTCAACGACTATGACGGGACGTGGCCCCGCCATACCCCGAATGTACAAGAACCTACAACTCGGGAACACATACCAAAAGATAAGCCTCCGAGAAACGGAGCTTCCAAAACGCCGACTGAATCGAGAGCGAGGATCCACGATCGATGTACCTCTACTGCGGCATGAACGCGGCCCGGCGAGGTCGAGACAATGTACCAAGTATGTGAAATCACAAATCAGAATGAAATCATAATAGCTTAACAAGCGGGAGACATGTATGATAACCAAAATACAAGACGCAACATATAAACGATAAGTCGGGGACTCACGCCTCAAAGTCACCACTCAAATATAACTATGGGTCTCACGCCCATAACATCCATCATGTTCGCATCATGGCCGCGTGCCCCTAATCGCCTCGGTGTAGACATGTCCATGATGCAACAATAATAAGGCCGCATGGCCACATGCCCGGAATCTGACGGGTGTAGACATGCCCATGTAACCTCAATAAGAATATCTTGGTCAACCCCGCCGCACGGCCACATGCCCCGGAATCGTGACGGTGTAGACACGTCCATGTTGCAACACATAACAAGGCCGCATGGCCACATGCCCCGGAATCATCGTGACGGTAGACATGTCCATGTTACCTCAATAACAATATACTGGGTGGTCAACCCTGCCGCATGGCCACATGCCCCCGGAATACTGCATCGGTGTAGACATGTCCATGTGACATCAACAACAAGACAGTAATCAAAATGGAAACATACCCGTGGAATTCTCCATCACTGCCAGCACGTCCAAGTAAGTTCTCAACAAGTCAACCGGCCCTCTATCGAGAGACACGGTAACACAGAAATACCACACTGGCACAACAAAGGCTATCATCACAAGCATAGGCAAGTTTCACAACAACAAGCATAGGCAAGTTTCACAACAACAAGCATAGGCAAGCTTCACACAACTCAAAGTACTTTCATATTATGCCAAAGTCCGGGTTTTTAACCCCAAAGTACTACATACGTTAAGTTCTTTTTAAAAGAGATCCATTACTTTTATAAAAGTCACCCGATACCGGTAGTATAAGAAGGACCAACCACCATCCCTTTACAAAAGCAAGTAACAACATTATTTCCTAAGTTCCAGTTTGCCTAGTTTCAATTACTCAAGCTTCTCATTTCAAATGGTTTCATAGTTCATAAACTTAATCACTTGATTTCTTTTTAGAACAATTGAGTAATATAAGTCTCGCGTGAGAGTAGGTTATTCTTGTTTACAACATTCTTATTACAGCAGCCATGATCTAGAAAATGTAATATCATTTTGTCTCATCTTAGTTTCTATGCAGATGGAGGTTTCTACTGGTTTTAATACGATACATCATTATTCAATACATTTTCCTTTATTAACGCTGCAGTTGGTGCTGTCGATACACATTCGATTTCAAATCAAGAAACATTATCCCTTTAAATAAAACCAAGTACTCATTACTCACGAATGAGGTTTCACACAAACATCCTCATTAGAACAAATAAGTTAAGTCTCTTATCTTATAAGATCAAGTCTCTTAACTTCTAACATCAGTAAACCATTTTCTTTACCTCTCTTAAGACATTATACCTAACTCCCCATAAAGCTAGTATAACTCTTTTAAAACCTTTTAAAACAAAGTGTTACTCTCCTTCCAAAACGATTTATAAATCTTTTGAAATACATCAAGTTCTTTATTATAACTAGCCGCTATAATTCACATCGATTACCTTTTAAAACCACAAAGTATTTTCTTACCTACATAAAGTTATATAACTTCCCATAAAGCTGTTATAACACTTTATGTTTAAGAACAATCAAACACAGTTAAAACATGTACGTCTACCGTACTACATAGTTTACACGTATCATGCTAGAAGAGATAGGAAGAGGTTCACATACCTCGCGACGATTTATCGACAATAAGCAAAATGCTCCAAGTACTACAACCTTGCTAGCCCTTTCCACTCCTCGAGTAGAATACGCTACTCTTAGTACTTTCACCTATAAAGGTCACAAACGTCTATTAACCCCAAAACACAAGTTCTATCTTTCTACAGAAAATTCGGCAGCACCTCCCCCCCCCGCAACAGCGTAAATCTCCTCCTCTAACGAGGCCGGCTACCAAGCCAACCAGGGGGGGGGTTCACACGTCTAACCGGACGTGTACCATCCTACTCAGTAATACTACACCAGTCTACTGCAATACAGTCCTAGGTAAATACAGTTCAGTTCTTCTCTTTATTAACCTTCTATGTGATTACTGTTCAATTCTTCATTCTTCAGGCTTAAGTCAAAAGACATTGCCACAATACCAAGTTCAGTTCTATATATAGTATACAACAACTATATATTCAACACATATGTAATTTCCAATTACAATAGGGGGACAAGATATTTACCTCGATAAGCCCAAAAATTATCCGAGTTTAATGTCGCTCCTGAGCAAGGTTTAGCTCCTACTCCGAGTGCTCCAATCCGCTCCAAACAACCCTTAGAACTTCTAACCAACTTCTCTTAAGTACTTCAAACAACAATGAATATTTCCTTAGGGTTTCGGTTTGAGACTAAAAAGGACAAAAGGTAGTATTTCCGGGCTCTACGTATAGAGGTATCTTTGGAATACTACAAGGTACAAGGCTAAGGTATTTTGGGCATTATAACAATACTAGGGGAGTATTTCTATACCACAACAAGGGGTATTATACGAAAACAACTAGGCTAGGGGTACCCACGCCAAGGCACCACAAAGGGGAGGGTGGCCTCTCGGCCAAAGCCAAGCTCCTCTTATCAGTCGATGAGGGTGACAAGTGTCACCCTCCCGTTAATCCAAAATGTTCCGCTGCTCTAAAAATCCGCAAAAATACTAAATGACATAGCCGAATTTTCCCAACGTAGTCAGGGAAACGTTTCGTCGAAAACGACTCTATTCGCACTTGTGCCCAAATTTCGAACCAAAGCCAATTCTTAAGGCAAAAATTTAATCGCACGCCTCACGTATATACTGGAAATACGGTATAACATTCTTCCTTAGAAACATTCGCCCCGAATGTTCCTTCAAGGTCTCAACACAAACAGGCGTCAGTATAGTCTTCACTGCTATACGTATGAAAACAATCATGCCACACCTGGCCACAAAAACACACGTTCACTTCTCCCCTTACTGTAGTACTGCCACGAACACTCGAACTCGTTCTAGTGTCCGTACCACACTTCTGTCAACGCTTCTGTTTCCAACCCTTGGAGTCACTACCTCCAAACTTGGTCATCTCACTAACCTCAATTTCCCCTAAGGCCATTCCCGGCCTTCACGAACTGATTCTGATCGAACGTATCCACGAACTCATACGATGGTCATCTAAACTTGGGCCTAGCACTCTCGTGACCCTGCCACCTGGCGGGACCACCCAGAGCTGACCCTTCCTCAAAACGGGACGCGGGTTGGCCCGCAACATGGCCCCAACCCGACCCACTGTAGCGCCAACTCTCTAGTTTCTAGATCCGAACAATCTTACCTCTACAGGTCATGAAAGCTACCACTTCCATTTCACACTACCCAGGGACTTACCCTTTTCACTAACCAGGTTTCTAAATCACATTTTAGCACAAAGCTATCCAAACATATCATTAAACACATCGACAACATCAATACACACAAAACTCTAGAGGGTTAAGGATATACCTGAAACTAGGCGGTTCAAGGACCGCTAAAACTGGGAACTTCCACCGCGACCTCTACCGTGGCCCGCAACTGCTCTAGTAGTCTGTGCTATCCTACCAGTGCTACCCCTGGTCGGACAGTCTCTCGTCATATGGCCCTGTTGGCCGCAAGAATAACAAGCTCCCTTGGTACTACGACACTCCCCGAAATGCGGTCTACCACATCGGCCACACCGAGGTAGGGGTGATCGATTCGCCAACACCCCTACTCCCGATCATCTCAAACACAGGAGCCCCGACCGCTCTGAATATCCTGGGTCCCGGCTGCGGAGGACTACTCGCAATGGCGAGGTACATAACTAGTTCTGCTTTGGCGGTCCTCCTCGAAGGTCGCCAAAATATCCCGCCGTCTGGGCCTTCTGCTGCGGAAGGCGGTCCACCCGTCGATCTCTGCGCTCGCACTCCGTGCATGAGCCTGAATGCGGGCAATGTCCATGCCCGGCTGAAGAGAAACACCCGAACAACTCTCTGCTAGGTAATCATCGAGCCCTGTAACATATCGGTGCACTCGATCCTCCATACTAGCTACTAATGCGGGAACATACCGCCGATGAGTCGAACTCACATTGTACTCGGAATCAGACGCCTGCTCGCCTCAACATCAAAAATCTGTCGGCCCGAGCCCTCCTCATTTGTGGAGGCAAGAAATGTGCCAGGAAGGCCCCCGAAAACTCGTCCCAAACGGCTGGAAGTGCATGCTCTCCCCGGGAAAGCTCCCACGAGTCAAACCAATCGACTGCGGTATCACGCAGCCGATGCGAACCAAATGTCACAGACTCAGTCTCTGAAGCCTTGATCACCCGCATGATCCTCTGCAACTGACGGATGAACTCCTGCGGATCATCCTCCGGCCTCGACCCGTAAAACTCAGGCGGGCTACAACTAAGGAAATCCCGTAGCCTCAAACTGTCTGCCCTCGGGTGCACTACAGGTGCTGCTGGAACTGGAACTGCTGCGTCCAGCCTATCCTCATATCTGGCCACAACCCTGGCCAATAACTGGGCCATCTCCTTGTGACCCATCTCTCCCGCTCCAGACTGTGGGACTGGAGGCTCAGGTACTGTAGTCTCAGCAGCCACTGCTGCGGCTCTAAACTCTGCTGGTGCTGGCGGCGTCGCAAAACTCGCCGTCTGAAGCACTACTCGTCTTGGCCGCTGCGCCTCGTACTCCTCTGAATCCTACTAGCGGCTCCTCGGCCGCTTGCCCTTCGGACCACGGTTGCCTTTCGCAGGCATAATCGTAAAACGAAACACGCCGTAGAGGTCCAACTTACAACACGTTTCTAAGGCACGACCTCAGAATGAGAAGAATAGAAACCAATCCTAAATGTCCTATAGCCTCGATTATAGATGTGGTGCACAACACACCGATAATCAAGACTCTACTAGACACGGTCGTAGACACTTTCCGAGACTAAGCGCTCGATACCACTTTGTAACGCCCGAACCCGGCGCATCGTGCCTTACCCCGGGCACCCTAGTGATACAACATCAGAGAAAACCAGCGGAAAATAAAACATGAATCATGAAACAAGAGATATAATAAAAGACAAAGCAACCAAAAACAAGCTTGCCTTGATATACATAAAACCCGAACAGTTTAATCCTTTTACAACCCCGCCCACAACAGCATGCACTCTAAGATTTTCAACGACTATGACGGACAGGGCCCCGCCATACCCCAATGTACAAGAACCTACAACTCGTGGAACACATACCAAAAGATAAGCCTCCGAGAAACGGAGCTTCCCAAAACGCCGACGAATCACGAGGCGAGGATCCACGACCGATGTACCTCTACTGCGGCATGAACGCAGCCCCGGAGGTCGATCAACAGTACCAAGTATGTGAAATCACAACATCAAATGAAATCATAATAGCTTAACAAGCGGGAGACATGTATGATAACCAAAATACAAGACGCAACATAAAATAGCCAAGTCGGGACTCACGCCTCAAAGTCACCACTCAAATATAACTATGGGTCTCACGCCCATAACATCCATCATGTTCGCATCATGGCCGCGTGCCCCGGAATATCGCCTCGGTGTACATGTCCACGATGCAACAATAATAACAAGGCCGCATGGCCACATGCCGGAATCGTGACGGTGTAGACATGCCCATGTAACCTCAATAAGAATATACTGGTCAACCCTGCCGCATGGCCACATGCCCCCGGAATACTGCATCGGTGTAGACACGTCCATGTTCCAACTATAAGAACAAGGCCGCATGGCCACATGCCCGGAATCTGACGGTGTAGACATGTCCATGTTACCTCAATAACAATATATGGGTAGTCAACCCCGCCGCGTAGCCACATGCCCCGGAATCTTGACGGTGTAGACATGTCCATGTGACATCAACAACAAGACAAGAATCAAAATGGAAACATACCCGTGGAATTCTCCATCACCGCCAAAGACGTCCAAGTAAGTTCTCGACAAGTCAACCTACTGTCGAGACACGCAGAATACGTAAATACCACACCGCACAACAAAGGCTATCATCACAAGCATAGGCAAGTTTCACAACAACAAGCATAGGCAAGTTTCACAACAACAAGCATAGGCAAGCTTCACACAACTCAAAGTACTTTCATATTATGTCAAAGTCCGGGTTTTAATCCTAAAGTACTACGTACGTTAAGTTTTTTTTAAAAGAGATCCATTACTTTTATAAAAGTCACCCGATACCCGTAGTATAAGAATGACCAACCCACATCCCTTTTCAAAATCAAGTAACAACATTCTTTTCCTAAGTTCCAGTTGCCTAGTTTCAATTACTCAAGCTTCTCATTTCAAATGGTTTCATAGTTCATAAACTTAATCACTTGATTTCTTTGTAGAACAATTGAGTAATATAAGTCTCGCGTGAGAGTAGGTTATTCTTGTTTACAACATTCTTATTACAAGAAACTATGATCTAGAAAATGTAATATCATTTTGTCTCATCTTAGTTTCTATGCGGATGGAGGTTTCTACCGGTTTTAATACGATACATCATTATTCAATACATTTTCCTTTATTAACGCTGCAGTGGTCCTGTCGATACACATTCCGATTTCGAAATCGGAAACATTATCCCTTTAAATAAAACCAAGTACTCATTACTCACGAATGAGGTTTCACACAAACATCCTCATTAGAACAAATAAGTTAAGTCTCTTATCTTATAAGATCAAGTCTCTTAACTTCTAACATCAGTAAACCATTTTCTTTACCTCTCTTAAGACATTATACCTAACTCCCCATAAAGCTAGTATAACTCTTTTTAAAACCTTTTAAAACCAAGTGTTACTCTCCCTTCCAAAACGATTTATAAATCTTTTGAAATACATCAAGTTCTTTATTATAACTAGCCAGTTATAATTCACATCAGTTACCTTTTAAAACCACAAAGTATTTTCTTACCTACATAAAGCTGTTATAACCAACTTCCCATAAAGCTGTTATAACACTTTATGTTTAAGAACAATCAAACACAGTTAAAACATGTACGTCTACCGTACTACATAGTTTACACGTATCATGCTAGAAGAGATAGGAAGAGGTTCACATACCTCGCGACGATTTATCGACAATAAGCAAAATGCTCCAAGTACTACAACCTTGCTAGCCCTTTCCACTCCTCGAGTAGAATACGCTACTCTTAGTACTTTCACCTATAAAGGTCACAAACGTCTATTAACCCCAAAACACAAGTTCTATCTTTCTACAGAAAATTCGCGACACCTCTCCCGCCAGCGTAAATCTCCTCTCTAACGAGGCTACCAAGCCAACCAGGGGGGGGGTTCACACGTCTAACCGGACGTGTACCATCCTACTCAGTAATACTACACCAGTCTACTGCAATACAGTCCTAGGTAAATACAGTTCAGTTCTTCTCTTTATTAACCTTCTATGTGATTACTGTTCAATTCTTCATTCTTCAGGCTTAAGTCAAAAGACATTGCCACAATACCAAGTTCAGTTCTATATATAGTATACAACAACTATATATTCAACACATATGTAATTTCCAATTACAATAGGGGGACAAGATATTTACCTCGATAAGCCCAAAAATTATCCGAGTTTAATGTCGCTCCTGAGCAAGGTTTAGCTCCTACTCAGTGCTCGATCCGCTCCAAACAACCCTTAGAACTTCTAACCAACTTCTCTTAAGTACTTCAAACAACAATGAATATTTCCTTAGGGTTTCGGTTTGAGACTAAAAAGGACAAAAGGTAGTATTTCCGGGCTCTACGTATAGAGGTATCTTTGGAATACTACAAGGTACAAGGCTAAGGTATTTTGGGCATTATAACAATACTAGGGGAGTATTTCTATACCACAACAAGGGGTATTATACGATAACAACTAGGCTAGGGGTGGGGGACCCCACGGCCCAGGCACCACAAAGGGGGAGGGTGGCCTCGGCCAAAGCCAAGCTCCTCTTATCATTCAACGAGGTGACAAGTGTCACCCTCCCGTTGGTCCAAAAATGTTCGCTGCTCGGAAAAATCCGCAAAAATACTAAATGACATAGCCGGAATTTTCCCAACGTAAGTCGTGGGAAACGTTTCGTCGAAACGACTTATTCTAGACTTGTGCCCAAATTTCGAACCAAAGCCAATTCTTAAGGCAAAAAAATTTAATACGTACGCCCTCACGTATATACTCTGGAAATACGGGGTATAACACTTTCTAAGTCTCACACTACTCCCTCCCTGTTGAGTTCGTCCGCCACTCCCTCCCCCTTTGTTGAGGCCTTTTGGCCGAGAGAAATACCCTCCCCCTTTGTGGTGTCTAGCCGTGGGGTACCCCCCCCCCCTAGCCTAGTTGTTTTCGTATAATACCCCTCTTTGTGGTATAGAAATACTCTCCAAGTATTGTTGTAATGCCCAAATACTTTAGCCCAAATACCTTGTAGTACTTTCCAAAGTTACCTCTATACGTAGAGTCCGGAAATACTATTATACTTCCTTTAGCCACTAAACGAAACCCTAAGGAAATCTTCATTGATAGTTGAAGTATTTGAGTAGAAGTTGGTTAGAACTTCTAAGGGTTGGTTGGAGCGGGTTGAGCGCGGAGTAGGAGCTAAACCTTGCTCAGGATCGACATTTATACTTGGATAATTTTGGGCTTATCGAGGTAAACACTCTTGACCTTCTATTGTAATTGGAAATTACATGTGTAGGAATATATAGTTGAAGTATACTATATATAGAACTGAACTTAATTGTGCGGCAATGTCTTTTGACTTAAGCCTGAATTTAAAAGAGAATCGAATCAGTAATTACATAGGACTGTCAGACATGAGACTTGTGTAGCATTTACGTGAAGTATAATTGTACACGTCCTAGGCGTAAACCCCCGGTTGGCTTAGCCGCCTCGATAGAGAGGAGAT
Organism: Przewalskia tangutica; assembly: GCA_029844215.1. Classification (NCBI taxonomy): domain Eukaryota; kingdom Viridiplantae; phylum Streptophyta; class Magnoliopsida; order Solanales; family Solanaceae; genus Przewalskia; species Przewalskia tangutica. The sequence continues at coordinate 77,746,922 of CM056734.1, forward strand.
TTACGCTGGGAGGGGAGGTGCTGCCGAATTTTCTGTAGAATGTACTACATTGAGATCTAGATGTTAATAGCGCCGCGCCTCTATAGGTCAAGTAATACGTATGGCGTGCCGCTGGCTTAAGGTAGCCAACGGTTTGAGGTACTTGGGGCGTTTTGCTATTAGTCGATAATCGTCGCGAGGTATGTGAACCTCTTCCTATCTTTTCTAGCATGATATGTGTATAACTATGTAGTGCGGTAGCGCATACGTGTTAAATGTATTTGATTTGTTTAAAACATAAAGTGTTATAACGCTTTATGGAAAGTTGGTTATAACAGTTTTATGTAAGTAAGAAATGCTTTGTGGCTTTTAAAAGATAACTGATTTGACTTATAACTGACTTGATGTGTGATAATAAGAATCTTGAAGTATTTCAAAAGAATTGAGAACCTTTTTGAAAGGAAGAGTAATACTTGGTTTTGGAAACATAAGAGTTATACTAGCTTTATGGGAAGTTAGGTATAACGTCTTAAGAATGGTAAAAGAAAGGTTTCCGATTTTTAGAAGTTAAGAGACTTGATCTTAAAAGATAAGAGACTTGACTTAATTGTATTGATATAAAGTTTGTTAACAATGTGAAACCTCATTCGTGAGTAATGGGTACTTGGTTTTAAAAGGAATAATGTTTTACTGATTTCGGAAATCAGAATGAGTATCGAAAAACCACAGCAGCGTTAATAAAGGAATATGTAATGAATAATGAAGTATTATTAATGTCACGACCCGATTCCGGGCCCGTGACTGGTGCCTTACCCCGGGCACCCTAGTGATACAACATCAGAGTAATCAGCGGAACATAAAACGATACAAGACATATTATGAAATATGAAACAATAATGAGAAAAACTTGCCTTTCGATATATGTAAATAACAACTTTTTCAACATGAGCTTTAATCCTTTTTACAAACCCTGCCACAACAAGATTACATGCACTTAAGAATGATACCACAACACTGGCGGGACAGGGCCCCGCCAAACCCCTGCATGTAAACACTTACTACGACAGGGGACTATACCACTGATACGCCTCCCGAGCAACGCAGCGTCCCAAATCTTTGGCGTGACCGAGAGCTAGGATCAACGATCGTGTACCTCAACTGCGGCATGAACGCAGCCCAAGCGAGGTCAAGACAACAGTACCGAGTATGTGAAACTAAAAATATCAGAAATGAAATCATAATAGTCTATAAAGCGGAGACATGTATGATAAGCAAACTACGATCACAACAAATAAGCGATCATGTCAAGTCGTGACTCACGCCTCAAAGTTATCACAATAAACCGCACGGGCAAATGCGAAGGCATAGCCGACTACTAAGACCCACTGTACCAAAAATACCACAAAGCGTATCCCGAGGTCTTTCTAGACCGCACTACATGATCGGCGCCGCCACTCGCCCGCAATATCAATGCGCGTCTATCCTCAGAACTCTCGCAGCTCGCATAGGTCACACACGACCCGCATGAGGTATTCCTCGAATCATGGTCCTGCATCGCCGAGGTATACCCCGTGATCGGGCGGCTAACCTCGGTATCCGCCTAGGCTCCCGCAACCCGCATAGTCTCAAAAGACCGCATAGTCTCAACAGACCGCATAGGAATCCCCGCGTCAGGCTAAACACCCGAATGATCAATCTCGAGCTACCGCGACTCCGCATAGTCACGAGGACCGCATGGCCGTAAAGACCCGCATCAAGGGTGGCAAGCCCTCGGTATAATAAGTCAAAGGGTATGTGATACAATAATAGTACAACGCTTAACGCTTAACAACGTAAGCACAACAAGAATGACCCCTTACATCACGATCACACAAGATACTAACACACGTAGCATCCTAACATTTTCACTTATCACATCAACAAGAAAGTATTTACAAGTCTATCTCTAACCAACACAATCAAGTTATTCACACAAGGTCCTTTCAGCTAACAAGTTCGTATCTACCCCTAAAGTACTTCATACATTAAATCTTTTAAAAGATCCGCTTTTCACATAAGTCACACAATACCCGTAGTATAAAATAGAGTGATCGTCTTTTAAATAAACCAAAACACTTACCTTTGTAAAATCAAGTAACAACATTATTTTCCAAACGCCCAAGTTTGCCTAATTTCAAATGTTCACGTTTCTTATTTTAGAAAGGTTTCGTAGTTCATAGTCTTATTCATTTAAGAATATAATTCTCTTTTAAACAATCTGAGAAACATAAGTCTTATATGTGAGTAGGATATTCTTGTTTATAACAATCTTATTACAGCAGCCGTGATCTAGGAAATATCATTTTGTCTCATCTTAGCTTCTATGCAGATGGAAGTTTCTACTGGTTTTAATAATACTTAATTAGTCAAAACATTTCCTTTTATTAACACTGCAGTGGTTTGTCGATACACATTCTGATTTCCGAAATCAGCAAAACATTCTTAAGCCGTTATACCTAACTTCTCATAAAGCTAGTATAACCCTTAAGTTTTTCAAAAACTAAGTATTACTTCTTCTTTCAAAATGATTCAAAAATCTTTTGAAATGCTTCAAGTTCTTTATTAACACATAACAAGCCAGTTATAGTTCAAATCAGTTACCTTTTAAAGACCACAAGTATTTTCTTACCAACATAAGGCTGTTATAACCAACTTCCCATAAAGCCGTTATAACACTTTATGTTTTAAATCAATCAAATACGTTTAGCACATGTACGTCTACCGTACTACATAGTTCACACATATCATGCTAGAAGAGATAGGAAGAGGTTCACATACCTCGCGACGAGTATCGACTAATAGCAAAACGCTCCAAGTACTTCCAACCGTCGGCTACTCCTTAAGCCAAGTAGATCGCGCCACACGTAGTACTTCAACCTATAAGGCCACAAGGCGCTTATTAACATTTAGATCTCATCGTAGAACATTCTACCGAAAATTCGCGACTCTCCCGCAACAAATGCAAATCTCCTCCTCTATCGAGGCCGCTACCAAGCCAACCCGGGGTTATACGTCTAACCCTAACGGGTACAATTCTACTCCACGGTACTACTACACAAGTCTACTGTAATACAGCCCTATGTAATTACAGTTCAGTATTCTTCTTTAAATTCAGGCTTAAGTCAAAAGACATTGCCGATAACTACGTTCAGTTCTATATATAGTATACTTCAACTATATATTCTAACAATATGTAATTTCCAATCACAATAGAGGGACAAGATAATTACCTCGATAAGCCCATAATTATCCTAGTTTTAATGTCGATCCTGAGCAAGGTTTAGCTCATACTCCGTGCGCTCCGACCCGCTCCAAACAACCCTTAGAAGTTCTAACCAACTTCTACTTATGACTTCAACTACGGGTGAAGATTTTCCTTAGGGTTTCGGTTTTGTGGATAGACTTAAGTATAATAGTATTTTCTGGGCTTTTCGTATAGGTATAACCTTAGAATACAACAATGTATACGGCTAAGGTAATTTAGGCATTATAACAATACTTTTGAGAGTATTTCTACCAAGAGGGGGGGGGGTATATTATACGAGAACACCACCACAAGAAGGGGGGGTGAAGTCTCGGCCACAAGGCCACACAAGGGGGAGGGGCTCTCGGCCAAGGGGGGAGGGACGAGAACAACAACAAGAGAGGGGAGGATTTTAACACTTAGAGATTTGTGGAAAGGATGAAGAATTCATCAAAGGGAGAGGGGTATTTATAGGTCAAGGGATGGCCAACCAAAGGCCAAGATTAAACCAAGTGTCAGGCAAGTGTAGGGCTAGGATTTACTACACACAAATATCCTACCAACCCTTGACTTTAGCCAAGGCACAAAAAACGTGCCTTACATAGCCTATTTCGTCCAATTGGACGATTTCAAGCCACCAATTGGAGGGTGCCAAGTGTCGCCCTCCCGTTGGTCCAAAATGTTTCGTCTCTCGGAAAAATCCGCAAAAATACTAAATGACATAGCCGGAAATTCCCCTACGAAAGCTGTGGAAACGTTTCGCCGAAAAATGACTCTAATCGGGTGTTGTGAACAAATTTAATTCGGCCAAGCCACTTTGCCTACTCAAGGCTTTAAACTTTTATACGTACGCACTCACGTACATACTCTGGAAATACGGGGTATAACATTCTCCCCTCCTTAGAAACATTCGTCCCGAATGTTCCTTCTAAATCTCAAGACAAACGCGCGCCAGTATAGTCTTCACTGCTATACTTACGAAAACAACCCTGCCACACCTGGCCACAGAAACACCCGCGCACATACTTCTATCTAAGTCCACGAGGAAAACACCTCTAATCATCACCACAAAACACTTCTCACCGGGGTCTAAAATATACTTCCTTCGCACCTTCTCTTTACAAAAGAAATGATCACATCTATGCTCGCCATACATGCTCGCTTCTCTCTTTACTCGTCGTAGATACCACTTTGCCTGAGGCATTAACCTTCTCAGGCGACCCAACAAATGGTACCACTTTTGTCACTTTGTCGCGAGCCTTGCTCCGACGATCCAACAAAAGGTACCGGGCTGCTTGCGATCCCGGAGGATGTCGTACACTCGAACTCATACCACATTCTGATACGGCCGTGATTCAAAACTCGGGTTACTATCTCTAACGTGGTCATCATTAATCGGGAACACTCGGATGGATCTTCGATACTTCCCGAACATCACAATACGAAAGACCGACGACCGCTTCCTACGCCGGACGGCAAATGCTAACATATAGGCAACCCGCCTATCCTTCACATGAACTCACAAAGGCCCAAAGTAACTCGGGCTAAGTTCCTCGCTTCCAAAACTCGCCGCACCCAAATCGGGTGGTACCTTCAAGAAGACCGACCGTCAACTGAACTCTAGCGTCGCCGCCGATTATCCGCACGATTTCTCGTGAGCGCCGAACTTCTTCTAGACAAGCTTCACTATCCACATTACCGGAACAAGCTCAACTAACATGCGAACCTTGCCAACATCGAACCAATCGACCGACAACTTACACTTCCGCCTCTTACAAGGCTTCATAAGGCGATATCCGAACACCGAAATGGTAGCTTAAACACTCCTTCAACAGAGACAACAATTCTCGCAACTATCCTCAAATCCAAACATCGCCCGAGGCGAATGTGATTCGAGACTCACCCGAGTTCCTATCCTTGCTGGTAAAACTTTTAGAAAACGAAAATAGCCACCACTGGCTTCATCGTTCGACATAAGGTGAAGGTAGGCACCGTGCAGCCTTTCAACCTTTCGGATAACTCAACACAATGAGTAAACGGTCCCGATCAAGAACACGATGGGCTGCTTCATCGCCCGACCATCGGGTCGAACGCGTCCACGAACTCAGACGCTGGTTAACTAAACTTGGGCCTAACATCCTCACAACCCTAACACAAGCGGGACCACCACAACCTGACCCCACCACCAAACCTACCGCGGGTTGACCCGCAACGTGGCCTCAACCCGACCCAACGCCGCACAATACTAGCTCCCGATCCGAACAATCTCACTAATCACGTTTGAAAACCTGGCGGTCTTCTTAGCTCAACTACCCCCTTTCATTCCACACTACTACGGACCTATCCCAACATAACTCACGGCACTATGCACTCCGATAAGGGTCAAACATAACACTACACCTTTCTCGAGATGGCCTCACCTCTAAGGTCTTTACGTAATAAGCTCTAAGGCTCACACCTTCTCTATCCCCAAAATCTTACTCGGTTAAAAACCATGATCTAATCACGACTAACACACCGCTATCGAACATAGCACTTAAGGTATACTCACCTTATCACACATACCGATCTCTGAGGTTAAAGATATATCTATATCTCTCGCTTCACTCCTTAGTCGTTCTAATCAAACTCGCCTGCAGGCGCATAGCTAAGGAAGGTGACGAACTACCCACCGGCATCAAGGCAAAGTCCTCCTACTAGGTCACCCATTCGACACATGGCCCTCGACGGCCGCAGTACAACAAGTAACTAAAAGACGACATTCCCGATGACGCGTGTCACATCCGCGAACCGAAGCCACGGAGTTCGACCAACTCCTCGCATACCCCGAACGTCATCAACCCCGCGTGGAGGACCTCTTTGCACCGTGGACGTGCATAATCTAATCCACGTGAGGTGACTCGCCTGAAAGTTACCAAAGGACCTTGCCGCTCGCCCTCTTCTCGCCCTTCGTTAACCCGTCGATCTCTACGTTTTCGCTGCGCATAAGCCCGCATACGTGCCATGCTCAAGCTTCAATCAAGAATTACTCTTGCACAACCTCTCTTAGATAGTCATCAAGACCCGTGGTACATCGGTATACTCTCCGTAGCCAAATCCATAGCTAGTAACAGGTCGCTTTCTTGCAATCTAAATTCATCGTTTCGGCCGTGGAACGAAGGTTCATATATCATGGCCGCAGTAGGCACTGCTGCCGCCTTACTAAACTCTGCTGGGGCTAGTTACGTCTCAGAACTCCCAGAATGAAGCACTACTCTAGGTAATGATTGGGCTGTGCTCGCCACCCTCTGAACTCTACTCGCGCCTCCTGGCCGCTTTGCGCCTCCTGGGCCGGGTTGCCACGCGAGGCATAGCGGTAAAGGAAAGAAATACGCCGAGGGTCCAACTTACAACACAGCTCTAAGGCACGATCTCGAGTGAGAAGAATAGAAACCAATCCTAAATACCCTATAGCCTCCACGACATTGGTGTGGTGCACAACACACCGATAATCAAGACTTCTGAATCGATACGGCGTAGACACTTTCCGAGGATTAACTGCTCTGATACCACTTTTGTCACGACCCGATTCCGGGCCCGTGACTGGTGCCTTACCCCGGGCACCCTAGTGATACAACATCAGAGTAATCAGCGGAACATAAAACGATACAAGACATATTATGAAATATGAAACAATAATCTGAGAAAAACTTGTCTTTAAGATATATGTAAATAACAACTTTTTCAACATGAGCAGTTTAATCCTTTTTACAAACCCTGCCTACAACAAAGATTACATGCACTTAAGAATGATATGACAACAATGGCGAGACAGGCCCGCCAAACCCCCGAATGTAAACACTTACTACGCAGGGACTATACCATCGCTAAGCCTCCGAGAAACGGAGCTTCCCAAACGCCAAATCGTGACACGAGAGCTAGGATCAACGACTGGTGTACCTCAACCTGCGGCATGAACGCACTTCGGGAGAGGTCAAGATAACAGTACAGAGTATGTGAAACTAAAAATATCAGAAATGAAATCATAATAGTCTATAAAGCAGAGACATGTATGATAAGCAAACTACAGCTCACAACAAATAAGCGATCATGTCAAGTCGTGACTCACGCCTCAAAGTTATCATAATAAAACCGTGACGGCAAGTACGAAGGCATAGCCGACTACTAAGACCCACGCACCAAAAATACCACAAATCGTATCCCGAGGTCTTTCTAGACCGCACTACATGATCGGCGGCCACTCGCCCGCAATATCAATGTCGCGTCTATCCTCGGAACTCTCGCAGCTCGCATAGGTCACACACGACCCGCATGAGGTATTCCTCGAATCATGGTCCTGCATCGCTGAGGTATACCCCGCGTCGGCGCACTAACCCTCGGTATCCGCCTAGGCTCCCGCAACCCGCATAGTCTCAAAAGACCGCATAGTCTCAATGCATCGCGTAGGAATCCCCGCGTCGGGCTAAACACCCGAATGATCAATCCCGAGCTACCGCGCTCGCGTAGTCACGAGGACCGCATAGCCGTAAGACCCGTCAAGGGTGGCAAGCCCTGTATAATAAGTCAAAGGGGTATGTGATACAATAATAGTACACGGGCTTAACGTTTAACAACGTAAGCACAACAAGAATGACCCCCTTACATCACGATCACACAAGATACTAACACACGTAGCATCCTAACATTTTCACTTATCACATCAACAAGAAAGTATTTACAAGGCTATCTCAAACCAGCACAATCAAGTTATTCACACAAGGTACTTTAAGCTAACAAGTTCGGGTATCTACCCCTAAAGTACTTCATACATTAAATCTTTTAAAAGATCAGTTGCTTTCACATAAGTCACACAATACCCGTAGTATAAAATAGAGTGACTGTCTTTTTAAATAAACCAAAACACTTACCTTTGTAAAATCAAGTAACAACATTATTTTCCAAACGTCCAAGTTTGCCTAATTTCAAATGTTCACGTTTCTTATTTTAGAAAGGTTTCATAGTTCATAGTCTTATTCATTTAAGAATATAATTCTCTTTTAAACAATATGAGAACCATAAGTCTTATATGTGAGTAGGATATTCTTGTTTATAACAATCTTATTACAGCAGCCGTGATCTAGGAAATATCATTTTGTCTCATCTTAGCTTCTATGCAGATGGAAGTTTCTACTGGTTTTAATAATACTTAATTAGTCAAAACATTTCCTTTTATTAACGCTGCAGTGGTTTGTCGATACACATTCGATTTCCAAATCAAGAAACATTCTTAAGCCGTTATACCTAACTTCTCATAAAGCTAGTATAACCCTTAAGTTTTTCAAAAACCAAGTATTACTTCTTCTTTCAAAATGATTCAAAAATCTTTTGAAATGCTTCAAGTTCTTTATTAACACATAACAAGCCAGTTATAGTTCAAATCAGTTACCTTTTAAAGACCACAAGTATTTTCTTACCAACATAAGGCTGTTATAACCAACTTCCCATAAAGCCGTTATAACACTTTATGTTTTAAATCAATCAAATACGTTTAGCACATGTACGTCTACCGTACTACATAGTTCACACATATCATGCTAGAAGAGATAGGAAGAGGTTCACATACCTCGCGACGAGTATCGACTAATAGCAAAACGCTCCAAGTACTTCCAACCGTCGGCTACTCCTTAAGCCAAGTAGATCGCGCCACACGTAGTACTTCAACCTATAAGGCCACAAGGCGCTTATTAACATTTAGATCTCATCGTAGAACATTCTACCGAAAATTCGGCAGCACCTCCCCCCCCCGCAACAGCGTAAATCTCCTCCTCTATCGAGGCCGGCTACCAAGCCAACCAGGGGGGGGGGGTTATACGTCTAACCCTAACGGGTACAATTCTACTCCACGGTACTACTACACAAGTCTACTGTAATACAGCCCTATGTAATTACAGTTCAGTATTCTTCTTTAAATTCAGGCTTAAGTCAAAAGACATTGCCGATAACTACGTTCAGTTCTATATATAGTATACTTCAACTATATATTCTAACAATATGTAATTTCCAATCACAATAGAGGGACAAGATAATTACCTCGATAAGCCCATAATTATCCTAGTTTAAATGTCGATCCTGAGCAAGGTTTAGCTCCTACTCCGTGCGCTCCGACCCGCTCCAAACAACCCTTAGAAGTTCTAACCAACTTCTACTTATGACTTCAACTACGGGTGAAGATTTTCCTTAGGGTTTCGGTTTTGTGACTGACGGAAGTATAATAGTATTTTCTGGGCTTTTCGTATAGGTATAACCTTAGAATACAACAAGGTATACGGCTAAGGTAATTTGGGCATTATAACAATACTTTTGAGAGTATTTCTACCAAGAGGGGGGTATATTATACGAGAACAACACCACTAGGAGGGGGGTGAAGTCTCGGCCACAAGGCCACACAGGGGAGGGCTCTCGCCAAGGGGAGGGACGAGAACAACAACAAGAGAGGAGGATTTTAACACTTAGAGATTTGTGGAAAGGATGAAGAATTCATCAAAGGGAGAGGGGTATTTATAGGTCAAGGGAGGGCCAACCAAAGGCCAAGATTAAACCAAGTGTTAGGCAAGTGTCGGGCTAGGATTTACTACACACAAATATCCTACCAACCCTTGACTTTAGCCAAGGCACAAAAAACGTGCCTTACATAGCCTATTTCGTCCAATGGACGATTTCAAACCACCAATTGGAGGTGCCAAGTGTCGCCTCCCGTTGGTCCAAAATGTTTCGTCTCTCGAAAAATCCGCAAAAATACTAAATGACATAGCGGAAATTCCCTACGAAAGTGTGGAAACGTTTCACTAAAAATGACTCTAATCGGGTGTTGTGAACAAATTTAATTCGGCCAAGCCACTTTGCCTACTCAAGGCTTTAAACTTTTATACGTACGCCCTCACGTACATACTCTGGAAATACGGGGTATAACAATTAAAACCAGTAGAAACCCCCATCTGCATAGAAACTAAGATGAGACAAAATGATATTACATTTCCTAGATCATGGCTGCTTAATAAGATTGATTATGAATAAGAATAACCTACACTCATATAAGGCATATGTTACTCAAAATGTTTTAAAAGAGATTAAGACATTGAACTATGAAACTTTTCTAAAATAAAGAGCCTTGAGCAATTGAAATTAGGCAAACTGGAACCTTAGGGAAAAGAATGTGGTTGAAAAGGAAAGTGTTTTGGTTTACCTATAAATGTGAGTCACTCTATTTTATACTACGGGTATCGGGTGACTTTTATAAAAGGAATGGATCTCTTTAAAAAAAAAGGAATTTAACGTACGTAGTACTTTAGGGTTAACACCCGGATTTTGACTTAAAATGAAAGTACTTTGAGTTGTGTGTAACTTGCCTATGCTTGTTGTTGTGTAACTTGCCTATGCTTGTTGTTGTGTAACTTGCCTATGCTTGTTGTTGGGTAACTTACCTATGCTTATTGAGATAGTCTTTGTTGTGCAAGAATTGTGTTTCTATTCTACCGCGTCTCGATGGAGGGCCGGTTGACTTGTTGAGAACTTACTTGACGCGTCTGGCGGTGTGGAAGATTCCACTGCACGCTCCATTATTATTATTACATGGGCGTGTCTACACCGATGATGTGGACATGTGACCATTATGGTTATTTATGGCGAAGTATCGTGACTTACGGTTGTGATCGGGTGCGTAGCCTGTTTACTTGCCCCCGTCAGCTACGTGACGCAGGTGGATCTGGTATAGGTTATTGCACCTGCCACGTGTCAGCTTCGCGGCGAAGTATCGTGACTTACGGTTGTGATCGGGTGCCTGGCCGATTCACTTGCCCCCGTCAGCTACGTGACGCAGGTGGATCTGGTGGAGGCTAGTGTACTTGCCACGTGTCAGCTTCGCGAGTCAGTATTTGGATGGAGCTTCGTGACTTACGGTTGTGATCTGGGGCGTAGCCGATTCACTTGCCCCCGTCAGCTACGTGGCGCAGGTGGAGCTGGTGGAGGCTATTGCACTTGCCACGTGTCAGCTTCATGATATGGTTGTACAGTATTATTGGTACGGTCGGATCTGGTAGTTATACTTGCCCCGTACGGTTTTATTGACACAGGTAGGACCTGGTGTTCACATATACTCCTTGCCGTTGTTATATCATAGACTGCCGGCAGTGAGGAAGGAATCCCACGGGCACGAGTGATGATTTGGAGGGCGTGAGTCCCTGACTTGATATGACTGTTTATATGTGGTGTACTGTAGTTTGGTTATCATACATGTCTCCTGCTTTATATAGACTGCTATGATTTCATTTACAGTATTTTACAGTTTCACATACTTGGTACCTGTTGTACTGACCTCCTTCGGGGGGCTGCGTTCATGCCGCAGGTAGAGGTACATCGGCTGTCGATCCCCGCTTTTAGGATCACCTTTCAGCGTATTGGGAAGCTCCGTTCCTTCGGAGGCTTATCTTTGGTATGTTACCCTGAGCCTGTTGGTCCTTGTTCATTCAGGGGTATGGCGGGGCCCTGTCCCGTCATAGTTGTTGTATAAATCTTAGAGGTCTGTAGCACTGTTGTGGGCAGGGTTGTAAGGATTGTAACTGTTCAAAGGTCGTTATATATATAAATGCTGAAAGGCAACCGTTTTGGTTGGCCTATTTTCTTTCATCTTGATTTATATCTATTTATATGTTTAAGTTTTCATTTCCGCTGGTTTTTCTCTGATGTTGTATCACTAGGGTGCCCGGGGTAAGGCACCAGTCACGGGCCCGGGTTCGGGTCGTGACAATAAGCTGGACCCACCCGCATGGGACTATTTCACCCGCATAAGCCCTTACGGACTCGCATGAGGTATTCCTCGCATCGTGGTTAGCAAATCCACGGAAATATACAATGCCACAATCCCGGGGAATGACCCCGCAACGAATAATATATCACTAGCCCAAATCCGGCTATCACACATAACATAAGCTCTATCGGCTTATCATACAATATATAAGCAAGTTAAGAAATCCCCTAACTTCTTACTATTCTTGTTCATATACACTCTCGTTTTAGTTTACTTAAGGCACTATCATGTCTTTTATAAAAAAAGAATCAGAATTTAACCCACGATTACGTACTTCTATTCTTTTAAAATGACTCATTTCATTATAACACTTCCAAGATACTAATAACCGTAGTATCAAGTTACCATTTCTTTTCAAGACAAGTCATAATACTTTTAGAAATAAAAGTTAGGCTTCTAAATCAAGTGACTCATGTCTTATAAAACCTTAGGCAATTGATGCCTAAAAATCGAATTGCCTTCCATTAAATCAAGTCATTTATCTTTCCATAAAGTCAATATAACCAACTCCCCATAAAGTCGTTATATTCACTTTATACCTTAGTCAAGTACAATTTCCTATCCAAGGGACTTATACGTTTTTAAAACGACACAAGTATCACATACTTTAAAATTCTTCAAGTCCCTTATCTTTAACAAGACTTAAGACATCTTTAATATTCTCAAAGAAGTGAGTTAATCTCCTAACTCACCCGACTTGGCATTTCATAAAACAAGTAAAGAATGTCAAAGTCTTGTACGTCTACCGTACTATATACGTGAAACTAGTCATGCTCAAAGATAGGAAAAGTTCTACATACCTTGTCGGGTCAAACCACTTGCCAAGTACAAAGTCCCGCCCGTAGTATATCAACCTATAATATTCACAATACGTCTATTAACGCCTTACTTCAAATGTAGAATACTATAAGTGTAAAGTCTCCATTTTCTACGGAAAATCGGACAGCACCTCCTTTGTTTTTACTCACTTTGCCACCTTTTTCAAGGCCGAAATACAATAACCAAACAACCCCAATTGGCTCACAATTATATAGAAGGTAGTCCAATACAAATGAATAACTAAACAGCCCCAATTGGGTCACAATTATATAAAAGGTAGTCCAATACAAATGAATAACTAAACAGCCCCAATTGGCTCACAATTATATAGAAGGTAGTCCAATACAAATGAATAACAAACTAATACAAACTACAAGTCCAAATTCGGCCACCTTGAGTTCAACAATACCAATTCTTATCCAATTTCCATTTCAATCCAAATTGGTAGCATAATATGATATCAAGTCGCATTTGGTTATAACTACCATAATCTTCAAGTCAATAACATGCGACGATTCTAACAACGATTAAATTGTAATTCAACTTAGTCATGGCTTACATTACATTTCGGATTTCCAAGGCTATAATCAATCCATAATCCTTATAACTTCAATATAACAACTTCATACTCGCAACATACAAAGCTAACAACAACAATATAAATAATCTTGTAATACTTTCAAAGAACAAGATTATACCTCAACGATTCTTAATCCAACTCAATCCAAAGTCGCTCCTTAGTAGTTTAGAGCCTCTCCAAGACACTTCAATCCGCTTGTTGAGACCCTTAGAACAACACCAACAATTATCCTTCAAAATTCCAAACAAAACCTAGAAAGACCATTAGGTTTTCGTTTGCGACTAACCCGAAAACAATCTTTTTCCAAGATTTCTCTATTGAGATGTGTTTACAATACACCTAAGAACCTTGGTTTAAAGTGGGGAGCTAAAAGAACAAGGAACAAAGATTTTTCTTTTTTCTTGCTATAGAATCCGAGAGCTTTGCTCTATGTTCATCCAATATTGTGTGAAATTTAGCTAAGTGTTGGCACTAGTAGTGCTACTAGTAGTAATATAAAGGGTCATGGAGGGTTAAGATGCATCCAAATGGTTGGCTTGGATAAACTCTTAGCAAAAATCAAGACTTATTGACCATTGACTTAGTCAAGATTGTCAAGCCACAACTTGCAAGACTTTAGTCGTCCAAGACTTAAGGTAAATGACCATAATGGCCATGCCATTTCGTCCAAGGCATTTCTAAGGGGGGGTGACACGTGTCGCCCTCCCATTCGTCACAACACTTACGTTTTCCGACAATTTCATAATTCCGATAAATTTACAAGTCTCAAATCTTAACACTTGTGAGTTCTTACTTATGTTCTTAAAACATGTCCTGAAATTTACGGGGTGTAACAGTACTATCACTTACAACTGCTAGCAACAAAGGGAAAACATAAATGCTAGGGCGAAATCTGAATCTATCAATGCACGTATGATTCAAAAGAATCGAAATATACCTGTAACCCCGTGCGATGTTGCCTCCTGATCCTTCCTAGTAGTCACGTCATCTCTGCGGTTCGAAGGACCGCCAGAACTATAAACTCCACCCTGACCTCTACCACAGCTGGTTGACATTAGAACACCCTGCCCTGGGGGACGCACAGCTGTGGAGGAAAGGTAACTAACCATCGGCCTCATAGGCTGAGCCACCTCACCGGTGCCCCTTCTAAAAGGACATACCCTCAGTATAGGGCCCGGACGACCACAATAATAACAAACACATGTGCCATAACGGCATTTCCCCGAATGACGCTTACTACAATGGAAACACTGAGGAATAAGTGGTCTCGACTGAGAAAATCCCCTGCTCCTTTGAGAACCTCGACCCCTGGAGCTTGGACCGGCTCCTAAATACCTTGTGGGGTCCAATATCCCACCTGTGAACTGCGGGGGTATGTACTGGGTAGGCTGGGACGAATATCTCACTTGTTGCTGAGGCAGCTCGTCCAAAAACTCACCGGGATAACCAACCGGTCTAGCCCTCTTACGCTGATCTCCGCGTTGGCTCTCTACCCTCTGTACACCTGTCTGACCGCCGAATAACCTCTCACGATGAAACTGTAGCACCGCTATCTTGGTCAATAACATAATCGCTTCCCTCATGACCTATAGTCTTCTCCTAATCGCTAAACCGAGGCTCAGTGCTGGGCCTCAAAACTGGCGCAGAAGAACTCGCCGATCGCGGCCAACATCCAGATACCACAGGCATAAGCCCTATCAACTCTCTGAGTCTGACTAGTAGCTCATGTTACTCCTTTGACCTTCTGGGCGGCTGTTGCCCTCCTTGGAGGCATAGCTGTAACACAAAATCACGCCAGAGAGGAATTATCTTACTAACACAGCTCTATGGCACGATCTTAGAGTGAGAAGAATAGAACCAACTCCTAAATGTCCTATAGCCTCCTGTTTATGGGTGTGGCGCGCAACACACCTATAATCAAGACTCTACTAGACACGGTCTGTAGACATTCCGAGGACTGACTACTGATACCACTCACACCCCGAACCCCGGGCGTGGATCGGTGCCCTACCTGGGCACCCTTCTACCTTAACAACTAAGTAAACTGCGGAAATTAAATAACACCTCTTTTTTTTTCAAAACCATCATACGTACAAGGGCAAAGCCGACAAGGCTGCCATATAATATACATAATAAAAAGACACTACACTGTACCTGAGTCCAATCCCACATATGAATACAGACCTCTAAGAGTTTTACCGAACTATGACGGGACAAGGCCCCACCGTACCCATAACTGTACAAAAGTCTGTACTGAAAGAACTATACCAAAAAGATAAACTCCTGAACAAATGGAGCTATCCAAAAACTCGAAAGGCGGTCCTACACTGCCGATCACCAAACAACAGACCTAAACTGCGGCATGAACGCAGCCCCGCCGAGGTCGAGACAAGAGTGTACCAAGTATGTGAAGCGATGAAGTATCAGTAATGAAATCATAACAGTCTAAACAAAACAGGAGACATGTATGATAGCCAACCTACAGTACACAATACATAAGCGTTCATATCAAGTCAGGGACGCATGCCCTCAAAGTCATTACTAAAATATAACCATGGGTCTCACGCCCATAATATCAATCATGCCCGTGGGATCCTTCCTCACTGCCGGCAGTCCATGATATAATAATCCAATTACAGTACACTGTGCCTTACTAACAATGAGAGTAAATAGTGGTATACTTACAATATAAAATAGGAAGCTCACGATCAATTCATGGGTAGCAAATCCATGGAAACAGGTGGTATAATGTCTTGGGGGTTTACCCCTCATTTATACTCTTACCCTGAGGCAGGTGGTATAACGTCTTGGGGGTTTACCCCTCATTTATACTCTTATCCTGGAGAAGGTGGTAAAGCAGGTGGTATAATGTCTTGGGGGTTTACCCCTCATTTATACTCTTATCCTGGAGAAGGTGGTATAACGTCTTGAGGGTTTACCCCTCATTTATACTCTTACCCCATCTCAACCGGCCGTCACACAATAAATAAGCAAGTTAAGAAATCCCCCTAACTTCTTATTAGTCTTATGCATATACACTCTCATTTTAGTTTACTTAAGGCACTAACATGACATTATAAATCCGGGAATCTAACCCGCCTCCTGGTCACATGCCCCGAAATCCCACATCGTAAGCATGACCAAGGAGTAACACAAATAATGGAAGCATACCCGTGGAATCCCACATCACCGCTTGCGCCCAAGTAAACTTACAACAAGACAGCCGACCCTCCAACCGAGAGTCGCGACAATGTAATAAATCATAATACTTGCACTCAAAGGCTATCACCAGCACACATAGGCAAGTTCATAAAATCTATAGACTTTCATTTTATAAACTCAAGGCACTTATAGAATAATTCTCAATTCAACAAGCCAAAGTACTTATCAAGGCACCCATCGAATAATTCTCAATTAAACAAGCCAAAGTACTTATCAAGGCACACATAGAATAATTCTCAATTAAACAAGCCAAAGTACTTATCAAGGCACACATAGAATAATTCTCAATTAAACAAGCCAAAGTACTACGTACGTACATTCTTTTCAAAAGACTCCTTTTTATGTAAAACCCCAAGATACTAACACCCGTAGTATCAAGGTGTGTCTATTTTTCAAAGTAAGTTAATACACTTTTAGAAAACTCATTTCAAAGCTTGAAATCAAGTAACTTCAAATTTTCACAATCTAGGCAACTTATGCCTAATAATCAAAATAGGCAACTTTCTTAACCTTCCATAAAGACGTTATAACCAACTTCCCATAAAGCCGTTATAACCCTTTATGGTTTTAGACATATCCATTCCGTTTTTTAACCAAGAGACTTACACTTTAAAACCAAGTATCACATACTTACAAATCAAGTTCTCAACTTTCAAAATACTTCAAGTCTCTTAATATATAGAAAACAAGTTTCTTCTACTATTAAACCTTAAGTAACTCACACCTTTAAAATAAGTTACTTCTCTTAAATCATGTCGTTTCTCCTCTTTTAAAACAATTTAAG
Organism: Przewalskia tangutica; assembly: GCA_029844215.1. Lineage (NCBI taxonomy): Eukaryota > Viridiplantae > Streptophyta > Magnoliopsida > Solanales > Solanaceae > Przewalskia > Przewalskia tangutica. Next base: position 77,764,431 of record CM056734.1, read on the forward strand.
TAAATTACTCCTTTGACTCCCCTAAAGTCATTATAATGACCTTTAGGTTTTGGAACTAAGGCACTAGCCAAAAGGTTTGGACACCACTTCCTTTTCAAGACTCTATGTACTTTAAGTAAAATACCTTCACTTTTAAGAATCCAAACTTCACTAAGGAAATGGATTATACAACTTACAATTTAAACATCAAAGTACAATTAAGGAAGTACATAGAACAAATTCTATTTTAGGCAATCCAAATACAACCAAGGAATGGATCATTTAAGGAGTAGGACGTACTTTCTTTATCTTAAGGAATCATGCTAGAAGAGGAGATAGTTCACATACCTTTTCGGCTAAATACACAAGCTAAGCCGAATACGCCGTACGTAGAATTGTCAACCTATAATGGTCACAACAAGACTATCAACTTCTAGTCTCTAACGTAGAATAATACTAAGTATACGGTCTCTAATTCTACGGAAAATCGGGCAGCACTTCCTTTGTTTCTACTCACTTTGCCACCTTTTTCAAGGCCGAATACAATAACCAACACGCCACATTTAAGGCGCAAAACAACAACCAAACAAAGGGGATTACACGCCTTACAATACGTGTAAAATTCCGCCCCACAATTAATACGAAGTAGTTCCATAATCAAGTCATTCTCGGCCAACAACATATCCAACAATTCAAAGTCTTTTCCAATCCTTTTCCAATTCCAAGTTCTAAGGTCTAACATGTTACATAGTCATAAACAACTTCAACAACTACAATTTCTTTCTTATACAACATGCGACGACTTAAACTAATAATCAACTTGAATTCCAATCTTAAGGCTAAACATGCTAGTTTTCGGATTAGGGTTCCAATAGCCAATAAACCTATCAAACCTCATAATATATAACTCATGCTTGCTAATATCCATAGCTACAACAATAAGTAAATCTCAATTACTAAAACGACAAGATTTATACCTTTATAAGCCCTTAAAATTTCCAAGATTCAAAGTCGCTCCTTAGCAAATTCTTAGCTTCTTTCCTTATGTTCCAATCCGCTCCAAGCACTCCTTAGAAGCCTATGAAGAACCCATCTTCAAGTTCCAACTTCAAAGTTGAAGAACTTCTTAAGTTTCCGCCTTGCGACTAATACGAAAACGTCGTTTTTCCGAAATCTTTCTATTGATATATCCTTACAATACTCTTAGGGACATTGGGTTAAAGTCTTGTGAACAAAGGATCAAAACTACAAAATTTTCTTGTGGAGCACAAGGTGAACCCGAGAGCATGCTTGAAGAACAAGAGTGAGTGAAATAATTCTAAGTGTTGAAAGACCTTGTCTTGCTACTTGCTTAGTATATATAACACAATGGAAGGCTTAGATTACAACACATGAGTGGCTAGGATGAGTTTCACTAGGATTAAGCACAAGTGGCAAGTTGACTTGGTCAACAATATCAAGCTTAGCAAGACTTATCTTCCACCATGGTCAATGACCATTTTAGCCTTGCTATATTTCGACCAAGATCATCTGGGAGAGGTGCCATGTGTCGCCCTCTCATTCATCCATAAAATTCCGTAACCCTCGTGGGTCCCACAAAACGTAAAATTCCTCGGGTGGGCCCCACATGACCAAATCCGTAAAAATAAATTTCCATAAGGTTAAGAGTTCCAAATTCTTCAAATAATGCATTTTGAGAATCCAATTCTCAACAACGAACATTTTTTTCCTTTCCGACGTTCGGAAGATTTTCCGTCGGAAAAACAATTCTTTCTTTCGTACCAATTTCCAGTCTTGATTCCTTACGTACATTCTCTTATACATGTCCTGGACTTACGGGGTGTAACCTGCTGTCCGATTTTCCGTAGAATTTAGTGACTTTGCACTTAAAATATTCTACGTTTGAAGCTAGAGGTTAATGGACGTATTATGGCCATTTTAGGTTGAAGTACCAAGTATAGCGTATTCTACTTGAAGGATGGAATAGCTAGCAAGGTTGAAGTACTTTGGAGCATTTTGCTATTTGTCGATAATCGTCGCGAGGTATGTGAACCTCTTCCTTCTTTTGACATGATTCTATGTATGGAATATACATGTAGTACTATTTCATGATTCCTTCTACTCTTAGAAGTTAAGAGGTATGTATGTTGATTTACTCTACGTAAAGGTTATGTCTAAGTTATCCTAAGTTCTTACCAAGTCTTATGGGGGATGTTGGTAAGAGTCGTTAGGAGGTAATTGGAGCCAAGTTGACTTGGCTAAGTTACGGCACAAATGAGAATAAGAATCGAACAAGCCACTGCAGCGTTAATAAAGGAAAAATGTAATGACAATCAATTAAGTTAAAATGAGTATGTCACGACCCGTTCCCGGGCCCGTGACTGGTGCCTTACCCGGGCACCCAAGTAGACATACATCAGAGTAACCAGCGGAATATAAACTTGCAAACATGAAACAGTGTAAAATAAGAACAGTCTATCCAAAGAAAAGTTGCCTTTCGGCATGTATATAAATACCAAAAGTGAACAGTTACATCCCAACTTTACAACAGGACTACAGACCTCTAAGAAGGTGTAAACACTCTGACGGGACAGGGCCCCGTCATACCCCTGAATGTACAAAACATCTACAACACCAGGGAGAACCGTACCAAAAGTCGAGCCTCCGGAGAAATGGAGCTCCTGACACCTGAGTAAAGATCCTAAGAATGAGGATCCACCACGATTTCTTACTGCGGCATGAACGCAGCCTCGAAGGAGGTCGATAACAGTATCAAGTATGTGAAATCAGAAATCTTGATATATATAATTATAACATTTTAAAACCAATTCACAAATATGTACGAAACAACCAAGTTAACCGCACATAGTGCCACATCATAAACAAGAGCAAAAATAGATATAATGTAACTGGTTTTTCTAGGCCGCTAATGATCGAAGCAAGGCCAATCGCCCATAGTATCATTATGCGAGCCTAATCTCGAACTCCCGCATCGCATGGGCCCCTAGGCCCGCATGAGGTATTCTCGCGACGGGGTAGCTAACCCGCGACATCGCCTGGACTCCGCGATCCGCGTAGCCACATAGACGCGTGAGGTATTCCTCGCATCGGCGTAACACACCCGGAGTGATCATCCTGGAACTCCCGCAGCTCCGCATAGGTCCCATGGACCCGCATGAGGTATTCCTCGCATCGGGGGCGGCTAACCCACGTCATCGTAACAAGTCAGGAGGGTGAGCGATATAATACTAAAACAACGGCTTATCGTTAAACAACATAAGCACAACAAGAATAACCTCCTTACACAATCGTCACAAGATACTAACACACGTAGCATCATAACATGTTTATCAAACCAACTTACCATACCTTCAAACATCATTTCAAGCATTTGATAAACAAATAATTAAACCGTTTCTTATCTTTCTTAAGTCGTTATAGCTAAATTCCCATAAAGCTAGTATAACACTTAAACTTTTTATGAAAACCAAGTATTACTTTTCTTCCAAAATGATTCATAACTCTTTTTGAAATATTCAAGATTCTTATTAATTAGAACTCAAGTCCAAAGACATCAAAGTAAAGCCAAATTTAGTTTAACACACGTACGTCTACCGTACTATATATATTTCACAAATATCATGCTCAAATGGATAGGAAGAATCACATACCTCCTCGGCTAAATCCACTTGCCAAGTCGGATATGTCGCGCGCAGAGTGTCAACCTATAATAGTCAAAACACGCCTATCAACTTCTAGTTTTACGTGGGATTCTTCTAAGTAAGATTTCTCTTAGTCTACGAAAAATTGGGCAGCACCTCCCCCGTTTCTACTCAATTCTCCACCTTTTTCAAGACCCGATAATAGTAACCAACATGCCATAATAAGGCGCAATAATTCCGAAATTTAAAGAAGGGGATCACACGCCCAAACGGAACGCGATTAACAATCTTCCCCTTAACAAAAACAATAATTAAAGAAGGGGATCACACGCCCAAACGGAACGCGATTAACAATCTTCCCCTTAACAACAACAATAAATTAAAGAAGGGGATCACACGCCCAAACGGAACGCGATTAACAATCTTCCCCTTAACAACAATGTAAATACAGTCCAAAGTAAATACAGTCCAAAGTAAATACAGTCCTTAAGTTGGGGTCCTTGGCCAACCTTTACAATTTTACTTATCCAATTACTTCATTAGTCTTCCAACTTATATTCCAATCTTTATATAAGTTATAGTTTCTTTGTTGTTAACTTCTTAGTAAGTAATGGATACATTTTTACCATTTTAATGGCTAATATGCCAATTCTCCTTTTAACAAGTTAACAAGATCCAAATATTTCCTTATATCTCATACTCCATAATATACTTCCAATATATGTATAATATCCAATATACATAATAATCAACTTCACAAAGAGGTTAAGGTTCATTACCTCAATTTAGCCCAAAAATATCCAAGAACTTAAAGTCGTTCCTAAGCAAGTTTTAGCTCCAAATCTTTGTGTTCCAAACCACCACAAGTCACCTTTAGAAGTTCCTAACCAACTTCTATTCAAAAATTAACTCCAAAAAGTGAAGAACACAAAGGCTCCATTTTTGGCATGCTCTCGGCAAAAGGGGGGTTTTTAGAGGCTAGGGTGTGAAATCTTGTCTAACTCTTGGTTACTAATCTTCCTAATACATTAAGGAAGAACACTTAGAAGTTTAAGAATTATTGGACAACAATTGCTCAAAAATTGGGGCTTTGGACGAGAACACTAGGAAAGGGAGAGAAAATATTTTCAAGTCTTGAAATATTCTAAATGTGGAGGATTTCATCAACTAGAGGTGTTTATATAGGACAACCAAGGGTTAGGATTGAAACATGTGTATGGTATAAATTTAGGACAAGTGTTTGTGTGGGTCCCTTTGTCCACTAGCCATGCAAATGCCATGCAAGACTTTGACCACTTGTCTTGCCCACTTTCTTGCCAAAACCGTCCACTTGTCCCCCACAAATTCCATGCAAGACTTTGACCATTTGACTTGCCCACTAGCCTTGAGAAAACGTCCCACCCATGTCCAATTTGGGGTGACACATGTCGCCCTTATATTGGTCCAAAAATATTTTATCTCTCAGAAAAATTCCACAATTGGTTAAAATATTGAAAACGTAAAAAATTTCCTTCACAAGGTTCGGAATATTTTCCGTCGGAAAACAATTCTTTCATTCTTACCCTAATTAGGGTTTATACATTCGTACATACGTCCTTACATACATACTCCGGAACTACGGGGTATAACAGAGTAGATGTCACGACCGAGCCGCGATCGGTGCCCTACACAGGCACCCTGCCTGTATACATCGAGAATAGCGGTGAACATACACAACATAAACACATGTGTAACAATAAAACATCCCAGGCTAGCCGATAAGGCCGCCTTCCAATATATATAACAAAATCAAAAGTATAACTGTACAACATCAGTTCTTACAGCCCAACCACAAATGTGAATACAAACCTCTAGGAATAATAACTATGGCGGGACAGGGCCCCGCCATACCCCTGAATGTACATAAAATCTATAACACCAGGGAAAAGACTGTACCCAAAAGAGACAAGCCTCCGGATAAATGGAGCCTCTGACGTCTGAAAAGTGATCCTAAGAATGAGGATCCACCACTGCCACTTTCCTCGCGCATTGAACGCAGCCACCGGAAGGGTCGATACACAATATGTACTAAGTATGTAAAACTGGAAAGTACTGTAATTACAACATAAGTTTAAAACAAAGTCGGAGACATGTATGATAACAAAATTACAGTACACAGTGCCTTACTAACAATGAGAGTAAATCAAGGGAATACGTACAACATCACAATAGGAGACTCCCGATCAAATCATGGGTAGCGAACCCATAGAAACAGGTGGTATAACGTCTTAGGGTTCTTACCCCTCATTTATACTCTTACCCTGAAGCAGGTGGTATAACGTCTTGGGGGTTTGCCCCTCATTTATACTTTTACCCTGAAGAAGGTAATAATACAGGTGGTATAACGTCTTGGGGTTTACCCTCATTTATACTCTTATCACGGAGAAGGTGGTATAGCGTCTTGGGGGTCTGCCCCTCACTTATACTCTTACCCTATCTCAACCGGCCGTCATACAATAAATAAGCAAGTTAGAAATCCCCCTAACTTCTTATTAGTCTTATTCATCTACACTCTCATTTTAGTATTACCTAAGGCACTAGCATGTCTTTTATAAAAAATCCGGGAATTTAACCCAAAGTACTACGTACTTCTACTTTTTAGAACAAATGACTCTTTTTAGTAGAAAACTTCCAAGATACTATTAATCCTAGTATCGAGTCCAAATTACATTTCAAGGCAAGTCACAACACCGTTAGAAATAAAGTTAGGCTTCTAAATCAAGTGACCCCCTTTTCTTATAAAACCTTAGGCAATTGATGCCTTAAAAATCAAATTGCCTTTCATTAAAACAAGCCATTTACTTTTCCATAAAGCCAATATAACCAACTCCCCATAAAGTCGTTATATTCACTTTATACCTTAGTCAAGTACAAATTTCTATCCAAGGGACTTATATATGTTTAAAACGATACAAGTATCACATACTTTAAAACTCTTCAAGTCCCTTAACTTTAATAAAACATTAGACATCCTTAATACTTTCAAAGAAGTGAATTAATCTCCTAACTCACCCGACTTGGCCATTCAATAAACTAGTAAAGGATATCAAGATCTTGTACGTCTACCGTACTATATACGTGCAACTAATCATGCTCAAAGGATAGGAAAAGTTCTACATACCTCGCCGGGTCAACCACTTGCCAAGTACAAAGTCCCGCCCGTAGTATGTCAACCTATAATATTCACAATACGTCTATTAAGGCCTTACTTCAAACGTAGAATATTATAAGTGTCATGTCGCTAAATCCTACGGAAAATCTGTTATACCCCGTATTTCCAGAGTATGTACGCGGGGACGTACGTAGAAAAGTTTGTGCCTTAAAGTGCTTGGCCGAATTTTATTTGTGCATAACACCCGGTTAGAGTCGTTTTTCGGCGAAACGTTTTCACAGCTTTCGTAGGGGAATTTCCGGCTATGTCATTTCTTATTTTTGCGGATTTTTCCGAGAGACGAAACATTTTGGACCAACGAGAGGGCGACACTTGTCACCCTCTCATTGATGGAGTGTGGGCGGTCAAGCTTGGACGATTTGGGTGAGTTTTGTCAAGTAGTTGGTAGGATATTTTGTGGGTAGATGGATAAGGTGCACTTGGCATGATCTTGGCCCTACACTTGCATAGCACTTGGCTAGATCTTGACCATTGGTTGGCCTTGGCTTGTACTATAAATACCCCCCCCCTTTGGAAGACTTATTCATCCTAAAATGTTCTAAGTCTTAGAAACCCTCCCCCTCCTTTCATGTTGTTCTCGTCCTCTCCCCCTTGTGAGGCTTAGCCGAGAGTTCCCGTCCCCCACCCTTGGCGAGAGTACCCCTAGTGGGTAGGCCGAGGGGTATACACCCCCCCCGTTGTGGTGTTGTCTCGTATATATACCCCCCTCTTGGTAGAAATACTCTCAAAAGTATTGTTATAATGCCCAAATTACCTTAGCCATATACCTTGTAGTATTCTAAGGATATACCTATACGAAAAGCCCAGAAAATACTATTATACTTCCGTCAGTCACAAACAGACACCCGAGGAAAATCTCCATAGTCCGTTGGAGTATTGTGTAGAAGTTGGTTAGAACTTCTAAGGGTGGTTTAGAGCGGGTTGGAGCGCTCGGAGTTGGAGCTAAACGATTGCCCAGGATCGACTTTATACTTGGATAATTATGGGCTTATTGAGGTAAATATCTTGTCCCTCTATTGTAATTGGAAATTACATATTGTTAGAATATATAGTTGAAGTATACTATATATAGAACTGAACGTAGTTGTTGGCAATGTCTTTTGACTTAAGCCTGAATAATACTTACGGCAATGTCTTGCGACTTAAGCCTGAATTTAAAGAAGATTACTGAACTGTAATTACTTAGGGCTGTATTACAGTAGTACCGTGGAGTAGAATTGTACCCGTTAGGGTTAGATGTATAACCCCCCCCGGTTGGCTTGGTAGCCGGCCTCGGTAGGGGAGATTTCTGTTGTTGGGGAGGTCTTTGCGAATTTTCTGTAGAATGTTCTACGAAGGGATCTAAATGTTAATAAGCGCCTTGTGGCCTTATAGGTTGAAATCGCGTATGGCGCGATCTCGCTAAGGAGTAGCCGACGGTTTGAAGTACTTGGAGCGTTTTGCTATTAGTCGATACTCGTCGCGAGGTATGTGAACCTCTTCCTATCTCTTCTAGCATGATATGTGTGAACTATGTAGTACGGTAGACGTACATGTGCTAAACGTATTTGATTGGTTTAAACCATAAAGTGTTATAACGGCTGAATGGGAAGTTGATTATAACAACGTTATCTTGGTAAGAAAATACTGGTGGTCTAGAAAAGGTAACTGAATAGACCTATAACTGGCTTGTTATGTGTGAATAAAGAACTTGCAGTATTTCAAAAGATTTTTGAATCATTTTGAAAGAAGAAGTAATATTTGGTTTTGAAAACTTAAGAGTTATACTAGCTTTATGGGAAGTTAGGTATAACGGCTTAAGAATGTTTTCTTGATTTGAAATCGAATGTGTATCGACAAACCATCGCAGTTAATAAAAGGAAATGTTTTGAATAATTAAGTATTATTAAAACCAGTAGAAACTTCCATCTGCATAGAAGCTAAGATGAGACAAAATGATATTTCCTAGATCATGGCTGCTGTAATAAGATTGTTATAAACAAGATATCCTACTCACATATAAGGCTTATGTTTCTCAGTTGTTTAAAGGAGAATTATATTCTTAAATGAATAAGACTATGAACTACGAACCCTTTCTAAAAATGAGAAACTTGAACATTGGAAAAGAATGTTGCTACTTGATTTTACAAAGAGAAGTAATTGATTTACTTTAAAAAGATAATCACTCTATTTTCATATACTACGTATTGTGTGACTTTTGTGAATGTAACGTATCTTTTAAAGAGTTAATGTATGAAGTACTTTGGGGATAAAACCCGATCTTGTTAATCATATAGTAGAAGGTACCTTGTGTGAACAACTTGATTGTATTGGTTTGTGATAGCCTTGTAATACTTTCTTGATTGCTTTGATAAGTAAACGTGTTAGGAAGCTACGTGTGTTAGTATCTTGTGATGGTTGTGTAAAGGGGTTTCCCTTGATTGTGCTTATTAACTATCAGTCGTTATGATAGTATTGTGGCATTCATCTCTTGAGATGATTCCGGGGGTTAAGCTGCCCTCCGATGCGGGGTAGACTCAGCGGTCGATGGACCTATGATTCGAGAATACCTCACGCAGTCCCGGCCTATGCGAGCTACGAGTTCGAGTTAGTATCGTCCTTTATGGGCATGCGGTCCATGTGGCCACGCGGATCGCGAAGTCGGGGCGATCCGGGAGTAGCTACCCTCGATGCGGGGAATACCTCATGCGGGCCGATGAGATTGGCCTATGCGGAGCTGCGGGAGTTCCAGGGTTAGACGCGTACATTGATACTGCGGGCACGTGGCCAGCTTTGATCATGTGACGGTCTAGACAGATCTTATGATACAGTTCATGACCTTGTTGGTACTGTGGGTTTTTAGTAGTCGGCTATGCCTTCGTACTTACCCCGCATGCTTTATTATGACACGTGGGACACGGTGTTCATGTGTGTTCCTTGGTGCTTTTATATCATAGACTGCCGGCAGTGAGGAAGGTATTCCACGGGCATGATTGATGTTGTGGGCCTGAGACCCATTGTTATACTTGAGTGATGACTTGAGGGCGTGAGTCCCTGACTTGACATGACTGCTTTGTTGTAAACTGTAGTTTGGTTATCATACATGTCTCCTGCTTTATATGACTGCTATGATTTCGTTTACAGTATGTATTTTCAGTTTCACATATGTCACGACCCGAAACCGGGCCCGCGACTGGTGCCTTACCCGGGCACCCAAGTAGTCAAACAACATCAGAGAAAATCAGCGGAAATTAAAACTCATACATGATAACCAATGAAAAGAGAAAACAGGCTAACCAAACGGTTACCTTTTCTGAAAATAACTAACACCGAGCGATAATCCTCGCCTACATCGATTTCTGCACCTCTAAGAATTTTTATAACATCTCTGACGGGACAGGGCCCCGCCATACCCCTGAATGTACCAAAGTTCTACAACTTCAGGGAACCGTACCAAATGACAAAGTCTCCGAAGGAATGGAGCTTTCTGAGAACTGAACAGCGATCCAAAGGGTGCGGATCAACAAGCGATGTATCTCCACCTGCGGCATGAACGCAGCCCGAGGAGAGGTCGACAACCTGCAGAGTATGCGAAATGTAAAAATCTGTAAAAGAATCATAATAGTCTATAAGGAAAACAGGAGACATGTATGATAACCAAACTACAGTACACCACGTATATCTGATTCGATCAAATCAAATCACGTCAAGTCGAGGACTCACGCGAAATATCATTACTCAAAGTGGACTCATACTCGTGGTCTACCCAACGCGTCATTATGTCCAACCCAATAACAAGATAGTACTCACTGTGGACGCATACTCGTGGGCTACCCAACGTGTCAGTATGTCCCAACCAATAACAAGATGATACTCACTGTGGACGCATACTCGTGGGCTACCCAACGTGTCAGTATGTCCAAACCAATAACAAGATAATACTCACTGTGGACGCATACTCGTGGGCTACCCAACGTGTCAGTATGTCCAAACAAATACCCGATAATACTCATCGTGGACGATACTCGTGGGCTACCCAACGTGTCGGTATGTCCAAACAAATACCGGATAATACTCATCGTGGGCGATACCCGTGGGCTACCCAACGTGTCAGTATGTCCCAAAGGATCAATATAGTGGAAGCATACCCGTGGGCTACCCAACGTGTCGATATGTCCATCATACCACCCGATATCCGCCCTCCGTCGAGACTCGGTAGCACAAAGTCAAACACTTGCACAACAACGAAACTATCACCACAAGCAGGCAAGTTACACACAACTCAAAGTACCTTCGTTTAAGTCGACAAACCGGGTTCCAACCCCAAAATACTACATTCTTTCCTACCTTCAAAGACCTCTTTACGTAGAAACCATACGATACTATCACACGTAGTATCACACACATTCATGTTTAGAACACGTTTCAAACACAATTAACATAACGTCAAGTATACTTTTAGAAGTCCAAGTAATTAACTCCTTTAAGGTCAAGTATTCTACCTTTTAAAACCAAGTCATTTACTTTTCCTTAAGAAAAGTTCGATATTTGAAAACAAGTGATTTATACTTTCAAACTCAAGTTACTTCTCTTTCCAAAATCCATTACATTATCCTTTGCAATCCATTAAGTTCATTCTTTGGAATTTTAAGAAAAGTCGAACTTGTTATCAATGATTCTCATTTAAGCGACCGTGATCTAGGAAATGTAATATCATTTTGTCTTATCTTAGTTTCTATGCGGATGGAGGTTTCTCTGGTTTTAATATAATCAATTAGTCGAAACCATTTCCTTTATTAGCCCAGCGATTGTGTGTTCGATACTTGTTCCCACTTTCAAATCCATTTCACATTCTTATGCCGTTATACCTAACTTCCCATAAAGCTAGTATAACTCTTAAGTTTTCAAAACCAAGTATTACTCATTACTCACGAATGAGGTTTTACAACTTTTGAATACATTACAAAACTTTCACAATTCTAAGTTAAGTCTCTTATCTTACAAGATCAAGTCTCTTAACTTCTACCAATCAACAAAGTTCTTTTACTCACATAAAGTTGTTATAACTAACTTCCCATAAAGCCGTTATAACCCCTTTATGTTTTAAACCAACCAATTACCACATAAACATTTATGAGACCAAGAGGACTCATTCTTTAAGCAGAGTGCCCATTACTAACGGATAAGACTTACTACTCTTACACATAATGAAGCCCTTTACACTTCATAACAAGTCAAGACACAATTTGGAAAATCAATTTCCTTTAACACACGTGCGTCACCCGCACTATATATTTCACAAATAGTCATGCTGAAGAGGATAGGAAGAATCACATACCGCGACGATTGTCGACACTAAGCAAAATGCTCCTCGACTATCTCCTTAAGAAGAATATGCTACACGTAGTACTTCAATCCTATAAGGGCCATAAAGCGTCTATCAAACTCTAGTTTGAGCGTAGAATAAGCTAAAAGCAAAGCCCCTGGGTTCTACGGAACTTACTACCTTTATCCAAGGTCGAAAACAGTAACCCATTCTAAACCCTTTTCAATACTCTTTCAATTCAAGTTTTAGGTTAACATGATGTCTAACCCTAAACATCTTCAACTACCACAATTTCCCTTCTATACAACATGCAACGACTAACTTTGTCACCAAAAGGTAGTTACAATCTTAAGGCTAACATGCCCACTTCGGTTTTCCACAGGACAACAAGATCCAAATCCATGCAATATAAAACAGCCTCAGGCTCAACTCTAAACTACTAAAATAAAACAGCCTCAGGCTCACATCTATACAAACTTAACTATAACAGCCTCAGGCTCACAAATCTATACTACTATAATAAAACAAATTTTTAGGCTCATAACCAAGAGAAAGGGGAAACTTTTACCTTAAGGAATAGCCCACAAAAGCCCCTTTTTCTTCCACCTCTTTCCGTCAAAATCGCCCACCAGCGTTACCCACGAGTTTACCCACACTTTTTCTTCTTGCCGCCGCCCCAACAATCTCCTCTAAAGCTAGGTTTTCTTCCAAAAACTATAGAGAAGGGAGAGGGTTTCCATGGAAGGGTTTTGAAATGAAATGAAATGGAATGGAATGGAATGGAATGGCCAAGTCTTCCAAGACTTGGCCCTAAAATAGGACCACTTACTGATAAAAAGGATGGGAGGGACACTTGTCACCCTCCCATAGGTTATAAACGAAATATCCCCTGTTTTTCGTCACTTACTGCGCAAAAATCCCGCCTCGGCGCCGCGTTCACACGGCCATGGCGCTCCACTTCCAAAATAAATCTTCCGCGTGTCGCGGCGCGGCCTGCGTTCGGCGCGCGCTGCAACCCCTGTGACCCCAGATAACCGGCGCCATGCCTGCGATCCGGCCGCGCGCTGTATCCTCAGACGAGAACTGCAGCAGCCTGACTGCGCACCAAACTTGAAACTTCCATAACTTTTGACTCCGATGTCCAATCGACGAACGGTTTGTTGCGTTGGGATCTAGATTTAACGGGCTACACACTAGGCCTTTTAAACACCTTACAATCCTTAACAACTGGGGTCCAATACTCAAAGGTAAACTCAAAATCCTTCCAACACATGTTGTCAACTTATCTATCTTCTAGAATTTACGGGGTGTAACATTCTTCCCCCCTAAGAAACATTCGTCGAATGTTCCTTCTAAGTCTTGAACATGCGCCGGTATAGTCTTCACTACTATACCTACCAAAACTCATTTATGCCTCTCATGGCCATAATATAGAAATCACGCGTCTCCAAATTCCATTAACGGGAAATCACCTCTAACGTGCAAACATCACTATTTTCTCCTCCTTGGTCTAAAGGATACTCTCCTTACTCAGCGTACCTTCCTTGTACACTCACACCCTCTCTAGTACACGCCCACAATTCACCATCGCTTGCTTTCTACCACCTTGGAGTCACTACCTCCAACTCGTCCATCTTACTAATCCACGTCATGGAAGCTACCACTTCCATCGCAACTACCCATGGAATCATCACACAAAACTCCATGTATACCCTACACTCCGACAAGGATTAACGATGAAAGGCTTCTACCCAAGACTACTTTACATCTAAGGTCTCAACATTATAAATTCTAAGGTTCAAATTTTTTTTTCTCATCCCCAACTTACCCTCTTTATTAACCATGCTTCCAAAACACATTATATACACAAAGCTACCCGAACATAGCACTCAACACATCACCACAACATCAAAGCATACAATACTCTAGAGGGTTAAGAACGTACCTGTAACTATTGCTTCACTTCCCTCCTTGTCGCTCTACTCATGTTCTTTCCCGGCACGACGCACAAAAGGAGGAGGTGAATCGTCCACTGATCCCGAAGGCTGAATCTCAACCTCCGCGCTATCTCTGGTGGGACAATTCCTTGCAAAATGGCCCGGCTGGCCGCATGTAAAAGATTCCCTATTAGCACGACACTCCCATCGTGGAGCCTACCACAATGGTCACAACGAGGTAAGGGTGGTCCCATCCGACTAACATCCACGATCCCCAAAAACTCGAAACTTGGAGCCCCGACTGCCTGAATTTCTCGAACGTCCTGACGACTGAGGTGGAGCACTCCGTACTGGAGGAGGCGCATAACTAACCTGCTGCTGAGGCTGCCTGCCCCGAAGGTCACCAAAGGACCCTGCTGCCTTGGCCCTACTCTGCTGATCTTGGTCATTCCGTCGACTCCTACGTGCCTCACATCCAAGTGCATGAGCCTGCATGCGGGCAATGTCCATGCCCGGCTGAAGAGCTACTCCCGAGCAACTCTCTGCCAAATAGTCATCAAGCCTGTGACATAGCGGTGCACTCGTCCTCCATGTCGGCTACTAACGCGGGACGCGTCGAGCTAGTGAGTTAAACTCCACGTTGTACTCCTGAACCGTACGCCCGTTCTGCCTCAACATCAAAAATCTGTCGGCCCGAGTCCTCCTCATCTGTGGAGGCAAGAAATGTGCAAGAAATGCCTCCGAGAACTCGTCCCATCTCGCTGGAAGTGCATGCCCTCCCCGGGACAGCTCCCACGAATCAAACCAGTCGACTGCGGTATCACGCAGCCGATGCGAACCTAGGACCACTGACTCGGTCTCCGTGCCTTGATCACTCATGATCCAGAATCGCTTTCGGATGAACTCCTGCGGATCATCCTCGTGCCTCGACCAGTAGAACTCTGGCGCCACAACTCGTAAAGTCCCGCACCTCAAACTATCCGATCTCGGGTGAACCATCGTGCTCTTTGGAATGCTGCGCCGGCCCTATCCTCGTGTCCGCCACAACCACGCCAATAATCGGGCCAACTCCTTGTAACCCATCTCTCTCGCCTGCATGGGATGGAGGCTCAGTCTTGTGGTCTCTCAGAGGCTCGCCATTTCTACTCGCGACTCCTCGCCGCTTGCCCTTCACGGGCCTGGTTGCCTTTCGCGAGGCATAATCGTAAAAACGAAACACGTCGAGGGTCCAACTTACAACACACTCTAAGGCACGATCTCGGAATGAGAAGAATAGAAACCAATCCTAAATGTCCATGACCTCACGATTATAGATGTGGTGCACAACACATCGATAATCAAGACTCTACTTAGACACGGTCTGAGACACTTTCCGAGGACTAAGCGCTCGATACCATACTTCGCCACGACCAAACGGGCGCGATCGTGCCTTACCCGCACCCAAGTAGTCAAACAACATCGAGAAAATCAGCGGAAATTAAAACTCATACATGATAACCAATGAAAAGAGAAAGCAAGCAACCAAGCGGTTACCTTTTTTCAAAATAACTAACACTGAAGCGATACAATCCTCGCCACATCGATTTCACGGACCTCTAAGAATTTTTATAACATCTCTCGACGACAGGGCCCGCCATACCACGAATGTACAAAAAGTTCTACAACTTGAGGAACCGTACCAAATGACAAAGTCTCCAAGGAATGGAGCTTTCGAGAACCGAGCGATCCAAAGTGCGGATCAACAAGCGATGTATCTCGACTGCGGCATGAACGCAGCCGGGCGAGGTCGATAACCGTGCAGGTATGCGAAACAAAAATATCGTAAAGAATCATAATAGTCTATAAGGAAAGCAGAGACATGTATGATAACCAAACTACGACACCACGTATATACTGATTATCAAATCAAATCACATCAAGTCGAGGACTCACGCCGAAAGATCATTACTCAAAGTGGGCGCATACTGCTGGGCTACCCAACGTGTCGGTATGTCGACCCAATAACAAGATAGTACTCACTGTGGGCGCATACTGGGCTACCCAACGTGTCAGTATGTCCCAACCAATAACAAGATGATACTCACTGTGGACGCATACTCGTGGGCTACCCAACGTGTCAGTATGTCCAAACCAATAACAAGATAATACTCACTGTGGACGCATACTCGTGGGCTACCCAACGTGTCAGTATGTCCAAACCAATACCCGGATAATACTCATTGTGGGCGCGTACTGGGCTACCCAACGTGTCGGTATGTCCAAACAAATACCCGGATAATACTCATGGGCGACGTACTGTGGGCTACCCAACGCGTGTCGGTATGTCCCAAAGGATCAATATAGTGGAAGCATACCCGGCTACCCAACGTGTCGATATGTCCATCATACCACCCGATATCCGCCCGTCGAGACTCGGTAGCACAAAGTCAAACACTTGCACAACAACGAAACTATCACCACAAGCACAGGCAAGTTACACACAACTCAAAGTACCTTCGTTTAAGTCGACAAACCGGGTTCCAACCCCAAAATACTACATTCTTTCCTACCTTCAAAGACCTCTCTTTACGTAGAAACCATACGATACTATCACACGTAGTATCACACACATTCATGTTTAGAACACGTACTTCAAACACAATTAACATAACGTCAAGTATACTTTTTAGAAGTCCAAGTAATTAACTCCTTTAAGGTCAAGTATTCCTACCTTTTAAAACCAAGTCATTTACTTTTCCCTTAAGAAAAGTTCGATATTTGAAAACAAGTGATTTATACTTTCAAACTCAAGTTACTTCTCTTTACCAAAATCCAGAACATTATCCTTTGCAATCCATTAAGTTCATTCTTTGGAATTTTAAGAAAAGTCAGAACTTGTTATCAATGATTCTCATTTAAGCAGCCATGATCTAGGAAATGTAATATCATTTTGTCTTATCTTAGTTTCTATGCAGATGGAGGTTTCTACTGGTTTTAATATAATCAATTAGTCGAAACCATTTCCTTTATTAGCGCTGCAGTTGTGTGTTCGATACTTGTTCCCACTTTCGAAATCCATTTCACATTCTTATGCCGTTATACCTAACTTCCCATAAAGCTAGTATAACTCTTAAGTTTTCAAAAACCAAGTATTACTCATTACTCACGAATGAGGTTTTACAACTTTTGAATACATTACAAAACTTTCACAATTCTAAGTTAAGTCTCTTATCTTACAAGATCAAGTCTCTTAACTTCTACCAATCAACAGCCGTTCTTTTACTCACATAAAGTTGTTATAACTAACTTCCCATAAAGCCGTTATAACCCCTTTATGTTTTAAACCAACCAATTACCACATAAACATTTATGAGACCAAGAGGACTCATTCTTTAAGCACCGAGTGCCCATTACTAACGGATAAGACTTACTACTCTTACACATAATGAAGCCCTTTACACTTCATAACAAGTCAAGACACAATTTGGAAAATCAATTTCCTTTAACACACGTGCGTCACCCGCACTATATATTTCACAAATAGTCATGCTGAAGAGGATAGGAAGAATCACATACCTCGCGACGATTGTCGACACTAAGCAAAATGCTCCTCAGTACTATCTCCCTTAAGAAGAATATGCTACACGTAGTACTTCAATCCTATAAGGGCCATAAAACGTCTATCAAACTCTAGTTTGAGCGTAGAATAAGCTAAAAGCAAAGCCCCTGGGTTCTACGGAACTTACTACCTTTATCCAAGGTCGAAAACAGTAACCCATTCTAAACCCTTTTCAATACTCTTTCAATTCAAGTTTTAGGTTAACATGATGTCTAACCCTAAACATCTTCAACTACCACAATTTCCCTTCTATACAACATGCAACGACTAACTTTGTCACCAAAAGGTAGTTACAATCTTAAGGCTAACATGCCCACTTCGGGTTTTCCACAGGACAACAAGATCCAAATCCATGCAATATAAAACAGCCTCAGGCTCAACTCTAAACTACTAAAATAAAACAGCCTCAGGCTCACATCTATACAAACTTAACTATAACAGCCTCAGGCTCACAAATCTATACTACTATAATAAAACAGCCTTAGGCTCATAACCAAGAGAAAGGGGAAACTTTTACCTTAAGGAATAGCCCACAAAAGCCCCTTTTTCTTCCACCTCTTCCACAAAATCGCCCACCAGCATACCACGAGTTTACCCACACTTTTTCTTCTTGCCGCCGCCCCAACAATCTCCTCTAAAGCTAGGTTTTCTTCCAAAAACTATAGAGAAGGGAGAGGGTTTCCATGGAAGGGTTTTGAAATGAAATGAAATGGAATGGAATGGAATGGAATGGCCAAGTCTTCCAAGACTTGGCCCTAAAATAGGACCACTTACTGATAAAAAGGATGGGAGGGACACTTGTCACCCTCCCATAGGTTATAAACGAAATATCCCCTGTTTTTCGTCACTTATCGCAAAAATCCGCCGCCGCCGCGGGCCGGCGCCGCGCCATGCGCTCCACTTCCAAAAATAAATCTTCCGCATGTCGGAGCCGCGGCCCTGCATTCCGGCGCCGCGGCGCTGCAACCCCTGTGACTTCAAGATAATCGCGCGCCATGCGTCGCGGTCCAGCCGCGTCAGATCCTCATGCGAGAAGCTGCAGCACTGATCGCACCAAACTTGAAACTTCCATAACTTTTGACTCCGATGTCCAATCGACGAACGGTTTGTTGCGTTGGGATCTAGATTTAACGGGCTACACACTAGGCCTTTTAAACACCTTACAATCCTTAACAACTGGGGTCCAATACTCAAAGGTAAACTCAAAATCCTTCCAACACATGTTTGCCAACTTATCTATCCTCTAGAATTTACGGGGTGTAACAACATACTCGATACCTGTTGTACTGACCTCCTTCGGGGGGCTGCGTTCATGCCGCAGGTTGAGGTACACCAGTCGTTGATCCTAGCTCTCAGGGTCACAGTTTCAGCGTTTGGGAAGCTCCGTTTCTCCGGAGGCTTATCTTGGTATAGTCCCCTGTTGTAGGTGCTTACGTTCAGGGGTATGGCGGGGCCCTGTCCCGCCATTGTTGTCGTAACATTTCTTAGAGGTCTGTAGTACTGTTGTGGGCAGGGTTTGTAAAAAGGATTAAACTGTTCATGTTGAAAAAGTTGCTATTTATTTATATACTGAAGGTAACCGTTTTTGGTTAGCTTTGTCTTATTTCACCGTCTTATTACATGGTTTCATGTATTGTCTTTATGTTCCGATTACTCGATGTATGTCTACTTGGGTGCCCGGGTAAGGCACCACGCCCGGTTCGGTCGTGACAAAAGTGGTATCGAAGCGATTAATCCTCGGAAAGTGTCTGACAGTATCGATGGAGTCTTGATTATCGGTGTGTTGTGCACCACACCAATAATCGTGAGGCTATAGGGTATTTAGGATTGGTTTCTATTCTTTTCACTCTGAGATCGTGCCTTAGAAATTGTTGTAAGTTAGACCTCCGGCGTATTTCTTTCCTTACCGCTATGCCTCCGCAGGCAACCCGCCGGAGGGCAAGGCGGCGAGGAGCCGCAAGTAGTCTGAGGGTTACGTGGGCACAGCCCAATCATCACTGAGGTGGTGCTTCATTCGGGAGTTCTGCGGCGTCACTAGCCCCAAAGAAAGTTTAGCACGGCGGCGGCTCCTGCGGCCATGATATTTGAACCTTCGCCCACGACAGAGAGAATATGGATTGCAAAGAGGCGACCTATTACTAGCTATGGATTTAACTACGAGTGTATACCGATGTATCGCGAATCTTGATGAATATCAACGAGGGTTGTGCAAGAGTAGTTCTTGATAGGCTTGAGCATGGCGGTGTACGAGCTTATACACGCGGCCGAAACGTAGAGATCGGCGGGTTAACCAAGGACAACGAAGAGGCCGCAATGAAGGTCCTTTGGTAACTTTCGAGGCAAGTCACCTCACCGCAGATTTGATTATGCATATCCACAATGCGAGTGGTCTTCTACGGATTTGAGCGTTCGGTATGCAGGAGTTGGTTAGAACTCCGTGGCTTCCGGTTCACGCGGTGACGTCATCCCGGGAATGTCATCTGTTAGTTGTGACTTGTTGTACCTATGACCGTCAGTGCGTTGTCGATATAGTCTCCTTGTAGGAGGACTTTGCCTTCGATCTGGTGGGTAGTTCGTCACCTCCTTAGCTATGCGCTCACGGGCAGTTTGATTAGAACGACTAAGGAGTGAAGATGAACATAGATCTATCCTTAACCCTCAGAGTTTTGTATAGGTGATAAGGTGAGTATACCTTAGGTGCTATGTTACGATAGCGATGTGTTAGTTGTGATTTGAAATCGTGGTTGTTTAACCGAGTAAGATTTTGGGGATAGAAAGTGTGAGCCTTAGAGCTTTATACGTAGAGACCTTAGAGGTGAGGCCATCTCGAGAAAAGGTGTAGTGTTATGTTTGACTTTATCGGAGTGCCTAGTGCACGTGGGTTATGTTGGGACAGGTCCCTAGTAGTGTGGAATAAAAGAGGGTAGTTGAGCTAAGAAGACCGCTAGGTTTTCGTAACGTGATTAGTGAGATTGTTCCAGTTCGGGGAGCTAGTATGATGCGCGTTGCCGGGTCGGGTTGAGGCCACGTTGCGGGTCAACCCGCGACATGTTTGGTGGTGGGGTCGGTTGTGGTCCCGCCTTGTGGTAGGTCACGAGGTGTTAGGCCCATGTTCGATTAACCGTATGAGTTCGTGGATGCGTTCGACCGTGGTCGGTCGATGGGGCAGCCCATCGTGTTCTTCGTTCGACCGTTTACTCGGCTGTGTTGAGTTATCTGAAGGGTTGAAAGGCTGCACGGGGTGCCTACCTTCACCTTATGTCAGGCAGTGAAGCCCAGGTTGTGGCTATTTTCGTTTTCTAAAAGTTTACCAGGCAGGGTTAGGAACTCAGGTGAGTCTCGATCGCGTTCCTCGGGCGGTGTTTGGATTTACAGGATAGTTGTGGGATTGTTGTCTCCTATGGAGGTAGTGTTTGATCTACCATTTCAGTGTTCGGATATCGCCTTATGAAGCCTTGTAAGGGCGGAAGTGTAAGTTGTCGGTCGATTGGTTCGATGTTGGCAAGGTTCGCAGTATGGTTGAGCTTGTTCCGGAGATTGTGGATAGTGAGAAGCTTGTCTAGAAGAGGTTCCGCAGCTCGAGGAATCGTGCGGATAATCGGCGGCAGCTTAGAGTTCGTTGACGGTCTTCTTGAAAGTACCACCCGGGTTTGAGTGCGAGTTTTGGAAAGCAGAGGAACTTAGCCCGAGTTACTTTGGGCCTTTGTGAGTTCATGTGAAGGATAGGCGGGTTGCCTATATGTTAGCATTTGCCGTCCGACGCGGAGGAAGCGGCATCCGTCTTTCGTATTGTGATGTTCGGGAAGTATCGAAGATCCATCCAGTGTTCCCGATTAATGATGACCACGTTAGAGATAGTAACCCCGAGTTTTGGAAACAGAAGCAGAATCAGAAATGTTGTAATAGTTCGAGTGTACGACATCCTCAGGTATCGCATGCATCCCGGTACCATTTGTTGGGTCTTAGGAGCAAGCCTCGCGACAAAGTGACAAAAGTGGTACCATTTGTTGGTCGCTGAGAAGGTTAATGCCTCGAGCAAAGTGACAAAGTGGTATCTACGACGAGTAAAGAGAGAAGCGAGCATGTATGGCGAGCATAGATGATCATTTCTTTTTGTAAAGAGAAGGTCTGAAGGAAGTATATTTTAGACCGGTGAGAAGTGTTTTGTGGTGATGATTAGAGGTGTTTTCCTCGTAGGCTTAGATAGAAGTATGTGCGCGGGTGTTTCGTGGCGGTGTGGCGAGATTGTTCTCGTAAGTATAGTAGTGAAGACTATCTTGTGCGCGGTTGTTTTGAGACTTAGAAGGAACATTCGGACGAATGTTTCTAAGAGAGGAGAATGTTATACCTCGTATTTCCAGTATGTACGCGGGGCGTGCGTAGAAAAGTTTGTGCCTTAAAGTGCTTGGCGAATTTTATTTGTGCATAACACCTTGTTAGAGTCGTTTTTAGTGAAACGTTTTCCTGACTTTCGTAGGGAATTTCCGGCTATGTCATTTCTTATTTTTGCGGATTTTTCCGAGAGGCGAAACATTTTGGACCAACGAGGGCGACACTTGTCACCCTCTCATTGATGGAGTGTGGCGGTCAAGCTTGGGCGATTTGGGTGAGTTTTGTCAAGTAGTTGGTAGGATATTTTGTGGGTAGATGGATAAGGTGCACTTGGCATGATCTTGCCCTACACTTGCATAGCACTTGGCTAGATCTTGACCATTGGTTGGCCTTGGCTTGTACTATAAATACCCCCTTTGGAAGACTTATTCATCCTAAAATGTTCTAAGTCTTAGAAACCCTCCTCCTTTCATGTTGTTCTCGCCCTCTCCTTGTGAGGCTTAGCCAGAGTTCCCTTCCCCACCCTTGGCCGAGAGTACCCCTAGTGGGTAGGCCGAGGATATACACCCCCTTGTGGTATTGTCTCGTATATATACCCCTCTTGGTAGAAATACTCTCAAAAGTATTGTTATAATGCCCAAATTACCTTAGCCATATACCTTGTAGTATTCTAAGGATATACCTATCTGAAAAGCCCGTAAAATACTATTATACTTCCGTCGGTACAAAACCAAAACCCTAGGAAAATCTCCATAGTCCGTTGGAGTATTGTGTAGAAGTTGGTTAGAACTTCTAAGGGTGGTTTAGAGCGGGTTGGGCGCTGAGTGGAGCTAAACGATTGCCCGGGATCGACTTTATACTTGGATAATTATGGGCTTATTGAGGTAAATATCTTGTCCTCTATTGTAATTGGAAATTACATATTGTTAGAATATATAGTTGAAGTATACTATATATAGAACTGAACGTAGTTGTTGGCAATGTCTTTTGACTTAAGCTCGAATAATACTTACAGAATGTCTTTGCGACTTAAGCTGAATTTAAAGAAGATTACCGAATCAGAATTACTTAGGGTCTGACATGAGTACCGTGAGTAGAATTGTACCGTTAGGGTTAGATGTATAACCCCCGTTGGCTTGGTAGCCGCCTCGGTAGAGGAGATTTACGCTGTTGCGGGGAGTCTTTGCCAATTTTCTGTAGAATGTTCTACGGGATCTAAATGTTAATAAGCGCCTTGTGGCCTTATAGGTTGAAGATCGCGTATGGCGCGATCTACTGGCTAAGGAGTAGCCGACGGTTTGAAGTACTTGGAGCGTTTTGCTATTAGTCGATACTCGTCGCGAGGTATGTGAACCTCTTCCTATCTCTTCTAGCATGATATGTGTGAACTATGTAGCGGTGACGATACGTGCTAAACGTATTTGATTGGTTTAAAACATAAAGTGTTATAACGGCTTTATGGGAAGTTGATTATAACAACTTTATGTTGGTAAGAAAATACTGGTGGTCTTGAAAAGGTAACTGATTTGAACTATAACTGGCTTGTTATGTGTTAATAAAGAACTTGAAGTATTTCAAAAGATTTTTGAATCATTTTGAAAGAAGAAGTAATATTTGGTTTTGAAAACTTAAGAGTTATACTAGCTTTATGGGAAGTTAGGTATAACGGCTTAAGAATGTTTTCTTGATTTGAAATCGAATGTGTATCGACAAACCACTGCGGCGTTAAAAGGAAATGTTTTGAATAATTAAGTATTATTAAAACCAGAGAAACTTCCATCTGCATAGAAGCTAAGATGAGACAAAATGATATTTCCTAGATCATGGTCATTGTAATAAGATTGTTATAAACAAGATATCCTACTCACATATAAGGCTTATGTTTCTCAGTTGTTTAAAGGAGAATTATATTCTTAAATGAATAAGACTATGAACTACGAACCCTTTCTAAAAATGAGAAACTTGAACATTGGAAAAGAATGTTGCTACTTGATTTTACAAAGAGAAGTAATTGATTTACTTTAAAAGATAATCACTCTATTTTCATATACTACGTATTGTGTGACTTTTGAATGTAACGTATCTTTTAAAGAGTTAATGTATGAAGTACTTTGGGGATAAAACCCGATCTTGTTAATCATATAGTAGAAGGTACCTTGTGTGAACAACTTGATTGTATTGGTTTGTGATAGCCTTGTAATACTTTCTTGATTGCTTTGATAAGTAAACGTGTTAGGAGCTACGTGGGTTAGTATCTTGTGATGGTTGTGTAAAGGGTTTCCTTGATTGTGCTTATTAACTATCGTTATGATAGTATTGTGGCATTCATCTCTTGAGATGATTCCGGTTAAGCCGCTCCGACGCGGTAGACTCAGCGGTCGATGGACCTATGATTCGAGAATACCTACGCAGTCCCGGCCTATGCGAGCTACGAGTTCCGTGTTAGTACGCGTCCTTTATGGGCATGCGGTCCATGCGCCATGCGATCGCGAAGTCGGGGCGATGCCGGGAGTAGCTACCCTCGACGCGGAATACCTCACGGGCGATGAGATTGGCCTATCGCGAGTCGCGGAGTTCGAGGTTAGACGCAGACATCGATATCGCGGCAAGTGGCGGCTTTGATCATGTGACGTCAGACAGATCTTATGATACGCTCATGACCTTGTTGGTACCGTGGGTTTTTAGTAGTCGGCTATGCCTTCGTACTTACCCCCGCACAGTTTTATTATGACACGTGGGACCGGTGTTCATGTGTTCCTTGGTGCTTTTATATCATAGATCGCAGCCGGCGGGAAAGGTATTCCACGCATGATTGATGTTGTGGGCCCGAGACCCATTGTTATACTTGAGTGATGACTTGAGGGCGAGTCCCCGACTGACATGATCGCTTGTTGTAAATCGTAGTTTGGTTATCATACATGTCTCCCGCTTTATATGATCTATGATTTCGTTTACGATGTATTTTCAGTTTCATACTCGCACTGCCAGACCTCCCGGGGCTGCGTTCATGCCGCAGTTGAGGTACACCGCCGTTGATCCTAGCTCGTGGTCAGCGATTTGTTGGGAAGCTCCGTTTCTCGGAGGCTTATTCGTATAGTCCCCTGTTGTAGGTGCTACGTCGGGGTATGGCGGGGCCCTGTCCCGCCATTGTTGTCGTAACATTTCTTAGAGGTCTGTAGTACTGTTGTGGGCAGGGTTTGTAAAAAGGATTAAACTGTTCATGTTGAAAAAGTTGCTATTTATTTATATACTGAAGGTAACCGTTTTTGGTTAGCTTTGTCTTTCTTATTTCACTGTCTTATTACACTGGTTTCATGTATTGTCTTTATGTTCCGCTGATTACTCTGATGTATGTCTACTTGGGTGCCCGGGGTAAGGCACCAGTCACGGGCCCGGGTTCGGGTCGTGACAAAATCGGACAGCACCTCCTTTGTTTTTACTAACTTTGTTATACCCCGTATTTCCAGAGTATGTACGTAAGGACGTACGTAGAAATTTGAACTTGTGATTTAGGCTTGGCCGAATTCTTTTTGTTCACAACACCCGATTTGAGTCGTTTTTCGACGAAACGTTTCCACAGCTTTCGTAGGGGAATTTCCGGCTATGTCATTTTTATTTTTTGCGGATTTTTCCGAGAGACGAAACATTTTGGACCAACGGGAGGGTGACATGTGTCACCCTCACATTGGAAGCGGGCGCAACCCTGGCCGAATTGGGCTACTTTATGGCCTTGATTTGTGCCTTGTTTTGTGCCTTGTTTTGTGGAGTGTTTTGTGGAGTAGGGTTAGGGTGCACGTGGCTTGATCTTGCCCTACACTTGCTATGCACTTGGCAAGATCTTGGCCATTGGTTGGCCTGGCTTGTGCTATAAATACCCCTCTCCTTTGATGAATTCTTCATCCTTTCCACAAATCTTCTAAGTGTTAAAATCCCTCCCTCTCCTCTTGTTGACTCTCGCCCAAGAGCCCTCTCCCTTTGAAAGGCCCCCTTGGCCGAGAGCCCTCTCTCCCTCCCAGTGGTGCCGAGAACCCCTAGCCTAGGTTCTTTCGTATAATACCCCCCTTTGTGGTGTAGATATACTCTCAAAAGTATTGTTATAATGCCCAAATTACCTTAGCCGAATACCTTGTAGTATTCTAAGGTTATACCTATCTGAAAAGCCCGTAAATACTATTATACTTCCCCACCACAAAACCGAAACCCTAGGAAAATCTCCATAGTCAGTTGAGTATTGTGTAGAAGTTGGTTAGAACTTCTAAGGGTGGTTTAGAGTGGGTTGAGCGCCTGAGTCGAGCTAAACGATTGCCGTGATCGACTTTATACTTGGATAATTATGGGCTTATCGAGGTAAAAATCTTGTCCATCTATTGTAAGTGTAAATTAAATGATTGTTAGACTATAGTTGAAGTATACTATATGTAGAACTGAACGTTGTTGTCGGCAATGTCTTTTGACTTAAGCCTGAATAATAAGAAACCTTTTCTAAAGAAGAGTACTGAAATGTTTTTACATAGGGTATCTGATGAGACTTGTGTATCTTTTCTGTGCGGTAGACTTGTGCACGCCCGGTTATCTGGATGAACCCCCCCTGGTTGGCTTGAGAGCCGGCCCAGCTAGAGGAGGAGATTTACGCTGCCATGGGGAGTCTTGCCAATTTTCTGTAGAATGTTATACGAAGGGATCTAAATGTTAATAAGCGCCTTGTGGCCTTATAGGTTTAAGTACTACGCATGGCGCGATCTACTGGCTAAGGAGTAGCCGACGGTTTGAAGTACTTGGAGCGTTTTGCTATTAGTCGATACTCGTCGCGAGGTATGTGAACCTCTTCCTATCTCTTCTAGCATGATATGTGTGAACTATGTAGTACGGTAGACGCATACGTGCTAAATGTATTTGATTGGTGTAAAACATAAA
Organism: Przewalskia tangutica; assembly: GCA_029844215.1. Taxonomy (NCBI): domain Eukaryota; kingdom Viridiplantae; phylum Streptophyta; class Magnoliopsida; order Solanales; family Solanaceae; genus Przewalskia; species Przewalskia tangutica. Next base: position 77,791,369 of record CM056734.1, read on the forward strand.
GTGTTATAACGGTTTTATGGGAAGTTGGTTATAACAGCTTTATGTTGGTAAGAAAATACATGTGGTTTTTTTTTTAAGGTAACTGGTTTGAACTATAACTGGCTTGTTATGTGTTAATAAAGAACTTGAAGTATTTCAAAAGATTTTGAATCATTTTGAAGAAGAAGTAATACTTGGTTTTGAAAACTTAAGAGTTATACTAGCTTTATGGGAAGTTAGGTATAACGGCTTAAGAATGTTTTCTTGATTCGAAATCGAATGTGTATCGACAAACCAACTGCGGCGTTAATAAAAGGAAATGTTTTGACTAATTAAGTATTAATAAAACCAGAGAAACCTCCATCCGCATAGAAGCTAAGATGAGACAAAATGATATTTCCTAGATCATGGTCTTTGTAATAAGATTTTTATAAACAAGAATATCCTACTCACATATAAGGCTTATGTTTCTCAGATGGTTTAAAAGAGAATGATAGTCTTAAGTGATTAATACTATGAACTACGAAACCTTTCTAAAATGAGAAACCTGAACATTGGAAATTAGGCAAACTTGATCATTGGAAAAGAATGATTGCTACTTGATTTTACAAAGAGAAGTAATTGATTTACTTTAAAGGATAGTCACCCTATTTTTATACTACGGTATTGTGTGACATTGTGAAAGTAACGATCTTTTAAATAGTTAATGTATGAAGTACTTTGGGGATAAAACCCCGAACTGGTTGGCATATAGTAGAAAGTACCTTGTGTGTATAACTTGATTGTGTTGGTTTGTGATAGCCTGGTAATACTTTCTTGTTGATTGATAAGTAAACATGCTAGGATGCTACGTGTGTTAGTATCTTGTGATGTTGCGTAAAGGGGTTTCCTTTGTTGTGCTTATGTTGCTTAACGATAAGTCGTGTTAGTATTTTACATCACTCATCTCTTGAGATGATTCCGGTTAAGGCGCCTCCACGCGGGTAGACTCAGCGTGTCGATGGACCTATGATTCGAGAATACCTCATGCAGTCCTGTGGCCTATCGCGAGCTACGAGAGTTCCGAGTTAGTGCGTCCTTTATGGGCATGCGGTCCATGGCTACGCGATCGCGAAGTCCGTGGCGATGCCGGAGTAGCTACCTCGATGCGGGAATACCTCATGCGGGCGATGAGATTGGCCTATGCGAGTCGCGGAAAGTTCGTGGCTAGACGCGCACATTAGATACTGCGGGCAAGTGGCGGCTTTGATCATGCGTGACGCTGCAGACAGATCTTATGATACGATTCATGACCTTGTTGGTACCGTGGTGTTAGTAGTCGGCTATGCCTTCGTACACCTCATGCGGTGTTATTATGGCACAGTGGGACCAGTGTTCATGTGTGTTCCTTGGTGCTTTTATATCATAAAGCCGGCGATGAGGAAGGTATTCCACGGGCATGATTGATGTTGTGGGCGTGAGACCCATAGTTATTATCGAGTGATGACTTTGAGAGCGTGAGTCCACGGCTTGACATCGCTTATTTATTTTAAAGCGTAGTTTGGTTATCATACATGTCTCCCGCTTTGTATAGACTACTATGATTTCATTTACTGATTTATTTTTAGTTTCACATACTCGTTGTGTCTGATCGACTTTCGGGCCGCGCCTACGCCGCAGTAAAGGTACACCATCATTGATCCTCGCTCTTAGGGTCACGATTCGGCGTTGGGAAAGCTCCGTTTCTCGGAGGCTTATCAGTGTATAGTCCCTGTTGTTGTAGGTGTTTACATTCTGTGGTATGGGCCCCTGTCCCGCCATTGTTGTTGTATAATTTCTAGAGGTCCAGTAGTACTATTGTAAGCGTGGTTTGTAAAAGGGATTAAACTGCTCATTTGTAAGAGTTGTTATTTATATATATGTCGAAAGGCAAGTTTTCCTCGACATCGCTTTGTACTTCATTTGTTTCATGTATGTGTTTTATGTTCCGCTGATTACTCTGATGTTGTATCACTAGGGTGCCCGGGGTAAGGCACCAGTCACGGGCCCGGTTCGGGTCGTGACAAAAGTGGTATCAGAGCAATTAATCCTCGGAAAGTGTCTACAGACCGTATCGATGGATTCTTGATTATCGGTGTTGTGCACCACACCAATAATCGTGAGGCTATAGGATATTTAGGATTGGTTTCTATTCTTCTCACTCGAGATCGTGCCTTAGAGCCGTGTTGTAAGTTGGACCTCTAACGTATTTCTTTCCTTACCGATATGCCTCCGCGTAGGCAAAACCCGCCCAGAGGGCAAGGCGGCGGAGCCGCGAGTAGAGTTCGAGGGTTACGTGGCACAGCCCAATCATTACCTAGGGTAATGCTTCATTCGGGATTTCGCGACGTCACTAGCCCCAGAGAGTTTAAGCACGCGACGGCAGCCTCCATCGCGCGTGATATGTGAACCTTCGCCCACGAGGAATAGAGAATATAGATTTCAAGGAGGCGACTTCGCACTAACTATGGATTTGACTACGGAGAGTATACCGATGTACCGCGAGTCTTGATGAATATCAACGAAAAGGTTGTGCAAGAGTAAGTTCTTGATAGCTTGAGCATGGCACATGTATGGGCTTTGCGCAGCAGCCGAGATGTAGAGATCGGCGGGTTAACGGCGACGAGAAGAGGCGAGCGGCAAGGTCCTTTGGTAACTTTCGAGGCAAGTCGCCTCACCAGCAGATTAGATTTGCACATCCACTAGTGCAGAGTGGTCTTCCACGGATTTCAGGACGTTCGGGGTATCCAGGAGTTGGTTAGAACTCCAGGGCTTCCGCTCATTGGCTGACGCGTCATCCCGGAATGTCGTCTTTTAGTTGGTACTTATTGTACCTATGACCGCCGTGGTCCGATGTCGAAAGAGTGTCCCTGGTAGGACTTAGCCTTCGTGATCGGTGGGTAGTTCGTCACCTTCCTTAGCTGCGCCTCACGGCAGGTTTGATTAGAACGACTAGGGAGTGAAGCGAGATTCGTGCATATCCTTAACCTCTGAGTTCGGTATGTGTGATAAGATGGGTATATCATAAGTGCTATGTTTTGATAGCGGTGTGTTAATTTTGTGATTAGAAATCTTGGTTAGTTAACCAAGTAAGATTTGGGGATAGAGAGGTGTGAGCCTTAGAGTTTTATACGTAGAGACCTTAGAGGTGAGGCCATCTCGAGAAAAGGTGTAGTGTTATGTTTGATCCAGACGGAAGTGCATAGTGCACGTGAGCTACGTTTGGGATAGGTCCCAAGTAGTGTGGAATGAAAGGGGGTAGTTGAGCTAAGAAGACCGCCAGGTTTTCGTAGCGTGATTAGTGAGTTTTCCTTCGCGAGCTAGCATTGTGCGCGTTGCGGTCGGGTTGAGGCCACGTTGCGGGTCAACCCGCGCAGGTTTGGTGGTGGGGTCGGTTTGTGGTGGTCCCGTCTTGTGTTAGGGTCACGAGGTGTTAGGCCCAAGTTTAGTTGACCGCAGACGAGTTCGTGGATGCGTTCGACCCGTGGTTGGGCCGATGGGGGCAGCCCATCGTGTTCTTCGGTCGGGACCGTTCACTCGGCAGTGTTGTTTTAACAAAAAGGTTGTAAGGCTGCACGGGGTGCCTACCTTCACCTTATGGCAGACAGTGGAGCCCAGGGTACGGCTGTTTTTGTTTCTGTAAGTTTTACCAAACATGTGTTAAGAACTCGTGAGTCTCGAGACCGCATTCGCCCTCGGGCGGTGCTTGGATTTCGTGATAGTTGGGATTGTTGTCTCTGTGGAGGAGTGTTTAAGCTACCATTTCGGTGTTCGGATGTCACCTTTTGAAGCCTTGTAGGGGCGGAAGTGTAAAGTTGTCGGTCGATTGGTTCGATGTTGGCAAGGTCCAGACAGTTGGTTCAGGCTTGTTCCAGCAGAATGTGGATAGTGTGAAGCTTGTCTAGAAGAAGTTCGCAAAGACAGAGGAATCGTGCGGATAATCGGCGACGCTTAGAGTTCGAGTTGACGGTCGGTCTTCTGAAAGTACCACCCCGGACGGTGTGTGACGAGCTTTGGAAAACAGAGGAAACTTAGCCCGAGTTACTTGGGCCTTTGAGAGTTCATGTGAAGAATAGGCCGGGTTGCCTATATGTTAGCATTTGCCGTCCGACTTAGGAGGCGGGGCGTCCGATCTTTCGTATTGTTATGTTCGAAAGTATCGAAGATCCATCCGAATGTTTCGATTAATGATGCCCACGTAAAGAGATAGTAACCCCAGTTTTGGAAACTAAAGCGATGTCGTAAATGGTAAGGGTTCGAGTGTACGACAACTTGATCGCGACGCAGCCGGTACCATTTGTTGGGTCGTCGAGCAAGGCTCGCGACAAAGTGACAAAAGTGGTATCTTTTGGTGATGTTAGAGGTGTTTCCTCGTGGACTTGGATGTAAGTTTTTGTAATGCGCGGGTGTTTCGTGGCGGATGTGGCGGTTGGTTCTCGTAAGTATAGTAGTGAAGACTATCTTGGCGCGTTGTTTTGAGACTTAGAAGGAACATTCGGGACGAATGTTTCTAGGAGGGAGAATGTTATACCGTATTTCGAGTATGTACGTGGGGCGTGCGTAGAAATTTGAACTTGTGATTTAGGCTTCGAATTCTTTTGTTCACAACACCCATTTGAGTCGTTTTTCGACTAAACGTTTCCACACTTTCGTAGGGAATTTCCGCTATGTCATTTTTATTTTTTGCGGATTTTTCCGAGAGACGAAACATTTTGGACCAACGGGAGGTGACATGTGTCACCTCACATCGAAGCAAGCGGCGACAACCCTTGGCCGAATTGGGCTACTTTATGGCCTTGATTTGTGCCTTGTTTTGTGCCTTGTTTTGTGGAGTGTTTTGGAGTAGGGTTAGGGTGCACACGGCTTGATCTTGGCCCTACACTTGCTATGCACTTGGCAAGATCTTGGCCATTGGTTGGCCTTGGCTTGTGCTATAAATACCCTCTCCCTTTGATGAATTCTTCATCCTTTCCACAAATCTTCTAAGTGTTAAAATCCTCCCTCTCCTCTTGTTGACTCTCGTCCAAGAGCCCTCTCCCCTTTGAAAGGCCCCCTGGCCGAGAGCCCTCTCCCCTCCCAGTGGTGGCCGAGAACCCCTAGCCTAGTTGCTTTCGTATAAGACCCCCCTGTGGGGTGAAGAAAGACTCTCAAAAGTATTGGTGTAAGCCCCACATGACCTTAGCCGAATACCTTGTAGTATTCTTAGGTTATACCTATACGAAAAGCCCGGAAATACTATTATACTTCCCGTCACCACAAAACCGAAACCCTAGGAAAATCTCCATAGTCAGTGGAGTATTGTGTAGTGTTGGTTAGAACTTCTAGGTGGTTTAGAGCGGGTTGAGCGCTCGGATTGGAGCTAAACGATTGCCGGATCGACTTTATACTTGGATAATTATGGGCTTATCGAGGTAAATATCTTGTTCTCTATTGTAATTGGAAATTACATGATTGTTAGACTATAGTTGAAGTATACTATATGTAGAATCGAACGTTGTTGTCGCAATGTCTTTTGACTTAAGCCGAATAATAAGAAACCTTTTCAAAGAAGAGCATCAACTGTTTTTACATAGATCAGACATGAGACTTGTGTAGCTTTTCAGTGAGGTAGAATTGTGCACGTCCGTTAGATGTATGAACCCCACTGGTTGGCTTGATAGCCCCGATAGAGGAGATTTACGCCATGCGGGTGTGAGGTGTCACGAATTTTCTCAGAGAATGTTCTACGGCGGATCTAAATGTTAATAAGCGCTTGTGGCCTTATAGGTTGAAGTACTACGTATGGCGCGATCTATCGCTAAGGAGTAGCCGACGGTTTGAAGTACTTGAGCGTTTTGCTATTAGTCGATACTCGTCGCGAGGTATGTGAACCTCTTCCTATCTCTTCTAGCATGATATGTGTGAACTATGTAGTACGGTGACGCATACGTGCTAAATGTATTTGATTGGTGTAAAACATAAAGTGTTATAACGGCTTTATGGGAAGTTGGTTATAATGACTTTATGTTGGTAAGAAAATACATGTGGTTTTTTTAAGGTAATCGGTTTGAACTATAATCGCTTGTTATGTGTTAATAAAGAACTTGAAGTATTTCAAAAGATTTTTGAATCATTTTGAAAGAAGAAGTAATACTTGGTTTTTGAAAACTTAAGAGTTATACTAGCTTTATGGGAAGTTAGGTATAACGGCTTAAGAATGTTTTGCTGATTCGGAAATCAGAATGTGTATCGACAAACCACTGCAGCGTTAATAAAAGGAAATGTTTTGACTAATTAAGTATTAATAAAACCAGTAGAAACCTCCATCCGCATGAAGCTAAGATGAGACAAAATGATATTTCCTAGATCATGGTCTTTGTAATAAGATTTTTATAAACAAGAATATCCTACTCACATATAAGGCTTATGTTTCTCAGATGGTTTAAAAGAGAATGATAGTCTTAAGTGATTAATACTATGAACTACGAAACCTTTCTAAAATGAGAAACCTGAACATTGGAAATTAGGCAAACTTGATCATTGGAAAAGAATGATTGCTACTTGATTTTACAAAGAGAAGTAATTGATTTACTTTAAAAGGATAGTCACTCTATTTTTATACTACGGTATTGTGTGACATTGTGAAAGTAACGATCTTTTAAAGAGTTAATGTATGAAGTACTTGGGGATAAAACCCCGAACCGTTGGCATATAATAGAAAGTACCTTGTGTGTATAACTTGATTGTGTTGGTTTGTGATAGCACAGTAATACTTTCTTGTTGATTGATAAGTAAACATGCTAGGATGCTACGTGTTAGTATCTTGTGATGTTGCGTAAAGGGGTTTCCTTTGTTGTGCTTATGTTGCGTAACGATAAGCTGTTGTGCTAGTCTTTTACATCCCTCATCTCTTGAGATGATTCCGGGTTAAGCCGCCTCCACGCGGGTAGACTCAGCGGGTCGATGGACCTATGATTCGAGAATACCTCACGCAGTCCCGGGGCCTATGCGAGCTACGAGTTCCGAGTTAGTGTCGTCCTTTATGGGCATGCGGTCCATGTGCCACGCGGATCGCGGTCCGTGACGATGCCGGGAGTAGCTACCCTCGATGCGGGAATACCTCACGCGGCCGATGAGATTGGCCTATGCGAGTCGCGAAAGTTCGGGGCTAGACGCGCACATTAGATCTGCGGGCAAGTGGCCGCCTTTGATCATGTGACGGCCCAGACAGATCTTATGATACGATTCATGACCTTGTTGGTACCGGGTGTTAGTAGTCGGCTATGCCTTCGTGATTTACTCATGCGGTGTTATTATGGCACAGGTGGGACCCGTGTTCATGTGTTCCTTGGTGCTTTTATATCATAAATCGCTGGCAGCTGAGGAAGGTATTCCACGCATGATTGATGTTGTGGGCGTGAGACCCATAGTTATTATTGAGTGATGACTTGAGGCGTGAGTCTCTCGCTTGACATGATCGCTATTTATTTTAAAGCGTAGTTTGGTTATCATACATGTCTCCCGCTTTGTATAGACTACTATGATTTCATTTACGATTTATTTTTAGTTTCACATACTGCACTGTTAGATCGACCTCCTTGGGGCTGCGTTCATGCCGCAGTAAAGGTACACCGCCATTGATCCTCGCCTAGGGTCACGTCATTGCGTTTGGGAAAGCTCCGTTTCTCCGGAGGCTTATCAGTGGTATAGTCCCCTGTTGTTGTAGGTGTTTACATTCAGGGGTATGGCGGGGCCCTGTCCCGCCATTGTTGTTGTATAATTTCTTAGAGGTCTGTAGTACTATTGTGGGCAGGGTTTGTAAAAGGGATTAAACTGTTCATTTGTAAGAGTTGTTATTTATATATATGCCGAAAGGCAAGTTTTCCTCAGATTACTGTTTTGTACTTCATTTGTTTCATGTATGTGTTTTATGTTCCGCTGATTACTCTGATGTTGTATCACTAGGGTGCCCGGGGTAAGGCACCAGTCACGGGCCCAGGTTCGGGTCGTGAAAAACTTTGCCACCTTTTTCAAGGCCAAATACAATAACCAAACATGCCACATTTAAGGCACAATCAAAGCAATAATCAATAGGGGATTACACGCCTACTAGACGTGTAAAATTCCGCCCCACAACGATAACAAACTAATACAAACTACAAGTCCAAATTCGGCCACATTGAGTTTAACAATACCAATTCTTATCCAATTTCCATTTCAAACCAAATTGGTAGCATAACATGATATCAAGTCGCATTTGATTATAACAACCATAATCTTCAAGTAAGTAACATGCGCCGATTTCTAATAAACGACCAATTAGTAATCCAATTTTCTAGTGGCTTGTATAACATTTCGGATTTAAGCTACAAGAAATCCATAATACTTATAACTTCAACATATCAACTTCATGCTAGCAACATGTAAAGCTAACAACAACAATATAACTATATAATCTTGTAACACCTATAAAAGACAAGATTATACCTCAATGAAACTCAATCCAACTCCAATCCGAAGTCGCTCCTTAGTAGTTTAGAGCCTCCCCAAGACACTTCAATCCGCTTGTTGAGACCCTTAGAACAACACCAACAAATATCCTTCAAAACTCCAAGCAAAACCTAGAAAGACAACTAGGTTTTCGTTTTGCGACTAACCCGTAAACTATCTTTTTCCAAGATTTTTCTATTGAGATATGTTTACAATACCCTCTAGAACCTTGCTTTAAAGTGTGGAACTAAAAGAACAAGGAACAAAGATTTTTTTTTTAAGAGAACCCGAGAGCAAGAGCCTATGTTCATCCAATTTTTGTGAAATTTTTTCTAAGTGTTGGTTCTCTCTTGCTACTAGTAGTAATATAAAGGGACATGGAGGGTCATGATATACACAAATGGGTGGCTTGGATGTAGTCTTATAAAATATCAAGACTAATTGACCATTTGACTTAGTCAAACTTCTCATGCTCACAAGTTGCAAGACTTGTCTTGCAACAAAGGTCCAATGACCTTCATTCCCTTGCACAATTCGACCAAGGCATCACAAAAGGGGGTGACACGTGTCGCCCTCCCATTCGTCACAATAATACATTTTCCGAAAATTTCATAATTCCGATAAATTTTTGCAAGTCTCAAATCTTAACACTTGTGAGTTCTTACGTACGTTCTTAAAACATGTCCTGAACATACGGGGTGTAACAGTAGAATTCTCCATCTGCATAGAAGCTAAGATAAGACAAAATTGTATTACATTTTCTAGATCATGGCTACTTGATTAAGATCGTTATAAATAAGTATAACTTATTCACAACGCACCAAAGTATATGTTACTTAATTTAAAAGAGTTTACGTACGAAGTTTTAAGACTATGGACATCAATTCTTAAAAGGTTACGAGACTTTATTTTTCAAGTTATGGGACTTGATTCTTAAAGGAAGAAATGAATTGTTTTAAAAGTATAGAATACTTGATTTGGAAAGACTTGATTTCTAAAGTTAAGAAGCTTGATATTCTAAGTTAAGAAACTTGTTTTCTTAAAAGTTAAGAGACTTGAAGTATTTTGAAAGCTATGTGATTTGATTTGAAAGTATAAGTCTCTTGGTTATAAAAGGAATGAATTTGTCTAAGACATAAAGGGTTATAACGGCTTTATGGGAAGTTGGTTATAACAACTTTATGGAAGATTAAAAGAATGGTTTTCGTCAGTAATGTAAGCAAGGAAATGATTTGAAATAAAGAAGGGCAAATTGTTTTAAAGGTACCAATTGCTTAAGGTTTTAAAGAAAGAAGTCACTTGATTTAGAAGCCTATAAATGTATTTCTAAAAGGTATTGTGACTTTTCTTGAAAAGTAGATATGACTTGATACTACGGTTATTAGTATCTTGGAAGTTTTATTTGAAAGAGAATCATTTTAAAAGTACAGCACGTAGTACGTTGGGTTAAATTCGGATTTTATAATGACATGTTAGTGCCTTAAGTAAACAAAATGAGATTGTATATGAACAAGCTAATAAGAAGTTGGGATTTCTTAACTTGCTTATGTAATGTATGATAAGCGGTGGTGCTTATGTTATGTATGATAAGTCGGTAGTGCTTATGTTAGGTATGATAAGTCGGTAGTGATTATGTTATGTATGATAAGTTTGTAGGGCTTATGTTATGTATGATGGCCGTTGAGTTAGGGTAAGAGTATAAATGAGGGTAAACCCCAATACGTTATACCACCTTCTCCGTGGTAAGAGTATAAATGAGGGTAAACCCCAAGACGTTATACCACCGCCTGTGGTAAGAGTATAAACGGCGGTAAACCCCCAAGACGTTATACCACCTGTTCCGTGGATTTGCTACCCATGATGCGAGGAATACCTCATGCGAGTCCTTATGGGCTTATGCGGGTGAAATAGTCCAACGCGGTAGTACAGCTATTCGAGGAATACTCGCTGGTCCACGGGACCTACGCGGTGAAATAGTCCGCGAGTAGGATTGCTTATCGACATCGCGGGCGAGGACCTGCTGATCACGAGCCTCCTATTTTTATGCAAGATACCTTATGGGCGCACTATATGACATTATCGCGTCCGAATGGGCCGGGCAAGATACCTTATGAAAGCACTTATGTGATTTTATCGCGTCCCAGTTGGGCCGGGCAAGATACCTTTATGGGCGGACTTATGTGATTTTATCGCCCCAGTTGGGAAGTATACCTTTATGGGCAGACTTATGTGACTCTATCGCGTCCCAGATTGGGCCGACAGTATAGGCGTTCCTCCATAAAGGGACAGATTAGGTTATGCAAGATACGTAAGTTATATGTTTATGAACTTGATGAGTTTTCTTAAGCATGTACGTAAGAATGTGACTATAACTTTTATTGAAAAATGGGAAAAGATAATAAGGTACGATTAAGTTCACGAGATGGTAATGACACGGTAGGATCTGGTATGTACCCTTTTTATACTTGCCTCTGTCATTCTTTTGTACAGTTATGATTTGTTTACTGTACCTTATTTCTGTTCCATATTCGGTACCTGTTGTACTGACCTCCTTCGGGGGGCTACGTTTATGTCCGCAGGTTTAGGTACACAGTTGTGGATCCACGAGCTTAGGATCCTGGTTCAGCATTTTGAGATGGCTCCAATGTTCCGGAGTTGTCATGATTATGTATATTCAGGGGTACGGCGGGGCCTTGTCCCATCATAGTATTTGTTCAAATCTTAGAGGTCTATATTCATCTGTGGGCTGGACTGGCTAGAGTTGTTTTTACTTTGTTAAATAGTGTAGACCTTTTCGGGTAATTTTTATGTTATGGCCGCCTTATCGGCTTGACCTTAGTTTTAAAAAAAAAGGGTGTTATTTATCTTCCTCTGTTTGTTATGTTGTATGATTAGAAGGGTGCCCAGGTAGGGTACCAGTCGCGGCCCAGGGTCGGGTCGTGACATCAACTCCCGTAAATTTCCTTCTTCCAATGTACTTAACAATTACACCTTATCTTAAATAATGCGAGATAATTCCACCATAATTAATACTTGATTCAAGTAATCATGTTTCTTCGAATTCAAATCATTTCCTTTTCTTAAGGTGTTCCCTACGCCTTCCAATTCAAGGTCCAACATGCCTTAATCTTAACTCTTCAATATTCATATTCTTCCCAAAATCACATTCACCACTATCAACCAAGCATCACTCTAATCTACTCTAGAGTATACCAAAATATCAATAAATCTTGCAAAATAGCTGAGTCAACCCTGGAGATGGTAGTAAAGCACAAACTTGAACAACCGAAGGTTTTTTCCTTACCTCACTCGAATCTCAATGTTATGCCCCGTAGTTCCGGAGTATGTATGTGAGGACGTACGTACGAATGTATACGCCCTAATTGGGGTAAGAATGATAGAATTGTTTTCCGACGAAAGTCATTTCGAACCCTGTGAGGGAAATTTTACGTTTTCAATATTTTTACGACTATGGAATTTTTACGAGAGATAAAATATTTTGGATCAATAGGAGAGCGACAAGTGTCACCCATAGATTGGGCCAAGTGGACGAAAATGGGTGGACAATTGGCAAGACAAGTGGCCAACAAATCTTGCCTAGTTGGCATAGTGTTGGACGTCACTATGAAGTTAGTGGGCAAGTCTTGCATGGTCAAGACTTGCATGGCTTTAGTAAGACAAGTGTGGGAAGGCACTTACACACATGATCTCTACCTTAAACTTGTGTTAATCCCATCCCTTGGTTGTGCTATATAAACCCCCTAAGTGGATGAAAATCATCCACACTTAACATATTACAAGTCTTGAAAAATATTTCCTCTCCCTCCATCCCTTGTTGATCTCGTCTAAACAGCCCCCTCCCTTACCAAAAGTTGTCCAAAAACTCTTAAACTTATAAGTATTCTTCCTTAGTATGTTAGGAAGATTACCAACCAAGAATTAGATAAGATTTCACACCCATAGCCTCTAAAACACCTCACAAACCGAAACTGGACAGTTTTGAAGACTAAGTGTTCTTCACTTTTTAAAGCCAATTCTTGAATAGAAGTTGGTTAGAAACTCCTAAAAGTGACTTATGGTGAGTTGGGACACAAAGAGGACGAGTTAAAGCACAAAGGTTTGGAGCTAAGACTTGCTTTGGAGCAACTCTAAGTGCTTGGACATTGTTGGGCTAGTATTGAGGTAATGAACCTTAAGCTCTTTGTGAATTTGATTATTATGTATATATGAATATTATACATATATTGGAAGTATATTATGGACTATAATTTATATAAAGGTTGGAATATAAGTTGAAGGACTAATAAAGTAATTGGATAAGTAATTTATAAAAGTTGGCCAAGGACCCCAACTAAAGAACCGTACCTACTTTGGACTTCTTTTATTTATTGTTGTTATGAAAGCGAGATAGTAAACCGCGTTACCGTTTGGGCGTGTAATCCCCTTCTTTTACTTATTGTTGTTATGAAGGCGAGATAGTAAACTGCGTTACCGTTTGGGCATGTAATCCCCTTCCTTTACTTATTGTTGTTATGAAGGCGAGATAGTAAACCGCGTTACCGTTTGGGCGTGTAATCCCCTTCTTTTACTTATTGTTGTTATGAAGGCGAGATAGTAAACCGCGTTACCGTTTGGGCGTGTAATCCCCTTCTTTTACTTATTGTATTTATGAAGGAGAGATTGTTAATCACGTTCCGTTTGGGCGTGTTATCCCCTTCCTTACGTATCGAAATTATTGCGCCTTATCTATGACACGTTGGTTACTATTACCGGGCTTTATTAAAAGTAGAGAATTGAGTAAAAACGGGGGAAGTGCTGCCCAATTTTCCGTAGACTAACAGAAACCTTACTTAGAAGAATCCCACGAAAAACTAGAAGTTAATAGTCGTGTTTTGACTACTATAGGTTGACACCCTGCGCGTGACATATCCGACTTGGCAAGTGGATTTAGCCGAGGAGGTATGTGATTCATCCTATCCCTTTGAGCATGATATTTTCTAAATATATATAGTACGGTAGACGTACGTGTATTAAACTAAACTTGGCTTCACTTTGATGTCTTTGGACTTGAGTTCTAAATAATAAGAATCTTGAATATTTCAAAAGAGATATGAATCATTTTTGGAAGAAAAGTAACACTTGGTTTTTACAAAAATCTTAAGTGTTATACTAGCTTTATGGGAAGTTAGGTATAACGACATAAGAAAGATAAGAAAACGGTTTTTATTATTTGTTTATCAAATGCTTGAAATATTGTCTGAAGGTATGGTAAGTTGGTTTGATAGACATATTATGATACTACGTGTGTTAGTATCTTGTGACGCTTATAGGTTATTCTTGTTTTGCTTATATTGTTCAACGATAAGTCGTTGTGTTCGATTCTTGTGATGTTGTGTAAAGAGGTTATTCTTATTGTGCTTATGTTGTTCAACGATAAGCCGTTGTGTTAGTATTGTACTACTCACCTCTTGACATGTTATACCGGGGGTTAAGCTGCCTCCCGATGCGAGGAATACCTCATGCGGGTCCATGAGACCAATGCGGAGCTACGGGAGTTCCAGGATTGTGTGCGAGGAATACCTCATGCGGTCTATGTGGCCATGCGGACTGCGAGAGTCCAGGACGATGCCGAGGAGTAGCTACCCTCGATGCGAGGAATACCTCATGCGGGCCTAGGTGGCCTATGCGAACTGCGGGAGTCCAGGATTAGGCACGCATAATGATACTATGGGCGATTGGCCTTGCTTCGATCATTCGCGGCCTAGAAAAGACCTGTTACAGAATATCTATTATTGCTCTTGTTTGTGATGTGGCACTATGTGCAGTTAACTTGGTTGTTTTTCATACATACTTGTGAATTGGTTTTAAAAATGTTATGGTTTTATATATGTATATATATCAAGATTTTACGATTTCACATACTTGGTACTTGTTAGATCGACCTCCTTCGGGCCGTTCGCCGCAGTAAAGGGAAGGTGGTAGATCCTCATTCTTAGGATCTTTCTCAGTGTCGTCGAGCTCCATTTCTCCGAGGCTCGACTTTTGGTATGGTTCTCCCCGGTGTCGTAGATGTTTTGTACATTCAGGTACGACGGCCCCGTCCGCCATAGTGTTTACGCCTTAGAGGTCTGTAGTCCTGTCGTATTTTGGGATGTAACTGTTCACTATTGGGTAATTATATATATATATGCCGAAAGGCAACTTTTCTTTGGATAGATTATTCTTACTTTATTGTTTCATGTCTTGGTTTTATATTCCGGTTACTCGATGTTTGGCTACTGGGTGTCCGGTAGGCACGATCACGCCCGAACGGTCGTGACAAAAGTGGTATCGAGCATTTAATCCTCGGAAAGTGTCTACGCATGCATTGTCTAGTAGAGTCTTGATTATTGGTGTGTTGTGCACCACATCTATAATCAGGAGGCTGCAGGACATTTAGGATTGGTTTCCATTCTTCTCACTCTGAGATCGTGCCTTAGAACTGTGTTATAGGTTGGACCTTTCTGACAGATTTCTCTTTCTTACCAGTTATGCCTCCACGTAAGGCAACCCGGGCCCAGAAGGGCAAGGCAGCCGAGGGAGCTGCTAGTAGTACACAGAGGGTCACAAGGGCTCAGGCCCAACCCTTACCCGAGGTGATACCTCCGACGGTGAGTTCCACGACGTCGCTGGCCCCAGCAGAGTTTAGAGCCACAACAGAGGCTGCTGAGACCACGGCACCGGAGCCTCCAGCCCCACAGGCTGGAGCAGAGGACATGGGTTACAAGGAGATGGCCCAGTTATTGGCCAGGGTCGTAGCGAGGCACGAGGATAGGCTGGATGCAGCAGGTCCAGTTCCAGTAGTACCCGTAGTTCACCCGAGGTCGGATAGTTTGAGACTTCGGGACTTTCTGAGTTGCGGGCCGCCAGAGTTCTATGGTTCGAAGCCTGAGGATGATCCACAGGAGTTCATCAGACAGTTACAGCGGATCATGAGAGTGATCAAGGCATCGGAGACCGAGTCAGTGGTCTTAGGTTCACATCGGCTGCGTGATACCGCACGATCGTTTGATTCTCGAGCCGTCCGGGAGCAGCCACCTCCACTGTTGGGGACGAGTTCTCGAGGCGCCGCCACTTCTTGCCTCCGCAGATGAGGAGAGCACGAGCTGATAGATTTTTGATGCTAAGGCAGCGAGGGCTCACAGTTCGGGAGTACAACGTGGAGTTCGACTCGTTGGCTCGGTATGTCCCTGCGTTAGTGGCAGATATGGAGGACCGAGTTCACCGCTACGTCACAGGGCTTTATGACTTCTTGGCAGAGTCTTTTTCGGGTGTAGCTCTTCAGCCGGGCATGGACATTGCCCGCATGCAGGCTCATGCACTTGGTTGTGAGGAGCGCAGAGGCCGACGGGTTGATAGGTACCAGCAGAAGAAGGCTAGGACGACAGGGTCTTTTGGTAGCTCTCGGGGTGGACGATCTCAGCAGCGGACTAGATTTGCACCTCAGCCAGCTCAGAGCACTCCTACACCAGCTTCAGGACCGACAGGGTATTCGGGGGCAGGTCAGGGCCCCAGGACTTCGGACTTCCAGGGTAGCAAGTGTCACGACCCGATCCGGGGCCGTGACTGGTGCCTTACCCGGGCACCCAAGTAGTCATACATCAAAGAAATCAGCGGAAAATAAAACAACCAAAATATGAAACAGTATAAATAAGACACAGTTTCTGGGAAAAAGTTGCCTTTCGGCATATATGTATATAAGTACCCCAAAATGAACAGTTACATCCCAACCTTACAACAGGTCTACAGACCTCTAAGAGTTTAAAACAACAATGGCGGGACAGGGCCCCATCATACCCCTGAATACAAATATCTACAACGACAGGGGACCATACCAAAATGCTAAGCTTCCGGAGAAATGGAGCTTTCCCAACGCTGAAACGGTGATCCTAAGAACGGGGATCAACAGTAGGAGTACCTTTACCTGCGGCATGAACGCAGCCCCCCGAAGGAGGTCAGTACAACAGGTACCAAGTATGTGAAACTGAAAATACTGTAAAATGAAATCATAGTAGTCTATATAAAAGCAGGAGACATGTATGATAACCAAAACTACAGTTCACAAGAAATAAATAAATATGTCAAGTCGTGACTCACGCCTCAAAGTCATCATAAAACCGCACGGTAAGTACGAGGCATAGCCGACTACTAAAACCCTCAAGACAACAAGGTCGTAAATCAGATCATGAGATTTGTCTAGATCATTCACATGATCAAAGATGGCCACTCGCCCGCAGCAGATCTAATGCGCGCGTCTAGCCCCGAACTTTCCGTAGCTCGCACGGGCCACTCCAATGGCCCGCATGAGGTATTCCCGCATCGAGGGTAGCTACTCCGGCAGCCGCCCGACTCGCCGTCCGCATGGCCACAAAGACCACATGACCACAAGGGCCGCATACTAACCTGGAACTCCCGTAGCTCCGCATATGCCATACAGACCTGCATAAGGTATTCTCGAATCATAGGTCACTAGACCCGCCTGAGTCTACCCCGCATCGGAGGGCAGCTTAACCCCCGGAATCATGAGTGATATAATATCAACATGACAGTTTTATCGTTAAACAACCTAAGCACAATAAGGGAAAACCCCTCTACACAAACATCACAAGATACTAACTCACGTAGCATCCTAACACGTTTACTTATCAAGTCAACAAGAAAGTATTACAAGACTATCACAAATCAATACAATCAAGTTATTCACACAAGGTACTTTCTACATTATGCTAACAAGTTCGGTTTTTAGCCCCAAAGTACTTTATGTATTACTCTTTTAAAAGATCCGCTTTCTTCACAAAAGTCACACAATACCCGTAGTATAAAAATAGAGTGATTATCTTTTGAAGTAAATCAACACATTTCTCTTTGTAAAATCAAGTAACAACATTCTTTTCCCAACGCTTAAGTTTGCCTAATTTCAATTACTCAAGTTTCTCATTTTCGAAAGGTTTCGTAGTTCATAGCTTTAATCCTTTAAAACAATTTGAGAAACATATACCCTAAGTGTGAGTAGGTTATTATTATTCGTAACAATCTTATTACAGCAGCCATGATCTAGTAAATGTAATATCATTTTGTCTCATCTTAGCTCCTATGCAGATGGAAGTTTCTACTGGTTTTAATAATACTTTATTAGTCATAATATTTCCCTTTATTAGCGCTGCTGTGGTTTGTTCGACATTTATTCTGATCGGTAAAACATCATTCCTTTTGAAAACCAAAAATACTATTTACTCACGAATGAGGTTTCACACTTTTTAACAAAATTCATATTAGTGTAATAAGTCAAGTCTTTTATTTCCTTAAATCAATAAATCGTTCTTTTTATCACTCTTAAGCCGTTATACCTAACTTCCCATAAAGCTAGTATAACTCTTAAGCTTTTAAAACCAAGTGTTACTCTTCTTTCAAAAAAGGTTTCTTAATTCTTTTGAACTTCTTCAGATTCTTTTTATTCAGCTTAAGTCAAGACATTGCCGTAAGTATTATTCAGCTTAAGTCCAAGACATTGCCGTAATTATTATTCAGGCTTAAGTCCGAAGACATTGCCGTAATTATTATTCAGTTAACACACGTACGTCTACCGTACTATATACATATTCTTTAAAATATCATGCTCAAGAGGATAGGAAGAATCACATACCTTCTCGGCGAAATCCACCTGCCAAGTTGAATATGTCGCGCGCAGAATCGACCTATAACACCAACACGCCTATCAACGCCCGATCAGATGCATAAAGCTTTAAGCGAGGGTTCGTTATTCTATGGACATTTGGGCAGCACTTCCCTACCCGGTGAGCTACTCAAGTTCATCAGGAAAACACCCATGTAAGTACAGTTCTATTATTCATCTTTTAAACCCTTCTACTGTGATAACAGTTCAATTCTATTCTTTAATATCCTTCTAAGTATTTAATACTACTCCTATACTTCTACAGTATATATATTCTAATTACAAAAGGAGGATAAGGTTATTTACCTCGGTAAGCCCAATAATATCCTAGATAAAAGTCGCGCCTGAGCAAGGTTTAGCTCCTAAGTTGTGCGCTCCAAGAACCTTAGAAGTTCTTCACAACTTCTACTAAGTACTAAGGGATTTGGGCTAGGTAATTGGGCATTATAACAATACTAAGGCAACTTTTCTACCAAGGAGGGGGTAGTGTTTCGCTAGGCTAGCTTTAGAGGGGTTGCTCGGCCAGTGGCTTCTCAAAGGGAGGGTGTGTTTGGACGAAACAACAAGAAGGAGAGGGAGGATTTGAGACTTAGAAAGATTGCTCAATTTAGGATGAAATAACTCTTCAACAAGGGTATTTATAGGTCAAGGGATGGCCAACCAAGGGCCAAGATGGTGCCAAGTGCAAGGCAAGTGTAGGGTGAGGATTTAGGCAAGTGTCCTTGGCCAACTTGCACACAAAATATCCTACCAACTACATGACAAGAATGGCCATCCATTCGGCCCTAATGACGTGACAAGTCCACCAAGGAGAGGGTGACAAGTGTCGCCCTCTCGTTGGTCCAAAGTGTTTCGTCTCTCGGAAAAATCCGCAAAAATTAGAAATGGCATAGCCGGAATTTATCCTACGCGAGTCTTGTAAACGCTTCGTCGGAAACGACTCTAAACGTGTTGTGCACAAAGTGAAATCGCCCAAGCCAACTAGGGGGTGACACGTGTCGCCTCCTACTCGTCCAAAATATTTCATCTTCCAAAATATCCACAATGGCCAAAATCTCAAAACAAAGTGGCCCTACAAAATCAGAATTTTCTCCCGTGGCCCCACGTGACCATTTCCAAAGTAAAATTCCATAATTCTCTAATATTCCAAGAAGTCCGAATACCAAACTGGGAATCCACCCCATTAACGAACCTTTTTCCTTCACAAAAACCGGAAACTTTTCCGTGGGAAAAATCACCTCGTTCTTCCTTTCCAATTTCAATGTCGTATTCTCGTACGTACGTCCTCGCATACATACCCTGAAACTATGGGGTATAACATTCTCCCCTCCTTAGAAACATTCGTCCCGAATGTTCCTTCTAGGTATCAAAACAAAGCGCCAAGATAGTCCATCGCTATACTTACGGAACATCCATGCCACACCTGGCCACAACACAACAAACGCACCTACTTATCTCCAAGTCCACGAGGAATCACCTCTATCACGAAAGCTCCTACTAGAGGTCTAAAAAGATACTCCCTTCGCACCTACTCTTTACAAACGAAATGATCACACCTATGCCTGTAATACATGCTCTCTTCTTCCCATACCACTTTTGTCACTTTGCCTTACTGTCGCACTCTTCTCGCACACTAACTCTTCCTTATCACTTACCATGTTTCGCATCGCTTCCCACTGACTCTGAGCTGCCAATGACCTCTTCTGGATAAGCTCCACCCTATCCACGCCCTGCTGAACAAGTACAGACCAACTATATGCACCTTGCTTACATCGAATCAATCGATCGGCAATCTTACACTAGCGCTTATAAAAAGGCTCCAAACGGCGACACCCGAATACTGAAACGGTAGCTATATAATACATACTCAACAAGAGGCGAAGAGTCCTTACCTACTCCCAAATCCAAACACCGCCCGAGGTGAATGCGACATCGAGATTCACCTGAGTTCCTAACCTTGCTCGTAACTCTTCCGTAAAAGAAACAACGCAACTTGACTCCCCTGTTAGCCATAAGGTGAAGGTTGGCACCCCGTGCAGCCTTACAACCTTCTTGAAATAATCATCTCGCAACTTACTACCGAGTACACGGTTTGACTAAAAGATAAGACGGGTTGACCCCATCGGCCCGACTCATCGGGTCGAACACATCCACGAACTCGCATAATGGTTAACTAAACTCGCCTAACACCCGTGACCCTAACACAAAACGGGACCACCACAACCGACCCCATCACCAAACAGTATGGGTCGACCCGCAACACGGCCTCAACCCGACCCGGCAACGCGCCAAACACTAGCTCCCCGATCCGGAACAATCTCACCAATCACGTTACGAAAACCTAGCGGTTTTCTAAGCTCAACCATCCTCTTTTGTTTCACAACACTCTAGGATTCATCCCATAAAAAAAAAATATCTCACGTATACTATGCACTTCGATAAGGGTCAAACACGAAATAATTCTTTTACCAAAGATGGCCTCGCCTCTAAGGTCTTCTACGTAATATTCTAAGGCTCCCACTCTTTTTGTCCCCCAATCTTACCCGGTTAATTAATCAACAATTCTAATCACACTAACACCATGCTAACCGAAAACAATACTTTAAGATATTCGCATCTTACTATACATATAAATCTCTAAAGGGTTAAGGATATACCCAGATCTACGCGCACTTTCCCTAGGTCGTCTAGTCAATCCCGCCTGGGCGATACCGTGGAAGGTGATGAACTATCCACTGACCCCGAAGGCTGAGTCCCTACATCCCCGCCAACTCTGGTTGGACAATTTCTCGCAAAATGGCCCTGCTGGCCGCAAACAAAACAAGCTGTCGCAGAAGCACGACACTCCCACGATGACATCGACCATTAATGCCACACCGAGGCGGTGGCCTCCTCGCTAACACCCCTCCTCTCCGAACCACCGCATCCACAATCGACCGTAGCCGAGTCTTCCTACTTGCATCCTTCCTCATAGAACATTCCTCGCCATATGGCCTCGACGGCCGCAGAAAAAGCACCGATAAAAAGACGCACTTCCCGATGGCGCCGCCACACGTGGAACACCGAGGAAAATCAACTCGTGGAGGACACTCAGACCGGGCGGAGGCGCATGTTTAATTCACGAGGCGGTTCGCCTCGATAGTTACCAAATGATCCCGCCAAACGCCCTCTTCGCTGATCTTGTTTAATGCCGATCTCTACCTCTCTCACCACGCACATAATCTGAACGCAAGCCCGCTCGCCCTCGATCAAGAGCTACTCCTCACAACCCTTCTTTAGATAAGCATCAATATCCTTGGTATACCGGTACATAAAATACTCTTTGGCCGCCAAGTCCTTGCTAGTAATGTGGCCGTCTCCTTCCAATCCATATTTTCGCTCCAAGTCGTGGAATCAAGGTCCAGATGTCATGGCCGCAGAGGAATCGCCGCCGTACAAACTCTGCGCCGCGACGCCTCGTAACTCCTCGCGTAAGCATCACCTCAGTGATGATTGGGCTGTGCCCTTCTAAATCTCTCAGATTTACTCGCAGCCTCCTTCACGCCGCTTCTTCTGGGCCCGAGGTTCGCACGCGGAGGCATCAGTAAAGGAAAGGAATACGTTAGAGGTCCAACTTATAACACGACTCTAAAGCACGATCTCGAGTGAGAAGAATGGAAACCAATCCTAAATATCCTATAGCCTCTCGATTATTGGTGTGGTGCACAACACACCGATAATCAAGACTTACTAGATACGGCTGTAGACACTTTCCGAGGATTAATCGCTCGATACCACTTTGTCACGACCGATCCGGCCGTGGATCGTGCCTTACCCGCACCCAAGTAGTCATACATCGAGAAATCAGCGGAAAATAAAACAACCAAAATATGAAAGATAAATAAGACACGCTTTACGGAAAAAGTTGCCTTCGGCATATATGTATATAAGTACCCCAAAATGAACAGCTACATCCCAACCTTACAACAGTCTACTGCACTCTAAGAGTTTAAAACAACAATGGCGGACAGTGGCCCCGCGATACCCTGAATACAAATATCTACAACGACAGGGACCATACCAAAATGCTAAGCTTCCGAGAAATGGAGCTTTCCCAACGTCAAACGGTGATCCTAAGAACGGATCAACGAGGAGTACCTTTACTCATGCAGATGAACGCAGCCCCAAGGAGGTCAAGACAACAGTACCAAGTATGTGAAATCGAAAATATCAGAAATGAAATCATAGTAGTCTATATAAAGCAGAGACATGTATGATAACCAAAACTACGCTCACAAGAAATAAATAAATATGTCAAGTCGTGACTCACGCCTCAAAGTTATCATAAAACCGCACGGTAAGTACGAGGGCATAGCCGACTACTAAAAACCCCGCATAACAAGGTCGTAAATCAGATCATGAGATCTGTCTGCACCGCCACATGATCAAAGCCGCCACTCGCCCGCAGATCTAATGTGCGCGCTTCAGCCCCGAACTTTCAGAGCTCGCACGGGCCACCCAATGGCCCGCATGAGGTATTCCCGCATCGAGGGTAGCTACTCCCGCAGCCGTCCCGACTCGTCGTCCGCAGCCACAAAGACCGCGTGACCACAAGCGGCCGCATACTAACTCGAACTCCCGTAGCTCGCGATATGCCATACAGACTGCATAAGGTATTCTCGAATCATAGGTCACTAGACCCGCCGAGTCTACCCCCAGACGGAGGGCAGCTTAACCCGGAATCATGAGTGATATAATATCAACATGACGCTTTATCGTTAAACAACCTAAGCACAAGTGGAAAACCCCTCTACACAAACATCACAAGATACTAACTCACGTAGCATCCTAACACGTTTACTTATCAAGTCAACAAGAAAGTATTACAAGACTATCAAAAATCAATACAATCAAGTTATTCACACAAGGTACTTTCTACATTATGCTAACAAGTTCGGGTTTTTAGCCCCAAAGTACTTTATGTATTACTCTTTTAAAAGATCTGTTTCTTTCACAAAAGTCACACAATACCCGTAGTATAAAAATAGAGTGATTATCTTTTGAAGTAAATCAACACATTTCTCTTTGTAAAATCAAGTAACAACATTCTTTTCCCAACGCTTAAGTTTGCCTAATTTCAATTACTCAAGTTTCTCATTTTCGAAAGGTTTCGTAGTTCATAGCTTTAATCCTTTAAAACAATTTGAGAAACATATACCCTAAGTGTGAGTAGGTTATTATTATTCGTAACAATCTTATTACAGCAGCCATGATCTAGTAAATGTAATATCATTTTGTCTCATCTTAGCTCCTATGCAGATAGAAGTTTCTACTGGTTTTAATAATATTTTATTAGTCACAATATTTCCCTTTATTAGCGCTGCTGTGGTTTGTTCGACATTTATTCTGATCGGTAAAACATCATTCCTTTTGAAAACCAAAAATACTATTTACTCACGAATGAGGTTTCACACTTTTTAACAAAATTCATATTAGTGTAATAAGTCAAGTCTTTTATTTCCTTAAATCAATAAATCGTTCTTTTTATCACTCTTAAGCCGTTATACCTAACTTCCCATAAAGCTAGTATAACTCTTAAGCTTTTAAAACCAAGTGTTACTCTTCTTTCAAAAAAAAGGTTTCTTAATTCTTTTGCACTTCTTGATTCTTTTTATTCGGGCTTAAGTCAAGACATTGCCGTAAGTATTATTCAGCTTAAGTCCAAGACATTGCCGTAATTATTATTCGTGCTTAAGTCCAAGACATTGCCGTAATTATTATTCGCTTAACACACGTCGTCACCGTACTATATACATATTCTTTAAAATATCATGCTCAAGAGGATAGGAAGAATCACATACCTTCTCGGAAATCCACCGCCAAGTTGAATATGTCGCGCAGAGAATCGACTATAACAATACCAATACGTCTATCAACGCCCGCATCAGATCGCATAAAGCTCTAAGCGAGGGTTCGTTATTCTATGGATATTTGGGCAGACTTCCTACCCTGAGCTACTCAAGTTCATCAGGAAAACAAATTCTATGTAAGTACATTCTATTATTCATCTTTTAAACCCTTCTACTGTGATAACAAATCAATTCTATTCTTTAATATCCTTCTAAGTATTTAATACTACTCCTATACTTCTACAAAGATATATATTCTAATTACAAAAGGAGGATAAGGTTATTTACCTCGGTAAGCCCAATAATATCCTAGATAAAAGTCATACCGAGCAAGGTTTAGCTCCTAAGTTGTGCGCTCCCAGAGTCTAAGAAAACCTTAGAAGTTCTTCACAACTTCTACTAAGGACTAAGGGATTTGGGCTAGGGTAATTTGGGCATTATAACAATACTAGAAGGCAACTTTTCTACCAAGGGAGGGGGGGTAGTGTTTCGGGTAGGCTAGCTTTAGAGGGGTTGCTCTCGCTAGGGCTTCTCAAAGGGGAGGGTGTGTTTGGACGAAAACAACAAGAGGAGAGGAGGGATTTGAGACTTAGAAAGATTGCTCAATTTAGGATGAAATAACTCTTCAACAAGGGGGGTATTTATAGGTCAAGGGATGGCCAACCAAGGGCCAAGATGGTGCCAAGTGCAAGGCAAGTGTAGGGTGAGGATTTAGGCAAGTGTCCTTGGCCAACTTGCACACAAAATATCCTACCAACTACATGACAAGAATGGCCATCCATTCGGCCCTAATGCCGTGACAAGTCCACCAATGAGAGGGTGACAAGTGTCGCCCTCTCGTTGGTCCAAAGTGTTTCGCCTCTAAAAATCCGCAAAAATTAGAAATGACATAGCCGAATTTATCCTACGCGAGTCTTGTAAAACGCTTCACCTGAAACGACTCTAAACGTGTTGTGCACAAAGTGAAATCGCCCAAGCCAACTAGGGGGTGACACGTCGCCTTCCTACTCGCCCAAAATATTTCATCTTCCAAAATATCCACAATGGCCAAAATCTCAAAACAAAGCTGGCTCCCACAAAATCAGAATTTTCTCCCGGGGGCCGCACGTGTCCATTTCCGAAAGTAAAATTCCATAATTCTCTAATATTCCAAGAAGTCTGAATACCAAATCTGGGAATCCAATTCCCATTAACGAACCTTTTTCCTTCACAAAAATCGGAAACTTTTCCGTGGGAAAAATCACCTCGTTCTTCCTTTCCAATTTCAATGTCGTATTCTCGTACGTACGTCCTCGCATACATACCCTGAAACTACGGGGTATAACAGCAAGGGTGCTAACCGATCGAGACCACCTTCCACTCAGTGTGTTCGATGTGGGAGATCCCATTTCGGGAATTGTGGTACTGCTGCGGGAGTTTGTTTCACTTGCGGCCAGCAGGGTCATTTTGCGAGAGACTGTCCGACTAAGGGCAGCGCAGATAGTAGGGTTCAGCCTACAGGGTCTTTTTCCGGGTCTTCATCTCCTACAGTTACTCGCCCCGGAGGGCAGGGTTCTTATGGGCCAGCAGGTCCTCAGAACCGCATTTATTCTAGTTCTAGTGGTCCTCAGAACCACATTTATTCCATGTCCAGCCGTCAGGACCAGGAGGCGTCGTCGGATGTCATTATAGGTACTTTATCAGTTTCTTGTTGCGACGTATATGCCTTGATAGATCCAGGTCCTACCTTGTCCTATATATCTCCCCTTATTGCTAGTAGGATAGGGATAGAGCCTGAGTCCATGCACTTTTCGAGGTAGCTACGCCAGCAGGGATTCGGTGGTAGCCGAAATGGTATATAGGGCTTGCCCAATGACTATATGCGATCGCCGACTTCAGCCGACTTGATAGAGTTAGATATGACCGATTTTGATGTGATCATGGGTATGGATTGGTTAGCTTCTTGCTCCAATGTAGATCGTAGAAGCGGTTGGTACGGTTCCGCTTCCGGGTTCTGCTCGAGTGGGAGGGGAACACTTTGTCGCCAAGGGGTAAGTTTATTTCTTACCTCAAGGCCAGGAAGATGGTTCAAAAGGGGTATATCTACCATCTTATTCGGGTATTTGATACTGAGGCGGTGACACGCACCTTCATCGGTTCAGAGTCGAGAGTTTCGGATGTGTTCCCAGAAGACCTCCCGGGTATCCCGCCTGAGAGAGAGATAGAGTTTTGCATTGATATTCTGCCTGATACTCGACCTATATCCATTCCGCCATACCGAATGGCACCTGCCGAGTTGAGAGAGTTGAAGGACCAGTTGAGCGATTTGCTGGAGAAA
Source organism: Przewalskia tangutica (assembly GCA_029844215.1). Taxonomy (NCBI): domain Eukaryota; kingdom Viridiplantae; phylum Streptophyta; class Magnoliopsida; order Solanales; family Solanaceae; genus Przewalskia; species Przewalskia tangutica. Next base: position 77,817,752 of record CM056734.1, read on the forward strand.
GGCTTCATTAGGCCTAGTGTTTCTCCCTGGGGAGCGCCGATATTGTTCGTGAAAAAGAAGGACGGGACGCTGCGTATGTGTGTTGATTACAGGCAGCTGAACTGTTACACCCCGTAAGTCCAGGACATGTATAAGAGAATGTACGTAAGGAAACAAGACTTGGACATTAGTACGAAAGGAAGAATTGTTCTTCCGACGGAAAATCTTCCGGACGTTGGAAAGGAAAAATGTTCGTTATTGAGAATTGGATTCTCAAAATGCATTATTTGAAGAGTATGGAACTTATTAATATTATGGAAATTTATTTTTACGGATTTGGTCACGTAGGGCCCACCCGAGGAATTTTACGTTTTGTGGGGCCCACGAGGATTACGGAATTTTATGGACGAATGAGAGGGCGACACGTGGCACCCCCATAAGTGTTCTTGGTCGAATTAGAGGAGGGGTAATTTGGTCATTGAACCTCTTGGAAGATAAGTCTTCAAAGCTTGACATAATTGACTAGTCAACTTGCCACTTAGGCTTGATCCATGTGATTTTAATCCTAGCCTCACATTTGTTTAAGTCTAAGCCCTCCAATATGTGTTATATACTAACTTGTAGCAAGACTTGGCATTTCTACACTTAGAAAAATTAGAGAGCCCTTGTGCTTGAGAGAAGAGCTCTCGGGTTTGCATCCATGTCCACACAAAAAAATTTAGTTTTTGATCCATTAGCCACAAGACTTAAACCCAATGTCCCTAAGGGTTTTGTAAGGATATCTCAATAGAAAGATTTCGGAAAAAACGCATTTTTACGTTAGTCGCAATGCGGAAACTAATGGAGTTCTTCAACTTTGAAGTTGGAACTTGAAGAGGGGTTCTTCATAGGCTTCTAAGGAGTGCTTGGAGCGGGTTGTAACCTAAGGAAATGAGCTAAGAATTGCTAAGGTGCGACTTTGGAATCTTGGAAATTTTAAGGGCTTATAAAGGTATAAATTTTGTCGTTTTAGTAGTTAAGACTTACTTATTGTTGTAGCTATGGATTTTAGCAAGCATGTGTTATATAGTATGAAGTTTGATATGTTTATTGGCAATTGGAACCCTAATCCGAAAACTAGCATGTTTAGCCTTAAGACTACAATTCAAGTCGACTATTGGTCTAAGCGTCGCATGTTGTATAAAGAAGGAAATTGTAGTTGTTGAAGTAGTTTATAACTATATAACATGTTAGACCTTGGAACTTGGAATTTGAAAAGGGTTGGAAAAGACTTAGTGTTGCTATGTAAGTTGGCCGAGAATTGGCTAGTGTGCATTAAACTACTTCGTATGAATTGTGGGCGAATTTTACACGTATTGTAAGGCGTGTAATCCCCTGTTTGGTTGTTGTTTGGAGCCTTAAATGTGGCTTGTTGGTTATTGTATTCGGCCTTGAAAAGGTGGCGAAGTGAGTAGAAACAAAGGAAGTCTTTGCCCGATTTTCCGTAGAATTAGAGACCAAATACTTAGTATTATTCTCGTTAGAGACTAGAAGTTGATAGTCTTGTTGTGACCATTATAGGTTGAAACTTACGCACGGCGATTCGGCTTAGCTTGTGGATTTAGCCGAAAGGTATGTGAACTATCTCCTCTTCTAGCATGATTCCTTAGAAAAAGAAAGTAAGTTTTACTCCTTAAACGATCCATCCCTTCGTTGTACTTGGATTGCCTAGAATAGAATATGTTATGTACTTCCTTGATTGTACTTTGATGTTTAGATTGTAAGTTGTATAATCCATTTTCTTGATGAAGTTTGGATTCTTAAAAGTGAAGGTATTTTACTTAAAGTACATGGAGTCTTAAAAAGGAAGTGGTTTCCAAATCTTTTGGCTAGTGCCTTAATTCTAAAACCTAAAGGACATTATAATGACTTTAGGGGAGTCAAAGGAGTGATTTACTTATTTGATTTAAAAGAGGAGAAATGACATGTTTTAAGAGAAGTAACTTGTGTTAAGGGTGAAGTTACTTGAGGTTTAAAAGGTAGAAGAAAACTTGTTTTCTAACTATTAAGAGACTTGGAGTATTTTGAAAGTTAAGAACTTGATTTGTAAGTATGTGATACTTGGTTTTAATAGTACAAGTCTCTTGGTTATTAAAGGAATGGATATGTCTAAAACCATAAAGGGTTATAACGGCTTTATGGGAAGTTGGTTATAACGGCTTTATGGAAGGTTTAGAAAGTTGTCTATTTTGATTAATCGGCATAAGTTGCCTAGATTGTGAAAATTTGGAGTTACTTGATTTCAAGCTTTGAAATGAGTTTTCTAAAAGTGTAGTAACTTACTTTAAAAAAAAATAGACACGCCTTGATACTACGGGTGTTAGTATCTTGGGGCTATACATAGAAAGGAGTCTTTTATAAAAGAATGTACGTACGTAGTACTTTGGCTTGATAAATTGAGAATTTGTCTAAGTGTGCCTTGATAAGTACTTTGGCTTGTTAAAAGAGAATTATTCTATGTATGCCTTGATTAGTACTTTGGCTTGATAAATTGAGGATTTGTCTAAGTGTGCCTTGATAAGTACTTTGGCTTGTTAAAAGAGAATTATTCTATGTATGCCTTGATTAGTACTTTGGCTCGATAAATTGAGAATTTGTCTAAGTGTGCCTTGATAAGTACTTTGGCTTGTTAAAAGAGAATTATTCTATGTATGCCTTGATTAGTACTTTGGCTCGATAAATTGAGAATTTGTCTAAGTGTGCCTTGATAAGTACTTTGGCTTGTTAAAAGAGAATTATTCTATGTATGCCTTGATTAGTACTTTGGCTCGATAAATTGAGAATTTGTCTAAGTGTGCCTTGATAAGTACTTTGGCTTGTTAAAAGAGAATTATTCTATATATGCCTTGATTAGTACTTTGGCTCGATAAATTGAGAATTTGTCTAAGTGTGCCTTGATAAGTACTTTGGCTTGTTAAAAAAGAATTATTCTATGTATGCCTTTATTAGTACTTTGGCTCGATAAATTGAGAATTTGTCTAAGTGTGCCTTGATAAGTACTTTGGCTTGTTAAAAGAGAATTATTCTATGTATGCCTTGATTAGTACTTTGGCTCGATAAATTGAGAATTTGTCTAAGTGTGCCTTGATAAGTACTTTGGCTTGTTAAAAGAGAATTATTCTATGTATGCCTTGATTAGTACTTTGGCTCGATAAATTGAGAATTTGTCTAAGTGTGCCTTGATTAGTACTTTGGCTTGATAAATTGAGGATTTGTCTAAGTGTGCCTTGATAAGTACTTTGGCTTGTTAATTGAGAATTTGCCTATGTGTGCTGGAAATAGCCGGTTGTGTGCTATTGGTATATCAGTCGTTTCGGGGTCATTCCCCGGGTTTGTGGCATTTGCATAATTCCGTGGATTTGCTACCCACGATGCGAGGAATACCTCATGCGAGTCCGTAGGGCTTATGCGGGTGAAATAGTCCCATGCGGGCGGGTCCAGCCTATGCGAGGAATACCTCATGCGAGTCCGGAAGGGCTTATGCGGGGGAAATAGTCCTATGCGAGGAATACCTTATGGGGTCCGAAAGGGCTTATGCGGGTGAAATAGTCCCATGCGGGCGGGTCCAACCTATGCGAGGAATACCTCACGCGGGTCCACGCGACCTATGCGGGTGAAATAGTCCCAGGAATAGGATTGCTGAATAATACTGCGGGCGGATGGTCCTGCTTTGATCATGAGCTTCCTATTTTATATTGTAAGGATACTACTGTTTACTCTCATTGTAGTAAGGCACAAGGTGTTGTATTTTGATTATCATATATGTCCCCGGATTTGTTTGTGTTACCCTATGGTCATGCTTTTACGAGGTAGGATTCCGGGGCATGAGACCACGAGGTATTTAGGACACAGGTGGGACTTGGTGTTCATGTATCCTTATGGGTGTTGTTACATCATGGACTGCCGGCAGTGAGGAAGGATTCCACGGGCATGATTGATATTATGGGCGTGAGACCCATGGTTATATTTGAGTAATGACTTTGAGGGCCTGCGTCCCTGACTTGATATGACTGCTTATGTGTTATGTACTGTAGGTTGGATATCATACATGTCTCCTGTTTTATTTAGACTGTTATGATTTTATTACAGTACTTACTGTGCACATACTTGGTACATTCTTCGTACTGACCTCGCCCTTGAAGCTGCGTTCATGCCGCAGTTTAGGTACCTTGATTTGGTGATCGGCAGTGTAGGACCGCCGTAGTTTTTGGATAGCTCCCTTTGTTCAGGAGTTTATCATTTTGGTATAGTTCCTTCAGTACAGGCTTTTGTACATTTATGGGTACGGCGGGGCCTTGTCCCGTCATAGTTCAGTTTAACTCCTAGAGGTCTGTATTCATATGTGGGATTGGACTCGTGTACAGTGTAGTGTCTTTTGTTTATGTATATTATATGGCAGCCTAGTCGGCTTTGCCTTGTACGTACGTTGGTTTTAAAAGAAAAAAAAATGAGCTGTTATTAATTTCCGCAATGTACTTAGTTGTTAAGGTAGAAGGGTGCCCAGGTAGGGCACCAGTCACGGGCCCGGGGTTCGGGGCGTGACATGAACAAAGTGACTATTAAGAACAGATACCCCCTTCCTAGGATTGATGACTTTTTCGACCAGTTGCCGGGCGCGAGGTGGTTCTCCAAGATAGACCTACGATCTGGTTACCATCAGGTACGAGTTAGGGAGTCGGATATCCTTAAGACTGCGTTCCGGACCCGGTACGGGCACTATGTGTTCAGGGTCATGTCTTTTGGCTTGACCAATTCTCCGGCGGTATTCATGGATTTGATGAACCGAGTGTTCAAACCATTTTTGGATACGTTCGTGATAGTATTCATTGATGACATCTTGATTTATTCTCGCCGAGCGAGGAGCACGCAGCATTTGAGGGCGGTCTTTGAGAGTCCTCCGACCAACGATTATATGCCAAGTTTTGAAGTGTGAGTTTTGGTTAGCTTGGTGACGTTCTTAGTGGCACATCAGGGCGATGGTATTCGGGTAGATACGGAAAGATCGAGTCGATCAAGAGTTGGCCTAGACCTACTACCCGACGGAGTGCGCAACTTTGGGCCTTGCGGGTTACTCTGGAGGTTTGTGGAGAAGTTTGCTTCTATTTCAAAGACTTTGACCAAGCCGACTCGAGCGCGCTAAGTTTCAGTGGACGGATGCTTGCGAGAAGGGCTTCCAGTTACTAAAGGAGAAGTTAACGACCGCCCCAGTTCTTACTCTTCCAGATGGGCCAGACGGCTATGTGATTTATTGTGATGCGTCGGGCATCGGGCTCGGATGTGTGTTGATGCAGCAGGGAAAGGTTATAGCTTACGCATCTCGACAGCTCAAGAAGCATGAGAAGAACTACCCCACACATAACTTGGAGTTGGCAGCAGTGATTCACGCCTTGAAGATCTGGAGACATTATTTGTATGGGGTTCACGTGGACATTTACACCGACCACAAAAGCCTCCAGTATATCTTCAACCAGAGGGAGCTGAATTTGCGACAAAGACGGTGGGTAGAGCTACTCAAGGATTATGATGTCGATATCTTATACCACCCAAGGAAGGCCAATGTAGTGGCAGATGCCCTTAGTCGTAGGTCGATGGGTAGTCTATCAGATGTGCAGCCAGAGAAGGAGGGATGGTCCGCGAGTTACATCGGCTAGCGAGCCTTGGAGTCCGATTGATTGATTCTGGTGATAGCGGGGTTCGGGTTCGAGAGGTCGCCGAGTCTTCCATCATCGAGGAGGTGAAGAGGCGACAGTATGAGGATCCGGTTATAACACGGTATCGTGATACGGCTCTTCGCGAGGAGAAGGGTCCTTTTGAGGTAGCACCTGATGGGGTGCTAAGGTTTGAGGGCAGGTTGTGTGTTCCAGATATTGCAGGACTTCGACAGCAGGTTCTAGGGGAAGCACACAGCGCGTGTTACTCTATCCATCCGGGGTCGACAAAGATGTACCACGACCTCAGATCTATGTATTGGTGGGACGGCCTGAAGAGAGACATTGCAGAGTTTGTTGCTCAGTGTCCGAGTTGTCAGCAGGTCAAGGTAGAGCACCAGAGGCCTGGTGGGTTGTTGCAGGCTATAGATATTCCGACATGGAAGTGGGAGGTGATCAATATGGACTTTATTACAGGATTACCTCGCACCCAAAGGAAGCATGATTCTATCTGGGTTATCGCCGATAGGCTGACGAAATCAGCCCACTTTCTTCCCGTCAGGACGACTTTTTCGGACGAGGATTACGCCATACTTTACATCCGAGAGATCGTGAGACTACATGGGGTCCCTATTTCCATCATATCATACAGAGGAGCTCAGTTTATAGCTAACTTCTGGAGGTCTTTCCAGAAGGGATTAGGGACGCAGGCGAGCCTCGATCGCATTCCATCCCGACGCCAAAGCGGACAGGCGGAGCGTACTATCCAGACACTTGAGGATATGCTGCGAGCCTGTGTTATTGATTTCAGAGGTAGCTAGGAGGATCATTTGCCGCTAGTAGAGTTTGCGTATAACAACAGCTACCACTCCATATCCAGATGACACCTTACGAGGCCTTATATGAGAGGAAGTGCAGGTCACTGATAGGCTGGTTTGATATGGATGAGGTGCAGTTAGTCGGTCCAGACTTGGTTCAGCAGGCAGTGGATAAGGTGAAGCTTATCCAGGAGCGGTTATTGACAGCTCAGAGTCGACAGAAGTCGTATGCAGATCATCGGCATCGACATTTAGAGTTTGAGGTTGAGGATTGGGCCTTATCAGATTGTCCGTAGGGTAGGCAAGGTTGCCTATGAGTTGGATCTGCCGCCCGATCTGGAGGCAGTACATCCAGTCTTTCATGTTTCTATGCTGAGGAGATGTATCGGAGATCCATCTAGATTGCACCCGATTGATGATGTCCAGGTGACAGAGGAGTTATCGTATGAGGAGATTCCCATAGCGATACTCGATCGTCAGGTTAGGCGACTGCGAACAAAGGATGTGGCTTCCGTCAAGGTCTTATGGCGGAACGAGAACAGCGAGGAGATGACATGGGAAGCAGAGGAGGACATGAGGCAGAAGTATCCCCACCTTTTCCCCACACCTCGAGGTAACTCACTTTCATACCGATTGATATAAATTGTCATATGTACTTAGGTATTCTGTTGTGGCCATATGTGGCATTTTGCTAATTGTTTAAATTATGGGGGACTATGTCGTTATCTGAGTTATTGAAGGAACATTCGGGACGAATGTTTCTAAGGGGGGGAGAATGTTATGCCCCGTAGTTCCGGAGTATGTATGTGAGGACGTACGTACGAATGTATACGCCCTAATTGGGGTAAGAATGATAGAATTGTTTTCCGACGAAAGTCATTTCGAACCCTGTGAGGGAAATTTTACGTTTTCAATATTTTTACGACTATTGAATTTTTCCGAGAGATAAAATATTTTGGACCAATAGGAGAGCGACAAGTGTCACCCATAGATTGGGCCAAGTGGACGAAAATGGGTGGACAATTGGCAAGACAAGTGGCCAACAAATCTTGCCTAGTTGGCATAGTGTTGGACGGCACTATGAAGTTAGTGGGCAAGTCTTGCATGGTCAAGACTTGCATGGCTTTAGTAAGACAAGTGTGGGAAGGCACTTACACACATGATCTCTACCTTACACTTGTGTTAATCCCATCCCTTGGTTGTGCTATATAAACCCCCTAAGTGGATGAAAATCATCCACACTTAACATATTACAAGTCTTGAAAAATATTTCCTCTCCCTCCATCCCTTGTTGATCTCGTCTAAACAGCCCCCTCCCTTACCAAAAGTTGTCCAAAAACTCTTAAACTTATAAGTATTCTTCCTTAGTATGTTAGGAAGATTACCAACCAAGAATTAGATAAGATTTCACACCAATAGCCTCTAAAACACCTCACAAACCGAAACTGGACAGTTTTGAAGACTAAGTGTTCTTCACTTTTTAAAGCCAATTCTTGAATAGAAGTTGGTTAGAAACTCCTAAAAGTGACTTATGGTGAGTTGGGACACAAAGAGGAGGAGTTAAAGCACAAAGGTTTGGAGCTAAGACTTGCTTTGGAACAACTCTAAGTGCTTGGATATTGTTGGGCTAGTATTGAGGTAATGAACCTTAAGCTCCTTGTGAATTTGATTATTATGTATATATGGATATTATACATATATTGGAAGTATATTATGGACTATAATATATATAAAGGTTGGAATATAAGTTGAAGGACTAATAAAGTAATTGGATAAGTAATTTATAAAAGTTGGCCAAGGACCCCAACTAAAGAACCGTACCTACTTTGGACTTCTTTTATTTATTGTTGTTATGAAGGCGAGATAGTAAACCGCGTTACCGTTTGGGCGTGTAATCCCCTTCTTTTACTTATTGTTGTTATGAAGGCGAGATAGTAAACCGCGTTACCGTTTGGGCGTGTAATCCCCTTCTTTTACTTATTGTTGTTATGAAGGCGAGATAGTAAACCGCGTTACCGTTTGGGCGTGTAATCCCCTTCTTTTACTTATTGTTGTTATGAAGGCGAGATAGTAAACTGCGTTACCATTTGGGCGTGTAATCCCCTTCTTTTACTTATTGTATTTATGAAGGAGAGATTGTTAATCACGTTCCGTTTGGGCGTGTTATCCCCTTCCTTACGTATCGAAATTATTGCGCCTTATCTATGACACGTTGGTTACTATTACCAGGCTTTATTAAAAGTAGAGAATTGAGTAAAAACGGGGGAAGTGCTGCCCAATTTTCCGTAGACTAAGAGAAACCTTACTTAGAAGAATCCCACGAAAAACTAGAAGATAATAGTCGTGTTTTGACTACTATAGGTTGACACCCTGCGCGCGACATATCCGACTTGGCAAGTGGATTTAGCCGAGGAGGTATGTGATTCTTCCTATCCCTTTGAGCATGATATTTTCTAAATATATATAGTACGGTAGACGTACGTGTATTAAACTAAACTTGGCTTCACTTTGATGTCTTTGGACTTGAGTTCTAAATAATAAGAATCTTGAATATTTCAAAAGAGATAAGAATCATTTTTGGAAGAAAAGTAACACTTGGTTTTTACAAAAATCTTAAGTGTTATACTAGCTTTATGGGAAGTTAGGTATAACGACTTAAGAAAGATAAGAAAACGGGTTTTATTATTTGTTTATCAAATGCTTGAAATATTGTCTGAAGGTATGGTAAGTTGGTTTGATAGACATATTATGATACTACGTGTGTTAGTATCTTGTGACGCTTATAGGTTATTCTTGTTTTGCTTATATTGTTCAACGATAAGTCGTTGTGTTCGATTCTTGTAATGTTGTGTAAAGAGGTTATACTTATTGTGCTTATGTTGTTCAACGATAAGCCGTTGTGTTAGTATTGTACCACTCACCTCTTGACATGTTATACCGGGGGTTAAGCTGCCCCCCGATGCGAGGAATACCTCATGCGGGTCCATGGGACCTATGCGGAGCTACGGGAGTTCCAGGATTGTGTGCGAGGAATACCTCATGCGGTCTATGTGGCCATGCGGACTGCGAGAGTCCAGGACGATGCCGATGAGTAGCTACCCTCGATGCGAGAAATACCTCATGCGGGCCTAGGTGGCCTATGCGGACTGCGGGAGTCCAGGATTAGGCACGCATAATGATACTATGGGCGATTGGCCTTGCTTCGATCATTCGCGGCCTAGAAAAGACCTGTTACAGAATATCTATTATTGCTCTTGTTTGTGATGTGGCACTATGTGCGGTTAACTTGGTTGTTTTTCATACATACTTGTGAATTGGTTTTAAAAATGTTATGGTTTTATATATGTATATATATCAGTACTTTACAGTTTCACATACTTGGTACTTGTTATCGACCTCGCCCGGGTGCGTTCATGCCGCAGGTAAAGCGAAGCAGGTGGTAGATCCTCATTCTTAGGATCTTTTCTCAGGTGTCAGGAGCTCCATTTCTCCGGCGGCTCGACTTTTGGTATGGTTCTCCCTGGTGTCGTAGATGTTTTTTACATTCAGGGGTATGACGGGGCCCTGTCCCGTCATAGTGTTTACGCTTCCTTAGAGGTCTGTAGTCCTGTCGTATTTTGGGATGTAACTGTTCACTATTGGGTAATTATATATATATATATGCCGAAAGGCAACTTTTCTTTGGATAGATTATTCTTACTTTATTGTTTCATGTCTTGGTTTTATATTCCGTTGGTTACTCTGATGTTTGGCTACTTTGGTGTCCGGGTAAGGCACCAGTCACGGGCCCGGTAACGGGTCGTGACACTCAAAATTAAATACTTTTTGAAATCAGATGCATCATATGAACAATCCTTCACGAAACCTCTCACCAGAAGTATTGATCAATATCTGTTATGTTACACCCCGTAATTCCAGGACATGTATAAGAGAATAGACGCGAGGAGAATTGGTACAAAAGAAAGAATTGTTTTTCCGAAGGAAAATCTTCCGAACGTCGGAAAGGAAAAATGTTCGTTGATGAGAATTGGATTCTCAAAATGCATTATTTGAGGAATATGGAATTTATTAACATTGTGGAAATTTATTTTTTTACGGATTTGGTCACGTAGGGCCCACCCGAGAAATTTTACGTTTTGTGGGGCCCACGAGGGTTAGGAAATTTTATGGACGAATGGGAGGGCGACACGTGTCACCCCCACATGGGCTTGCTCGAATTGGACCAAGGGTACTATGGTCAATGATCAATGTAGATGATCAAGTCTTGACAAAGCTTGAGATAATTGACCAAGTCAACTTGCCACTTGACTAGATATTAAGTATTCTTCATCCTAGCCACACAAATGTTGTAATATTGACCCTCCATTGTGTTATATATACTACACTAGTAGCAAGACAAGTCTTCAACACTTAGAAAAAATTAGAGAACTTTGTGCTAGCTAGTGAGCTCTCGGGTTTGAGGGATTTTCCACACAAAATTTTTACAATTGTGGTTCATTATTCACAAGACTTTAACCCAAGGTTCCTAGAGGTATTGTAAGAATATCTCAATAGAAAGATCTCAGAAAAACGACGTTTTCACGTTAGTCGCAAGGCGAAAACCTAAGTCATTTTCATAAGTTTTGATTGGAAATGGAAGAGAAGTTGTTTGTGAACTTATAAAGGCTTCAAATAGCGGATTGGAGCGTGAAAGAAAGGAGCTAAGAATTGCTAAAGAGCGACTTTGAATCTTGGAATTTTATAAGGGCTTATCAAGGTAACAATCTTGTCGTTTTAGGAATTAAAGATTACATATTGTTGTAGTTATGGATATTAACAAGCATGAAATGTATATCTTGAAGTTGATAAGAGTTATGGATATTGGAACCACTAATCCGAAACTAGCATGTTTAGCCTTTGAGATTGAAATTCAATTTGATTATTAGTTTAGTCGTCGCATGTTATATAAAGAAGGAATTGTAGTTGTTAAAGTTGTTTACGACTATACAACATGTTAGACTTAACAACTTGAATTGAAAAAAGAATTGGAAAGGACTTTGTGTTGTTGTACATGTTAGCCGAGAATGGCTTTGGATATTGAACTACTTAGTATTAATTGTGGGGCAGAATTTTACACGTATTGTAAGGCGTGTAATCCCCTTTGATTGGTTGATGTATTGAGCCTTAAATGTGGCATGTTGGTTATTGATTTTGGGCCTTGAAAAGGTGGAAAAGTACGTAGAAACAAAGGAAGTGCTGCCCAATTTTCCGTAGAATAAGAGACTGTATACTTAGTATTATTCTACGTTAGAAACTACAAGTTGATAGTCGTGTTGTGGTCATTATAGGTTGACAATTCTACGTGCGGCGTATTCGACTTAGCTTGTGGATTCAGCCGAAAAGGTATGTGAATCATCTCCTCTTCTTCTACCATGATTCCTTATGGTAAAGAAAGTAAATCCTACTCCTTAAATGATCTACTCCTTGATTGTAGTTGGATTGCCTAATATAGAAGTTGTTCTATGTACTTCCTTGATTGTACTTAGGATGTTTAAATTGGAAGTTGTTATAATCCATTCCCTAGATAATATTTGGATTTTCAAAAGTGAAAGTTGTTTTACTTGAAGTACTTAGAGTCTTAAAAAGGAAGTGGTTTCCTAATCTCTTGGATAGTGCCTTAGTTCCAAAACCTAAAGGTTGTTATAACGGCTTTAGGGGAGTCAGATGAGTGATTTACTTAATTGATTTAAAAGAGGAGAAATGACATGATTTAAAGAGAAGTAACTTGTTTTAAAGGTGTGAGTTACTTGAGATTTAAAAGTATAAGCTACTTGATTTCTAAAGTTAAGAGACTTGATTTCTAAAGTTAAGAAACTTGATTTCTAAAGTTAAGAGACTTGAAGTATTTTGAAAGTTAAGAAACTTGATTTGAAAGTATATGATACTTGGTTTTAAAAGTATAAGTCTCTTGGTTATAAAAAGAATGAATTTGTCTAATACATAAAGAATTATAACGACTTTATGGGAAGTTAGTTATAACGACTTTTTGAAAGGTTAAAAGAGTGGTCTATTTTGATTGATAGGCATGAGTTGCCTAGGTTGTGAAATTTGAAGTTACTTGGTTTTAAAAGCCTTGAAATGAATTTCTAAAGGTGTAGTAACTTAATTTGAAAAATAGACATCCCTTGATACTACGGGTGTTAGTATCTTGGAGTTTTATATAAAAAGGAGTCTTTTGAAAAGAATGGACGTACGTAGCACTTTGGCTTGTTTAAATAAGAATTTTTCTATGCGTGCCTTGATAGTACTTTGGCTTGTTTAAATGAGAATAATTCTATTTGTGCTTTGATAGTACTTTGACTTGTTTAAATGAGAATTATTCTGTCACGCCCCGAACCCCGGGCCCGTGACTGGTGCCCTACCTGGGCACCCTCCTACCTTAATAACACAATTAAGCCGCGGAATTTACTAACACCTCGTTCTTTTTTTAAAACCAACGAACATGCAAGGGAAAAGCCGACAAGGCTGCCATATAAAATACATAATAAAAGGTACTACACTATACACGAGTCCAATCCCACACATGATGTCACGACCCGAACCCGGGCCCGTGACTGGTGCCTTACCCCGGGCACCCTAGTGATACAACATCAGAGAAAATCAGCGGAAATAAAAACATGAACATGAATTAAGAGAAAAGATAAATAAACAGGCCAACCAAAACAGTTGCCTTCATCATATATACATAAATACCCGAACAGTTATCCTTTTTACAAACCGTGCCCACAATTACTCTGCACCTCTAAGATTTTTACAACTATGACGGGACAGGGCCCCATACCACAGAATGTATAAGAATCTCTGCACTGTGGTAACATACCAAAAGATAAGCCTCAAGGAACGGAGCTTCCCAACACGAAATGTGATCCTATAAGCGGGGATCGGCGATCGATGTACCTTTTACTGCGGCATGAACGGTCCCGAGGTCGATCTAACAGTACCAAGTATGTGAAAGCGTAAAATCAGTAAATGAAATCATAATAGTCTATAAAGCAGAGACATGTATGATAACCAAACTACGATTCCAACATAAGAGCGATCGTATGTCAAGTCGTGACTCACGCCCTAAAAGTCATCCTCACGTGCGTGGAACTCCTTCCTCACCGCCGGTCTAGGTACAAATCATGTGATACGTATACGTGTCTCGCCCATCTTATGGACCCAATATAGAAAGCGTGTGGAATACATTCCCGGTTCATCCCATGAACCGTGGTCGAGTGAAATACATTCGGATGAACCGTGGTCGAGTGAAATACATTCCGGATGGGCCGGTAGTCAAGTGAAATACATTCGGATGAACCGTGTCAGTGAAATACATTCCGGATGAACCGTGTCAAGTGAAATACATTCCCGGATGAACCGGTAATCAGGTGAAATACATTCCCGGATGAACCGGTAATCAGGTGAAATACATTCCCGGATGAACCGGTAATCAAGTGAAATACATTCCCGGATGAACCGGTAATCGAGTAGAACACAATACTTGCACAACAAGGCTATCACGTAACATGGTCAAGTTTCATAACAACAAGCATAAGCAAGTTACACACAACTCAAGGTACTTTCATTTTATGTCAAAGTCCGGATTTTTAACCTTAAAGTACTACGTCCGATAAATTCCTTTTAAGATCCATTTCTTTTACAAAGGTCACCCGATACCCGTAGTATAAAATTAGAGTGATTAACATTGTTAAGTAAACCAAAATGCTTTCCTTTGTAAAATCAAGTAACAACCTTATTTTCCAAACGTTCAAGTTTGCCTAATTTCAAATGCTCAAGTTTCTCATTTTAGAAAAGGTTTCGTAGTTCATAGTTTTAAATCCTTTAAAACATAATTCTCCTTTAAATGTTTTGAGAAACCTATGTCTTATAAGTGAGTAGGTTATTCTTGTTTATAATCAATCTTATTAAGCAGCCATGATCTAGGAAATGTCATTTTGTCTCATCTTAGCTTCTATGCAGATGGAAGTTTCTCGGTTTTAATAATACTTAGTTATTCATTACATTTTCCTTTATTAACGCAGCTGCGGTGGTTTATTGATACACATTCGATTTCGAAATCGAGAAAGCGTTATTCCTTTTAAAAACCAAGTACTCATTACTCACGAATGAGGTTTCACACTAAATCCATATTAATTCATTTAAGTTAAGTCTCTTATTTATAAGATCCAATCTCTTAACTTTTGAAATTAATAAACCATTCATTGTACCACCCTTAAGACGTTATACCTAACTTCCCATAAAGCTAGTATAACACTTATTGTTTTAAAACAACCAAATACAGTTAACACACGTATGCGTCACCGCACTACATAGCTCACACATATCATGCTAGAAAAGATAGGAAGAGATTCACATACCTCGCGACGATTATCGACTAATAGCAAAACGCTCCAAGTACCTCAAATCGTCGGCTACTCCTTAAACCAAGTAGATCACGCCATACGTAGTACTTCAACCTATAGAGGCCACAAGGCGCCTATTAACATCCTAGATCTCAATGTAGAATATTCTACAAAAAATTCGACAGCACCTCCCCCCCCGCAACAGCGTAAATCTCCTCCTCTATCGAGGCCGGCTACCAAGCCAACCAGGGGGGGTTAACACGTCTAACCGGACGTGTACAATTCTACTACACAGTAATGCTACACAAGTCTACTGTAATACAGTCCTATGTAATTACAGTTCAGCTCACTTTTAAATTCAAGCTTAAGTCGCAAGACATTGCCGTAAGTATTATTCAGGCTTAAGTCAAAAGACATTGCCGCACAACTATGTTCAGTTCTATATATAGTATACTTAACTATATACTCCTACAACATGTAATTTCCAATTACAACAGAAGGTCAAGAGTGTTTACCTCGTTAAGCCCAAAATTATACAAGTTATATGTCGATCCTGAACAACGTTTAGCTCTACTCCGGCGCTCAACCGCTCCACCAACCCTTATCATTTCTAACCAACTTCTACTTATGACTTCAACTACGGGTGAAGATTTACTTAGGGTTTCGTTTTTGTGACTGAGGGAAGTATAATAGTATTTTCTGGGCTTGTAAAAGTGTAACCTTGGGAAAACTACAAGGTATTTGGGCCAAGGTATTTGGGCATTATAACAATACTTGGAGAGTATTTCTATACCACAAAAGGGGGGTATTTATACGAGACAACTAGGCTAGGGGGGGGGTACCCCACGGCAAAACACCACAACGGGAGGGAGGTGGCTCTCGGCCAAGGGCTCTCAAAGGGGGAGGGGGTGTGGTGGACGAAAGCTCGAGGAGGGAGTATTTTGAGACTTAGTTAGATTGCTCAAGTTTTTGGATGAAGAAAGTCTTCAACTAGAGGGGTATTTATAGGTCAAGTGAAGGCCAACCAATGGCCAAGATCCATCCAAGTGTTAGGCAAGTGTAAGGCTAAGATTAAGCCAAGTACACCTTATCCATCTACCACCAAAATATCCTACCTAACCCTTGACTAAAAGCCAAGGCCAAATCGTCCAAGAGGACGCCTCAAGTGCTCCAATTAGAGGGTGACAAGTGTCGCCCTCTCGTTGGTCCAAAATGTTTCGTCTCTCGGAAAAATCCGCAAAAATTATAAATGACATAGCCGGAATTTTCCCTACGAAAGCTGTGGAAACGTTTCGTCGAAAAACGACTCTAATCGGGTGTTGTGTACAAATTTCGAAACTAGCCAACTTTTAAGGCTCAAATTATAATACGTACGCGCTCACGTACATACTCTGGAAATACGGGGTATAACATTCTCCCCTCCTTAGAAACATTCGTCCCGAATGTTCCTTCTAAGCCTCAAAACAAACATGCGCCAGTATAGTCTTCACTACTATACTTACGAGAACAATCCTGCCACACCTGGTCACAGAAACACCTGCGCAAATACTTACATCCAAGTCCACGAGGAAACACCTCTAACATCACAAACTTTTGTCACTTTGCCGCGAGGTTCTAGTGTCACTCCGGCGACCCAACCAATGGTACCGGACTGCATGCGATTCCTGAGGTCTAAAATATACATCCTTCGCACCTTCTCCCTTTACAAGAAATGATCATATCTATGCTCGCAATACATGCTCGCCTCTACCCTTACTCGTCGTACTCTTCTCGAACTCTTGAACTCTTCCAGTATACGTACCACACTTCAGTCATCGCTTCAGTTCTCCAAACCTTGGAGTCACCACCTCCAACTTGGTTATCTTACTAGCCTCAATCTTCCTTAAGGCCACTTCCGGCCTTCACGATCCGCTTCAGGTCGAATATATCCACGAACTCATACGATGGTCATCTAAACTTGGGCCTAGCACCCTCGTGACCCTACCGCCTGGCGGGACCACCCAGAGCTGACCTCACCTCATTCCGGGCTACGGGTTGACACGCAACACGTCCTCAACCCGAGCCTCACGCCGACTCTCGTTTCTCGATCCGAACAACCTTGCTAAATCACATCATGAAAGATACCACTTTCATTTACCCAACCAGGACTTATCACACAATATATTCTAGGCATAAAATGCACTCGACAAGGATCACTCAAAATCTTGTACTCAAGACGGCTTACATCTAAGGTCTCAACTGTAATATTCTAAGGTTCATCATTTTCTCACCCCGTGCTTACCCTTTTCCCCAACGGGTTCCTAAATCACATTTTAGCACAAAGCTATCCGAACATAACACTTAACACATTAACATAACATCAAAACATACAAGCCTCTGAGGTTAAGGATATACACGAAGCTACCGCTCTCTAATCATAAGTCCGCCTGCATAATGTAGAAGGCGATGAACACACTTGCGATCCGTGAGGCTGCGCCAAGCGGTACCTCTCCTATAAGCCTGATCTCTCGTCACATGTCACGGCCGCAGTGAAACAAGCAATAAAAACGACATTCCGGGATGATGTTTGCCACATCGTGCACTGGAGGGGACGAATCCGGTTAGCACTCACGTATACACCGAACGGAAGCCACGGAGCTCGACCAGCTCCGAATACCTGAACGTCACGAAGGCGGGAGGACCACTCCGTCTTGGCGGAGGTACATAACTAGGCTAGCTGAGGCGGTCCGCCTCGAAAGTTACCAAAGGACCTGCTTACGCCCTCTTCTGGCGATCTCGGCCATTCCGTCGACCTCTCCGTGCCTCGCATCCTAGTGCATGAGCTTGTATGCGGGCAATGTCCATGCCCGGTGAAGAGCTACACCCGTCAAGCCTCTGCGGTAATCGCTCGGCCGGTGGCGTGGCGGTGTACTCATCCTCCATATCCGCTACTACTGGCGGAACATACCGAGCTAATGAGTCGAACTCCACATTGTACTCTCTAACCGCCCGCGCCCCGCCTCAACGTCAAAAATCTGCCGGCCCGAGCCCTCACCGCTGTGGAGGCAAGAAATGTGCAAGAAATGCCCTCAGAACTCGTCCCAATGCTGGAAGTGCATGCTCTTCCGGGACAGCTCCACGAATCAAACCGATCAATCTGCAGATCACGCGGTGATGCGAACCAATACCACCGACTGCCTCGAGGCTCGATCACTCTCATGATCCGCTGTGGTTGTCGGATAAACTCCCCGAGGTCATCCTCGCTCGATCCATAGAACATCGGGCTCTGACTCAAAAGTCACGTAGCCTCAAACTGCTCGGGGTGAACTACGGGTGCTCTTGGGCTGAACTGCGTCGGCCTATCTCATATCTGCCCACGACCACGGCGATGGCGGGCCATCTCCTTGTACCCGTCTCGCCGGCTCGGTGTGGGACTGAGGCTCGTCTTGTAGTCTCGGCAGCCTGCTGCGCTCTAAACTTCTTTGGTCTTTGTGGCGTCGCGAAACCCGCCGTCGGAAGCACTGCTCAGTCTTGGCCGCTGCGCCTCGTACTCCTCGTATCTCGCTATGCTCCTCGATCGCCTTGCCCATGGGCTCAGGTTGCACGCGGAGGCATAATCGTAAAATAAAGGGATACGTCGGAGGGCCCAACTTATCACACACTCTAGGGCACGATCTCGAATGAGAAGAATGAAACCAATCCTAAATGTCCTATAGCCTCACGATTATAGATGTGGTGCACAACACACCGATAATCAAGACTTACTGAACACGGTCGTAGACACTTTCCGAGGACTAATCGCTCGATACCACTTTTGTCACGACCGAACCGGGCGTGGTCGTGCCTACCGGGCACCCTAGTGAT
This sequence comes from Przewalskia tangutica, assembly GCA_029844215.1. Classification (NCBI taxonomy): domain Eukaryota; kingdom Viridiplantae; phylum Streptophyta; class Magnoliopsida; order Solanales; family Solanaceae; genus Przewalskia; species Przewalskia tangutica. The sequence continues at coordinate 77,836,463 of CM056734.1, forward strand.
ACAACATCGAGAAAATCAGCGGAAATAAAAACATGAACATGAATTAAGAAAAGATAAATAAACAGGCCAACCAAAGCGTTGCCTTCATCATATATACATAAATACCGACGCTTATCCTTTTTACAAACCGTGCCAATGCGATTACTGCACCTCTAAGATTTTTACAACGGCTATGGCCGGACAGGGCCCGCCATACCACGAATGTATAAGAATCTACGCACTCGGGTAACATACCAAAAGATAAGCCTCGAAGGAACGGAGCTTCCCAACACGCTGAAATGTGATCCTATAAGCGGGGATCGGCGATCGATGTACCTTTTACTGCGGCATGACGCGATCCCGAGGAGGTCGATAACAGTACCAAGTATGTGAAAGCGTAAAAAATATCAGAATGAAATCATAATAGTCTATAAAGCGGGAGCATGTATGATAACCAAACTACGATTCACAACATAAGAGCGATCGTGTCAAGTCGTGACTCACGCCAAAAGTCATCCTCCGTACGTGGAACTCCTTCCTCACTTGGCGATCTAGGTACAAATCATGTGATACGTATAACATGTCTCGGCCCATCTTATGGACCCAATATAGAAAGCGTGTGGAATACATTCCGGTTCATCCATGAACCGTAGTCGAGTGAAATACATTCCGGATGAGCCGTAGTCGAGTGAAATACATTCCGGATGGACCGGTAGTCAAGTGAAATATATTCGGATGAACCGTGTCAGTGAAATACATTCCGGATGAACCGTGTCAGTGAAATACATTCGGATGAGCCGTAATCAAGTGAAATACATTCCGGATGAACCGTAATCAAGTGAAATACATTCGGATGAGCCGTGTCAAGTGAAATACATTCGGATGAACCGTGTCGAGTAGAACACAGTACATGCACAACAAGGCTATCACAAGTAACATCGTCAAGATTCATAACAACAAGCATAAGCAAGTTACACACGACTCAAGTTACTTTCATTTTATGTCAAAGTCCGATTTTTAACCTTAAAGTACTACGTCCGATAAATTCCTTTTAAGATCCATTTCTTTTACAAAGGTCACCCGATACGTAGTATAAAATTAGAGTGATTAACATTGTTAAGTAAACCAAAATGCTTTCCTTTGTAAAATCAAGTAACAACCTTATTTTCCAAACGTTCAAGTTTGCCTAATTTCAAATGCTCAAGTTTCTCATTTTAGAAAAGGTTTCGTAGTTCATAGTTTTAAATCCTTTAAAACATAATTCTCCTTTAAATGTTTTGAGAAACCTATGTCTTATAAGTGAGTAGGTTATTCTTTTTTATAATCAATCTTATTAAGCAGCCATGATCTAGGAAATGTCATTTTGTCTCATCTTAGCTTCTATGCAGATGGAAGTTTCTACTGGTTTTAATAATACTTAGTTATTCATTACATTTTCCTTTATTAACGCTGCAGTGGTTTATTGATACACATTCTGATTTCCGAAATCAGTAAAACGTTATTCCTTTTAAAAACCAAGTACTCATTACTCACGAATGAGGTTTCACACAAAATCCATATTAATTCATTTAAGTTAAGTCTCTTATTTATAAGATCCAATCTCTTAACTTTTGAAATTAATAAACCATTCATTGTACCACCCTTAAGACGTTATACCTAACTTCCCATAAAGCTAGTATAACACTTATTGTTTTAAAACAACCAAATCTGATTAACACGTATGCGTCTACGTACTACATAGCTCACACATATCATGCTAGAAAAGATAGGAAGAGGTTCACATACCTCGCGACGATTATCGACTAATAGCAAAACGCTCAAGTACCTCAAACCGTCGGCTACTCCTTAAGCCAAGTAGATCACGCCATACGTAGTACTTGACCTATAGAGGCCACAAGGCGCCTATTAACATCCTAGATCTCAATGTAGAATATTACGAGAAAATTCAAGAAGACCTCCCACATGGCGTAAATCTCCTCTCTATCGAGTAGGCTACCAAGCCAACCGAGGGGTTAACACGCCTAACCTGACGTGTACAATTCTACTACGATAATGCTACACAAGTCTCGTAATGTCTGATCTATGTAATTACAGTTAACTCACTTTAAATTCAGCTTAAGTCGCAAGACATTGCGTAAGTATTATTCGAGCTTAAGTCAAAAGACATTGCCGCACAACTATGTTCGATTCTATATATAGTATACTTAACTATATACTCCTACAACATGTAATTTCCAATTACAATGTAAGGTCAAGAGTGTTTACCTCGTTAAGCCCAAAATTATCCAAGTTATATGTCGATCCTGAACAACGTTTAGCTCCTACTCCGGGCGCTCGAATCGGTTCAACCAACCCTTAGAAGTTCTAACCAACTTCTACTTATGACTTCAACTACGGGTGAAGATTTACTTAGGTTTCGTTTTTGTGAGGAAGTATAATAGTATTTTACGGGCTTGTAAAAGTGTAACCTTGGGAAAACTACAAGGTATTTGGGCCAAGGTATTTGGGCATTATAACAATACTTGGAGAGTATTTCTATACCACAAAGGGGTATTTATACGAGACAACTAGGCTAGGGGTACCACGGCAAAACACCACAAAGTGGAGGAGGTGGCTCTCGGCCAAGGGCTCTCAGGGGAGGGGTGTGGTGGACGAAATCTCGAGGAGAGGAGTATTTTGAGACTTAGTTAGATTGCTCAAGTTTTTGGATGAAGAAAGTCTTCAACTAGAGGGGTATTTATAGGTCAAGTGAAGGCCAACCAATGGCCAAGATCCATCCAAGTGTTAGGCAAGTGTAAGGCTAAGATTAAGCCAAGTACACCTTATCCATCTACCACCAAAATATCCTACCTAACCTTTGACTAAAAAGCCAAGGCCAAATCGTCCAAGAGGACGCCTCAAGTGCTCCAATTAGAGGGTGACAAGTGTCGCCCTCTCGTTGGTCCAAAATGTTTCGTCTCTCGGAAAAATCCGCAAAAATTATAAATGACATAGCCGGAATTTTCCCTACGAAAGCTGTGGAAACGTTTCGTCGAAAAACGACTCTAATCGGGTGTTGTGTACAAATTTCGAAACTAGCCAACTTTTAAGGCTCAAATTATAATACGTACGCGCTCACGTACATACTCTGGAAATACGGGGTATAACACATGAATACAGACCTCTAAGAGTTTTACTGAACTATGACGGGACAAGGCCCCGACGTACCCATAATTGTACAAAAGCCTGTACTGAAGGATCTATACCAAAATGATAAACTCCTGAACAAATGGAGCTATCCAAAAACTCGGAGCAGGGTCCTACACCTGCAGATCACCAAACTGTGTACCTAAACCTGCGGCATGAACGCAACCCCCCGAAGGAGGTCAGTACGAAGAATGTACCTATGTGAAACAGTAAGTACTGAAAAGGAGATCACACTGTTCACATATAAAATAGGAGAATTGTATTATAGCAAACTACAGTACACAATACATAAACAGTCATGTCAAATCAGGGACGCATGCCCTCAAAGTCATTACTCAAATATAATCATGGGTCTCACGCCCATAACATCAATCATGCCCGTGGAATCCTTCCTCACTGCCGGCAGTCCATGATATAATATAACATCAATAAGCACACTGAACCTTGCAATCATGAGAGTAATGCAATCATTTTTACCTTTTTAAGTTATGCCTTTAACAATGAGATTAACTGTTCCACTTTAAGTCATACACACATTGCACCCTTTCATTAATGAAATCACTACTATTTCAAAACATGAAGGTCGTGCCAGTGCCAGGGTCAACCACCCTCTGTGTTATAATGCAACCTATCATAGGACTATTTCACCCGCAAGGGACTATTTCACCCGCATAGGTCATATGGACCCGCAATGAGTTATCGGTACACGATACTCGCATCACGGTTAGCTAATCCATGGCTTATATATATATCCCGGGAATTTAATGTCACGACCCGAACCCGGGCCCGTGACTGGTGCCTTACCCCGGGCACCCAAGTAGACATACATCAGAGTAATCAGCGGAACATAAAGACAATACATGAAACCAGTGTAATAAGACAGTGAAATAAGAAGACAGGCTAACCAAAAACGGTTACCTTCAGTATATATATATAAATAACAACTCTTTCAACATGAACAGTTTAATCCTTTTTACAAACCCTGCCCACAACAGTACTACAGACCTCTAAGAATGATACGACAACAATGGCGGGACAGGGCCCCGCCAAACCCCTGAATGTAAACACTTACGACGGCGATGGACTATACCACCGATAAGCCTCCGAGAAAGCGGAGCTTCCCAAACGCAAATCGTGACCACGAGAGCTAGGATCAACGATCGTGTACCTCAACTGCGGCGTGAGCGGCGGCGAGGTCGATAACAGTACCAGTATGTGAAACTAAAAATATCAGTAAATGAAATCATAATAGTCTATAAAGCGGGAGACATGTATGATAACCAAACTACGATTCCACAATAAATAGCGATGCGTGTCAAGTCGGGACTCACGCCCTCAACGTCATCACTCGATGATAACTATGGGGCTCAAGCCCATAACATCAATCATGCCCGTGGAATCCCTTCCTCACTGCCGGCAGTCGATGATAGAAAAGCACCAAGGAATACACATGAACACCAGGTCCCACTGTGTCCAAATAAAACAAGAGGTAAGTCGAAGGCATAGCCGACTACTAACACCCAGCGATACTAACAAGGTCATAAAGCGTATCATGATATCTCTGCAGGCGTCACATGATCAAAGGCGGTCACTCGCGCGATATCAAATGCGCGTCTAGCCACGAACTTTCGCGACTCGCGTAGGCCAACCTCATAGGCCCGCGTGAGGTATAACCCGCATCGAGGGTAGCTACTCTCCGCATCGCCCGGACTCGCGATCCGCGTGTCCACATGACCGCGTGACCATAAAGGCCGCGACACTAACACGGAACTCCCGTAGTTCGCATGGATCCACGGACCCGCGTGAGGTATTCTCGAATCATGGTCCTGCATCACCGAAGTCTACCCCGCGTCGGAGGCGGCTTAACCTCGGAAATAAGTCAAGGTGAGTGGTACAATACCAACATAACGGTGATAGTCAAACAACTTTAAGCCACGAGGAAAACCCCTTTACACTAACATCACAAGATACTAACACACATAGCATCCTAGTATGTTTACTTATCAATCAACAAGAAAGTATTTACAAGGCTATCACAAACCAACACAATCAAGTTATACACACAAGGTACTTTCTACTATATGTCAACAAGTTCGGGTTTTTATCCCCAAAGTACTTCATACACTAAATCTTTAAAAGATACGTTACTTTCACAAAAGTCACACAATACCCGTAGTTATGTGAAAATAGAGTGATTATCCTTTTAAGTAAAACAAAACACTTACCTTTGTAAAATCAAGTAACGACATTATTTTCCAAACGTCCAAGTTTGCCTAATTTCAAATGTTCACGTTTCTTATTTTAGAAAGGTTTAAGTAGTTCATAGTCTTATTCATTTAAGAATATAATTCTCTTTTAAACTATCTGAGAAACATAAGTCTTATATGTGAGTAGGATATTCTTGTTTATAACAATCTTATTACAGCAGCCATGATCTAGGAAATATCATATTGTCTCATCTTAGCTTCTATGCAGATGGAAGTTTCTACTGGTTTTAATAATACTTAATCTGTCAAAACATTTCCTTTTATTAACGCTGCAGTGGTTTGTCGATACACATTCTGATTTCCGAAATCAGTAAAACATTCTTAAGACGTTATACCTAACTTCCCATAAAGCTAGTATAACTCTTAAGTTTTCAAAACCAAGTATTACTTCTTTCAAAATGATTCAAAAATATTTTGATATTCTTGAAGTTCTTTATTAACACATAACAAGCGGTTATAGTTCAAATCGATTACCTTTTAAAGACCACAAGTATTTTCTTACCAACATAAAGTAAGTTATAACCAACTTCCCATAAAGCCGTTATAACACTTTATGTTTTAAATCAATCAAATACGTTTAGCACGTATGCGTCTACCGTACTACATAGTTCACACATATCATGCTAGAAGAGATAGGAAGAGGTTCACATACCTCGCGACGAGTATCGACTAATAGCAAAACGCTCAGTACTTCCAACCGTCGGCTACTCCTAAGCCAAGTAGATCGCGCCACACGTAGTACTTCAACCTATAAGGCCACAAGGTGCTTATTAACATTTAGATCTCATCGTAGAACATTACCGAAAATTCGGCTCTCCCGCATGGCAGCGTAAATCTCTCCTCTCTACCGAGGCGGCTACCAAGCAAACCGGGGTTATACGTCTAACCTAACTGTACAATTCTACTCCACGGTACTACTACACAAGTCTCGTAATACATCCCTATGTAATTACGATTCGATTCTTCTTTAAATTGGGCTTAAGTCGCAAGACATTCTGTAAGTATTATTCAGCTTAAGTCAAAAGACATTGCCGATAACTACGTTCGATTCTATATATAGTATACTTCAACTATATATTCTAACAATATGTAATTTCAATTATAATAGAGGACAAGATAATTACCTCGATAAGCCCATAATTATCTAGTTTAAATGTCGATCTGAGCAAGGTTTAGCTCTCTACTCGTGCGCTCAGGCCGCTCCAAACAACCCTTAGAAGTTCTAACCAACTTCTACTTATGACTTCAACTACGGGTGAAGATTTTCCTTAGGGTTTCGGTTTGTGGTAGCGGAGTATAATAGTATTTTACGGGCTTTTAGATAGGTATAACCTTAGAATACAACAAGGTATCTGGCTAAGGTAATTTGGGCATTATAACAATACTTTTGAGAGTATTTCTACCAAGAGGGGGGGTATATTATACGAGAACAACACCACTAGGAGGGGGTGAAGTCTCGCCACAAGGCCACACAAGGGGAGGGCTCTCGGCGAGGGGAGGGGCGAGAACAACAACAAGAGAGGGGATTTTAACACTTAGAGATTTGTGGAAAGGATGAAGAATTCATCAAAGGGAGAGGGTATTTATAGGTCGAGGATGGCCAACCAAAGGCCAAGATTAAACCAAGTGTTAGGCAAGTGTAGGGCTAGGATTTATTACACATAAATATCCTACCAACCCTTGACTTTAGCCAAGGCACAAAAAACGTGCCTTACCTATCCCATTTCGTCCAATTTGGACGATTTCAAGCCACCAATTGGAGGGTGCCAAGTGTCGCCCTCCCGTTGGTCCAAAATGTTTCGTCTCTCGGAAAAATCCGCAAAAATACTAAATGACATAGCGGAAATTCCCCTACGAAGTGTGGAAAGCGTTTACGAAAAATGACTCTAATCGGGTGTTGTGAACAAATTTAATTCGGCAAGCCACTTTGCCTACTCAAGGCTTTAAACTTTTATCGTCGCCTCACGTACATACTGCGGAAATACGGTATAACATTTAACCCGCGAGTCAAATCTGACCAGCAGTGAGTGTGTACCACTTCCAGTGAGAGCTACCCCATGGTATCTTCTGAATCAAGTTGCCGACCCTTTATGGAGGGACGCGGAGATGTGGAAATACGACACTTGCACGAATGTTTATATGAACAACCCATATGCAAGCAAACCAAGATAATACCATGCCTTTACACAAACCAAGACAATACCATGCCTTTCCTTTTTACATAAACCAAGACAATACCATGACTTTCCTTTTTACATAAACCAAGACAATACCATGCCTTTCCTTTATACATAAACCAAGACAATACCATGCCTTTCCGTTTTACATAAACCAAGAGAAATCCTTATTTATGCAAGCCAAAGTACTATCAAGGCACAAACAGAATAATTCTCATTTAAACAAGCCAAAGTACTATCAAGGCACAAAATGGAAATATTCTCATTTAAACAAGCCAAAGTACTACGTACGTCCATTCTTTTCAAAAGACTTCTCTTTATTAAAACCCCAAGATACTAACACCCTTAGTATCAAGACATGTCTATTTTTCAAAATAAGTTACTACACCTTTTAGAAATTCATTTCAAGGCTTTGAAACCAAGTAACTTCAATTTTCACAATCTAGGCAACTAATGACTATCAATCAAAATAGACAACTCTCTTAATCTTCCATAAAGCCGTTATAACTAACTTCCCATAAAGCCGTTATAACCCTTTATGGTTTTAGACAAATTCATTCTTTTTTTAACCAAGAGACTTATACTTTTAAAACCAGTATCATATACTTTCAAATCAAGTTTCTTAACTTTCAAAATACTTCAAGTCTCTTAACTTTAGAAATCAAGTTTCTTAACTTTAGAAATCAAGTAGCTTATACTTTTAAATCTCAAGTAACTCACACCTTTAAAACAATTTACTTCTCTTAAATCATGTCATTTCTCCTCTTTTAAATCAATTAAGTAAATCACTCCTTTGACTCCCCTAAAGCCGTTATAACAACCTTTAGGTTTTGAAACTAAGGCACTATCCAAAAGATTTGGAAACTACTTCCTTTTCAAAACTCTATGTACTTCAAGTAAAACACTTTCACTTTTGAAAACCCAAACTTCATCAAGGTAATGGATTATAACAACTTATAATTTAAACATCCAAAGTACAATCAACGAAGTATATAGAACAACTTCTATATTAGGAAATCTAAATGCAATCAAGGAATGAATCATTTAAGGAGTAGGACTTACTTTCTTTATCATAAGGAATCATGCTAGAAGAAGAGGAGATGGTTCACATACCTTTTCGGCTTAATCCACAAGCTAAGTCGAATACGCCGCACGTAGAATTGTTAACCTATAATGGCCACACACGACTATCAACTTCTAGTTTCTAACGTAGAATAATACTAAGTATACGGTCTCTTATTCTACGTAAAATTGGGAAGCACCTCCTTTGTTTCTACATACTTTTCTACTTTTTTCAAGGCCCGATAATCAATAACCAACATGCCACATTTAAGGCTCAATACATCAACTAATCAAATGGGATTACACGCCTTACAATACGTGTAAAATTCTGCCCCACAGTTCATATAAAACAATCCAACACTTAAAAGGGCATTCGGCCACCAATGTAACAACAACACAAAGTCCTTTCCAATTCTTTTTGTATCCAATTGTTAAGTCTAACATGTTATATAGTCGTGAACAACTTTAACAACTATAATTCCTTCTTTATATAACATGCGACGACTAAACTAATAACCAAATTGAATTGTAATCTCAAAGGCTAATCATGCTAGTTTCGGATTAGGTTTCCAATATCCATAACACTTCTCAAACTTTAATATATACTTCTCATGCTTGCTAATATCCATAACTACAACAATAAGAAATCTTTAATTACTAAAACGACAAGATTGTTACCTTGATATAGCCCTAATAAATTCCAAGATTCAAAGTCGCTCCTTAGCAATTCTTAGCTCCTTTTCTTTACGCTCCAATCCGCTATTTGAAGCCTTTAGAAGTTCACAACCAACTTCTCTTCCATTTCCAATCCAAAACTATGAAAACGACTTAGGTTTTTGCCTTGTGACTAACGTTAAAACGTCATTTTTCCGAGATCTTTCTATTGAGATATCCTTACGATACCCTTAGGAACCTTGGGTTAAAGTCTTGTGAATAAAGAACCACAATTGCAAAATTTTTGTGTGGGCAAAGTGCTAAACCCGAGAGCTCTCAAATGAAGAACAAGGTTCTCTAATTTTTTCTAAGTGTTGAAGAGCTTGTCTTGCAACTAGTGTGGTATATATAACACAATGGAGGGCTTAGATTACAACATATGTATGACTAGGATGAAGAGTGATTAATTATCTACATTGGTCAATGACCATAATATCCTTGGCCAATTCGTGCAAGACCATATAGGGGGGGGGGGGTGACACGTGTCGCCCTCCCATTTGTCCATAAAATTTCGTAACCCTCGTGGGCCCCACAAAACGTAAAATTTCTCGGGTGGGCCCTACGTGACCAAATACGTAAAAATGAATTTCCACAATGTTAATAAGTTACAAATTCCTCAAATAATGCATTTTGAGAATCCAATTCTCATCAACGAACACTTTTCCTTTCCGACGTTCGGAAGATTTTCCGTCGGAAAAATAATTCTTTCTTTCGTACCAATTTTCAAGTTTTGCGTTCCTTACGTACATTCTCTTATACATGTCCTGGACTTACGGGGTGTAACATATTCTCTTTATGCCTTGATAGTACTTTGGCTTGTTTAAATGAGAATTATTTTATTTGTGTCTTGATAGTACTTTGGCTTGCTTAAATAAGGATTACTCTTGGTTTGTGTAAAAAAAAGAAGGCATGGTAATTGTCTTGGTTTATGTAAAAAGGAAAGGCATGGTATTGTCTTGGTTTGTGTAAAGGCATGGTATTGTCTTGGTTTATGTAAAAAGGAAAGGCATGGTATTGTCTTGGTTTGTGTAAAATGATGGTTTATTCATTTTATAAATAAAGGTCAAGAATGGTTTGCTTGCATATGGGTTGCTCATATAGACATTCGTGCAAGTGTTATATTTCCACATCTCCGCGTCCCTCCATAAAGGGTCGGCAACTTGATTCAGAAGATACCATGGGGTAGCTCCCCATGGGGGGTGAGTGGTACACACTCACGTCGGGTCGGTATTTGACTCGGGCGGGTTAAATTCCCGGGATATATATATTAGCCATGGATTAGCTAACCGTGATGCTAGTATCGTGTACCGATGACTCATTGCGGGTCGACATGACCTATGCGGGTGAAATAGTCCCTTGCGAGTGAAATAGTCCTATGATAGGTTGCATTATAACACAGAGGGTGGTTGACCACGCGCGCACGACGCCCGTGTTTTGAAACGGTAGTGATTTCATTAATGAAAGGGTGCAGTGTGTTTATGACTTAAAGTGGAACAATTGGTCTCATTGTTAAAAGTATAACTAAAAAGGTAAAAAAGATTGCATTACTTTCATGTTTGCAAGGTTCAGTGTGCTGTTATTTTGAGTTATCATACTTGCTTCCTGTTATATGTGGACTGTGTGATCTCCTTTACTGTACTTATTGTTTCATATACTTGGTACATTCTTCGTACTGACCCCCTTTCTCCGGGGGGCTGCGTTCATGCCGCTGGTTTAGGTACGTAGTTTGGTGATCTGCAAGTGTAGGACCCTTGCTCAGAGTTTTTGGATAGCTCCATCTGTTCAGGAGTTTATCATTTTGGTATAGATCCTTCATTACAGGATTTTGTATGCTGATTATGGATCTGGCGGAGCCTTGTCCATATAGTTGATAAAACTCTTAAGTGCTGTATTCATATGTGGGATTGGACTTGTGTACAGTGTAGTGCCTTTTGATTATGTATATTATATGATAGCCTTGTCGTCTTTGCCCTTGCATGTTCGTTGTTTTTTTTTAAAAAAAAGAGGTGTTATTTAATTTCGCGGTTTAATTGTGTTATTAAGGTAGGAGGGTGCCGGGTAGGGCACGATCCACGAGCTTGAGGTTGGGCGTGACAGAGTGGTATCAGAGCAGTCAGTCCTCGGAATATCTACAGACTGTGTCTAGTAGAGTCTTGATTATCGGTGTGTTGCGCGCCACACCCATAAACAGGAGGCTATAGGACATTTAGGAGTTGGTTTATATTCTTCTCACTCTGAGATCGTGCCATAGAGCTGTGTTATTAAGATAATCCCTCTCTAACATATTTTTGTGTTACAGCTATGCCTTCAAGGAGGGCAACAGTCGCCCAGAAAGGAAAAACAATAGCAGGAGCTACCAGTCAGACTCAGAGAGTTGGTAGGGTTCATGCCGTGATATCTGGATATTGTACTGATCGGCGAGTTCTTCACGCACGATTTTGAGGCCCAGCACGAGCCTCAGTTCTCGATTAGGGAAGACTATAGGGTCATAAGGGAAGCAGTTATGTTATTGACCAAGATAGCGGTGCTACAGTTTCATCAGCAGGAGGTTATTCGGCCAGTACAGACAGGTGTACAAAGGGTAGAAGGCCAACGCAGAAATCAGCGTAAGAGGGCTAGACCGGTTGGTTATCCCGATGAGTTTTTGGACGAGCAGCCTCAGTAGCGAGTGAGATATTCGTCCCAGCCTACCCAGAACATACCCCTGCAACACACAGGTGGGAGGTTGGACCCCACAAGGTATTTAGGAGCCGGTCCGAGCTCCAGGGTTAGAGGTTCTCAGAGGAGCAGAGGATTTTCTCAGCCGAGGCCACTTATTCCTCAGTGTTTCCGATGTAGTAAGCGTCATATGGGGAAATGTCGTTCTGCCACAGGTGTTCGTTTTTATTGTGGTCGTCCGGGCCATATACTGAGGGTATGTCCTTTTAGAAAGAGCACTAGTGAGGTAGCTCAGCCTATGAGGCCGGTGGTTGGATCCTTTTCCTCTACTGTATGCGCCCCGAGCGGGTGTCACGACGACCGACCGGGCGCGGGTGCCCTACACAGGCACCCTTCTAATCATACAACATAATAAAGCTGCGGAAGATAAATAACATTTTTTTAAACCAAGGCCAAGCGATAAAGTGCCATAACATAAAAATTACCCGAAAGGGTCTACATTGTTTAACAATGTAAAAACAACTCTAGCCAGTCCAGCCCACAGATGAATACAGACCTCTAAGATTTGAATAAATACTATGACGGGACAAGGCCCCGCCGTACCCCTGAATATACATAGCCATGACAACTCCGGAACATTGGAGCCATCTCAAAATGCTGAACCAGGATCTAAGCTCGCGGATCCACAGCGTAATACCTAAACATGCGGACATTAACGGCCCCGAAGAGGTCGATCTGATAGGTACCGAATATGGAACGGAAAATAAGGTACAGTAACAAATCATAACTGTACAAATAATGACAGGGCAAGTATAAAAAAAGGGTAAATACCAGATCCTACCGTGTCATTTCCATCTTGTGAACTTAATCGTACCTTATTATCTTTTCTCATTTTTACATAAAAGTTATAGTCACATTCTTACGTACATGCTCAGGAAAAACCGTCAAGTTCATTACCATATAACTTACTTACCTTGAATAACATAATCCGGCCCTTTATGGAGAGACGCCTATACTGCCTGGCCCAATCTGGGACGCGATAAAGTCACATAGTCTGCCCATAAAGGTATACTGCCCGGCCCATTCCTGGGACGAGATAAAGTCACATAGCCTGCCCATTAAGGTATACTGCCCGACCCATTTCTGGGACGCGGTAATGTCATATAGTCTGCCCATAAAGGTATACTGCCCGGCCCATTTCTGGGACGCGATAATGTCATATAGTCTGCCCATAAAGGTATACTGCCCGGCCCATTTCTGGGACGCGATAATGTCATATAGTCTGCCCATAAAGGTATAATGCCCGGCCCATTTCTGGGACGCGATAATGTCATATAGTCTGCCCATAAAGGTATACTGCCCGGCCCATTTCTGGGATGCGATAAAGTCATATAAAATCCGGGAATTTAACCCAACGTACTACGTACCTCTACTCCTTTAGAATGACTCTTTTTCAAATGAAACTTCCAAGATACTAATAACCGTAGTATCAAGTCATATATACTTTTCAATACAAGTCACATTACCCTTTTTAGAAAAACAATTACCGGCTTCTAAATCAAGTGACTTCTTTCTTAAAAACCTTAAGCAATTGGTACCTTTAAAATAATTTTCCCTTCTTTATTTCAAATCATTTCTTTGCTTACATTACTGAAGAAAACCATTCTTTTAATCTTCCATAAAGTTGTTATAACCAACTTCCCATAAAGTCGTTATAACTCTTTATGTCTTAGACAAATTCATTCCTTTTATAACCAAAAAACTTATACTTTCAAATCAAATCACATAGCTTTCAAAATACTTCAAGTCTCTTAACTTTTAAGAAAACAAGTTTCTTAACTTTAGAATGGCAAGAAATCAATACTTTCCAAATCAAATATTCTATACTTTTAAATCAATTCATTTCTCCCTTTAAGAATCAAGTCCCATAACTTGAAAAATAAAGTCCCTTAACCTTTTAAAAATTTGAGGTCCATAGTCTTAAAACTTCATACGTAAATTCTTATAAATTAAGTAACATATACTTTGGTGCGTTGTGAATAAGTTATACTTATTTATAACGATCTTAATCAAGCAGCCATGATCTAGAAAATGTAATACAATTTTGTCTTATCTTAGCTTCTATGCAGATGGAGAGTTCTACTCATTTTAACTTAATTGATTGTCATTACATTTTCCTTTATTAACGCTGCAGTGGCTTGTTCGATACTTGTTCTCATTTGTGCCGTAACTTAGCCAAGTCAACTTGGCTCCAAATACCTCCTAACGACTCTTACCAACATCCCCCATAAGACTTGGTAAGAACTTAGGATAACTTAGACATAACCTTTATGTAGAGTAAATCAACATAATGTTATACCCCGTACTTCCAGAGTAGGTATGCGAGGACGTACATACGATTATTCAAGCCCTAATTAGGTTAAGAATAAACTTGTGAACTTTCGACGGAAAAGATTCCGAACCTTGTGAAGGAAATTCTACGTTTTTAATATTTTAACCGATTACGGATTTTTCCGAGAGACGAAATATTTGGACCAATAGGAGGGCGACATGTGTCACCCATATTTGGCATGAGTTGGACGAAAATGTGGCCAAATGGACAAGGTCAATTGGTCAAGTCTTGCAAGATATTTTTGGGTAGTGGGGGTAGGTAAGGTTGGACGGTTTTGTGAGATAGTGGAGGCCACATGGCTCTTTGTTGTGGGGGACATATGTCCCAATGTTGTGGTGGACATATGTCCCAACATTGTGGTGGACACTTGGTTGGAAGATCTCATCTTTCACATGGATCCTAATCCCCACCCTCCATTTGTTTTAATCTTGACCCTTGGGTGTTCTATAAATACCCCCCTTGAGTGGAAGACTTCTTCATCCACTCCACATTTTCTAAGTCGCAAAATCCTTCCCCTTTGAGTAGAAGTCTCGTCAAGTCTCCCCCCCTCTTGAGAAGAGCTAGCCGAAACACCCCCTTTCCCCCTCTTCCTAGTTGTCTCGTCAAAAGCCTCCCCCCCCTTGGTAGAAAATATTCTCCAAGTAGTGTTACTATCCCAAAATACCCTAGCCATATACCTTGTAGTATTCCAAAGTCACCTCTATACGAAAAGCCCAGAAATACTATCTTATATCCATTAGTCACTAAACGAAACCCTAGGAAAATCTTCATTGTTGGTTGAAGTATTTAGGTAGAAGTTGTGTAGAACTTCTAAGGGTTTCTTGGAGCTATCGGAGCGTGCAAATTAGGAGCTAAACCTTGCTCAGGATCGACATTTAAACTTGGATAATTTTGGGCTTATCAAGGTAAATACTCTTGTCCTTCTATTGTAATTGGAGATTACATATAAGAGTAGTTTAGAAATAAGTATAAGATATATAGAAGGATGGTATAAAAGAAGAGATTTGAACTGAAATCACATCAGAGGAATAATAAATGAAGGATTGAACTGTACTTACATAGAATTTGTATTCTGATGAACTTGAGTAGTTTGTGGGTGAAATGCTTTTGATTTTTCGTAGAATAGAGAACCCTCTGCTTAGAACTTTCTACAGAGTAGTCTAGACGTTGATAGAGGTATTTGACTATTATAGGTTGATACTCTGCGCGCGACATATTCGACTTGGCAGGTGGATTTCGCCGAGGAGGTATGTGATTCTTCCTATCCTCTTGAGCATGATATTTTAAAATATATATATAGTACGGTAGACGTACATGTGTTAACTGAACATGGTTTTACTTGACGTCTGTTGACTTGAGTCTAAATAATAAGAACCTTGAAGTATTTCAAAAGAATTATTAATCGTTTTTGAAAGAAGAGTAATACTTGATTTTTAAACAGAAAGCTTAAGAGTTATACTAGCTTTATGGGAAGTTAGGTATAACGACTTAAGAAAGATAAAAGGAACGGTTTTACTTATTTGTTTATGAAAATCTTGTATTGATTTCTGAAAAGTGTAGTAAGATGGTTTGATAAGTAAACATGTTATGATGCTACGCGTGTTAGTGTCTTGTGATGTTGTGTAAGGGGGTTATTCTTGTTGTGCTTACGTTGTTAAACGTTAAGCCCGTTGTACTGTTCTTATATCACATACCCCCTTGACTTGTTTTACCGAGGGCTTTCCATCCTTGATGCGGGTCTATACGGCCTATGCGTTCTGTGTGACCATCCGGAACTGCGGGAGTTCCAGGATTGATCATTCTGGGTGCATTATCCCGATGCGAGAAGTGCCTTATGCGGTCTGTGTGACTATGCGATCTATGTGACTATGCGGACTGCGGGAGTCCAGGAGGATACCGGGGGCTAGCTACCCCCGATGTGAGGAATACCTCATGCGGGTCTGTGTGACCTATGCGGACTGCGGGAGTTCCAGGATTAGGCTCGCATAATGATACTATGGGCGATTGGCCTTGCTTCGATCATTAGCGGCCTAGAAAAGACCAGTTATATTATATCTATTTTGCTTTTGGTTATGCTGTGGCACTATGTGCGGTTACATTGGTTGTTTCGTACATATTTGTAAAATTGCTTTTAAAATGGTATGATTTCTTTTAAAGTACTTTACAGTTTCACATACTTGGTACCGGTTGTACTGACCTCCTTCGGGGGGCTGCGTTCATGCCGCAGGTTAAGGGAAGCAGGTAGCGGATCCTCAGTTTTAGGATCTTTTCTTTGGTGTCAGGAGCTCCATCTTCTCCGGAGGCTCGACTTTTGGGTATGATCTCCCTGTTGTTGTAGATAGTTTTGTACATTCAGGGTATGGCGGGGCCCTGTTCCGCCATAGTTGTTTACTTCCTTAGAGGTCTTTAGTCCTATTGTACAGTTGGGATGTAACTGCCAGACTTGGTTTATATATATATGCCGAAAGGCGACTTTTTCTCAAATAAACTGTGTCTCATTTTACACTTGTTTCATGTCTTGTTTTTATATTCCGCTGATTACTCTGATGTATGCCTACTTGGGTGCCCGGGTAAGGCACCAGTCACGGGCCCGGGATTGGGTCGTGACAAAAGTGGTATCAGAGCAGTTAATCCTCGGAAAGTGCCTACAGACCGTATCTAGTAGAGTCTTGATTATCGGTGTTTTGTTCACCAATAATCAGGAAGCTATAGGATATTTAGGATTGGTTTCCATTCTTCTCACTCTGAGATCGTGCCTTAGAGCTGTGTTATAAGTTGGACCCCTCTAACGTATTTCCTTTCTTTATGCCTCCACGCAAGGCAACCCGGGCGAGAAGGGCAAAGCGTGAGGCGCTAGTAGGACACGAGAGGCCGAGGCCTGTGCCCGATCTATACCCGAGGCGTCTTTATGCGCCGAACCGGGCGTGGCGGTGCCTTACCCCGGGCACCCTAGCGATACAACATCAGAGAAAACCAGCGGAAATAAAAACTTTAAACATGAAATGAGAGACATGATAAATAAACAGGCCAACCCAAAACGGTTGCCTTCAGTATATATACATAAAAACCCGAACAGTTATCCTTTTTACAAACCCTGCCCACAACAGTGCTACAGACCTCTAAGATTTACAACAACTATGACGGGACAGGGCCCCGCCATACCCCTGAATGTACAAGAACCTACAACTCGGGGAACACATACCAAAAGATAAGCCTCCGGAGAAACGGAGCTTCCCAATACGCTGGCGTGATCCTAAGAGCGAGGATCCACGACCGATGTACCTCTACTGCGGCATGAGCAGCCCCAAGGATCGATCTGAGTACCAAGTATGTGAAATCGTAAAATCGTAAATGAAATCATAGCGATCTATATAAAGCGGTGACATGAATGATAACCAAACTACGATACACATATATCGCTTATATCAAGTCGTGGTCTCATGCCCTTCACATCAATCATGCGTGGAATGCCTTCCACCGCTGGCGATGCATGATATGATAACACCAAGAAGTACACCTGCACACCAAGTCCTACCTGATGCCAAAGCTGTATTAACAATTCAAATGAAAGCATACCCGTGCGCTACGCATCGTGTCAGTATGTCCAAAAATGGAACCACAAGACAACAATCAAAATGGAAGCATACCCGTGCGCTACGCATCGTGTCAGTATGTCCAAAGCGATTAGCAAAAGTAACACAATCAACAGGAACGTACCCGTGGAATTTCTCCGTCACTGCCGGCATGTCCAAGTAAGTTCTCAACAAGTCAACCGACCCTCCATTGAGAGGCGCGGTAGTATAGAAACACAATTCTTGCACAACAAAGGCTATCACGACAAGCATAGGCAAGTTTTACAACAACAAGCATAGGCAAGTTCACAACAACTCAAAGTACTTTCATTTTATGTCAAGGTCCGGGTTTTAACCCTAAAGTACCACGTACTTTAAATACCTTTTTAAAAGAGATCCATTCCTTTTATAAAAGTCACCCGATACCCGTAGTATAAAAATAGAGTGACTTGCATTTTTAGGTAAACCAAAACACTTTTCTTTTAAAGTCAAGTTACCACATTAAAATCAATGATAAACCTTTTTTCATAAAGTCGTTATAACTAAACTTCCCATAAAGCTGTTATAACACTTTATGTTTTAAACCATTTTAAGACAAACAATGCCTTCCTTTTCCCTAGAGTTCCAGTTTGCCTAATTTCAATTACTCGATCTCTTTTTAGAAAAGATTCATAACTCATAGTCTTAATCCTTTTAAAACAATTGAGTAACATATGTCTTATGTGTGGCGATTTATTCTTGTTTATAACCATCTTATTCTGCAGACCATGATCTAGGAAATGTAATACAATTTTGACTTATCTTAGCTTCTATGCAGATGGAGGTTTCTCTTGGTTTTAATATCAATTAGTTATTTGTCAATACACTTTCCTTTATTAAGCCATTCTTGTGGTTTGTTCGACACTTATTCTCATTTCCGAAATCAGTAAAACATTATTCTTTAAAACCAAGTACTCATTACTCACGAATGAAGTTTCACAATACTTTTAACAAAATGTTAATTACCAAGTAAAACAAGTTAAGTCTCTTATCTTTCAAGATCAAGTCTCTTAACTTCTACAATCAATGAACGATCTTTTACCTACATAGAGTCGTTATAACTAACTTCCCCTAAAGCTATTATAACACCCTATGTTTGGAACAACCAAACTCATTTAGCACCTGTACGTCTACCGTACTACATAGTTTACAAAACATCATGCTCGAAGGAGAGGAAGAGGTTCACATACCTCGCGACGATTATCGACAAGCAAAAACGCTCCACAAGATCAGTAACGGCTAGCCTTTTCCACTCTTCAAGTAGAATACGCTACTCGTAGTACTTCCACCTATAAGGCCACAAACGTCTATTAAATCTTAAACACAAGTTTCCATCTTTCTACAGAACATTCGGCAGCCCCTCCCCACAACAGAAATCTCCTCCTCTAACGAGGCTACCAAGCCAACCGGGGGTTTACGCCTAACCGGACGTGTACAATTCTACTACACAGTAATACTACACAAGTCTACTGTAACACAGCCCTATGTAATTACAATTCAGTTCAGCTCTTTATTCTTCAGGCTTAAGTCAAAAGATATTGCCACAATACTAAGTTTAGTTCTATATATAGTATACTTCAACTATACATTCTAACATGTAATTTCCAATTACAATAGAAGAATGATAGTGTTTACCTCGATAAGCCCAAAATTATCCAAGTATAAAGTCGATCCTGAGCAACGCTTAGCTCCTACTCCGAGTGCTCCAATCCGCTCCAAACAACCCTTAGAAGTTCTAACCAACTTCTACTCTAAAACTTCAACCAACAATGAAGATTTTCCTTAGGGTTTTGGTTTGAGACTAAAAAGGACAAAAGGTAGTATTTCCGTACTCTACGCAAAGAGGTAACTTTTGGAATATTACAAGGTATAAGGCTAAGGTATTTTGGGCATTATAACAATACTTTGGAGGAGTATTTCAATACCACAAAGGGGGGGTACCTCACGAGAACACCCCAAGGTAGGGGGGTGTGCTCTCGGCCGAAGGCCACTAGGAAGGGGGGAGTACCCTCTCGGCCACTAGGCCTCACGAAAAGTGTTACACCCCGTATTTACAGGACATGTTTTAAGAACGTACGTAAGAACTCGCAAGTGTTAAATTTGAGACTTGTAAAAATTTCTCGGAATTATGGAATTGTCGGAAAACGTATTATTGTGACGAATGGGAGGGCGACATGTGTCACCCCCCTTATGTTGTCTTGGACGAATTGAAGCATGGACACAATGGTCATTTGACCCTTGTTTGGAAGACTAGTCTTGCTAGTAGTCAAGCTTGAGAAGGTTGACTAAGTCAAAGGGTCCAAGTCTTGATATTTTATAAGATTTCATCCAAATCACCCATTTGTCCACACCTTGACCCTCCATGTCCCTTATAATACTACTAGTAGTGTGAGAGAGCCCAACACTTAGCAAAAATTTACAAAAAATTGGATGAACATAGGCATAAGCTCTCGGGTTCACCATTAGGAAGAAGGAAAAAATTTCGTTTCTTGTTCATTCAACTCCACACTTTAAACCAAGGTTCATGAGTGTTATGTAAGTGTATCTCAATAGAAAAATCCCGGAAAAAGAGAGTTTACGTATTAGTCGCAAAGTGAAAACCTAGTGGCTTTCTAGGTTTTGGATTGGACGTTTGAAGGAAAGTTGTTGGTATGGTGCTAAGGGTCTCAACAAGCGGATTGAAGTGTATTGGAGAGGTTCTAAACTACTAAGGAGCGACTTCGGATTGAAATTTGGATTAAGGATCGTCGAGGTATAATCTTGTTCTTTGAAAGTGTTACAAGATTATTTATTGTTGTTGTTAGCTTTACATGTTGCTAGCATGAAGTTGATATGTAGAAGTTTATAATGATTATGGATCGATTTTAGCCTTGGAAATCCGATATGTAATGTAAGTCATGTTAAGTTGGATTACTAATTGATCGTCTATTAGAATAGTCGCATGTTAAATTACTTAAAGATTATGGTTTATTTTATCAAATACGACTTGATATCATGTTATGCTACCAATTCGGATTGAAATGGAAATTTGATAAGAATTGGTAAGGTTGAACTCAAGGTGGCCGAATTTGGACTTTTAGTTTGTTTTTCATTTGTATTGGACTACTTTCCAAAATGTGAGCCAATTGGGGCTGTTTAGTTTTTATTTGTATTGGAGTACCTTATAGAAATTGTGAGCCAATTGGGGCTGTTTAGTTTTTATTTGTATTGGAGTACCTTATAGAAATTGTGAGCCAATTGGGGTTGTTTGGTTATTGTATTCGGCCTTGAAAAAGGTGGCAAAGTAAGTAGAAACAAAGGAAGTCTTTGTCAGATTTTCCGTAGAATTTGGCGACTTAGCACTTAGAATATTCTACGTTTGAAGTAAGAGGTTAATGGACATATTGTGACCATTATAGGTTGAAGTACTAAGTATAGCGTATCCTACTGGGAGAGTGGAATAGCTACCAAGGTTGAAGTACTTTGGAGCATTTTGCTACGTGTCGATAATCGTCGCGAGGTATGTGAACCTCTTCCTTCCTTTGGCATGATCCTATGTATGGAATATACTTGTGGTATCATTTCATGTTTCCTTCTACTCTTAGAAGTTAAGAGGTAGTTATGTGATTTACTCTATGTAGAACTTTTCCTATCTTATGAGCATGACTAGTTGCACGTATGTAGTACGGTAGACGTACAAGACTATGATATTCTTTACTTGTTTTATGTAATGCCAAGTCGGGTGGGTTAGGAGATTAACTCACTTCTTTGAAAATAGTAAGGATGTCTTAAGTTGATTTTAAAGTTAAGGGACTTGAAGAGTTTTAAAGTATGTGATACTTGTCCCGTTTTAAACGTATAAGTCCCTTGGATAGGAAATTGTTTATGGCTAAGGTATAAAGTGAATATAACGGCTTTATGGGAAGTTAGTTATATTTGCCTTATGGAAAGATAAATGACTTGACTATGTAAAAGGCAACTTGATTTTACGGCATCAATTGCCTAAGGTTTTATAATAAAAAGGAGTCGAGTTGTTTTGGCTAATTTACGGCACTAATGAGAATAAGTATCGAACAAGCCACTGCAGCGTTAATAAAGGAAAATGTAATGACAATCCATTATGTTAAAACAAGTAGAAATCCTCCATCTGCATAGAAGCTAAGATAAGACAAAATTGTATTACATATTCTAGATCATGGCTACTTGAATAAGATCGTTATAAATAAGTATAACTTATTCACGACGCACCAAAGATTTGTTACTAATTTTAAAAGAGCTTACGTATGAAGCTTTTAAGACTTTGAAACTTGTTTTCTTAAAAGTTAAGAGACTTGAAGTATTTTGAAAGTTAAGAGAATTGATTTGAATGTATAAATCTCTTAGTTATAAAGGAATGAGTTTGTCTAAAACCATAAAGGGTTATAACGGCTTTATGGGAAGTTGGTTATAACGGCTTTATGGAAGGATAAGAGAATGGTTTTCTCTAATAACGAAATCAAGGAATAACTAGTATTAAGGAAGGGCAAATTGTTTTAAAGGTACCAATTGCTTAAGGTTTTTAATAAAGAAGTCACTTGATTTAGAAGCGTAATTGTATTTCTAAAAGGTATTGTGACTTGTCTTGAAAAGTAGATATGACTTGATATTACGGTTATTAGTATCTTGAAAGTTTTTTTTAAGAGAATCATTTTAGAGGACTAGAGGCACGTAGTACGTTGGGTTAAATTCCCGGATTTTATAATGACACGATTAGTGCCTTAAGTAAACAAAAATGAGAGTGTATATGAACAGGCTAATAAGAAGTTAGGGATTTCTTAACTTGCTTATGTTATGTATGATAAGTCGGTAGTGCTTATGTTATGTATGATAAACCGGTAGGGCTTATGTTATGTATGATGGCGGTTGAGTCGGGTAAGAGTATAAGTGAGGGTAAACCCCAAGACTGTACCACCGCTTTATGTGTTGTTTGTGGCCGGTCGAGATAGGGTAAGAGTATAAATGAGGCAAGCCCAGACGTTATACCACCTTCTCCGTGGTAAGAGTATAAATGAGGGCAAGCCCACGCGTTATACCCCTGCTTTACCACCTTCTCGGTAAGAGTATAAATGAGGCAAGCCCAAGACGTTATACCACTGTTTTGATTGATATTATGGGCGTGAGACCCATGGTTATATTTTACACTTTCGATTTATCGGCGGTGATGGGGATTCCACGGGCATGCTTTGATATTGGTGTGACTTGATCGCGTCGGTTGGGTCGGGTAGTATATGTGTCCCTCCGTAGTGGGCGGACTATGTTATGAAAGATAAGTAAGTTATATGGTAATGAACTTAATGATTCTTTTCTAATAATGCGTAAGAATGTGGCTATAACTTTTATTGGGAATGGAAAGGTTAATAAGTGCGATTAAGTTCATAAGTGGTAATGACACGGCGAGATCGGTATGTATTTTTATACTTGTCCTTGTCATTCTTTTATGCGATTATGATTTGTTTCTCAGACGTTATATTACATTCCATATTACATTTTTGTTATCGACCCTTGAAGCTGCGTTCATGCCGCGAGTTTAGGTACCACGATTGTGGATCCGCGAGCTTAGGATCGGTTCAGCAAGTTGAGATGGCTCCGGTGTTCGGAGTTGTCACGTTTATGTTTATTCGAAGTGCGGCGGGGCCTTGTCCACGCGATTGTTATGTCAAAACTCTTAGAGGTCTGTAGTCACATATTGTGGGTCGATTTGTAAAAGAAATGAGGCATCGCTTGGTTGTATTTATATATGTTCGGGAAGGTAGCACTGTCGGCTAACATTGTTTTACTTAGATGTTTTATTTATAAGTTTCATGTATGTTCGCTGATTTTCTCGATGTTTACGTAAGGGTGCGGGTAGGGCACGATCGCGATCCCGGGTCGGGTCGTGACAAAAGTGGTATCGAGCGATTAGTCCTCGGAAAGTGTCTGAGACCGTGTGCAGTAGAGTCTTGATTATCGGTGTGTTGTGCACCACATCTATAATCGGGAGGCTGCGGGACATTTAGGATTGGTTTCCATTCTTCTCACTCGAGATCGTGCCATGAAATTTGTGTTGTTAGGGTCGTCTCTCCCTAATGAGTTATGTTGATTGCATTTACGAGAAGGCGTGATAACCGGGAAGGACTATGTGGATTGCGTATCGGGTTGGTAATGATTATAGTATAGTTGGTATTGTGACATACATCTATACGGAGTTATGTATGAGTCGGGCGTGTTGCCTAGAATGATTTTAGATTACGAAATCGGTAAAGACTAACTAGATCTGGGAAGGTATGGAATAGTTAATGAATTTTCGCCAAGGTTTTGTGTTTTATTTCGAGATAATTGGAAAAGGATGAGGTCTGCGATAGGGTAGTGCACCTTAGAAGCCATATTAAGGAACCTAACGGAATGTCATGTTAATAGATTAAGGCGTGTAGTAAGCTTAAGAAGATTATCTGGATGAGGCACGTATAGAGTAAATAATGGTTGTTGTGATCGAGACAACATGGTTATGGTTTTGTGAGAAGTTTTTGTACCCGTTTACTGGGGGGGCTGATAAGATAGGCTGGGAGCATGGAAATTGCGAGCCTAAGAATATTGTTTACTGTCGAGACCTTAGGTATATAAGGCTTTCTCTGGCAATAAGATTTTAAGTCAGACGAGGATAAGAGTTAAGTGCGACGTTGAGTCGGGTTGAGGACCTGTTACGGGTCTCCCCATGGCCTGGAATGGAGTGGGATCAGTTGGTAGTAGTTCCGCTACGTGACAGGGTCACGAGGGTGCAAGGCCCAGGTCTAGTTAATTGTTTTACGGGTTCGTGGACACGTTCCACCGGAACCAGGTCGTAAAAGCCGGAAATGGTCGTATTTTGTCTTATAGAGTGACTCCAAAGATTAGAGGCCAGAATTTGTAGGTATGTATGTATGCTAGTATGAGTTGGAAATGCGAAAGAAAATCTCTTTTGGGCTTATGATGGACAAGTATGCGTGTATGCGAGTATTAGGGCCATGTGTGGCATTGTTAGCATGTCGGGGTTGTGAAAGGAAACTATGTCGCTAATTATAAGTTTGACTCCGAAAGAACATTCTGGGACGAATGTTTCTTATGGGGGAAGAATGTTACACCCAGTATTTACAGGACATGTTTTAAGAACGTGCGTAAGAACTTCAAGTGTTAAATTTGAGACTTGTAAAAATTTCTCGGAATTATGGAATTGTCGGAAACGTATTATTGTGTGAATGGGAGGGCGACATGTGTCACCCCCCTTATGTTGTCTTGGACGAATTGAAGCATGGACACAATGGTCATTTGACCCTTGTTTGGAAGACTAGTCTTGCTAGTAATCAAGCTTGAGAAGGTTGACTAGGTCAAAGGGTCCAAGTCTTGATATTTTATAAGATTTCATCCAAATCACCCATTTGTCCACACCTTGACCCTCCATGTCCCTTATAATACTACTAGTAGTGTGAGAGAGCCCAACACTTAGCAAAAATTTACAAAAAATTGGATGAACATAGGCATAAGCTCTCGGGTTCACCATTAGGAAGAAGGAAAATTTTTCGTTTCTTGTTCATTCAACTCCACACTTTAAACCAAGGTTCATGAGTGTTATGTAAGTGTATCTCAATAGAAAAATCCCGAAAAAAAGAGAGTTTACGTATTAGTCGCAAAGTGAAAACCTAGTGGCTTTCTAGGTTTTGGATTGGACGTTTGAAGGAAAGTTGTTGGTATGGTGCTAAGGGTCTCAACAAGCGGATTGAAGTGTATTGGAGAGGTTCTAAACTACTAAGGAGCGACTTCGGATTGGAATTTGAATTAAGGATCGTCGAGGTATAATCTTGTTCTTTGAAAGTGTTACAAGATTATTTATTGTTGTTAGCTTTACATGTTGCTAGCATGAAGTTGATATGTAGAAGTTTATAATGATTATGGATCGATTTTAGCCTTGGAAATCCGATATGTAATGTAAGCCATGTTAAGTTGGATTACTAATTGATCGTCTATTAGAATAGTCGCATGTTAAATTACTTGAAGATTATGGTTTATTTTATCAAATACGACTTGATATCATGTTATGCTACCAATTCGGATTGAAATGGAAATTTGATAAGAATTGGTAAGGTTGAACTCAAGGTGGCCGAATTTGGACTTTTAGTTTGTTTTTCATTTGTATTGGACTACTTTCCAAAATGTGAGCCAATTGGGGCTGTTTAGTTTTTATTTGTATTGGAGTACCTTATAGAAATTGTGAGCCAATTGGGGCTGTTTAGTTTTTATTTGTATTGGAGTACCTTATAGAAATTGTGAGCCAATTGGGGTTGTTTGGTTATTGTATTCGGCCTTGAAAAAGGTGGCAAAGTAAGTAGAAACAAAGGAAGTGCTGTCCGATTTTCCGTAGAATTTGGCGACTTAGCACTTAGAATATTCTACGTTTGAAGTAAGAGGTTAATGGACATATTGTGACCATTATAGGTTGAAGTACTAAGTATAGCGTATCCTACTGGGAGAGTGGAATAGCTACCAAGGTTGAAGTACTTTGGAGCATTTTGCTACGTGTCGATAATCGTCGCGAGGTATGTGAACCTCTTCCTTCCTTTGGCATGATCCTATGTATGGAATATACTTGTGGTATCATTTCATGTTTCCTTCTACTCTTAGAAGTTAAGAGGTAGTTATGTGATTTACTCTATGTAGAACTTTTCCTATCTTTTGAGCATGACTAGTTGCACGTATGTAGTACGGTAGACGTACAAGACTATGATATTCTTTACTTGTTTTATGTAATGCCAAGTCGGGTGGGTTAGGAGATTAACTCACTTCTTTGAAAATAGTAAGGATGTCTTAAGTTGATTTTAAAGTTAAGGGACTTGAAGAGTTTTAAAGTATGTGATACTTGTCCTGTTTTAAACGTATAAGTCCCTTGGATAGGAAATTGTTTATGGCTAAGGTATAAAGTGAATATAACGGCTTTATGGGAAGTTAGTTATATTTGCCTTATGGAAAGATAAATGACTTGACTATGTAAAAAGGCAACTTGATTTTACGGCATCAATTGCCTAAGGTTTTATAATAAAAAGGAGTCGAGTTGTTTTGGCTAATTTACGGCACTAATGAGAATAAGTATCGAACAAGCCACTGCAGCGTTAATAAAGGAAAATGTAATGACAATCCATTATGTTAAAACAAGTAGAAATCCTCCATCTGCATAGAAGCTAAGATAAGACAAAATTGTATTACATTTTCTAGATCATGGCTACTTGAATAAGATCGTTATAAATAAGTATAACTTATTCACGGCCTTGAAAGATTTGTTACTAATTTTAAAAGAGCTTACGTATGAAGCTTTTAAGACTTTGAAACTTGTTTTCTTAAAAGTTAAGAGACTTGAAGTATTTTGAAAGTTAAGAGAATTGATTTGAATGTATAAATCTCTTAGTTATAAAGGAATGAGTTTGTCTAAAATCATAAAGGGTTATAACGGCTTTATGGGAAGTTGGTTATAACGGCTTTATGGAAGGATAAGAGAATGGTTTTCTCTAATAACGAAATCAAGGAATAACTAGTATTAAGGAAGGGCAAATTGTTTTAAAGGTACCAATTGCTTAAGGTTTTTAATAAAGAAGTCACTTGATTTAGAAGCCGGTAATTGTATTTCTAAAAAGGTATTGTGACTTGTCTTGAAAAGTAGATATGACTTGATATTACGGTTATTAGTATCTTGGAAGTTTTTTTAAAGAGAATCATTTTAGAGGACTAGAGGCACGTAGTACGTTGGGTTAAATTCCCGGATTTTATAATGACACGATTAGTGCCTTAAGTAAACAAAAATGAGAGTGTATATGAACAGGCTAATAAGAAGTTAGGGGATTTCTTAACTTGCTTATGTTATGTATGATAAGTCGGTAGTGCTTATGTTATGTATGATAAACCGGTAGGGCTTATGTTATGTATGATGGCCGGTTGAGTCAGGGTAAGAGTATAAGTGAGGGGTAAACCCCCAAGACTGTACCACCTGCTTTATGTGTTGTTTGATGACCGGTCGAGATAGGGTAAGAGTATAAATGAGGCAAGCCCCAAGACGTTATACCACCTTCTCCAGGTAAGAGTATAAATGAGGGCAAGCCCAAGACGTTATACCCCGCTTACCACCTTCTCCGTGGTAAGAGTATAAATGAGGGCAAGCCCAACGTTATACCACTGTTTTGATTGATATTATGGGCGTGAGACCCATGGTTATGTTTACACTTTCACCGGCGATGATGGGGATTCCACGGGCATGCTTTGATATTGGTATGACTTGATCGCGTCCCAGTTGGGCCGGGTAGTATATGTGTCCCTCCGTAGTGGGCCGGACTATGTTATGAAAGATAAGTAAGTTATATGGTAATGAACTTAATGATTCTTTTTCTAATAATGTACGTAAGAATGTGGCTATAACTTTTATTGGGAATGGAAAGGTTAATAAGGTACGATTAAGTTCATAAGTGGTAATGACACGGCAGGATCTGGTATGTATTTTTATACTTGTCCTTGTCATTCTTTTGTACAGTTATGATTTGTTTATCATGCGTTATATTCTTCCATATTAAATTTTTGTTATCGACCCCGCCGGGGCTGCGTTCATGCCCGCGAGTTTAGGTACGATTGTGGATCCGCGAGCTTAGGATCGGTTAGCAAGTTGAGATGGCTCGGTGTTCCGGAGTTGTCACGTTTATGTTTATTCAGGGGTACAGCGGGGCCTTGTCCCGCCACAGTTGTTATGTCAAAACTCTTAGAGGTCTGTAGTCACATATTGTGGGTCAGTTTGTAAAAGAAATGAGGCAACTGCTTCGGTTGTATTTATATATGTTCAGGAAGGTAGCCCTATCGGCTAACCTGTTGTTTTACTTCCGATGTTTTATTTATAAGTTTCATGTATGTTCCGCTGATTTTCTCTGATGTTTACCTGTAAGGGTGCCCAGGTAGGGCACCAGTCGCGGTCCCGGGGTCGGGTCGTGACAAAAAGGGGGAGGGGGAAGCTCACGGCTAGAGCACAAGAAAGGGAGGAAGGATTTTCAAGACTTGGTGATTTTAGGAATGGATGAAGTCTTCAAGCTTAGGGGGGGTATTTATAGCAAAACCAAAGGCCAACCAATGGCCAAGATCAAGCCATGTGCAAGGAAAGTGTAAGGCCAAGATCAATCCAAGTGCACCCTAACCCTACTCCACAAAACACTCCACAAAATAAGCCACAAAGCAAGGCACAAATCAAGGAACCAATCGGCCAAGGCCAACCATCCCTCTTGGACGCCCAATCGTCCAAGCCACCCCACTTGCCTCCAATGTGAGGGTGACACATGTCACCCTCCCGTTGGTCCAAAATGTTTCGTCTCTCGGAAAAATCCGCAAAAATTATAAATGACATAGCCGGAATTTTCCCTACGAAAGCTGTGGAAACGTTTCGTCGAAAAACGACTCTATTCGGCACTTGTGCCCAAATTTCGGTCCTATGCCTAACTTAAGGCTCAAATTTCGTACGTACGTCCACACGTACATACTCTGGAAATACGGGGTATAACATTCTCCCCTCCTTAGAAACATTCGTCCCGAATGTTCCTTCTAAGTCTCAAAACAAACATGCGCCAGTATAGTCTTCACTACTATACTTACTAAAACAATCATGCCACACCTGGCCACAAAAACACACGTTCACTTCTCCCCTAACTCGTTGTACCCTTCTCGAACACTCGAACTCTTTCTAGTATCCGTACCACACTTCCGTCAATGCTTCTGTTTCCAACCTTTGGAGTTACTACCTCCAAACTTGGTCATCTTACTAACTTCGATCTCCCTTAAGGCCATTCCCGGCCTTCACGAACCGATTCTGGTAGAACGTATCCACGAACTCATACGATGGTCACCTAAACTGGGGCCTAGCATCCTCGTGACCCTACCACCTGGCGGAACCACCTCGAACTGACCCCACCACAAACCGGGCCGCGGGTTGACCCTCAAATGGTCCTCAACCCGACCCCACAACCGCGCCACATTCTTGTTCCCCGATACGGAACAATCTTACCAACACACGTCATGAAAGCTAACACTTCCATCTCGCACTACCCATGGACTTATCACACAAATAAATCCCACGTATACTACGCACTCTGATAAAGGTCAAACATAAAATAAATCTTTTACTCATGACGACCTTACCTCTAAGGTCTCAATCGTGAAATAGTCTAAGGTTCACACTTCCATGCCCCCAGGCTTACCCTTCTACACTCACCAGGTCTCTCAATCACATATTAGCACAAAGCTATCCGAACATAACACTTAACACATTATCTTAACATCAATACAT
Organism: Przewalskia tangutica; assembly: GCA_029844215.1. Classification (NCBI taxonomy): domain Eukaryota; kingdom Viridiplantae; phylum Streptophyta; class Magnoliopsida; order Solanales; family Solanaceae; genus Przewalskia; species Przewalskia tangutica. The sequence continues at coordinate 77,866,840 of CM056734.1, forward strand.
ACAAGTCTCTAGAGGGTTAATGATATACCTGAAAATAGGCGGTTCAAAGGACCGCTAAAACTGGGAACTTCTACCGCGACCTCTACCGTGGCCCGCCGGTGTATGAACATCTGCCTAGTTGTGGAAGGTGAAGAACCCGCAATTGATCTCGTAGCCTGTGCTATCCTACCAGTGCTACCCCTGGTCGGACAGTTTCTCCCAAAATGGCCCTGCTGGCCGCATGTAAAACAAACTCCCGGACTAGCACGACACTCACCGCGAGTCTACCACATCGGTCACAACGAGGTAGGGTGGCTTCGATTGGCTAACACCGCTCTCCCGAAAATCTGAACCCTTCGAGCCCGACCGCTCCCGAATACTCTGGATGCCTTGAAGATTATGGAGGACCACTGCGCTGGCGGAGGCGCATAACTAGTCTCTGGCGAGGCGCCTCGAAAGTCACCAAAGGACCTGCTGTTCTCGCCTCTTTTTTGACCACAGTCATTCCGTCGATCTCTCCGTGCCTCACATCCCGGTCATGAGCTGCATGAGGGCAAAGTCCATGCCCGGCTGAACAGCTACACCCGAACAAGCCTCTGTCAAGTAATCATCTAGCCCGGTGACGTAGCGGTGCACTCTATCCTACATGGTTTCCACTAACGCGGGGACATACCGAGCCAACGAGTCAAACTCACGTTGTACTCGGCTATGCGCGGATTCGCCTCGGCATCATAAATCATCGGCCGCGTGCCCTCCTCATCCGCGGAGGCAAGAAGTGAGTGAGGAATGCCTCGAGAACTCGTCCCATCTGCTGAGCGCATGCTCTCCCGGGACAACTCCACGAATCAAACGATCAGCGGTATCACGCAGCCGATGCGAACCTAACACCACCGACTCGGTCTCCGAAGCCTTGATTACTCTCATGACCCGCTGTAACTGCCTGATGAACTCCTGCGGATCATCCTCAGGCCTCGACCCATAAAACTCGGCGGGCTCTACAACTCGTAAAGTCCCGTAGCCTCAAACTATCGCTCGGGGTGAACCATCAGTGCTCTGAGGCCAGGCTGCTGCATCCAGCCTATCCTCATGCCTGGACACGACCCTGGCCAGCAACTGGGCCATCTCCTTGTACCCATCTCAATCGCTCCAGTGTGAGGCGGAGACTCAGTATCGTGGTCTCAGCGACCATCGCTGCGCTCTAAACTCTCTGATTGGCGGCGTCGCAAAACTTCGCCGTCAAGCACAATCTCAGTCAGACCGGGCCTGCGCCCTCGTACTCCTCTGTATCTCACTAGCAGCTCCCTCGGCTGCCTTGCCCTTCTGGGCTCTGGTTGCATTGCGCGGAGGCATAACTGGTAAAAACGAGATACGTCAGAGGGGTCCAACTTACAACACAGCTCTAAGGCACGATCTCAGAATGAGAAGAATGGAAACCAATACTAAATGTCCTATAGCCTCCTGATTATAGATGTGGTGCACAACACACCGATAATCAAGACTCTACTAGACACGGTCTGTAGACACTTTCCGAGGATTAACTGCTCTGATACCACTTGTAACGCCCGAACGGGCGTGGTCGTGCCTTACCGGGCACCCTAGTGATACAACATCAGAGAAAACCAGCGGAAATAAAAACTTTACACATGAAATGAGAGACATAATAAATAAGCAGGCCAACCCAATTGCCTTGGTATATATACATAAAACCCGACAGTTATCCTTTACAAACCACCGCAACAATTACTCTGCACTTAAGATTTACAACAACTATGACGGACGGGGCCGCCATACCACGAATGTACAAGAACCTACAACTGACTCGGAACACATACCAAAAGATAAGCCTCGGAGAAGCGGAGCTTCCCAATCTGTTGAGCGTGATCCTAAGAGCGAGGATCCACGACCGATGTACCTCTACTGCGGCATGACGCGGCCCCGAAGGAGTCGATAACAGTACAGTATGTGAAGCGTAAAATCAGTAAATGAAATCATAGCGATCTATATAAAGCGGAGACATGAATGATAACCAAACTACGATACACATATATCGCTTATATCAAGTCGTGGTCTCATGCCCTTCACATCAATCATGCGTGGAATGTCTTCCTCACCGCGATCTATGATATGATAACACCAAGAAGTACACTGCACACCAAGTCCTACCGATGCCAAAGCAGTATTAACAATTCAAATGGAAGCATACCCGCGCTACGCGTCGTGTCGGTATGTCCAAAAAGGAACCACAAGCGGCAATCAAAATGGAAGCATACCCGTGCGCTACGCATCGTGTCGGTATGTCAAAAGGAAACAATAAGACAAAGATTCCAAATGGAAACATACCCGTGCGCTACGCATCGTGTCAGTATGCCCAAAGGGAAACAATAAAGCAGTATCAAAATGGAAGCATACCCGTGCGCTACGCATCGTGTCAGTATGTCCAAAGCGATTAGCAAAAGTAACACAATCAGCGAGGCGTGCGTGGAATTTCTCCACACGCGCATGTCCAAGTAAGTTCTCAACAAGTCAACCGACCCTCCATTGAGAGGCGCGGTAGTATAGAAACACAATTATTGCACAACAAAGGCTATCACGACAAGCATAGGCAAGTTTTACAACAACAAGCATAGGCAAGTTCACAACAACTCAAAGTACTTTCATTTTATGTCAAGGTCCGGGTTTTAACCCTAAAGTACCACGTACTTTAAATACCTTTTTAAAAGAGATCCATTCCTTTTATAAAAGTCACCCGATACCCGTAGTATAAAAATAGAGTGACTTACATTTTTAGGTAAACCAAAACACTTTTCTTTTAAAGTCAAGTTACCACATAAAAATCAATGATAAACCCTTTTTCATAAAGTCGTTATAACTAAACTTCCCATAAAGCTGTTATAACACTTTATGTTTTAAACCATTTTAAGACAAACAATGCCTTCCTTTTCCCTAGAGTTCCAGTTTGCCTAATTTCAATTACTCCAGTCTCTTTTTAGAAAAGATTCATAACTCATAGTCTTAATCCCCTTTTAAAACAATTGAGTAACATATGTCTTATGTGTGAGCAGTTTATTCTTGTTTATAACCATCTTGTTACAGCAGCCATGATCTAGGAAATGTAATACAATTTTGTCTTATCTTAGCTTCTATGCAGATGGAGGTTTCTACTGGTTTTAATATCAATTAGTTATTTGTCAATACACTTTCCTTTATTAGCGCTGCTGTGGTTTGTTCGACACTTATTCTCATTTCCGAAATCAGTAAAACATTATTCTTTAAAACCAAGTACTCATTACTCACGAATGAGGTTTCACAATACTTTTAACAAAATGTTAATTACCAAGTAAAACAAGTTAAGTCTCTTATCTTTCAAGATCAAGTCTCTTAACTTCTGATCAATGAACGATCTTTTACCTACATGAGTCGTTATAACTAACTTCCCATAAAGCTATTATAACACCTATGTTTGGAACCAACCAAACTCATTTAGCACGTATCGTCTACCGTACTACATAGTTCACAACAATCATGCTAGAAAAGATAGGAAGAGGTTCACATACCTCGCGACGATTATCGACAAGAAGCAAAAGCGCTCCACAGTACTGTAACCCGGCTAGCCTTTTCCACTCTTCAAGTAGAATACGCTACTCGTAGTACTTCCACCTATAAGGCCACAAACGTCTATTAAATCTTAAACACAAGTTTCCATCTTTCTACAGAAAATTCGGCAGCACCTCCCCCCCCCGCCACAGCGTAAATCTCCTCCTCTAACGAGGCCGGCTACCAAGCCAATTACACGTCTAACCGGACGTGTACAATTCTACTACACAGTAATACTACACAAGTCTACTGTAACACAGTCCTATGTAATTACAATTCAGTTCAGCTCTTTATTCTTCAGGCTTAAGTCAAAAGACATTGCCACAATACTAAGTTCAGTTCTATATATAGTATACTTCAACTATACATTCTAACATGTAATTTCCAATTACAATAGAAGGACAGTAGTGTTTACCTCGATAAGCCCAAAATTATCCAAGTATAAAGTCGATCCTGAGCAACGCTTAGCTCCTACTCCGAGTGCTCCAATCCGCTCCAAACAACCCTTAGAAGTTCTAACCAACTTCTACTCTAAAACTTCAACCAACAATGAAGATTTTCCTTAGGGTTTTGGTTTGAGACTAAAAAGGACAAAAGGTAGTATTTCCGTACTCTACGCAAAGAGGTAACTTTTGGAATATTACAAGGTATAAGGCTAAGGTATTTTGGGCATTATAACAATACTTTGGAGGAGTATTTCAATACCACAAAGGGGGGGGGTACCTCACGAGAACACCCCAAGGTAGGGGGGGTGTGCTCTCGGCCGAAGGCCACTAGGAAGGGGGGAGTACCCTCTCGGCCACTAGGCCTCATGAAAAGGGGGAGGGGGAAGCTCACGGCTAGAGCACAAGAAAGGGAGGAAGGATTTTCAAGACTTGGTGATTTTAGGAATGGATGAAGTTTTCAAGCTTAGGGGGGGTATTTATAGCAAAACCAAAGGCCAACCAATGGCCAAGATCAAGCCATGTGCAAGGCAAGTGTAAGGACAAGATCAAGCCAAGTGCACCCTAACCCTACTCCACAAAACACTCCACAAAACAAGCCACAAAGCAAGGCACAAATCAAGGAACCAATCGGCCAAGGCCAACCATCCCTCTTGGGCCAATCGTCCAAGCCACCCCACTTGCCTCCAATGAGGGTGACACATATCACCCTCCCGTTGGTCCAAAATGTTTCGTCTCTCGGAAAAATCCGCAAAAATTATAAATGACATAGCCGAATTTTCCCTACGAAGCGTGGAAACGTTTCGTGAAAAACAACTCTATTCGGCACTTGTGCCCAAATTTCAGTCCTATGCCTAACTTAAGGCTCAAATTTCGTGCGTCGTCCACGTACATACTGCAAATACGGTATAACGAGATACCTCGACGGCGAGTTCCATGACGCCGCCCAGCGAGTTTAGAGCGCAGCGGTGGTGATGAGACCACGATACACTGCCTCCGATCCACGGCTGGAAGCGAGAGAGATGGGTTCTGAGAGATGGCCCGATTCTTGGCGTGATTGTGGCCATACATGAGGATAGGTGGACGCGGCGATTCGATAGCACCGTGGTACATCCTAGATCGGACGACTTGAGACTACGGGATTTTACGAGTTGTAGCCGCGAGTTCTACGGTCGAGGCGAGGATGATCCGTAGGAGTTCATCCGTCGATTCTGAGAGGATCATGCGAGTGATCAAGGCTTGGAGACCGAGTCAGTGATCTTGATTCGCGTCGGCCGCGTGATACCGCGATCGGTAGTTTGATTCGTGAGAGCTATCCCGGGGAGAGCATGCGCCTCCAGCAGTATGGGATGAGTTCTCGGAGGCTTTTCTCAACCACTTCTTGCCTCCGCAGATGAGGAGGGCACGGACCGACAACTTTTTGATGCTGAGACAGAGAGGGCGCACCGTTAGGGAGTACAACGTTGAGTTCGATTCGTTGGCTCGATATGTCCCTGCGCTAGTAGCAGATATGGAGGACCGAGTGCACCGCTACGTCACCGGGTTAGATGATTATCTGGCAGAGTCTTGCTCAGGTGTGGCTCTTCAGCCGGGCATGGACATTGCCCGCATAAAGGCTCATGCACTTGGATGCGAGGAGCGTAGAGGCCGACGGGTCGACAGATATCAGCAGCAGAAGAAGGCCAGGACGGCAGGATCTTTTGGTAGCTCTCGGGGTGGACGGCCTCGGCGGCCGATCTAGATTTGCACCCGGCCCGGCTGAGCAATCCTACACCGTCTTGGGGCGGCCCGAGTATTGGGGCGGTCGGGGCCCGGGACTTGACTTCCAGGGTAGCAAGAGTGCTAACCGATCGAGGTCCGCTTCGGTGTGTCGATGTGGTAGATTCCATTCGAGGAGTTGTGGTACTACGCCGGAGTTTGCTATACTTGTGGATAGCGAGTCACTATCTGAGCTGTCAGGCCGAGCGTGATGGGAGAGTCGGCTACAGTGCATTGCGGGTCTTCATCCCCTACGATTACTCGCCGGAGGCGGTACCCATGGACCAGCAGTCGCGGCGAGGTCGTGGCGGGTCCCGATTCTAGCGGTCCTGAGCGTATTTATGCCTTGTCGGTAAGCGGGACGGGAGGCCTCGCGATGTCGTCCACGGTACTTTATCGATTTCATGTTGTGGCGTGTATGCCTTGATAGATCCGGGTTCTACTACTGTCTATATATCTCCCTTATTGCTAGTAGGATAGGGATAGAGCACGAGTCCATGAGACCCTTTCGAGGTAGCTACGCCGATGGGTGATTCGGTGGTAGCTCGGCGGGTATATAGAGCTTGCCCGGTGACTTTATGCGATCGTCGGACCTGGACTTGATAGAGTTGGACATGGACCGATTCGATGTGATCATGGTTATGGATTGGCTAGCTTCCTGCTACACCAATGTAGCTGCGGGGAGAAAGTGATGCAGTTCGATTTCTGAGGCCGGTTATCAGTGGGAGGAACAACAACGTATGCGGGGTAGGTTTATTTCCTACCTCAAGGCTAGGAAGATGGTGCGAGAAGGGTATATCTACCATCTCATTCGGGTGTTTGATCACGAGGTGCGGTACAGATTTTGATCGATTCGATGGTCGAGAGTTCCCGGATGTGTTTCGAGCGACCTCCGGGTATCCTCTCGAGAGGAGATAGAGTTTGTATCGATGTCTTTGCGAAACTTCGGCCTATTTCCATTCCGCCATACAGAATGGCACCTGCCGAGTTGAGAGGGTTGAAGACCAGCTGAGAGATTTGCTGGAGAAGGGCTTCATCAGACCTAGTGTTTCTCCCTGGGGAGCGCCGGTGTTGTTCGTGAAGAAGAAGGATGGGACGCTGCGCATGTGTTGATTCTGACGGTGAACAAGGTGACTATTAAGAACGAGATACCCCGCCGGGATTGATGATTTGTTCGACCAGCTGCAGGGTGCGAGATGTTTCTCCAAGATTGATCTGCGATCGGGCTATCATCAGGTGCGAGTTAGAGAGGCGGATGTCCTAGGATGCATTACGGACGTGCGCACTATGAGTTCAGGGTTATGTCTTTCGGTTTGACCAATGCTCCGGCGGTATTTATGGATTTGATGAACCGAGTGTTCAAGCCATTTTTGGATACGTTTGTGATAGTATTCATCGATGACATCTTGGTTTATTCTCGCTCTGAGCGGGAGCATGCGGAGCATTTGAGGACTGTGCTGAGAGTTCTCCAGGACCAGCAGTTGTACGCCATGTTTTCCAAATGTGAGTTTTGGTTGGCTTCGGTGGCATTTCTTGGGCATATTATAGGGGCTGATGGTAATCGGGTGGATACGACCAAGATCGAGGCAGTCAGGACTTGGCCTAGACCTACTACTCCGACAGAGGTGCGCAACTTTCTGGGCCTCGCAGGTTATTATCGACGGTTCGTGGAGAAGTTTGCTTTTATCCCTGCACCATTGACTAGGCTGACTCAGAAGGCAGCTAAGTTTCAGTGGACTGATTCTTATGGCGAGGTTTCCGATTCTTGAAGGAGGCGACGGCCGCCCGTTCTTACTCTTCCAGAGGGTCCAGATGGCTATGTCGTGTATTGTGATGCGTCAGGCATCGGGCTTGGATGTGTGTTGATGCAGCAGGGCAAGGTTATAGCGTACGCATCCCGACAGCTTAAGAAACATGAGAGGAACTACCCCACCCATGATTTGGAGTTGGCAGCGGTGATTCACACCTTGAAGATCTGGAGGCACTATTTGTATGGGGTTCATGTGGATATTTATACAGACCACAAGAGCCTCCAGTATATCTTCGACGAGAGGAGTGAACTTACGGCGAGAGGCGGTGGTTAGAGTTACTCGAGGATTATGATGTCGATATCTGTACCACCGGGAAGGCAATGTTGTGGCGGAATGCCCCAGTCGTAGATCGATGGGGAGCCTATCAGATGTACATCCAGAGAGGAGGGGCATGGTTCGCGATTTACATCAGCTAGCGAGCCTCGGGGTCCGATTGATTGATTCTGATAGCAGTGGGGTTCGAGTTCGAGAGGTTGCCGAGTCTTCCATCGTCGAGGAGGTGAAGAGGCAACAGTTTTAGGATCTTGTTTTGACGCGGTATCGTGATACGGCTCTTCGTGAGGGGAAGGGTCCTTTTGGGGTAGCACCTGATGGGGTGCTAAGGTCGAAGGCGAGTTGTGTGTTCGGATATTCTTTGGACTTGGCAGAGTTCTAGGGAAGCACACGGTAGCGCGTTACTCTATCCATCGAGTGCGACCAAGATGTACCACGACCTCGGATCGTATTGGTGGGATGGCTTGAAGAGGGCGTTGCGAGTTTGTGGCTCGATGCCGTGTTGTCGGCGGTGAAGGTAGAGCACGGAGGCACGGTGGTTTATTGCGACGATAGAGATCGACACGGAAGTGGGAGGTGATCAACATGGACTTTATCACGGGATTACCTCGCACTCGGAGGAAGCATGATTCTATCTGGGTTATCGTCGGCGGTGTGAAATCAGCCCACTTTCTTCCGTCGGGGCGACTTTTCGGTGAGGATTATGCGGACTTTACATCAGAGAGGTCGTGAGACTTCATGGGTCCCTATTTCTATCATATCGCATGCAGGAGCCCGGTTCTGGCTAACTGGAGGTCTTTCGGAAGGGTTTAGGGGCCAGTGAGCTTTGATCTTGCATTCCATCCTCGCAGCAGACGGACAGCGAGCGCATATCCGGACTCTTGAGGATATCTGCGAGCTTTGTGTTATTGACTTGAGGTAGTGGGAGGATCATTTGCCTCTAGTTGAGTTTGCGTATAATAATAGCTACCACTCCCGGTATTCGGATGGCGCCTTATGAGGCCTTGTATGGGAGGAAGTGCGGTCGCCGATAGGCTGGTTCGATGTGGGCGAGTGCGATTAGTGGGACAGACACAGTTGGCAGAAGTGGATAAGGTGAAGCTTATCCAGGAGAGGCTATTGACAGCTCAGAGTCGACAGAAGTCGTATGCAGATCATCGTCGTCGGCATCTGGAGTTTGAGGTTGATGATTGGGTTTTCCTGAAGGTGTCACCCATGAGGGGTGTGATAAGATTTGGGAGGAAAGGGAAGCTCGGCCAGTACATTGGGCCTTATCAGTTGTCCGCAGGTAGGCAAGGTTGCCTATGAGTTGGATCTGCCGTCCGTCTGGAGGCGGTCATCCGGTTTTCATGTTTCTATCTTTGAGGAGATGTATCGGGGATCCATCTAGAGTACACCCGATTGACGATGTCCAGGTGACCGAGGGGTTATCGTATGAGGAGAGTCCCATAGCGATACTCGATCGTCAGGTTAGGCGTCTGCGGACGAAGGATGTGGCTTCCGTCAAGGTCTTATGGCGGAACGAGAACAGGGAGGAGATGACGTGGGAAGCAGAGGAGGACATGAGGCACAAGTATCCTCACTTATTCCCCACACCTCCAGGTAACTTACTTTCCTACTTGTTAATTTCAATTACCATATATGCTTAAGTGTTGTATTGTGGCCATGTGTGGCATTTGCAAACTGTTTACGTTATGAGGGACTTTATCGTTATCTGTCTTAAGAAGGAACATTCGGGACGAATGTTTCTAAGGAGGGGAGAGTGTTATACCCCGTACTTCCAGAGTAGGTATGCGAGGACGTACGTACGATTATTCAAGCCCTAATTAGGTTAAGAATAAACTTGTGAACTTTCAACGGAAAAGATTCCGAACCTTGTGAAGGAAATTCTACGTTTTTAATATTTTAACCGATTACGGATTTTTCCGAGAGACGAAATATTTGGACCAATAGGAGGGCGACATGTGTCACCCTTAGTTGGCATGAGTTGGACGAAAATGTGGCCAAATGGACAAGGTCAATTGGTCAAGTCTTGCAAGATATTTTTGGGTAGTGGGGGTAGGTAAGTGTCACGACCCGATCTCGGGCCCGTGACTGATGCCTTACCCCGGGCACCCTAGTGATAACAACATCAGAGAAAATCAGCGGAAATAAAAACTTAACCAGGAAACAAGAGACAACATAAGAAAACAGGCTAACCAAAACGGTCACCTTCATGTATATACATATAACTGAACAGTTAATATCCTTTACAAACCACACTTGCAGCGATCTACAGACCTCTAAGAATGTAACAACATCTATGACGGGACAGGGCCCCGCCATACCCCCGAATGTACAAGTATCTACAATGACAGGGGACTATACCAAAAAAGATAAGCCTCGGAGAAAGCGGAGCTTCCAACGTTGACTGCGATCTATGAGCGAGGATCAACAAGCGGTGTACCTACCTGCGGCGTGAGCGGCCCGAAGGAGGTCGATAACAGTACCAAGTATGTGAAGCGAAAATGCGTAATGAAATCACATTTCATCATTTTATAAAACCATTTCGCAATAAATAAGCAGTTAGGTCAAGTAAGGGCGCGTATCCCGAATAATCACTCACACATAACTATGGGTCTCACGCCATAATATCAATCATGCGTGGAACTCATTCCTCACTGCCGCGATACATGATGTGAAACAACACCCATATGTGAACACGAACACTAGATCACACTGCGTCGTCAAACCGTCGGGCAAGTAGAATAGCCAACTACCGGTCCAGCTAGTCATATCCGCTTCACGCAAGGTGCGGAAGCACTACGATCCAAAAGCTAGCCACGCATGGCCGAGGCAAGTATCTTAAGCTAACGTGCCTAGCCTACCGTCTCACGAGATATGGCCGAGGCAAGTATCTTAAGCTATCTGCGAGCCTACCGATACGAGAAATGACCAGACAAGTATCTAAAGTGTGCACGAACCACGTGTACAAATCAAGCCGTGATCGCTCGTCGTCGCGGCAAGCTTCATGGATTAGCGGTCCATGGACAAATAACATAATCCTCACAATGACCGCATGCCCGGCATCTTACCTCGGAAAGCATGGCCATGAAACCATCCTCTGCGGGCAGCGCAGTGGACCATCCATCGTGTCGGTATGTCCAAAGGAAATAACAAGATAATACTCAAAGTGGGCGCATACTGCGTGGACCATCCAGCGTGTCGGTATGTCAAAAGAAATAACCAGATAATACTCAAAGTGGGCGCGTACTCGTGGACCATCCAACGTGTCGGTATGTCAAGCAATCAATCGGATAGCGGCCTCCCGAGAGTCACGGTAGCACGAAACAAAACACTTGCCCGTCAAAGGCTATCACAACAAGCATAGGCAAGTTCAGCGTACTTTCATTTTATATCAACAATCGGGTTTCAACCCCAAAATACTACATACTTTCATTCTTTCAAAAGACCTCTTTTTCGTAAAAGCCACGATACTAATACTCGTAGTATTAAAACACGTTTTCTTTTCAAACCAAATTACTTCACTTTCGTAAAAATCTTTACAAGACTTTTAAAATCAAGTACTATACTTTTTAAACCAAATGCTTTTCTTGTAAAACAACATCAAGTATACTCTTTAAAACCCAAAACTTACTCTTTTCAAAACAAGTAACCTATACTTAAATCAAGTTACTTCTCCTTTTCCGAAATCAAGTCGTTTATAAGTCAAGTCTCTTATCTTTCAAGATCAAGTCTCTTAACTTTCAAAATCAAGTCGTTTATCTTTAAAAATAAAAAATTTCTTTTATATTAATAAAATAGTTATAAATAAATTCCCTTAAAGCCATTATAACACTTTATTTTTTAATAAAACAAAATTAATTTAACACAAGTAAGTCTACCGTACTATATAGTTCACAACAATCATGCTCGAGTGTATAGGAAGAATCACATACCTCTTGGCAATCCTGAGCCAAGTCAAGTATCTGCGCGTGAAGATCCACCTATAATAACCACAATATATCTATCAATCTCTAGTTCTCTTCGTAGCATAATCTAAGCAAAGCAGTTCCTATTCTCTAGAAAATTCGGCACCTCCCCGCAATGACACACATAACCTCCCTGCAAGGCTGCTGCAAGCCAACAACTCGAGGGATTACCGTCTAACCGGGCGTGCACAATTCTGCCTAACAATAATACTACACAAGCCCTCAGTAAATACGGTCAAACCTTTATAATCATCCTTCCAATATATCTTATACTCAATTCTAATCTACTACAATATGTAATATCCAATTCTGATAGAGGGCATAAATCATTACCTCGATAAGCCCAAAAATTATCCAAGATTATAAGTCGATCCTGAGCAACGTTTAGCTCCAAATCCTTACGCTCCAACCCGCTCCAAGCGACCCTTAGAAGTTTCTAAACAACTTCTCTAAACACTTCAACCAAGCTATGAAGATTTTTCTAGGGTTTCATTTGCGACTATTTGGAAAAAAGTAGTATTTCTGGGCTCCTAGTATTAAAATAACCTTGGAATACAACTAGGGATACAAGGCTAAGGTATTTGGGATAATACTACAATACTTGAAGTATTTTCTACACAAGTGGGGGGAGGGGGACGAAAACCATATAAAGGGAAAGGGATATTTTTGCCTTGGAAAGTCTTTAAGTGTGGATGAATATTATGTCTTGCACTATGGGGTATTTATAGAAGAATCAAGGGACAAGATCAATGTAAGTGTATGGTCAAGATTGGGCCATGTGCGTGTGGGTCCCACCACACCACATGGCCAACAAAAAACAAGACAAGTGGCTTGCGGCATAAGGCCAAGTCGGCGAGGAAAGTGTCTAGCCACTTGTCCCACCATTTCGGCCAAGGTGGCCACTTGGGGGTGACACGTGTCGCCCCCCTACTCGTCCAAAATATTTCGTCTTCCGAAAATATCCAAAATACCAAAAATCTCAAAAACAAAGTGGGCCCTTGGCAAGTAAATTTCTCCCGTGGGTCCCACATGACCATTTCCGAAAATAAAATCTCATAATTCTAATATAATCCAAGAAGTCCAAATACCAAATCTAGGAATCCAATTCCCACTAACGAACCTTTTTCCTTCACAAAACCCGGAAACTTTTCCGTCGAAAAATCACATCTTTCTTTCTTTCCAAAATTTACGCCATTATTCTCGTACGTACGTCCTCACATACATACCCTGGAACTACGGGGTATAACATTCTTCCCCTCTTAGAAACATTCGTCCCGAATGTTCCTTCTAAGTCTCCAAACGTACCTGCGCCGGTATAGTTTCCACTACTACACTTACAAAACCCATCATGCCACCAATGGCCAGAATATAACATGTGCGCAAAACTCAAATCCAAGCCAATGAGGATGTCACGACCCGACCCCGGATCCGTGACCGGTGCCTTAACTCGGGAACCCTTATGACACAACATCAGAGAAAACCAGCGGAATATAAACTCATAATAAATAACCATAATGATATAAATAGTCTAGCCCAAAATGGCTACCCCCAAAAGTACATAAAACCGAACAGTTACATCCTTAAACAAACCAAGTTATGACAAGACTACAGGCCTCTAAGAAGGAGTAACACTATGACGGGATAGTGCCCCGTCATGCCCCTGAATGTACAAAACATCAACAACACCAGGGAGAACCATACCAAAAGTCGAGCCTCCGAAGAAATGGAGCTCATGACACATGAGTAAAAGATCCTCAGAATGAGGATCTACCATCTGCTTTCCCTTACCTGCGGCATAAACGCAGCCCCCGAGGAAGGGGGTCAGTACACAACGTACCAAGTATGTAAAACTGGAAAATACTGTAGTAATGTCATAAGTCCAAAATACACTGAAGTTATAGATAAAAATCAATTTCCTTGCTTGTGCCTTACTATGATGAGTAACAAGTATAAAACTTATAGCATAAAAATAGGAGGCTCACGATCAAAAGCAGGTACCTGCGTAGTATCATTAAGCAATCCTACTCCGAGACTATTTCACCGCATGGGTCTGTGGACCCGCATGAGGTCATCGCCTCGTCGTGGGACTATTTCACCGCATGGATCACGTGGACCGCGTGAGTACCATCGTCGTACTCTCGTGGGACTATTTCACCGCGTGGATCTGTGGTCGGATCCGCATGAGTGCAAGCGCGCTCGCATCATGGGTAGCAAATCCATGGCATAGATAATAACCGGGTTTACCAGTAATAATACAAATATATAAGATAGCTCATCCGGCTATCATACATAACATAAGCACTACCGGCCTATCATATCATACATAAGCACTACCGGCCTATCATATCACAACATAAGCACTACCGGCCTATCATATCATACATAAGCACTACCGACCTATCATATCACAACATAAGCAAGTTAAGAAATCCCCTAACTTCTTATAACATTATCAATATATCCTCTCATTTTAGTATCCTAAGGCACTAACATGTCTTTTAATAGAAAATCCGGGAGTTCAACCCAGTACCATGTACTTAACTTTTAAGAAATAACTCTTTTTATACAAAAATTCCAAGATACTAATCACCATAGTATCAAGTTACGATTTCTTTTCAAGACAAGTCACATTTCCTTTTAGAAATATAATAGGCTTCTAAATCAAGTGACTTCATTTCCTTTAAAACCTTAGGCAACCAATGCCTAAAAATCAATTCACCTTTCTTAGTTTCAAATCCTTTACCCGTACTTGTTTTAATTAGAGTAAACCTTTCTTTGTGAACCTTTCAAGAAAACTAATATAACCAACTTCCCATAAAGTCATTATATTAGCGTTATCCCTTTGTCAAATACATTTTCCTTAAATCCAAGGGACTTATACTTTTGAAATGAAACAAGTAGCATATACTTTGAAAACAAGTGAAATATATCAAATCTTGTACGTCTACCGTACTACATAGGTACAACTACTCATGCTCAAGAGATAGGAAAGTTCCACATACCTCCTTGGTCAATCCACTTGCTAAGCTCAACTACTGCAAGTAATCTTTCAACCTATAATAATCATAATACGTTTATTAACCCCTAATTTCAATGTAGAAATTCCAAATTCAAGTTACCAATTCCTAAGGAAAATTGGGCAGCATTTCCTTTGTTTCTACTCACTTTGCCACCTTTTCAAAGGCCGATTTTCAACACTCAAACGCCACATTAAGGCCCAACATCCAAACCAACACAAAGGGGATTACACACCTAATCTTGGGTGTGTAAAATTCTGCCCCATAAGTTATAATAATACACTTAACAATTCTAAAGTAGTTGGTAGGCTACAACATGCTCATAATATCTCTTTAGCCAAATCCTTCATACCCAAACCACATTTCTTGCATGCAATGACTCTAATAGCATTATTTACTACCACAAGTTCTTTCTTCTTAACATGCAACACTAAAAACTAATAATAAAGGAAGAATCATTACCTTAGAGCTTTTAGCCAAATTTATCCAACAACTTGCTAGCTTCTATTCCAAGAACACCACCACAACAACCTTCACAAGCTAGCCACAAGCTTCCTTCTTGCCTTTTACTTTTCAGATTTTTCCTAAGGCTAGAATATCTCTTGGAGTTTTAGAGAGAAGAAGGAGCTTGGAAATAATTAAGAGAGAAGGAGGAGCTTTGTGTCACGACCCGAACCGGGGCCCGTGACTGGTGTCTTACCCCGGGCACCCTAGTGATACAACATCAGAGAAAATCAGCGGAAATAAAAACATGAACATGAAACAAGAGATAAGATAAAAAAAACAGGCCAACCAAAACAGTTGTCTTCTTGCATATATCTGAGAATCACGAGCGATTACATCCTTTCTGACCACACTTGCGATTACTACAGACCTAAGAAAGTGACAACAACTATGACGGGACGGGGCCCCGCCATACCACAGATGTACAAGAACCTACTGCACTCGGGGTAACATACCACAAGATAAGCCTCGGAGAAAGCGGGGCTTCCCAATCTGTTGACGTGATCCTATGGCGAGGATCCTGGCCGTGTACCTCTACTGCGGCATGAACGCGGCCCCGAGGAGGTCGATCTGACAGTACCAAGTATGTGAAATCGAAATCAGTAAATGAAATCATGGCGATCTATATAAAGCGGAGACATGTATGATAGTCAAACTACGTTTTACAACGTAAAGTAGTCGTGTCAAGTCGGGGACACGCCGCGAAGTCATCCTCATGCGTGGAACTACTTCCTCACCGCCGGATCTAGGTATAAATCGTGTAATCGTATAACATGTCTCGGCCCATCCCATGGGACTCGAGGTGGAATCGTGTGGAATACATGTCTCGGCCCATCCCATGAGACTCGATAAGAATCGTGTGGAATACATGTCTCGGCCCATCCCATGGGACTCGATAGGAATCGTATGAAAATGTTATACCCCGTATTTCCAGAGTATGTATGCGAGGACGTACGTACGAGAATACGGCAGGAAGATTGGAAAGGAAGAAAGAGGTGATTTTTCCACGGAAAAGTTTCCGGTTTTTGTGAAGGAAAAAGGTTCGTTAATGGGGTGGATTCCCAGTTTGGTATTCGGACTTCTGGAATATTAGAGAATTATGGAATTTTATTTTGGAAATGGTCACGTGGGGCCACGGAGAAATTCTGATTTTGTAGGGCCAGCTTTGTTTTGAGATTTTGGCCATTGTGGATTTTTCGAAGATGTTTTATTTTGGGCCAATCGGCGGGTGACCCGGGGCACCCCCGCCTAGGTGGCTTGGCCGGAATGACATTTGGGCACAACACCCGGTGAGAGTCGTTTTTTGACGAAACGTTTTGCGTAGCTTGCGAAGGGAAAATTCCGGCTATGTCATTTAGTATTTTTGCGGATTTTTCCGAGAGACGAAATGTTTTGGACCAACGAGAGGGCAAAACATTGCACCCTCATTGGTGGACTTGAGGCGGAATTAGGTAGAATGGATGGGCAAGTTGTGGTAGATATTTGTGTAGATATTTGTGAGGATTTGTGGAGTAGGGTTAGGGTGCACTTGGCTTGATCTTGGCCTTACACTTGCCTTGCACATGGCTTGATCTTGGCCATTGGTTGGCTTTTGGTTTTGCTATAAATACCCTCGGCTTGAAGACTTCATTCATCCAAAATGTTCCAAGTCTTGCTATCCTTCCCTCTCCTCTTGTTTGACTCTCGTCCAAGAGCCCCTCCCTAGTAAAGGCCCTTGGCCGAAACCCTCCCCTTTGAGTGGCCTTGTGGCGAGAGGTTCCCTCCCACTCCTGAGTGGTGTGGCCAGAGCCTACCCCATGGTAGAAAGTTGTCTTCCAGTATTGTTGTAATGCCCAAAATACCTTAGCCTTGTACCTTGTAGTATTCCAAAGATACCTCTATCGTAGAGCAGGAAATACTACCTTTTGTCCTTTTAGTCTCAAACCGAAACCACAAGGAAATCTTCATAGTTGGTTGAAGTATTTGTGTGGAAGTTAGTTAGAACTTCTAAGGGTTGTTTGGAGCGGATTGGAGCGCAGTGGAGCTAAACCTTGCTCGGGATCGACATTATAACTTGGATAATTTTGGGCTTGTCGAGGTAAATATTCTTGTTCCTTATTGTAATTGGAGATTACATATTGTAGGAATATATAGTTGAGGTATACTATATATAGAACGAACATTATTGTGCGCAATGTCTTTTGACTTAAGCTGAATTTAAAGAAAAGAAGCTGAATAATTACATAGGAGTATTATTCTGATGAACTTGTAGCATTGTTGTGAAGTAGAATTGTACACGTCCAGGTTAGGCGTGTAAACCCACTGGTTGGCTTGGTAGCGGCCTCGATAGAGGAGGAGATTTCTGTTGTTGCGGGGGTGTTGTCAATTTTACGTAGAGAAATGGAACTTTGTGTTTTGAAGTTAATGAGCGTTTGTGACCTTTTTAGGTGAAAGTACTAAGAGTAGCGTATTCTACTTGAGGAGTGGAAAGGGCTAGCAAGGTTGTAGTTACTTGGAGCATTTTGCTTATTGTCGATACTCGTCGCGAGGTATGTGAACCTCTTCCTATCCTTCGAGCATGATGTTTTGTAAACTATGTAGTACGGTAGGCGTCGTGTGCTAAATGAGTTGGTTGGTTTAAAACATAGGGTGTTATAATAGCTTTATGGGAAGTTAGTTATAACGACCTTATGTAGGTGAAAATGGTTTACTGATATTAGAAGTTAAGAGACTTGATCTTATAAGATAAGAGACTTAACTTACTTGTTTTAATGTGGATGTTTGTGTGAAACCTCATTCGTGAGTAATGAGTACTTGATTTTTAAAGGGATAATGTTTCTTGATTTGGGAATCGGAATGTGTATCGGCAGCACCAACTGCGGCGTTAATAAAGGAAAATGTATTGAATAATGATGTATTTGTATTAAAGCGGTAGAAACCTCCATCTGCATGAAGCTAAGATAAGACAAAATGATATTACATTTTCTAGATCATGGTCTTGTAATAAGATCGTTATAAACAAGAATAACCTACTTACATATATGGCATATGTTACTCAATTGTTTTTAAAGAGATTAAGACTATGAGTTATGAAACCTTTCTAAAATAAGTAACTTGAGCATTTGAAATTAGGCAAACTTGAACGTTTGGAAAATAATGTTGTTACTTGGCAAAAAGGAAGTGTTTTGTTTACTTAGAAAGATAGTCACTATTTTTATACTACGGTATTGCGTGACTTATGGGAAAGAAAGCGGATCTTTTAATAAGGGTTTGACGTCGTAGTACTTTAGGTTAAACACGGATTTTTGTCATAAAATGAAAGTACTTTGAGTTGTGTATAACTTGCCTATGCTTGTTGTTGTGAAACTTGCCTATGCTTGTTATGATAGCCTTTGTTGTGCAAGAATTGTGTTTCTATACTACCGCGTCTCGATGGAGTCGGTTGACTTGTTGAGAACTTACTTGGACATGCCGCGGTGGCGGAGAAATTACACGCATGCGTTCTGTGTGATGTTACTTTTAATCACTTTGGATATCTTGACCACGATCGTAGCGCGCGGGTATGCTTCCATTTTGGTTGATGTCTTGTGGTTGTCGCTTTGGATATCGACACGATGCGTAGCGCACGGGTATGTTTCCATTTTGATTATCGCCTTGTTGTTTCCTTTTGGACATACTGACACGATCGTAGCGCTGCGGGTATCGTCCATTTGGAATCTTGTCTATTGTTTCCCTTTGGACATCGACCACGATCGTAGCGCGCGGGTATGCTTCCATTTGGATTGCGACTTGTTGTTATCATATCATAGGCTGCCGTGATGAGAAGGTATTCCACGGGCATGATTGATGTTGTGGCGTGAGACCACGACTTAGTATAAGCATTATATGTTGTGTACTGTAGTTTGGCTATCATACATGTCTCATACTTTTTATAGACTGTTATGATTTCATTCTGATATTATGCAGTTTCACATACTTGGTACTGTTATCGACCTCGCCCGGGGCTGCGTTCATGCGCGGTAGAGGTACATCGATCGTGGATCCTCGCCATGGATCACGATTCAACAGCATTGTGAAGCTCCGTTTCTCGGAGGCTTATCTTTTGGTATGTGTTCCTGAGTTGTAGGTTCTTGTACATTCGGGTATGGCGGGGCCCTGTCCGTCATAGTCATGTATATCTTAAGTGCAGTAATCTTGTTGTGGGCGGGGTTGTAAAAGGATTAAAGCTCGTGTTTTATGTATATACTAAGGCAAGCTATTTTGGTTGGCCTATTCATTTATTATATCTCTTGTTAAATGACTCATGTTTTATGTTCGCTGATTTTCTCGATGTATGTATCACTAGGGTGCGGGGTAAGGCACGATCACGCCCGATTTTCGGGTGTGACATAGTGGTATCGAAGCGATTAGTCCTCGGAAAGTGTCTACGACCGTGTCTAGTAAGTCTTGATTATCGGTGTGTTGTGCACCACATATATAATCGAGGCTGCAGGACATTTAGGATTAGTTTCCATTCTTCTCATTACGAGATCGTGCCTTAGAGCCGTGTTGTAAGTTGGACCCTCCGACGTATCTCGTTTTTACGATTATGCCTCCGCGCGCAACCAGAGCCCGTAAGGCAAAGCGGCCGAGGGTCTGCTAGTGAGATCTGAGGATGCGAGCGCGAGCCGGGCGACTGAGGTTGTGCTTGACAGCGGGTTTTGTAGCCGCCCGGCCCAGCGAGTTTAGCGCGGCGATGGCTGCTGAGACCACAATACCGAGCCTCATCCCGATGCAGGCGAGAGAGATGGGTTACAAGAGATGGCGATTCTTTGGCGAGTCGTGGCGAATATGAGATAAGTGGATCTGGCGATTCGATTCGATTCGAGCACGATGGTTCACCCCGGCGGATAGTTTGAGGCTACGGGACTTTCGAGTTGTAGCCCGCGAGTTTCTGGTCGAGGCACGAGGATGATCGCAGGAGTTCATCCGGCGATTCTGACGATCATCACGGGTGATCAAGGCTTGAGAGACCGAGTGCGTGACATTTGGTTCGCATCGGCTGCGTGATACCGCAGTCGATTGGTTTGATTCGTGGGAGCTTTCCCGGGGAGAGCATGCACCTCCAGCAGTATGGAATGAGTTTTCGGGGGCTTTCCTCACGCACTTCTTGCCTCCGCAGATGAGGAGGCGCGGTAAACAGTTCTTATTCTTGAGGCGAGAGCGCGACCGTCGGGAGTACAATGTCGAGTTCGATTCTTTGGCTCGATATGTCCTGCGCTAGTTGCGGATATGGAGGATAGGGTGCATCGCTACGTCACGGGCTAGATGATTATATGGTGAGTCTTGTGCGGGTGTTTCTCTTCACGGGCATGGACATTGCCGCATGCGACTCATGCACTAGGATGTGAGGCCTGAGGGTCGGCGGAATGACACGGATCGCCGAAGAGGGCCGGGGCGGCAGGTCCTTTGGTGACTTCGAGGCGGACCGCCTCGGCGAGCTAGTTATATACCCCACGATCTGAGTGGTCCTCCACCGTCTTTAGGGCGGTCGGGCTCGAGGTTCAGATTTTGGCAGAGCGGGGTGTTAACGGTGAAGCCACCTACCTCGTTGTGACCGTTGTGGTAGACTCCATTACGGAGAGTGTCGTGCTAAATTGGGAGTTTGTTTTGCATGCGGCCAGCGGGCCATTTCGAGGCTGTCCAGGCCAAGGAAGCGCGGATGTTACGACTCGACGCCGGGATCATGCACAGTTCATCACCCTACTATACGCCTGCGAGTGAGGCCTATGATTAGAGTGGGCGTAGCAGTATATCCTTACCCCTCTAGAGTTTTGGTATGCTGTTATGATGATCTCATTATTATGTGCTATGTACGAATAGCGTTGTGTTAATTTTGAGTTAGAAAACATGGTTAGTTAGGAGGATAAGTATGGGGGCATGGTAAGTGTGAACCCTAGACTATGTCACGATTAAGACCTTAGAGGTAAGGTCGTCTTGTGTAAAAGATTCGTTTTATATTTGACCTTTATCAGAGTGCGTAGTATACGTGGGATTTTATTTGTGTGATAAGTCCATGGGTAGTGTGAGATGGAAGTGGTAGCTTTCATGATTTGAAATGGGTAAGATTGTTAGTGTCGGGAACAAGTGTTGAAGCGATTGTGGGTCGGGTTGATGGCGCTCGCGGTCGACCCGTGCGATTTTGGGTGGGGTCAGTTCGGGTGGTCCCGCCAGTGGTAGGGTCACGAGGTGCTAGGCAGAGTTTAGACGACCATCGTATGAGTTTGTGGATGTGTTCGACCAGAATCGTTCGTGAAGGCCGGTAATGGCCTTAGGGGATATTACGGCTAGTAAGACGACCAAGTTTGGAGGTGGTGACTCCAAAGTTTTGGAAACGGAAGCGATGACTAAAGTGTGATGCATTATACTAGAAGAGTTCATGTGTTCGAGAAGAGCACGACGAGTAAGGAAGGAGGAGAACGTGTGTTATTTCGTGGCGGTATGGCGTTGGCAATTTGTTAGAAGAGCTTCATCGATATCCGTCTTGTGAAGGAACATTCGGACGAATGTTTCTAAGGAGGAGAATGTTATACCCAGTATTTCCAGTATGTATGCGAGGGCGTGCGTGCGAGAATCTGGCGGGGAAGATTGGAAAGGAAGAAAGAGGTGATTTTTCCACGGAAAAGTTTAGGTTTTGTGAAGGAAAAAGGTTCGTTAATGGGAATTGGATTCCCAGTTTGGTATCGGACTTCTGGAATATTAGAGAATTATGGAATTTTATTTTGGAAATGGTCACGTGGGGCCAGGAGAAATTCTGGTTTTGTAGGCCCACTTTGTTTTGAGATTTTGGCCATTGTGGATTTTTGGAAGATGTTTTATTTTGGGCCAATAGGAGGGTGACACGTGTCACCCGCCTAGGTGGCTTCGCGAAATGACATTTGTGCACAACACCCGGTTAGAGTCGTTTTTGGACGAAACGTTTTTCGTAGCTTGCGAAGGGAAAAATCCGGCTAAGTGGTTTTTTATTTTTTCGGATTTTTCGAGAGGCGAAATGTTTTGGACCAACGAGAGAGGGCAACACTTGGCACCTCTCATTGGTGGACTTGAGGCGGAATTAGGTAGAATGGATGGGCAAGTTGTGGTAGATATTTGTGTAGATATTTGTGAGGATTTGTGGAGTAGGGTTAGGGTGCACTTGGCTTGATCTTGGCCTTACACTTGCCTTGCACATGGCTTGATCTTGGCCATTGGTTGGCTTTTGGTTTTGCTATAAATACCCTTGGCTTGAAGACTTCATTCGTCAAAATGTTCCAAGTCTTGCTATCCTTCCCTCTCCTCTTGTTTGACTCTCGTCCAAGAGCCCCTCCTAGTAAAGGCCCTTGGCGAGAAACCCTCCCCTTTGAGTGGCCTTGTGGCGAGAGGTTCCTCCCACTCCTGAGTGGTGTGGCGAGCCTACCCCACTTGGTAGAAAGTTGTCTTCCAGTATTGTTGTAATGCCCAAAAATACCTTAGCCTTGTACCTTGTAGTATTCCAAAGATACCTCTATACGTAGAGCAGGAAATACTACCTTTTGTCCTTTTAGTCTCAAACCGAAACCCTAAGGAAATCTTCATAGTTGGTTGAAGTATTTGTGTGGAAGTTGGTTAGAACTTCTAAGGGTTGTTTGGAGCGGATTGGAGCGCACGGAGTGGAGCTAAACCTTGCTCAGGATCGACATTATAACTTGGATAATTTTGGGCTTGTCGAGGTAAATATTCTTGTTCCACTTATTGTAATTGGAGATTACATATTGTAGGAATATATAGTTGAGGTATACTATATATAGAACTGAACATTATTGTCGTGCAATGTCTTTTGACTTAAGCACAATTTAAAGAAAAGAAGCTGTAATTACATAGGGTGTATTACGATGGACTTGTGTAACATTGTTGTGAAGTAGAATTGTACACGCGTCAGGTTAGGCGTGTAAACCCCACGGTTGGCTTGGTAGCGGCCTCGATAGAGGAGGAGATTTCTTGTTATACCGTATTTCCAGTATGTATGCGAGGGCGTGCGTGCGAGAATCTGTGAGAAAGATTGGAAAGGAAGAAAGAGGTGATTTTTCCACGGAAAAGTTTCCGGTTTTGTGAAGGAAAAAGGTTCGTTAATGGGAATTGGATTCCCAGTTTGGTATTCGGACTTCTGGAATATTAGAAATTATGGAATTTTATTTTGGAAATGGTCACGTGGGGCCACGGGAGAAATTCTGATTTTGTAGCCCGCTTTGTTTTTGAGATTTCGGTAAATTGGATATTTTGGAAGACGAAATATTCAGGCGAATCGGGGCGACACGTGTCACCCCATGTGGCACCCTTGGCGATTTTACATTTGGGCACAACACGGTTAGAGTCGTTTTTAACGAAGCGTTTTCGCGTAACTTGCGAAGGAAAATTCGGCTATGTCGTTTTGTTTTTGCGGATTTTTCCGAGAGGCGAAACATTCGGACCAACGGGAGGGTGACGTGTGTCACCTCAATGGAGACAAGTGGGGCGTGCTTGGCGAAACAAGGGCAAGTTGGGCTTGATATTTGTGTAGATATTTGTGAGGGTTTTAAGGAGTAGGGTCTAGGGTGCACTTGGCTTGATCTTGGCCTTACACTTGCCTTGCACTTGGCTAGATCTTGGCCATTGGTTGGCCTTTGGGTTTCTTATAAATACCCTCCACTTGTGAAGACTTATTCATTCACTCTCACTTTGTCTAAGTCTTGAAATCCTCCTCCCTCTAGTAGCTCGTCCTAAGCCTCTCCCCCTCCTCACTCTCCTTGTGGCCTTTGGCGAGAAGGTCCCCACATGTGGTGCTAGCCAGTGGGTACCCCACTGCTAGTTGTTTTAAGTATAATACCCCTTGTTGTGGTATAGAAATACTCCCTAGTATTGTTATAATGCCCAAAATACCTTAGCCTTGTACCTTGTAGTATTCCAAAGATACCTCTTTGCGTGAAGTCCTAAATACTACCTTTTGTCCTTTTAGTCTCAACCGAAACCCTAAGGAAATCTTCATTGTTGGTTGAAGTAATTGAGTAAGTTGGTTAGAACTTCTAAGGGTTGTTTGGAGTGGTTTGGAGCGCGCAGTGGAGCTAAACCTTGCTCGGGAGGCGACATTAAACTCGGATAATTTTGGGCTTATCGAGGTAATTATCTTGTCCTCTATTGTAATTGGAAATTACATGTTTGTTAGGATATATAGTTGAAGTATACTATATATGGAACTATACTTAGTATTCGCAATGTCTTTTGACTTAAGCTGAAGAATTAAATGAACTAAACTGTATTTAAATAGGAATGTATTGCAGTAGGCTTGGGTAGAATTGTACACGTCCGGAAAGACGTGTAAAACCCCCACTGGTTGGCTTGGTAGCCAGGCCTCGATAGAGGAGGAGATTTCTGTTATTGCGGGGAGAGTCTTTGAATTTTCTATAGAAAGATAGAAACTTATGTTTTGGGGTTAATAGACGTTTGTGACCTTTATAGGTGAAAGTACTAAGAGTAGCGTATTCTCGAGGAGTGGAAAGGGCTAGCAAGGTTGTAGTACTTGGAGCATTTTGCTTATTGTCGATAAATCGTCGCGAGGTATGTGAACCTCTTCCTATCTTTTCTAGCATGATTGTTGTGAACTATGTAGTGCGGTAGGCGTACGTGTGCTAAGTGATTTGGTTGGTTTAAAACATAGGGTGTTATAATAGCTTTATGGGAAGTTAGTTATAACGACCTTATGTAAGTGAAAATGGTTTCTTGATGTTAGAAGTTAAGAGACTTGATCTTATAAGATAAGAGACTTAACTTATTTGTTTTAATGTGGATGTTTGTGTGAAACCTCATTCGTGAGTAATGAGTACTTGGTTTTAAAGGGATAATGTTTCTTGATTTGGAATCGAATGTGTATCGACGGACCACTGCGGCGTTAATAAAGGAAAATGTATTGAATAAATGATGTGTTGTATTAAAACCGGTAGAAACCTCCATCTGCATAGAAGCTAAGATGAGACAAAATGATATTACATTTTCTAGATCATGGTCTTTGTAATAAGATCGTTATAAACAAGAATAAACTACTCACGTATATGACATATGTTACTCGATTGTTCTAAAAGGAATCAAGTGATTAAGTTTGGGAACTATGAAACCATTTGAAAATGAGAAGCTTGAGTAATTGAAACTAGGCAAAGCCGAACTTAGGAAAAGAATGTTGTTACTTGATTTTGAAAAGGAAGGTGGGTTTGTCATTCTAATACTACGGTATCGGGTGACTTTTATAAAAGTAATGGATCTCTTTTAAAAGAACTTAACGTATGTAGTACTTTGGGGTTAAAACCCGACTTTGGCATAAAATGAAAGTACTTTGAGTTGTGTGAAACTTGCCTATGCTTGTTGTTGTGAAACTTGCCTATCTTGTTGTTGTGAAACTTGCCTATGCTTGTGATGATAGCCTTTATTGTACAAGCGTTGTGTTTACGTATTCTGGCGTCTCGATAGAGTCGGTTGGTAGTTGAGAACTTACTTGGATGTCTTGGCGTGTGGAGAAATTCCGCAGTGCGTTCACGCTGATAGTATTATTGTTGTTAATCACTTTGGACATCTGACACGATCGTGGCGCGGGTATGCTTCCATTTGGTTAAGGTCTTGTAGTTAATCGCTTTGGATATCTTGACACGATGCGTAGCGCGCGGGTATGTTTCCATTTGATTATCGCCTTGTGATTTCCTTTTGGACATACCGACACGATCGTGGCGCTGCGGGTATCGTCCATTTGGAATGCCGTCCTATTGTTTCCCTCTCGACATATCGACACGATGCGTAGCGCACGGGTATGCGTCCATGTGGAAAGGTGGCTTATTGTTTCCCTTTGGACATACTGACACGATGCGTAGCGCACGGGTATGCTTCCATCTGGATTGCGGTCTTGTTGTTGAGGTCACATGGACATGTCTACACCGATGCAGTATTCCGGGGGCATGCGGCCATGATGCGACCCTGATTGATGTTGTGGGCGTGAGACCCATAGTTATATTGGAGTGATGACTGTTTTATGTTGTGATCGTAGTTTGGTTATCATACATGTCTCCGCTTTATATAGACTAGTATGATTTCATTCTGACTTTATCAGTTTCACATACTTGGTACTGTTATCTTGACCTCCTTGAGTGCGTTCATCATGCGGTAAGTACATCGGTCGTGGATCCTCGCTCTTAGGATCACAGTTCAGCGCATTTGAAGCTCCGTTTCTCCGGAGGCTTATCTTTTGGTAGGTGTTCCCTGAGTTGTAAGTTCTTGTACATTCAGGGGTATGGCGAGCCTGTCCGTCATAGTCGTGTATATCTTAGAGTGCAGTAATCTTGTTGTGGCGGGGTTGTAAAGGATTAAAGCTGTTCGGAGTTTATGTATATACGGAAGGCAACCGTTTTGGTTGGCCTGTTTATTTATTATATCTCTTGTATAATGACTCATGTTTTATGTTCCGCTGATTTTTCTCTGATGTATGTATCGCTAGGGTGCCCGGGGTAAGGCACGATCCGCCCGATTTTGGGGTGTGACATAGTGGTATCGAGCGATTAATCCTCGGAAAGTGTCTGAGCCGTGTCTAGTAGAGTCTTGATTATCGGTGTGTTGTGCACCACATCTATAATCGAGGAGGCTATAGGACATTTAGGATTGGTTTCCATTCTTCTCATTCAGAGATCGTGCCTTAGAGGCGTGTTGTAAGTTGTACCCTCAGCGTATCTCGTTTTTACGATTATGCCTCGCGCAAGCAGCGAGCCCGAGAAGGGCAAGGCGTGAGTGCTGCTAGTGAGATCTGAGAGTACGAGCGCGAGCCCGAGCATACACGAGTTGTGCTTGACGGCGGGTTTCGCGATACGCCCGGCCAGCGAGTTTAGAGCGCGGCCGTGGCTGAGACTCTGATGCACTGAGCCTCCAGTCCACGATGCAGGCGGAGAGATGGGTTACAAGAGATGGCCCGATTGTTGGCGAGTTGTGGCGAATATGAGGGCAGTGGATCAGCGATTCGGTTCGATGCACCGATGGTTCACCCCGAGCGAATAGTTTGAGGCTACGGGACTTTACGAGTTGTAGCACTTGAGTTTTACGGTCGAGGCACGAGGATGATCGCGAGGAGTTCATCCGGCGATTCTGACGGATCATGCGGGTGATCAAGGCTTGAGACCGAGTCTGTGACCTTTGGTTCGCGTCGGCTGCGTGATACATGATCGATTGGTTTGATTCATAGGAGCTTTCTCGGGAGAGCATGCACCTCAGCAGTATGGGATGAGTTTTGGGGCTTTCTCACGCGCTTCTTGCCTCGCGGATGAGGAGGGCACGCGGCAGATTTTATTCTTGAGGCGAGAGAGGCGCTGTCGGGAGTACAATGTCGAGTTCGATTCTTTGGCTCGATATGTCCCTGCGCTAGTTGCGAATATGGAGGATAGGAGTGCATCGCTACGTCACGGGCTTGATGATTATATGGCGAGTCTTGTGCGGGTGTTTCTCTTGTGGGCATGGACATTGCCGCATGCAGCTCATGCACTAGGATGTGAGGCACGGAGGGTCGACGGAATGACACAGATCGCCAGAAGAGGGCGGGGCGCGAGTCCTTTGGTGGCTTTCGAGGCGGACCGCCTCGGCCGAGCTAGTTATATACCCCACCGTGCAGTGGTCCTCCACCGTCTTGAGGCGGTCGTGGCTCGAGGTTGATTTTCGGCAGAGCGGGGTGTTAACGGTGAAGCCACCCTACCTCGTTGTGACCATTGTGGTAGACTCCATTTTGGAGAGTGTCGTGCTAGATTGGGAGTTTGTTTTGCATGCGGCCAGCGGGGCCATTTTGAGCGTCCGACCAAGGAAGCGCGGATGTTACGACTCGACGCCGAGGATCTGTGGTGGTTTATCACCTTCTACAGCTATGCGCCCTGCAGGGCAGGCCTATGATTAGAGTGGAGCAGTAGCTTCAGGTATATCCTTAACCCTCTAGAGTTTTGGTATGCTTATTATGATGATCTCATTATTGTGTGCTATGTACGGATAGCATTGTGATATTGTGAGTTTGAAAACATGTTTAGTTGGGAGGTTACGTATGGGGGCATGGTAAGTATGAACCTTAGACTATGTCACGGGAGACCTTAGGGTAAGGTCGTCTTGAGATTAAAGATTCGTTTATGTTTGACTTTTATCAGAGTAGTAGTATACGTGGGATTTATTTGTGTGATAAGTCCGTGGGTAGTGTGAGATGGAAGTGGTAGCTTTCATGATGTGAATTAGTAAGATTGTTCCGGATCGGGGAACAAGAGTTTGGCACGGTTGTGGGTCGGGTTGAGGACGTGATACGGGTCAACCCGTAGCCCGGATTAAGGTGGGGTCAGTTCTGGGTGGTCCCGCGAGGTGGTAGGGTCACGAGGATGCTAGGCCCAAGTTTGTATGATCACCGTATGAGTTCGTGGACGCGTTCGACCAGAAGCGGTTCGTAAAGGCCGGGAATGGCCTTAAGGAAGTTTGAGGTTAGTAAGATGACCAAGTTTGGAGGTGGTGACTCCAAGGTTTTGGGAACTAGGCGATGACTGAAGTGTGGTGCGTATGCTAGAAGAGTTCAAGTGTTCGAGAAGGGCACGACGAGTAAGGAAGGAGATAACGTGTGTTATTTCGTGACAGTATGGCGTTGGCAATTTGTTAGAAGAGCTTCTTCGATATCCGTCTTTTGAATGAACATTCTGGCCGAATGTTTCTAAGGAGGAGAATGTTATACCCGTATTTCCAGTATGTATGCGAGGGCGTGCGTGCGAGAATACTGAAAGATTGGAAAGGAAGAAAGAGGTGATTTTTCCACGGAAAAGTTTCCGTTTTGTGAAGGAAAAAGGTTCGTTAATGGGGTGGATTCCCAGTTTGGTGTCGGACTTCTGGAATATTAGAGAATTATGGAATTTTATTTTGGAAATGGTCACGTGGGGCCCACGGGGAGAAATTCTGATTTTGTGGGCAGCTTTGTTTTTGAGATTTCCGGTAAATTGGATATTTTGGAAGACGAAATACAGGCGAATCGGGGCGACACGTGTCACCCCCGTGTGGCACCCTTGGCGATTTTACATTTGGGCACTGCTGGTTAAGTCGTTTTTGAAAGCGTTTTCGCGTAACTGCGAAGGAAAATTCGGCTATGTCGTTTTGTTTTTGCGGATTTTTCCAGAGGCGAAACATTCGGACCAGCGGGAGGGTGACGTGTGTCACCCTACAATGGAGACAAGTGGGGCGGACTTGGCGAAACAAGGGCAAGTTGGGCTTGATATTTGTGTAGATATTTGTGAGGGTTTTAAGGAGTAGGGTCTAGGGTGCACTTGGCTTGATCTTGGCCTTACACTTGCCTTGCACTTGGCTAGATCTTGGCCATTGGTTGGCCTTTGGGTTTGCTATAAATACCCTCCTTGTGAAGACTTATTCATTCACCTCACTTTGTCTAAGTCTTGAAATCCTCCCCTCCTCTAGTAGCTCTCGTCCTAAGCCTCTCCCCTCCCTCCTCTTGTGGCCTTTGGTAGAAGAGTCCCCACTTTGTGGTGCTAGCCATAGGGTACCACTGCCTAGTTGTTTTCGTATAATACCCTTGTTGTGGTATAGAAATACTCCCTAGTATTGTTATAATGCCCAAAATACCTTAGCCTTGTACCTTGTAGTATTCCAAAGATACCTCTTTGCGTAGAGTCGGAAATACTACCTTTTGTCCTTTTAGTCTCAAACCGAAACCCTAAGGAAATCTTCATTTGTTGGTTGAAGTAATTGAGTAGAAGTTGGTTAGAACTTCTAAGGGTTGTTTGGAGTGGTTTGGGCGCACGAGTGGAGCTAAACCTTGCTCGGGAAGCGACATTAAACTCGGATAATTTTGGGCTTATCGAGGTAATTATCTTGTCCTCTATTGTAATTGGAAATTACATGTTTGTTAGGATATATAGTTGAAGTATACTATATATGGAACTATACTTAGTATTCGACAATGTCTTTTGACTTAAGCTGAAGAATTAAGAATGAACTAAGCTGTATTTACATAGGGTGTATTGTGTGCGGTAGGCTTGTGTAGAATTGTACACGTCAGGTTAGGCGTGTAAAACCCCACGGTTGGCTTGGTAGCGGCCTCGATAGAGAGGAGATTTCTGTTTGTTGCGGGAGAGTCTTTGCCAATTTTCTATAGAAAGATAGAAACTTATGTTTTGGGGTTAATAGACGTTTGTGACCTTTATAGGTGAAAGTACTAAGAGTAGCGTATTACTCGAGGAGTGGAAAGGGCTAGCAAGGTTGTAGTACTTGGAGCATTTTGCTTATTGTCGATAAATCGTCGCGAGGTATGTGAACCTCTTCCTATCTTTTCTAGCATGATTGTTGTGAACTATGTAGTACGGTAGACGTACATGTGCTAAGTGATTTGGTTGGTTTAAAACATAGGGTGTTATAATAGCTTTATGGGAAGTTAGTTATAACGACCTTATGTAAGTGAAAATGGTTACTGATGTTAGAAGTTAAGAGACTTGATCTTATAAGATAAGAGACTTAACTTATTTGTTTTAATGTGGATGTTTGTGTGAAACCTCATTCGTGAGTAATGAGTACTTGGTTTTAAAGGGATAATGTTTCTTGATTTGGGAATCGGAATGTGTATCGACAGGACCTGCGGCGTTAATAAAGGAAAATGTATTGAATAAATGATGTGTTGTATTAAAACCGGTAGAAACCTCCATCTGCATAGAAGCTAAGATGAGACAAAATGATATTACATTTTCTAGATCATGGTCTTTGTAATAAGATCGTTATAAACAAGAATAAACTACTCACGTATATGACATATGTTACTCGATTGTTCTAAAAAGGAATCAGTGATTAAGTTTGGGAACTATGAAACCATTTGAAAATGAGAAGCTTGAGTAATTGAAACTAGGCAAAGCTGGAACTTAGGAAAGAATGTTGTTACTTGATTTTGAAAAGGAAGGTGGGTTTGTCATTCTAATACTACTGTATCGGGTGACTTTTATAAAAGTAATGGATCTCTTTTAAAAGAACTTAACGTATGTAGTACTTTGGGGTTAAAAACCGGACTTTGGCATAAAATGAAAGTACTTTGAGTTGTGTGAAACTTGCCTATGCTTGTTGTTGTGAAACTTGCCTATGCTTGTTGTTGTGAAACTTGCCTATGCTTGTGATGATAGCCTTTATTGTACAAGCGTTGTGTTTTACGTGTTCTGGCGTCTCGATAGAGTCGGTTGGTAGTTGAGAACTTACTTGGATGTCTTGGCGGTGGCGGAGAAATTCCGCAGATGCGTTCGTTGATAGTATTATTGTTGTTAATCACTTTGGACATCTTGACACGATCGTGGCGCGGGTATGCTTCCATTTTGGTTAAGGTCTTGTGGTTGTCGCTTTGGATATCTTGACACGATCGTGGCGCGCGGGTATGTTTCCATTTGATTATCGCGCTTGTGATTTCCTTTTGGACATCTTGACACGATCGTAGCGCGCGGGTATCGTCCATTTGGAATGCCGTCCTATTGTTTCCCTCTGGACATCTTGACCACGATGCGTAGCGCGCGGGTATCGTCCATTTGGAAAGTTGTCTTATTGTTTCCCTTTGGACATCGCGACACGATCGTAGCGCGCGGGTATGCTTCCATCTGGATTGCGGTCTTGTTGTTGAGTCACGTGGACATGTCTACACCGTCACGATATTCGGGGCATGCGGCCGTGATCGACCACGATTGATGTTGTGGGCGTGAGACCCATAGTTATATTGGAGTGATGACTGTTTTATGTTGTGAGCGTAGTTTGGTTATCATACATGTCTCTGCTTTATATAGACTAGTATGATTTCATTCTGACTTTATGCAGTTTCACATACTTGGTACTGTTATCGACCTCCTTGGGGCTGCGTTCATCTGCGGTAGAGTACATCGGTCGTGGATCCTCGCTCTTAGGATCACGATTCGGTAGCATTTGAAGCTCCGTTTCTCGGAGCTTATCTTTTAGTAGGTGTTCCCGAGTTGTAAGTTCTTGTACATTCGGGGTATGGCGAACACTGTCCGTCATAGTCGTGTATATCTTAAGTGCAGTAATCTTGTTGTGGCGGGGTTGTAAAAGGATTAAAGCATTCGTGTTTTATGTATATACTGAGCAACGTTTTGGTTGGCTTTGTTTATTTATTATATCTCTTGTATAATGACTCGTGTTTTTATGTTCGCTGATTTTCTCGATGTATGTATCGCTAAGGGTGCCGGGGTAAGGCACGATCCAGCCCGATTTTGGGGTGTGACATTTACTGTTATTGCGGGAGTCTTTGTCGAATTTTACGTAGAAATGGAACTTTGTGTTTTGAAGTTAATAGACGTTTGTGACCTTTTTAGGTGAAAGTACTAAGAGTAGCGTATTCTACTTGAGGAGTGGAAAGGGCTAGCGAGTTGTAGTTACTTGGAGCATTTTGCTTATTGTCGATACTCGTCGCGAGGTATGTGAACCTCTTCCTATCCTTGAGCATGATGTTTTGTAAACTATGTAGTGCGGTGAGCGTGCATGTGCTAAATGAGTTGGTTGGTTTAAAACATAGGGTGTTATAATAGCTTTATGGGAAGTTAGTTATAACGACCTTATGTAGTGAAAATGGTTTCTTGATATTAGAAGTTAAGAGACTTGATCTTATAAGATAAGAGACTTAACTTACTTGTTTTAATGTGGATGTTTGTGTGAAACCTCATTCGTGAGTAATGAGTACTTGGTTTTAAAGGGATAATATTTTCTTGATTTGGGAATCGAGAATGTGTATCGACAGGACCAACTGCAGCGTTAATAAAGGAAAATGTATTGAATAATGATGTGTTGTATTAAAACGGTAGAAACCTCCATCTGCATAGAAGCTAAGATAAGACAAAATGATATTACATTTTCTAGATCATGTCATTGTAATAAGATCGTTATAAACAAGAATAACCTACTTACATATATGGCATATGTTACTCAATTGTTTTTAAAGAGATTAAGACTATGAGTTATGAAACCTTTCTAAAATAAGTAACTTGAGCATTTGAAATTAGGCAAACTTGAGCGTTTGGAAAATAATGTTGTTACTTGGCAAAAGGGGAAGTGTTTTGTTTACTTAGAAAGATAGTCACTATTTTTATACTACGGGTATTGCGTGACTTATGGGAAAAGCGGATCTTTTAATAAGGGTTTGGCGTCGTAGTACTTTAGAGTTAAACACCGGATTTTTGTCATAAAATGAAAGTACTTTGAGTTGTGTATAACTTGCCTATGCTTGTTGTTGTGAAACTTGCCTATCTTGTTATGATAGCCTTTGTTGTGCAAGAATTGTGTTTCTATACTACCGCGTCTCGATGGAGGGTCGGTTGACTTGTTGAGAACTTACTTGGACATGCGTGTGGCGGAGAAATTACACGCATGCGTTCACATTGTGATGTTACTTTTAATCACTTTGGACATACTGACACGATGCGTAGCGCACGGGTATGCTTCCATTTGGCTTGCTGTCTTGTTGTTAATCGCTTTGGATATCTCGACCACGATCGTGGCGCTGCGGGTATGTTTCCATTTTGATTATCGCCTTGTTGTTTCCTTTTGGACATCACGACACGATCGTAGCGCACGGGTATGCGTCCATTTGGAATGCTGTCCTATTGTTTCCCTTTGGACATACTGACACGATGCGTAGCGCACGGGTATGCTTCCATTTGGATTGCTGTCTTGTTGTTATCATATCATAGACTGCCGGCAGTGAGGAAGGTATTCCACGGGCATGATTGATGTTGTGGGCGTGAGACCCTGACTTGGTATAACTGTTATATGTTGTGTACTGTAGTTTGGCTATCATACATGTCTCCTGCTTTGTATAGACTGTTATGATTTCATTTACAGTATTGTACAGTTTCACATACTTGGTACCTGTTATCGACCTCGCCCGAAGTGCGTTCATGCGCGGTAAGAAGTACATCGGTCGTGGATCCTCGCTCATAGGATCACAGTTCAGCGCATTGTGAAGCTCCGTTTCTCCGGAGGCTTATCTTTTGGTATGTGTTCCCTGAGTTGTAGGTTCTTGTACATTCAGGGGTATGGCGGGGCCCTGTCCCGTCATAGTCGTGTATATCTTAAGTGCATGTAATCTTGTTGTGGCGGGGTTGTAAAAGGATTAAAGCATTGAGTTTTATGTATATACTAAGGCAAGCTGTTTTGGTTGGCCTATTCATTTATTATATCTCTTGTTAAATGACTCATGTTTTATGTTCGCTGATTTTCTCGATGTATGTATCACTAGGGTGCGGGGTAAGGCACGATCACGGGCGATTTTGGGTTGTGACATAGTGGTATCGAGCGATTAGTCCTCGGAAAGTGTCTGACCGTGTCTAGTAGAGTCTTGATTATCGGTGTGTTGTGCACATATATATGTCGAGGTCTGCGGGACATTTAGGATTAGTTTCCATTCTTCTCATTACGAGATCGTGCCTTAGAGCCATGTTGTAAGTTGGACCCTCCGACGTATCTCGTTTTTACGATTATGCCTCCGCCAAAGCAACCAGAGCCCGAGAAGGGCAAAGCGGAGAGTCTGCTAGTGAGATCTGAGGAAGTGCAGCGCGAGCCGGACGATACTGAGGTTGTGCTTGACCGGCGGGTTTTGTGGCGCCGCCCGGCCCAGCGAGTTTAGAAGCGCGGCGGTGGCTGCTGAGACCCACAATACACGAGCCTCAGGTCCCGATGCAGGCGGAGAGATGGGTTACAAGGAGATGGCCCGATTCTTTGGCGAGTCGTGGCGAATATGAGAGATAAGTGGAATCTGGCGGATTCGATTCGATTCGATGCACGATGGTTCACCCCGGCGAATAGTTTGAGGCTACGGGACTTTCTGAGTTGTAGCCCGCCAGAGTTTTACGGGTCGAGGCCTGAGGATGATCCGCAGGAGTTCATCCGGCAGTTACAGCGGATCATGCGGGTGATCAAGGCTTCAGAGACCGAGTCTGTGACTCTTGGTTCGCATCGGCTGCGTGATACCGCCGTCGATTGGTTTGATTCGTGGGAGCTTTCCCGGGGAGAGCATGCACCTCCAGCAGTATGGGATGAGTTTTCGGGGGCTTTCCTCACGCACTTCTTGCCTCCGCAGATGAGGAGGGCGCGGTAAACGATTCTTATTCTGAGAGGCAGAGAGGCGCCGTCGGAGTACAATGTCGAGTTCGATTCTTTGGCTCGATATGTCCCTGCGCTAGTTGCAGATATGGAGGATAGGGTGCATCGCTACGTCACCGGGCTAGATGATTATATGGCTGAGTCTTGTGCGGGTGTTTCTCTTCAGCCGGGCATGGACATTGCCCGCATGCAGGCTCATGCACTAGGATGTGAGGCACGGAGGGGTCGACGGAATGACCTGGATCAGCAGAAGAGGGCGGGGCGGCGGGGTCCTTTGGTGACTTTCGAGGCGGACCGCCTCGGCGGCGAGCTAGTTATATACCCCGCGATGCTGAGTGGTCCTCCGCGTCTTGAAGCGGTCGGGGCTCCAGGTTGATTTTGGCGAGCGGGGTGTTAACGGTGAAGCCACCTCTACCTCGTTGTGACCGTTGTGGTAGACTCCATTCGGAGAGTGTCGTGCTAAATTGGGAGTTTGTTTTGCATGCGGCCAGCGGGCCATTTTTCGAGGAACGTCCAGCCAAGGAAGCGCGGATGTTACGACTCGGCCCAGATCTGTGCACAGTTCATCACCTTCTACGGTATGCGCCTGCAGTGGGCCTATGATTAGAGTGGGTGTAGCTTGGTATATCCTTACCCCTCTAGAGTTTTGGTATCTTTGTTATGATGATCTCATTATTATGTGCTATGTGCGAATAAGCGTGTTAATTTTGAGTTAGAAAACATGGTTAGTTAGGAGGATAAGTATGGGGGCATGGTAAGTGTGAACCACAGACTATGTCACGATTAAGACCTTAGAGGTAAGGTCGTCTTGTGTAAAAGATTCGTTTTATATTTGACCTTTATCAGAGTGCGTAGTATACGTGGGATTTTATTTGTGTGATAAGTCCATGGGTAGTGTGAGATGGAAGTGGTAGCTTTCATGATTTGAAATGGGTAAGATTGTTCCGTGTCGGGAACAAGTGTTGAAGCGATTGTGGGTCGGGTTGATGGCGCTCGCGGTCGACCGTAGCCGATTTTAGGTGGGGTCGGTTCGGGTGGTCCGCGGTGGTAGGGTCACGAGGGTGCTAGGCAGAGTTTAGACGACCATCGTATGAGTTTGTGGATGTGTTCGACCAGAATCGTTCGTGAAGGCCGGTAATGGCCTTAGGGGATATTACGGCTAGTAAGACGACCAAGTTTGGAGGTGGTGACTCCAAAGTTTTGGAAACGGAAGCGATGACTAAAGTGTGGTACGTATACTAGAAGAGTTCATGTGTTCGAGAAGGGCACGACGAGTAAGGAAGGAGGAGAACGTGTGTTATTTCGTGGCCAAGCTGTGGCGTTGGCAATTTGTTAGAAGAGCTTCATCGATATCCGTCTTGTGAAGGAACATTCGGGACGAATG
Organism: Przewalskia tangutica; assembly: GCA_029844215.1. Classification (NCBI taxonomy): domain Eukaryota; kingdom Viridiplantae; phylum Streptophyta; class Magnoliopsida; order Solanales; family Solanaceae; genus Przewalskia; species Przewalskia tangutica. The sequence goes on from CM056734.1 coordinate 77,903,707, forward strand.
TTTCTAAGGAGGGGAGAATGTTATACCCCGTATTTCCAGAGTATGTATGCGAGGACGTACGTACGAGAATCTGGCGGGAAAGATTGGAAAGGAAGAAAGAGGTGATTTTCCACGGAAAAGTTTCCGGTTTTGTGAAGGAAAAGGTTCGTTAATGGGAATTGGATTCCCAGTTTGGTGTCGGACTTCTGGAATATTAGAGAATTATGGAATTTTATTTTGGAAATGGTCACGTGGGGCCACGGGAGAAATTCTGATTTTGTAGAACCCACTTTGTTTTGAGATTTTGGCCATTGTGGATTTTTGGAAGATGTTTTATTTTGGGCCAATAGGAGGGTGACACGTGTCACCCCGCCTAGGTGGCTTAGCGAAATGACATTTGTCTGTGGCACTTTGGTTAAGTCGTTTTTGTGAAGCGTTTTGCGTAACTTGCGAAGGAAAATTCGGCTATGTCATTTAGTATTTTTGCGGATTTTTCAGAGGCGAAATGTTTTGGACCAACGAGAGGAAACACTTGGAACCTCTCGTTGGTGGACTTGAGGCGGAATTAGGGTAGAATGGATGGGCAAGTTGTGGTAGATATTTGTGTAGATATTTGTGAGGATTTGTGGAGTAGGGTTAGGGTGCACTTGGCTTGATCTTGGCCTTACACTTGCCTTGCACATGGCTTGATCTTGGCCATTGGTTGGCTTTTGGTTTTGCTATAAATACCCTTGGCTTGAAGACTTCATTCGTCAAAATGTTCCAAGTCTTGCTATCCTTCCCTCTCCTCTTGTTTGACTCTCGTCAGAGCCCCCACTCCTAGTAAAGGCCCTTGGCCGAAACCCTCCCCTTTGGTGGCCTTGTGGCGAGAGGTTCCTCCACTCCTAGTGGTGTGGCAGAGCCTACCCCTTGGTAGAAAGTTGTCTTCCAAGTATTGTTGTAATGCCCAAAAATACCTTAGCCTTGTACCTTGTAGTATTCCAAAGATACCTCTATCGTAGAGCCGGAAATACTACCTTTTGTCCTTTTAGTCTCAAACCGAAACCACTAAGGAAATCTTCATAGTTGGTTGAAGTATTTGTGTGGAAGTTGGTTAGAACTTAAGGGTTGTTTGGAGCGGATTGAGCGCGCAGTGGAGCTAAACCTTGCTCGGGATCGACATTATAACTTGGATAATTTTGGGCTTGTCAAGGTAAATATTCTTGTTCCCTTATTGTAATTGGAGATTACATATTGTAGGAATATATAGTTGAGGTATACTATATATGTAATGAACATTATTGTCGGTGATGTCTTTTGACTTAAGCACGAATTTAAAGAAAAGAAGCTATCAGTAATTACATAGGGTGTATTCTGATGAACTTGTGTAGCATTGTTGTGAAGTAGAATTGTACACGTCAGGTTAGGCGTGTAAACCCCCGGTTGGCTTGGTAGCCGGCCTCGATAGAGGAGGAGATTTCTGTTGTTGCGGGAAGTCTTGTCGAATTTTACGTAGAAATGGAACTTTGTGTTTTGAAGTTAATAGACGTTTGTGACCTTTTTAGGTGAAAGTACTAAGAGTAGCGTATTCTACTTGAGGAGTGGAAAGGGCTAGCAAGGTTGTAGTTACTTGGAGCATTTTGCTTATTGTCGATACTCGTCGCGAGGTATGTGAACCTCTTCCTATCCTTGAGCATGATGTTTTGTAAACTATGTAGTACGGTGACGTACATGTGCTAAATGAGTTGGTTGGTTTAAAACATAGGGTGTTATAATAGCTTTATGGGAAGTTAGTTATAACGACCTTATGTAGGTGAAAATGGTTTACTGATATTAGAAGTTAAGAGACTTGATCTTATAAGATAAGAGACTTAACTTACTTGTTTTAATGTGGATGTTTGTGTGAAACCTCATTCGTGAGTAATGAGTACTTGGTTTTAAAGGGATAATGTTTCTTGATTTGGGAATCGAATGTGTATCGACAGGACCACTGCGGCGTTAATAAAGGAAAATGTATTGAATAATGATGTGTTGTATTAAAGCCTAGAAACCTCCATCTGCATAGAAGCTAAGATAAGACAAAATGATATTACATTTTCTAGATCATGGTCTTTGTAATAAGATCGTTATAAACAAGAATAACCTACTTACATATATGGCATATGTTACTCAATTGTTTTTAAAAGAGATTAAGACTATGAGTTATGAAACCTTTCTAAAATAAGTAACTTGAGCATTTGAAATTAGGCAAACTTGAACGTTTGGAAAATAATGTTGTTACTTGGCAAAAAGGGGAAGTGTTTTGTTTACTTAGAAAGATAGTCACTATTTTTATACTACGGGTATTGCGTGACTTATGGGAAAGAAGCGGATCTTTTAATAAGGGTTTGACGTCGTAGTACTTTAGGAGTTAAACACCGGATTTTGTCATAAAATGAAAGTACTTTGAGTTGTGTATAACTTTTATGCTTGTTGTTGTGAAACTTGTCTATGCTTGTTATGATAGCCTTTGTTGTGCAAGAATTGTGTTTCTATACTACCGCGTCTCTCGATGGAGGGTCGGTTGACTTGTTGAGAACTTACTTGGACATGCGGCGTGTGGAGAAATTCCGCGTGCGTTCTGTTGGCGGTGTTACTTTTAATCACTTTGGATATCGACCACGATGCGTAGCGCACGGGTATGCTTCCATTTTGGTTGATGTCTTGTGGTTAATCGCTTTGGATATACTGACACGATGCGTAGCGCACGGGTATGTTTCCATTTTGATTATCGCCTTGTTGTTTCCTTTTGGACATACTGACACGATGCGTAGCGCACGGGTATGCGTCCATTTGGAATGCTGTCCTATTGTTTCCCTTTGGACATACTGACACGATGCGTAGCGCACGGGTATGCTTCCATTTGGATTGCTGTCTTGTTGTTATCATATCATAGACTGCCGGCAGTGAGGAAGGTATTCCACGGGCATGATTGATGTTGTGGGCGTGAGACCCTGACTTGGTATAACTGTTATATGTTGTGTACTGTAGTTTGGCTATCATACATGTCTCCTGCTTTGTATAGACTGTTATGATTTCATTTACAGTATTGTACAGTTTCACATACTTGGTACCTGTTGTACTGACCTCCTTCGGGGGGCTGCGTTCATGCCGCAGGTAGAGGTACATCGGTCGTGGATCCTCGCTCATAGGATCACAGTTCAGCGCATTGTGAAGCTCCGTTTCTCCGGAGGCTTATCTTTTGGTATGTGTTCCCTGAGTTGTAGGTTCTTGTACATTCAGGGGTATGGCGGGGCCCTGTCCCGTCATAGTCATTGTATATCTTAAGTGCATAATCTTGTTGTGGGCAGGGTTGTAAAAGGATTAAACTGTTCAGGTTTTATGTATATACTAAGGCAACTGTTTTGGTTGGCCTATTCATTTATTATATCTCTTGTTAAATGACTCATGTTTTATGTTCCGCTGATTTTCTCTGATGTATGTATCACTAGGGTGCCCGGGGTAAGGCACCAGTCACGGGCCCGATTTTCGGGGTGTGACAGAAATACATGTCTCGGCCCATCTCATGGGACTCGATAGGAATCGTATGGAATACATGTCTCGACCCATCTCATGGGACTCGATAGGAATCGTATGGAATACATGTCTCGGCCCATCTCATGGGACTCGATAGGAATCGTATGGAATACATGTCTCGGCCCATCTCATGGGACTCGATAGAATCGTATGGAATACATGTCTCGCCCATCTCGTGGGACTCGATGAGAATCGTTCACAACCAATCAGCCGCCCTCCATCGAGAGGCAGCGGTATAGAAATACTGATTTGCACAATAAGGCTATCACACGCAAACATAGGCAAGTTACACACAACTCAAGGTACTTTCATTTTATGTCAAAGTCCGGGTTTTAACCCCAAAGTACTACATACGTTAAATTCTTTTAAAAGATCCATTTCTTTTACTAAGGTCACCCGATACCCGTAGTATTAACATAGAGTGACTAACATTTATAAGTAAACCAAAACACTTTCCTTATTAAAATCAAGTAACAACATTCTTTTCCAAAAGTTAAAGTTTGCCTAATTTCAAATGCTCAAGTCTCTTATTTTCGAAAGATTCCATAGATCATAGTCTTAATCACTTAACGTAATCTCTTTTTAAAACAATTGAGTAACATATGCCTTATGTGTGAGTAGCTTGTTCTTGCTTATAACCATCTTATTACAGCAGCCATGATCTAGGAAATGTAATACAATTTTGTTTTATCTTAGCTTCATGCGGATGGAGGTTTCTCTTGGTTTTAATATAATTAATTAGTCAATACATTTTCCTTTACTAACGCTGCAATGGTTTGTTCGATACTTATTCTCATTTCGAAATCGAAACATCAATCTTTAAAACCAAGTACTCATTACTCACGAATGAGGTTTCACACTTTTTAACAAAATTCATATCAAGTCAATTAAGTCAAGTCTCTTATCTTTCAAGATCAAGTCTCTTATCTTTCAAGATCAATAAACCATTCTATTACTTACATAAAGTCGTTATAACTAACTTCTCATAAAGCTATTATAACACTATATGTTTTAAACCAACCAAAACTCATTTAGCACACGTACGTCTACCGTACTACATAGTTCACAACAATCATGCTAGAAAAGATAGGAAGAGGTTCACATACCTCGCGACGATTATCGTCAAATAGCAAAACGCTCCAAGTACTTCAACCCGTCGGCTACTCCTTAAGCCAAGTAGATCACGCCACACGTAGTACTCCACTCCTAAAATGGTCATAGTACTTCAATAAAACCTTTCTTACCATTGAAGACTTATACCAATAAAAAGCCCTCTAATTCTACGGAAAATTGGGCACTTTCCCGTTTTACTCACTTTTCCATCTTTCTCCAAGGCGAATAACGTAATTATATGCCATAAATAAGGCGTAATAATTAAACAACATAAAGAAGGGATTACACACCCAAACGGTAACGCGGTTTACTATCACGCCTTCATAATAACAATAAGTAAAGAAGGGGATTACGCTGACCGGTAACACGGTTTACTATCACGCCTTCATAATAATACAATATAACAATTAAAAGGGATCACACGCCCAAACGGAGCGATTGAACAATCTTCCCTTAGAAATGTAAATACGATCCAAAGTAAATCATCCAAAGTAAATCTGATCGCTTAAGTTGGGGTCCTTGGCCAACTTTGTCCATTTTACTTATCCAATTACTTCATTAGTCATCCAACTTATATTCCATCTTAATATAAGTTATAGTTACTTGTTAAATACTTCTTCACAAGTAAGGTACGTTTGATACGTTTTTTACCATTTTAATGGCGAACGACCAATCCTTTCTTTTAACAAGTTAACAAGATCCAACTCTTCCAAACTTTTACTCCATATATTATATACTCCATAATATACTTATAATATATGTATAATAACCAATTCACAAAGAGGTTAAGGTTTACTACCTCAAATAGCCCAAAAAAATATCCAAGTTCTTAAAGTCGCTCCAAGCAAGTCTTAGCTCCAAATCTTTACGTTCCGATCCGCTACAAGCAACCCATAGAAGCTCCTAACCAACTTCTCTTCAAGATTCAACTCCAAAAAGTGAAGAACACTTAGGGTTTCCAACTAGCAACTTTCGGCCAAGGCAACAAATAGAGGTTAGGGGTGTGAAATCTTTTCCAACTCTTGGTACACAGTCTTCCTAACACCTTAGGGAAGAACACTTAAGAGTTTAAGAATTGTTGGACAAATTTTGCTCAAGAAATGGGGGCAAAGCCGAGAGCTCTAGGTCAAGGGAGAAGGGAGGGAATTTCTCGTCTTTAAATGTCTAAGTGTGGAAGATTTCATCAACTAAGGGTGCATATATAGGACAACCAAGGGCTAGGATGAAGGCAAGTGTGTGGTTGAGATTGGGGACACGTGTGTGTGGGTCCCACAAGCCACTTGTCCACACTAAAATATCTTGCAAGACAAGGCCACTTGTCTTGCCACTTGTCTAGCACATTTCGGCCATAAGGCCACCTAGGGGTGACACGTGTCGCCCTCCTATTCGTCCAAAATATTTCATCTTCCGAAAATATCCATAATGGCCAAAATCTCGAAAACAAAGTGGGCCCCACAAAACCGTAAATTTCTCCCGTGGCCCCACGTGACCAATTTCCGGAAATAAAATCTCATAATTCTAATATAATTCAAGAAGCCCAAATACCAAATATGGGAATCCAATTCCCATCAACGAACCTTTTTCCTTCACAAAACCCGGAAACTTTTCCGTCGAAAAAAATCACATCTTTCTTTCTTTCCAAAATTTCTGTCGTATTCTCGTACGTACGTCCTCACATACATACCCTGGAACTACGGGGTATAACACTTTGTCTAAGAGAGAGATGAAAGAAGACCAAGTCTTTAAGACTTGGTCAATATAATCATCTGCAAAATCGGATGGGGGCATGTCCTCGTACCACTTTTAAAAGAAAAGATCAGATTTTCCTAAGTTTTCCGCCATGATTTCCCGCCTTGGCGCTTGCATGCAACTCCTGCGGACTCTGAACTTTAGCGCCATGCGCCCGATTTCGGCGCGCGACCATGAATTCCGCGCGGCGCGCAGCCTGCTCCGTGTGCGCGTACGAGGCCACGGAAGTTTTTCTGATTTTGAGTCCTAACTCCTTTCGCACGGCCTGAACCACGAGGTATAACATTCTCCCCCCCTTAGAAACATTCGTCCCGAATGTTCCTTCTAGGCTTACTCAAATCACAATATCGACATAGACTCAAATAAAGACGCTTCACACGGCCACAATCAAAACTCAAGCATAATTGCTAAATCAAAACTAACAAGCAGGAAAGTGGGTTACCTGGAGGGGTAGGGAATAATTGAGGATACTTCTTCATCATGTCATCCTCTGCTTCCCACGTCATTTCCTCCCTGTTCTCGTTCCGCCATAAGACCTTGACGGAAGCCACGTCCTTCGTTCGAAGTCGCCTAACCTGTCGATCGAGTATCGCTATGGGACTCTCCTCATATGATAACTCCTCTGTCACTTGGACATCATGAACCGGGTGCACTCTAGATGGATCTCCAATACATTTCCGCAACATGGACACATGGAAAACTGGATGTACCGCCTCCAAATAGGACGGCAGATCTAACTCATAGGCAACCCTGCCTACCCTACGGACAATCTGATACGGCCCAATGTACCTTGGGCTAAGCTTCCCCTTCTTTCCAAATCTCATCACGCCCTTCATGGGCGATACCTTTAGAAAAACCCAATCATCTATCTCAAATTCCAAGTGTCGACGCCGATGATCTGCATACGACTTCTGTCGACTCTGAGCTGCCAACAACCGCTCCTGGATAAGCCACCTTATCCATCGCTGTGAACTAAGTCCGCCCGACTAACTGAACTTCTCCCACCTCGAACCAGCCTATCGGTAACCTGCACTTCCTCCCGTATAAGGCCTCATAAGGCGACATCTGAATACTGGAATGGTAGCTGTTGTTGTAAGCAAACTCCACAAGAGGCAAATGATCCTCCCAGCTACCCCTGAAATCAATAACACAAGCCCGCAGCATATCCTCAAGTGTCTGGATAGTGCGCTCGGCCTGTCCGTCGGTCTGAGGGTGAAATGCAGTACTGAGACTCACCTGTGTCCCTAATCCCTTTTGAAAAGACCTCCAGAAGTTAGCCGAGAACTGGGCTCCTCTATCTGATATAATCGACACCGGGACTCCGTGCAGTCTCACAATCTCTCTAATATATAATCTGGCATAGTCCTCAGCTGAGAACGTCGTTCTGACCGGAAGGAAATGGGCTGATTTCGTCAGCCTGTCGACAATCACCCAAATGGAATCATGCTTCCTCTGAGTGGTAGGTATCCCTGTAATAAAATCCATATTTATCACCTCCCACTTCCAAGTCGGAATATCAATATCCTGCAATAGCCCACCGGGCTTTTGGTGCTCAATCTTGACCTGCTGACAATTAGGACACTGTGCAACAAAACCTGCCACGTCCCTCTTCAGGCCATCCCACCAATACACACACCTGAGGTCATGGTACATCTTAGTCGACCCCGGATGAATAGAATAACGAGCACTGTGTGCCTCTCCCAGAATCTGGCGAAGTCTGTCACATCGGGGAACACCTGGCCCTCGAATCTTAGCACCATCGACGCTACCTCAAATAGACCCTTATCCTTCTGGAGAGCTGCGTCTGATGCCGTACCAAAATCGGATCCTCATCGTCGCCTCTTCACCTCGCCGACGATGGAAGACTCGGCAACCTCTCGAACCGAATTCGTCACTATCGGGAATCAACCAAACGAACCCGAGGCTCGCTAGGCGATGTAACTCTCGGACCATATCCCTTTCTGCGGTGAACATCGCATGGACTACCCATCGATCTGCGACTAAGGGCATCTGCAACTACATTGGCCTTCCCTGGGTGGTATAGAATATTAACATCGTAATCCTTAAGTAGCTCCAACCACCGTCTATGCCGCAAGTTCAGCTCCCTCTGGCTGAAGATGTACTGGAGATCTTGTGGTCTGTGTAAATGTCCATATGAACTCCATATAAATAATGTCTCCATATCTTCAAGGCATGAATCACTACTGCCAACTCCAAGTCATGTGTGGGATAGTTCTTCTCATGCTTCCTAAGCTGTCGAGATGCATAAGCTATAACTCTGCCATGCTGCATCAGCACGCACCCAAGCCCGACACCTGACGCGTCACAATAAACCACATATCCATCTAAACCCTCTGGAAGAGTAAGAACTGGGGCGGTCGTCAACTTCTCCTTTAGCAATTGGAAACTTTTCTCACAAGTATCCGTCCACCGGAACATAGCCGCTTACGAGTCGACTTAGTCAAAGTCTTTGAAATAGAAGCAAACTTCTCCAAACCTCCGATAATAACTGCGAGGCCCAAGCTGCGCACCTCCGTCGGTGTAGTGGAGTGCAGGCCAAGTCTTGATCGCCTCAATCTTAGCGTGTCAACCGAATACCATCGGCCCCGATAACATGTCCTAAGAAAGCCACTGAAGCCAGCCAAAACTCGTATTTCGAGAACTTGGCATACAACTGCCGGTCCCTGAGGACTCTCAATACCGTCCTCAAATGATCTGTATGCTCCTGCTCTGTGCGCGAATACACCAAGATATCATCAATGAACACTATAACGAACATATCCAAGAATGGCCTGAACACCCTATTCATCAAATCCATGAATACTGCTGGAGCGTTGGTCAATCCGAAAGACATCACCATGAACTCATAGTGCCCATACCGGGTCCTGAATGCAGTCTTTGGGATATCCGCCTCTCTAACTCGTACCTGATGGTAACCAGACCGCAGGTCTATCTTGGAAAAGCATCTCGCACCCTGCAACTGATCAAACAAATCATCAATCCTGGGGAGGGGATATCTGTTCTTGATAGTTACCTTGTTCAGCTGCCTGTAATCAATACACATACGCAGCGTCCCATCCTTCTTCTTTACAAATAACACTGGTGCTCCCCAAGGAGAAACACTTGGCCTGATAAAGCCTTTCTCCAGCTGGTCCTTCAATTCCTTCAACTCGGCAGGTGCCATCCTGTATGGAGGAATAGATATCGGTCGAGTGTCTGGCGCCAAATCGATGCAAAACTCAATCTCCCTCTCAGGAGGATACGGAAGTTACGTGCGGGAATACGTCCGAAACTCTCTAACAATCGGGCCGATCAAGGTCCGTATCTCACCTCGATATCAAATACCGAACCAAATAGTAAATATACCCGCCGTACCATCTTCCTAGCCTTGAGGTAAGAAATAAACCTACCCGCCGGCGATCACGGTATTCCCTCCACTCGATCAGGCTCGCGGAAACCGGAACCGAACTAACCTCTCTCTACAGTCCACATTGGCATAGCAAGACGCTAGCCAATTCATACCCATAATCACATCAAAGTCGGTCATATCCAACTCTATCAAGTCAGCTAGAGTCCGACGACTATCTACAGTCACTGGGCAAGCCTTATATATCCGCTCAGCTACCACCGGCACCTGCGGCGTAGCCACCTCAAAAGAATTTATGGACTCGGGCTCTATCCTATTCTACCAAGAATATGAGGAGATATATAGGATAAGGTAGAACACGGGTCTATCAAAGCATAAACATCACGAAGCAACCAACAATGTACTGGCGACATCGGTGACGCCTCACGATCTGGAGGTGGGACATAGCATAGATGCGGTTTTGTGGACCGCTGGAACCCCTGCCACGACCCCTGCCGCGGCCTGCTGGCCCGTGAACACCCCGCCCTCCGGGGCGCACAACTACTGAAGATGAAGACCCAGCAAGCGGCCCAGTCGGTGAGCCATAGCATTTCCGCCGCCTCTGGTCGGACAATCTCTCTTCAAATGGCCCTGTTGGCCACAAGAGTAACAAGCTCCTGGAGGAACATGACACCCTCCATAATGGCAATCACCACATCGACCACACCGAGGCATAGGTGGCCTCATCTGATTGGAACTCTGGTCCCTCTGGAAACCCAAAGCCCTGGAACCCTGTCCTGCTCCTGAATACTCTGTACGTCCCGAAGATGGTGGAGGAGCGCTCTAGACCGGCTGTGGTGAAAATCAGTCTCTTCTGGGGTTGTCTACCCTAAAACTACGAGAGGACCTGCTGTCTGGCCTCTTCTGGCGATACACTGCCGATCCGTCGGCCCTGCGTTCCTCACGCAGTGCATATGCTGCATGCGGGCAATGTCCATGCCGGTGAAGAGTCACTCCGTGCAACTCGGCCAGTGATCATCGAGTCTGTGACATAGCGGTGCACCTGTCCTCCATGTATGCTACCAGCGGGCACATCTGAGCCAATGAGTCAAACTCCACGTTGTATTCGGACCGTCGCCCGCCACTCTGTCTTAGTGTCAAAAATCTATCGGCGAGCCCTCGCCATCTGTGGAGGCAAGAAATGGCAAATGCGCCTCGAGAACTTCGTCCCAAGCAGTGAAGCGCATGCTCCCGGGGCGGTTCCGTGAATCATACCAATCAAGCTGCGGTGTCCGCGGCCGATGCGAACCTAGTACCACCGACTCGGTCTCCAAGCCGATCACCCTCGCTGATCCGGCAGAATCGGATAAACTCCGAGGATCATCCTCGGGCCTCGACCATAAAACTCGGTGGTCGCGACTCAAAAAGTCCCTCGATCTCAAGCTAGCGACTCTGTCTTTGAACTACGGGTGCAATGGAGCTGTTGTCTCCGGCTATCCTCGTATGCGGCCACGATCACGGCGATGGCGGGCCATCTCCTTGTAGCCCATATCCTGCCACGCCGCTGGGTGGAGGCTCGGGTACGCGGTCTCGATGGCATTCTTCTTTGCCTCGGACTCTTTGGGGTTGGCGGCGTTGTAGAACTTCGCCGTCCAAACACCTCATCGTGTAAGGGCGGGCACTGTGCCTCAGTAACCCTCGGTGCCCTACTAGTAGTTCCTCTCTTGCGCTTGCCATACGGGCGCGGTTGCCTGCGTGGAGGCATAAGCGTCTGAGGAAAAATATGTCGGAGGAAATCCAACCTATAACCACGGCTCTATTGCACGATCTTAGAGTGAAAGAATGGAAACCAATCCTAAATATCCTGCAGCCTCACGATTATAGATGTGGTGCACAACACACCGATAATCAAGACTACTAGATACGGCACTGTAGACCGCTTCGAGATTAATCGCTCTGATACCACTTTTGTCACGACGACCGGATCCGTGGCCGTGCCTTAACCGGGCACCGCGTGACACAACATCGAGAGAAAACCAGCGAATATAAACTCATAATAAACAACCGTAATGATATAAATAGTCTAGCCCAAAATGGCTACCCCAAAAGTACATAAAACCGACGATTACATCCTTAAACAAACCAAGTTATGACAATACTACGTGCCTCAGAAGGAGTAACACTATGACGGAGACGGGGCCGTCATGCCCTGAATGTACAAAACATCAACAACACCAGGGAGAACCATACCAAAAGTCGAGCCTCCGAAGAAATGGAGCTCCTGACACCTGAGTAAAAGATCCTAGGAATGAGGATCTACCACCTTTCACCTGCGGCGTGAACGCGGCCCCGGAAGAAGTCGATTACCTGACGTACCAAGTATGTAAAACTGGAAAATACTGTAGTAATATCATAAGTCAAAATAAGCTGAAGTCATAGATAAAACTCAATTTCCTTGCACTGTGCCTTACTAACAATGAGAGTAACAAGTATAAAACTTATAGCATAAAAATAGGAGGCTCACGATCAAAGCAGTACCTGCGTAGTATCATTAAGCAATCCTACTCGGGACTATTTCACCCGCATGGGTCTGTGGACCAGCGTGAGGTCATCCGCCTCGTCGTGGGACTATTTCACCCGCATGGGACTATTTCACCCGCATGGATCTGTGGACCGCGTGAGTACCATCGCCGTACTCGTATGGGACTATTTCACTGCATGGATCACGTGGTCGGATCGCGTGAGTGCAAAGTGCACTCGCATCATGGGTAGCAAATCCATGGCATAGATAATAACCCGGGGTTTACCCCGTAATAATACAAATATATAACATAGCTCATCCGGCTATCATACATAACATAAGCACTACCGGCCTATCATATCATACATAAGCACTACCGGCCTATCATATCACAACATAAGCACTACCGGCCTATCATATCATACATAAGCACTACCGGCCTATCATATCACAACATAAGCAAGTTAAGAAATCCCCTAACTTCTTATAACATTATCAATATATCCTCTCATTTTAGTATCCTAAGGCATTAACATGTCTTTTAATAGAAAATCCGGGAGTTCAACCCAAGTACCATGTACTTCTAACTTTTTAAGAAATAACTCTTTTTATACAAAAATTCCAAGATACTAATCACCATAGTATCAAGTTACGATTTCTTTTAAAGACAAGTCACATTTCCTTTTAGAAATATAATAGGCTTCTAAATCAAGTGACTTCATTTCCTTTAAAACCTTAGGCAACCAATGCCTAAAAATCAATTCACCTTTCTTAGTTTCAAATCCTTTACCCGTACTTGTTTTAATTAGAGTAAACCTTTCTTTGTGAACCTTTTAAGAAAACTAATATAACCAACTTCCCATAAAGTCATTATATTAGCGTTATCCCTTTATCAAATACATTTTCCTTAAATCCAAGGGACTTATACTTTTGAAATGAAACAAGTAGCATATACTTTGAAAACAAGTGAAAGATATCAAATCTTGTACGTCTACCGTACTACATAGGTACAACTACTCATGCTCAAGAGATAGGAAAGTTCCACATACCTCTTTGGTCAATCCACTTGCTAAGCTCAACTACCGCAAGTAATCTTTCAACCTATAATAATCATAATACGTTTATTAACCCCTAATTTCAATGTAGAAATTCCAAATTCAAGTTACCAATTCCTAAGGAAAATTGGGCAGCATTTCCTTTGTTTCTACTCACTTTGCCACCTTTTCGAAGGCCGATTTTCAACACTCAAACGCCACATTAAGGCCCAACATCCAAACCAACACAAAGGGGATTACACACCTAATCTTGGATGTGTAAAATTCTGTCCCATAAGTTATAATAATACACTTAACAATTCTAAAGTAGTTGGTAGGCTACAACATGCTCATAATATCTCTTTAGCCAAATCCTTCATACCCAAACCACATTTCTTGCATGCAATGACTCTAATAGCATTATTTACTACCACAAGTTCTTTCTTCTTAACATGCAACACTAAAAACTAATAATAAAGGAAGAATCATTACCTTAGAGCTTTTAGCCAAATTTATCCAACAACTTGCTAGCTTCTATTCCAAGAACACCACCACAACAACCTTCACAAGCTAGCCACAAGCTTCCTTCTTGCCTTTTACTTTTCAGATTTTTCCTAAGGCTAGAATATCTCTTGGAGTTTTAGAGAAAAGGAGGAGCTTGGAAATAATTAAGAGAGAAGGAGGAGCTTTGTCTAAGAGAGAGATGAAAGATGACCAAGTCTTTAAGACTTGGTCAATATAATGCATGCAAAATCAGATGGGGGGGGGGGACACTTGTCACCCTCCCATACCCTTTTTAAAAGAAAATATCAGATTTTCCTAAGTTTTTCCGCCATATTTCCCGCCTTGGCGCCGCGGCCCTGATTTCCGGTGCCGCGGCCATGAATCCGCGCTTGGCGCGCGGCACGCCTCGGCGCGCGGCGCTGAGGCCCCTGACTGAAGTTTTTCTGATTTCGAGTCCTAACTCCTTTCGCACGGCCCCATACGCACGGCCTGAACCACGAGGTTTAACAGAGGAATCATTTCTAATCTCACAAAAGCTCCCACTAGCTTCAATTTCCTCTAAGGCCATCCCCGGCCTTCACGATCCGATTCTGGTCGAACGTATCCACGAACCCGTACGATGGTTACCTAAACTTGGGCCTAGCACCCTCGTGACCCTATCCTGGCGGGACCACCACAAATCGACCCACCTTAATCCAGTGCGGGTTGACGCGATCTTGCCTCAACCCCCATTTACGCGAGCTCTTGTTCCCCGATCCGGAACAATATCACTAATCAAGTCACGAAAAAATAACTAGTGGTCTTCTTAGCTCAACTACCCTCTTACATTTCACACCACTCAGGGACTTATCACACAAATATACCCCACGTATACTATGCACTCCGACAAAGGTCAATCGTAAACAAAATCTTTTACTCAAGACGGCCTCGCATCTAAGGTCTCCACGTATAATATTCTAAGGCTCACAATTTCCCTGTCCCCAATCTTACCTTTTCAACTACCCATGTTTTCAAATCACAACTAACACAATGCCATCAGAACATAATACTTTAAAATATCCTCATCTTATCACACATACTAATCTCTAGAGGGTTAAGGATATACCTGAAATCAAAATAGGCGGTTCCAAGGACCGCTAGAATTAGGAACTTCCACCACGACCCACTGCGGCTGTGATGCATGAACACCTGCCTAGCTATCGAAGGCGAAGAACATAACATATCCGGGCCGAGTCTCTACATCCGCGCTACCTCTGGTTGGACAATTCCTCGCAAAATGGCCCTGCTGGCCACATGTAAAACAAACTTTCTAAATACTGTGACACTCCCCCGCATGGGGTTTACCACACTGGCCACACCGAGGTTGGGGTGGCTTCATCCGGCCAATACTCCCACTCCCCTGAAAACCTGAACCCTTGGAGCCACGACTGCTCCACAATACCTGGATGTCCGAAGGCGCGAGGACCACTCTGTACTGGCGGAGGCGCATAACTAGTCTGCTGCTGAGGCGGTCCGCCTTGAAAGTTACCAAAGGACCCTGCCGTCCTGGCCTTCTTCTGCTGGTATTGGTCAATCCGTCGGCCTCTCCGCTCCTCACACCCAAGTGCATAAGCCTGCATGCGAGCAATGTCCATGCCCGGCTGAAGAGCTACACCCGAGCAACTCTCTGCTAAGTAATCGTCCAGCCCTGTGACATAGCGGTGCACTCTGTCCTCCATGTTTGCCACTAACGCAGGGACATATCGAGCCAACGAGTCGAACTCTACGTTGTACTCCCGAACCGTACGCCCTCTCTGTCTCAGCATCAAAAATATGTCGGCCTGTGCTCTCCTCATCTGCGGAGGCAAGAAATGGCTGAAAAATGCCTCCGAGAACTCGTCCCACACAGCTGGAGGCGCATGCTCCCCCCGGGACAGCTCCCACGAATCAAACCAATCGATTGCGGTATCACGCGCGGCCGATGCGAACCTAGGACCACCGACTCGGTCTCGAAGCCTTGATCACCCTCATGATCGTCAGAATCGCCGGATGAACTCCTGCGGATCATCCTCGTGCCTTGACCCATAGAACTTCGGGTGGCTGCGGCTCAAAAAGTCCGTAGTCTCAAACTATACGCTGCAGGGTGAACTATGGGTCTTTGCCGAACCTCGACTCTCGTCGTCCTCGTGTCTAGCCACAATCCTAGCTAATGGCGGGCCATCTCCTTATAACCCATATCCTCGTTCTGGCCGTGGGGATCGAGACTCGAGTACAGTGGCCTCAGTAGAGACCGCTGCTGCTCTACTCGCAGCTCCCTCTGCTGCCTTGCCCTTCTGGGCTCTGGTTGCCTTGCGTGGAGGCATAACTGGCATAAAAGAATACGTCAGAAGGAGTCCAACTTACAACACAGCTCTAAGGCACGATCTCAGAGTGAGAAGGAATAGAAACCAATCCTAGATATCCCATAGCCTCCTGATTATAGGTGTGGTGCAACACGCCGATAATCGAACTTCTACTAGATACGGTCAGTAGACACTTTCAGGATTAAGCGCTCGATACCACTTTTGTCACGACCGATCTCGGGCGTGGTCGTGCCTACCCCTGCACACTAGTGATAACAACATCAGAGAAAATCAGCGGAAATAAAAACTTAACCAGGAAACAAGAGACAACATAAGAAAACAGGCTAACCAAAACGGTCACCTTCATGTATATACATATAACTGAACAGGTAATATCATTTACAAACCACGCTTGCAAGATTACTATAGACCTCTAAGAATGTAACAACATCTATGACGGGACAGGGCCCCGCCATACCCCTGAATGTACAAGTATCTACAATGACAGGGGACTATACAAAAAAAAGATAAGCCTCCGGAGAAACGGAGCTTCCCAACGCTGAACTGCGATCCTATGAGCGAGGATCAACAACTGGTGTACCTCTACCTACGGCATGAACGCGGCCCGAGAAGTCGATAACAGGTACCAAGTATGTGAAACTGAAAATACTATAATGAAATCACATTTCATCATTTTATAAAACCATTTCGCAATAAATAAACAGTTAGGTCAAGTAAGGGGACGCATTGTAACGACCCGTTCCGGGGCCCGTTACTGGTGCCTTATCCCGGGCACCCTAGTGACACAACATCAGAGAAAACCAGCGGAAAATAAAACCTTAAACAAGAAACAAGATATATGATCATAAAACAGGCCAACCCAACGGTTACCTTCCAATAACATATATACATACAACTCTTTCAAAACGAACAGTTTAATCCTTTTTACAAACCACACTTGCAGCGGTACTACAGACCTGCAAGATTTACAACAACTATGACGGACAGGGGCCGCCATACCCCAGAATGTACAAGAACCTACAACTCGGGAACACATACAAAAGATAAGCCTCCGAGAAACGGAGCTTCCCAACGTGGCGAGATCCTAAGGCGAGGATCCACGGCCGATGTACCTCTACTGCGGCGTGACGCGGCCGAAGGAGGTCGATAACAGTACAGTATGTGAAATCGTAAAAATCGTAAATGAAATCATACTAGTCTATATAAAGCGGGAGACATGTATGATAACCAAACTACGATTCACAACATAAGCGATCATGTCGATCGAGGACTCACGCCTCAAGCCATCACTCAAATATAACTATGGGTCTCACGCCACAACATCAATCATGTTCGCATCACGGCGCGTGCCGGAGTGCGCCGGTGTAGACATGTCCATGATGCAACAATAATACCAATGCCCACGGCCACACGCCGGAATTCTACCTCGGTGTAGACGCGTCCATGTGACATCAACAATAATATCTTGGGTGATCAACCTGCGCGTAACCACATGCCCCGAATTCTACCTCGGTGTAGACATGTCCATGTAACCACAATAACAATATATCGGGTAATCAACCCGGCGTGGCCGCGTGCCCGAATCTTGCGCCGGTGTAGACATGTCCATGTGACATCAATAACAAGACGAGAATCAAAATGGAAACATACCGTGGAATTCTCCATCACCGCCAAAGACGTCAAGTAAGTTCTCGACAAAGTCGACCAGGCCTCTATCGAGAGACGCGGTAACACAGAAATACCACACTTGCACAACAAAGGCTATCATCACAAGCATAGGCAAGTTTCACAACAACAAGCATAGGCAAGTTTCACAACCACAAGCATAGGCAAGTTTCACACAACTCAAAGTACTTTCATTTTATGCCAAAGTCGGGTTTTAACCCCAAAGTACTACATACGTTAAGTTCTTTTAAAGAGATCCATTACTTTTATAAAAGTCACCCTATACCGTAGTATTAGAATGACCAACCCACATTCCTTTTCAAAATCAAGTAACAACCTTCTTTTCCTAAGTTCGGTTTGCCTAGTTTCAATTACTCAAGCTTCATTTTCAAATGCTCAAGTCACTTATTTTAGAAAGGTTTCATAACTCATAGTCTTAATCTCTTTTAAAACAATTGAGTAACATATGTCATATATGTGAGTAGTTTATTCTTGTTTATAACGATCTTATTACGTGACCATGATCTAGAAAATGTAATATCATTTTGTCTCATCTTAGCTTCATGCGGATGGAGGTTTCTCTTGGTTTTAATACAACCCATCATTATTCAATACATTTTCCTTTATTAACGCTGCGTTGGTGCTGTCGATACACATTACGATTTCAAATCGGAAACATTATCCCTTTAAAAAAACAAGTACTCATTACTCACGAATGAGGTTTCACACAAACATCCACATTAAAACAAATAAGTTAAGTCTCTTATCTCATAAGATCAAGTCTCTTAACTTCTAACATCGATAAACCATTTTCTTACCTACATAAAGTCATTTATAACCAACTTCCCATAAAGCCGTTATAACACTTTATGTTTAAAACAAACAAATACACTAATCAACAGTACGTCCACCGTACTACAAAGTTACACACATATCATGCTAGAAACGGATAGGAAGAGGTTCACATACCTCGCGACGAGTATCGATAATAAGCAAAGTGCTCCAAGTACTACAACGCACTAGCCCTTTCCACTCGCCAGTAGAATACGCTACTCTTAGTACTTCCACCTATAAGGCCACAAACGTCTATTAACTTCTAACCGCGGTTCCATATTCTACTGAAAATTGGCGCTCCCCAATGGCAGCGTAAATCTCCTCTACATGAAGTAGGCTGCAAGCCAACCGTGGGGGTTTACGTCTAACCTGGCGTGTACAATTCTACTCAAGAATACTACACAAGTCTCTTTGCCAATGATCCATGTAAATACATTCATTCTTTTCTTTACTCTTCAGGCTTAAGTCAAAAGACATTGCCAAATACAAAGTTCAGTTCTACATATAGTATACTTCAACTATATATTCCTACAACATGTAATCTCCAATTACAATAAGGGGACAAGAATATTTACCTCGACAAGCCCAAAATTATCCAAGTTATAATGTCGATCCTGAGCAAGGTTTAGCTCCTACTCCGTGCGCTCCAATCCGCTCCAAACAACCCTTAGAAGTTCTAACCAACTTCTACTCAAATAATTCAACCAACCATGAAGATTTCCTTAGGGTTTCGGTTTGAGACTAAAAGGACAAAAGGTAGTATTTCCGGGCTCTACGTATAGAGGTAACTTTTGGAATACTACTAGGTAAAGGCTAAGGTATTTTGGGCATTATAACAATACTTGGAGAAGTATTTCAATACCACAAGGGAGGGGTATTATACGAAAACAACTAGGCTAGGGGGGGGTACCCCACGGCTAGCACCTCAAAGGGGGGAGGGGTTTCTCGGCCAAGGGTCTTTACTAGGGAGGGGGGGCTCTTGGACGAGAGTCAAACAAGAGGAGAGGGGAAGGATAGCAAGACTTGGAACATATTTGGATGAATGAAGTCTTCAAGCCAAGGGGGGTATTTATAGCAAAACCAAAAGCCAACCAATGGCCAAGATCAAGCCATGTGCAAGGCAAGTGTATGGCCTTGATCAAGCCAAGTGCACCCTAACCCCTACTCCACAAAACAAGGCACAAAACATGGCACCAAACAAGCCACAAAACAAGGCCAAAACAAGGAGCCAATAGGCCTCCAACCCGTGACCAACCGGCCAACCCACATCGCCCAAATGAGGGTGACAAGTGTCACCCTCCCGTTGGTCCAAAACATTTCGTTGCTCGGAAAAATCCGCAAAAATACTAAATGACATAGCCGGAATTTTCCCAACGTAAGCTGTGGAAACGTTTCGTCGAAAAACGACTCCAATCGGCACATGTGCCCAAAATTCGGTCCTTTGCCTAACTTAAGGCTCAAATTCTCTACGTACGTCCTCGCATACATACCCTGAGAATACGGGGTATAACACGCATATTCCCAGAATAATCACTCACACATAACTATGGGTCTCACGCCCATAATATCAATCATGCCCGTGGAACTCATTCCTCACTGCCGGCAGTACATGATGTGAAACAACACCCATATGTGAACCTGAACACTAGATCCACTGCGTCGTCAAACCGATCGGGCCAAGTAGAATAGCCAACTACGGTCAAAGCTAGTCATATCCGCCGGGCAATGCGGAAGCCAACTACCAGTCCAAAAGCTAGCCACGCAACTGGCCGAGGCAAGTATCTTAAGCTAACGTACCCTAGCCTACCATCTCACGAGATATGACCGAGGCAAGTATCTTAAGCTATCTAACAGAGCCTACCGATACACGAGAAATGACCAGGACAAGTATCTAAAGTGTGCACGAACCACATGTACAAATCAAGCCCGTGATCGCTCATCGCGCGGCAAGATTCATGGATTAGCGGTCCATGGACAAATAACATAATCCTCACAATGACCGCGTGCCGGCATCTTACCTCGAGCATGGCCATGAAACCATCCTGCGGGCGCATACGTGGACCATCCATCGTGTCAGTATGTCCAAAGGAAATAACAAGATAATACTCAAAGTGGACGCATACTCATGGACCATCCAACGTGTCAGTATATCCAAAAGAAATAACCAGATAATACTCAAGTGGGCGATACTGCGTGGACCATCCAACGTGTCGGTATGTCCAAGAAATCAATCGATATTTGGCCCTCCTGCAGAGTCACGGTACGAAACAAAACACTTGCCCATCAAAGGCTATCACAACAAGCATAGGCAAGTTCAACGTACTTTCATTTTATATCAACAATCCGGGTTTCAACCCCAAAATACTACATACTTTCATTCTTTCAAAAAGACCTCTTTTTACGTAAAAGCCACACGATACTAATACTCGTAGTATTAAAACACGTTTTCTTTTCAAACCAAATTACTTCACTTTCGTAAAAATCTTTACAAGACTTTTAAAATCAAGTACTCTATACTTTTTAAACCAAATGTTTTTCTTGTAAAACAACATCAAGTATACTCTTTAAAACCCAAAAACTTACTCTTTTCAAAACAAGTAACCTATACTTAAATCAAGTTACTTCTCCTTTTTCCGAAATCAAGTCGTTTATAAGTCAAGTCTCTTATCTTTCAAGATCAAGTCTCTTAACTTTCAAAATCAAGTCGTTTATCTTTCAAAATCAAATCTTTCTTTTATCTTCATAAAGTCGTTATAACTAACTTCCCATAAAGCCATTATAACACTTTATGTTTTAAACAAAATTCATTTCACACATGTACGTCTACCGTACTATATAGTTCACAACAATCATGCTCAAGAGTATAGGAAGAATCACATACCTCTTCGGCTTAATCCACAAGCCAAGTCAAGTATGCCGCGCGTAGAAGATCCACCTATAATAACCACAATATATCTATCAATCTCTAGTTCTCTTCGTAGCATAATCTAAGCAAACAGTTCCCTATTCTACGGAAAATTCGGCAGCACCTCCCCCCGCAATCACATACATAACCTCCCCCTAACAAGGCCTGCTACCAAGCCAACAACTCCAAGGGGATTACACGTCTAACCGGACGTGCACAATTCTGCCTAACAATAATACTACACAAGCCTACTGTAAAATACAGTCCAAACCTTTATAATCATCCTTCCAATATATATTATACTCAATTCTAATCTACTATAATATGTAATATCCAATTACAATAGAGGGACATAAATCATTACCTCGATAAGCCCAAAAATTATCCAAGATTATAAGTCGATCCTGAGCAACGTTTAGCGCCAAATCCTTACGCTCCAACCCGCTCCAAGCGACCCTTAGAAGTTTCTAAACAACTTCTCTAAACACTTCAACCAAGCTATGAAGATTTTTCTAGGGTTTCATTTGCGACTATTTGGAAAAAAGTAGTATTTCCGGGCTCCTAGTATTAAAATAACCTTGGAATACAACTAGGGATACTAGGCTAAGGTATTTGGGATAATACTACAATACTTGAAGTATTTTCTACACAAGTGGGGGGAGGGGGACGAAAACCATATAAAGGGAAAGGGATATTTTTGCCTTGGAAAGTCTTTAAGTGTGGATGAATATTATGTCTTGCACTATGGGGTATTTATAGAAGAATCAAGGGCCAAGATCAATGTAAGTGTATGGTCAAGATTGGGCCATGTGTGTGTGGGTCCCACCACACCACATGGCCAACAAAAAACAAGACAAGTGGCTTGCCACTTGTAAGGCCAATTCGGCCAAGGGACAAGTGTCTAGCCACTTGTCCCACCATTTCGGCCAAGGTGGCCACATGGGGGTGACACGTGTCGCCCCCCTGCTGAATCAAAATATTTCGTCTTAGAAAATATCCAAAATACCGAAAATCTCAAAAACAAAGTGGGCCCCACAAAACCGTAAATTTCTCCCGTGGGTCCCACGTGACCATTTCCGAAAATAAAATCTCATTATTCTAATATAATCCAAGAAGTCCAAATACCAAATCTGGGAATCCAATTCCCACTAACGAACCTTTTTCCTTCACAAAACCCGGAAACTTTTCCGTCGAAAAATCACATCTTTCTTTCTTTCCAAAATTTTTGTCGTATTCTCGTACGTACATCCTCACATACATACCCTGGAACTACGGGGTATAACAGTAAGGTTGGACGGTTTTGTGAGATAGTGGAGGCCACATGGCTCTTTGTTGTGGGGGACATATGTCCCAATGTTGTGGTGGACATATGTCCCAACATTATGGTGGACACTTGGTTGGAAGATCACATCTTTCACATGGATCCTAATCCCCACCCTCCATTTGTTTTAATCTTGACCCTTGGGTATTCTATAAATACCCCCCCTTGAGTTGAAGACTTCTTCATCCACTCCACATTTTCTAAGTCTCAAAATCCTTCCCCCTTTGAGTAGAAGTCTCGTCCAAGTCTCCCTTCCCCCCTCTTGAGAAGAGCTAGCCGAAACACCCCCCTTTCCCCCCCCCCCTTCCTAGTGGTCTCGTCAAAAGCCTCCCCCCCCCTTGGTAGAAAATATTCTCCAAGTAGTGTTACTATCCCAAAATACCCTAGCCATATACCTTGTAGTATTCCAAAGTCACCTCTATACGAAAAGCCCAGAAATACTATCTTATATCCATTAGTCACTAAACGAAACCCTGGGAAAATCTTCATTGTTGGTTGAAGTATTTAGGTAGAAGTTGTGTAGAACTTCTAAGGGTTTCTTGGAGCTATCGGAGCGTGCAAATTAGGAGCTAAACCTTGCTCAGGATCGACATTTAAACTTGGATAATTTTGGGCTTATCAAGGTAAATACTTTTGTCCTTCTATTGTAATTGGAGATTACATATAAGAGTAGTTTAGAAATAAGTATAAGATATATAGAAGGATGGTATAAAAGAAGAGATTTGAACTGAAATCACATCAAAAGAATAATAAATGAAGGATTGAACTGTACTTACATAGGACTGTATTTACAGTAGACTTGAGTAGTTTGACGGGTAGGGAAATGCTGCCCAATTTTCCGTAGAATAGAGAACCCTCTGCTTAGAACTTTCTACAGAGTAGTCTAGACGTTGATAGACGTATTTGACTATTATAGGTTGATACTCTGCGCGCGACATATTCGACTTGGCAGGTGGATTTCGCCGAGGAGGTATGTGATTCTTCCTATCCTCTTGAGCATGATATTTTAAAATATATATATAGTACGGTAGACGTACGTGTGTTAACTGAACATGGTTTTACTTGACGTCTGTTGACTTGAGTCTAAATAATAAGAACCTTGAAGTATTTCAAAAGAATTATGAATCATTTTTTAAAGAAGAGTAATACTTGATTTTTAAACAGAAAGCTTAAGAGTTATACTAGCTTTATGGGAAGTTAGGTATAACGACTTAAGAAAGATAAAAGGAACGGTTTTACTTATTTGTTTATGAAAATATTGTATTGATTTCTGAAAAGTGTAGTAAGATGGTTTGATAAGTAAACATGTTATAATGCTACGCGTGTTAGTATCTTGTGATGTTGTGTAAGGGGGTTATTCTTGTTGTGCTTACGTTGTTAAACGTTAAGCCCGGTTATCTTGTTCTTATATCACATACCCGCCGACTTGTTATACCAGGGCTTGCCACCCGATGCGGTCTATACGGCTATGCGGTCAATGTGACCATGCGGAATCTGCGGGAGTTCGAGGATTGATCATTCCGTGCATTATCCGTCGCGGAGTGCCTTATGCGATGCAGTGACTATGCGGTCTATGTGACTATGCGGACTGCGGGAGTCCAGGAGGATACCGCGGACTAGCTACCCCCAATGCGAGGAATACCTCATGCGGGTCTGTGTGTGACCTATGCGGACTGCGGGAGTTCCAGGATTAGGCTCGCATAATGATACTATGGGCGATTGGCCTTGCTTCAATCATTAGCGGCCTAGAAAAGACCAGTTATATTATATCTATTTTGCTTTTGGTTATGTTGTGGCACTATGTGCGGTTACATTGGTTGTTTCGTACATATTTGTAAAATTGCTTTTAAAATGGTATGATTTCTTTTAAAGTACTTTACAGTTTCACATACTTGGTACCTGTTATCGACCTCCTTGAGTGCTGCGTTTATACGCGAGTAAAGGGAAGCAGGTAGCGGATCCTCAGTCTTAGGATCTTTTCTTTGGTGTCAGGAGCTCCATCTTCTCCGGAGGCTCGACTTTTGGGTATGATCTCCCTGTTGTTGTAGATAGTTTTGTACATTCAGAGTATGGCGGGCCTGTCCGCCATAGTTGTTACTTCCTTAGAGTGCAGTAGTCCTATTGGGCGGTTGGGATGTAATCTGCGGACTTGGTTTATATATATATGCCGAAGCGACTTTTCTCAAATAAACTGTGTCTCATTTTACACTTGTTTCATGTCTTGTTTTTATATTCCGCTGATTACTCTGATGTATGCCTACTTGGGTGCCCGGGTAAGGCACCAGTCACGGGCCCGGGATCGGGTCGTGACACATACATACCTCTTAACTTCTAAGAGTAGAAGGAATCATGAAATAGTACCACATGTATATTCCATACATAGAATCATGTCAAAAGAAGGAAGAGGTTCACATACCTCGCGACGATTATCGACAATTAGTAAAATGCTCCGAAGTACTTCAACCTTGATAGTTATTCCATCCTTCAAGTAGAATACGCTATAACTAGTACTTCAACCTATAATGGCCATAATACATCCATTAACCTCTAGCTTCGAACGTAGAATATTCTAAGTGCAAAGTCACTAAATTCTACGGAAAATCGGACAACACTTCCTTTGTTTCTACATACTTTGACACCTTTTTCAAGGCCGAATTCAATAACCAAACACGCCACATTTAAGGCTCAACAATGTAATTAACAATAGGGGATTACACGCCTACAAGACGTGTAAAATTCCGCCCCACAATTGATATCAAACTAGTCCACAATACAAACGCCAATTTCGGCCAAAAGGTGCAACAACTTATCAACCTTTCCAATTCCTATTCAATCCAAGTTCTTAGGTCTAACATGTTATATAGTCATAAACAACTTAACAATT
This sequence comes from Przewalskia tangutica, assembly GCA_029844215.1. NCBI lineage: Eukaryota > Viridiplantae > Streptophyta > Magnoliopsida > Solanales > Solanaceae > Przewalskia > Przewalskia tangutica. Next base: position 77,929,459 of record CM056734.1, read on the forward strand.
ATAATTCCTTCTTTATATAACATGTGACGACTTAAACTAATAATCCAATTGAATTGAAATCTCAAGGGCTAAACATACTAATTTTCGGATTAGAGTTCTAATAGCCAATAAACTTATCAACTTCATAATATATATCTCATACTTGTTAATATCCATAGCTACAACAATAAGTAATCTTAATTACTAAAACGACAAGAATTATACCTTTACAAGCCCTTATAATTTCCAAGATTCAAAGTCGCTCCTTAGCAATTCTTAGCTCCTTTCCTTTACGCTCCAATCCGCTATTTGAAGCCTTTAGAATCTCACAACCAACTTCTCTTCCATTTCCAATCAAAACCTATGAAAATGCCTTAGGTTTTCGCCTTGCGACTGACGTGAAAACGCCGTTTTTCCGAAATCTTTATATTGAGATATCCTTACAATACCCTTAGGGACCTTGGGTTAAAGTCTTGTGAATAAAGAACCAAAATTGCAAAATTTTCTTGCTCACTATTGCTCAAAGCCGAGAGCCTCTTTTAAGTGCACAAGTCTCTCAAATTTTTCTAAGTGTTGTGAGCTAAGTCTTGCTAATTAGGATGATATATAACACATTGGAGGGTCTAGATTACAACACATGTTAAATTTGGATGAAAGGGATCAAGCCAAGTGGCTCTTGACTTAGTCAACAATATCAAGCTCTTAGCTTGCAAGACTTTGTCATCTAAACTTTGGTCAAATGACCATTATAACCTTGAAAATTTTGTCCAACACCATGTGGGGGGGAGGGGGGGGTGCCACGTGTCGCCCTCCCATTCGTCCATAAAATTCCGTAACCCTCGTAGCCCCCACAAAACGTAAAATTTCTCGGGTGGGCCCCACGGGACCAAATCCGTAAAAATAAATTTCCATAATGATAATTGTTACACCCCGTAGTTCCAGGGTATGTATGTGAGGACATACGTATGAGAATACGACATTAAAATTGGAATAGAAGAAAGATGTGATTTTTTCGACGGAAAAGTTTCCGAACTACGTGAAGGAAAGAGGTTTATTATTGAGAATTGGATTCTCAACTTTGGTATTTAAGACTTTAAGAACTTATAAGAATTATGGAATTTATATTTTACGGATTTGGTCATGTGGGGCCCACCCGAGGAATTTTACGTTTTGTGGGACCCACGAGGGTTACGGAATTTTATGAACAAATGAGAGGGCGACACGTGGCACCCCCTCATATGGTCTTGGACGATTTAATGCAAGGTTAGGATGGTCATTTGACCATTGTGGATGAAAGTCTTGAGCAGGTGTATTGACCAAGTCAACTTGTCCACTTGGCTATTATCCATGTGATCTTCATCCTAGCCACACACTTGTTATAATCTTGACCCTCCATTGTATTATATATACCCAACTAGTGCAAGACCAAGTCTTCAACACTTAGAAAATTTTCACAACATTTCTTGCTCTTCTTTGTAGCTCACGGGTTTGAGGGTTTGCCACACAAAAAAAATTGTAGTTTTGTTCCATTGTTCACAAGACTTAAACCCAAGGCCCCTAAGGGTGTTTTAAGGTTATCTCAATAGAAAGATTCCGGAAAAGTGGCGTTTTCGTATTAGTCGCAAGGCGGAAACTTAAGGAGTTCTTCAACTTTGAAGTTGGAACTTGAAGATGGGTTCTTCATAGGCTTCTAAGGAGTTCTTGGAGCGGATTGAAACTTAAGGAAAGGAGCTAAGAATTGCTAAGGAGCGACTTTGAATCTTGGAAAGATTAAGGGCTTGTAAAGGTATAATTCTTGTCGTTTTAGTAATTAAGATTACTTATTGTTGTAGCTTTGGATATTAGCAAGCATGTGGTATATATTATGAAGTTGGATAAGTGTATTGACTATTGGAACCCTAATCCGAAAACTAGCATGTTAGCCCTTAAGATTGTAATTCAAGTTGGTTACTAGTTAAGTTGTCATATGTTATATAAAGAAGGAAATTGTAGTTGTGGAAGTTGTTTATGACTATATAACATGTTTGACCCAATAACTTGAATTGGATAAGAATTGGTGTCGTTGTATCTCAAGTTGCCGAATAGACATTGTATTTTGTGGACTAGTTTTGATGTCAATTGTGGGGCGGAATTTTACACGTCTTGTAGGGCGTGTAATCCCCTTTGTATTTGCTGAATTGATTGAGCCTTAAATGTGGCATTTGGTTATTGAATTCGGCCTTGAAAAAGGTGGCAAAGTATGTAGAAACAAAGGAAGTGCTGCCCGATTTTCCGTAGAATTTAGTGACCTTGTACTTAGAATATTCTACGAAGGGAGCTAGAGGTTAATAGACGTTTTATGACCATTATAGGATTGAAGTACTACGAGTAGCGTATTCCACTTGAATGGTGGAAAAGGCTAGCAAGGGAATGGTATGTTGGAGCATTTTGCTAATTGTCGACAATCGTCGCGAGGTATGTGAACCTCTTCCTATCTTTTCTAGCATGATGTTGTGAACTATGTAGTACGGTAGACGTACGTGTGCTAAACGAATTTTGATTGATTTTAAAAGATAAGAGACTGGACTTATATTTTGACTTGATATGAAATGTGAAAAACTTGAATTGTATTAGAAGTTGTGAAACCTCATTCGTGAGTAATGAGTACTTGGTTTTTTTTAAAGAATAATGTTACATTAATTTCGGAAGTGGGAATAAGAATCGAACAAGCCAATGCAGCGTTAATAAAGGAAAAAGTAATGACAATTAATGATATTAAAACAAGTAGAAACCTCCATCTGCATAGAAGCTAAGATAAAACAAAATTGTATTACATTTCCTAGATCATGGCTGCTTTAATAAGATCATTTTTAATAAGTACTGATTTTCTTAAATTCCAAAGTAAGGAACTTGATTTCTAAAAGAAAAGAGACTTGAGAATTTGAAGTGTTTTGGTTTAAAAGAAAGGCATGGTTTTGTCTTAAATTGGTTTAAAACATAAAGTGTTATAATAGCTTTATGGGAAGTTAGTTATAACGACTTTATGGAAACAAAAGAATGGTTTTATTATTGGATTTAAAATGGTAACTTGATTTTGGGAAAAGAGAAGTAACTTGAGTTTAAAAGTATAAGTAACTTATTTTCAAATATCGAACTTTTCTCGATAAAAAAATATATAAGTGGCTTGGTTTTAAAAGGTAGGAGTACCTTGATCTTAAAGGAGTTGGTTACTTGGGTTTTAAATGTATACTTGACGTTGTTTTAAAAGTGTAAGTCATTTGGTTTAAAAAGTGTAAAGTACTTGATTTAAACATGAACGTGTTTGGTACTACGGATAATAGTATCGAGTTGTTTTTACGTAAAAAGAGATCTTTTTGAAAGGATTAAAGTATATAGTACTTTGGGGTTAAAACCCGGACTTTGTCATAAAATGAAAGTACCTTGAGTTGTGTGTAACTTGCCTATGTTTGCGTGTGATAGCCTTGTTGTGCAAGTGTTATATCCTTATGTTACTGCGTCTCTCGATGGAGGGCCGGTCATGTTATTCTTGATTGATGGACATACTGACACGATGGGTGGCCCACGGGTATGCTTCCACTAGGAGTGTTGTCTTGTTATATCCTTGGACCTACTGACACGTTGGGTGGCCCACGGGTATGGTTCCATTAGGATTGTTGTTCCATGGACTAGCTCTCCATGAGGTTTACTGATTCGGCCTTGGTATCTGGTGGTTGGCTCTCGTACTTGCCCCGGTCGTGGCTGATTCGGCTTTGGTATCTGGTAGTTAGCCTTCGCACTTGCCCCGTTCAGTTTTGTGGCGAAATCTCGTGATCACGGCCTTGGTATCTGGTAGTTAGCCCTCGTACTTGCCCCCGTCAGCTACGTGACGCGGCCTTGGTATCTGGTAGTTGTCTTTCGTACTTGCCCCTTGTCAGCTTCGTGGTATAGTTGTATAGTATGGTTGGTACGGCTTTGGTATCTGGTAGTTGGCTTTCGTACTTTCCCCGGTCAGTTGATGATGCGGCTTTGGTATCTGGTAGTTAGCGCCGTACTTGCCGTCACGGTTTTATGACACAGTGGGACACGGTGTTCATGTGTACTCCTTGGTGTTGTTATATCATAGATCGCCGCGGTGAGGAAGAATTCCACGGGCATGATTGATGTTGTGGGCGTGAGACCCATTGTTATATTTGAGTGATGACTTTGAGGCGTGAGTCCACTTGACATATTTGTTTATATATTGTGGGTATGTAGTTTGGTTATCATACATGTCTCGCTTTATATAGACTATTATGATTTCATTTACGTATTTTCTGGTTTCACATACTTGGTACTGTTATCGACCTCGCCCGGCTGCGTTCATGTCGCAGTAGAGGTACACCGGTTGTTGATCCTCGCCATAGGATCACGTTGGCGTTTTGGGAAGCTCCGTTTCTCGGAGGCTTATCTTTGGTATAGTCCCCTGTCATTGTAGGTACTTATACATTCAGGGGTATGGCGGGGCCCTGTCCCGTCATAGTTGTGGTTAAATTCTTAGAGGTCTGTAGTACTGTTGTAGGCAGGGTTTGTAAAAGGATATAATTGTTCAGGTATATATATTTGCAGAAAGGTAACCGTTTCGGTTAGCCTGTTTCTTATTTTATCTTGTTTCATGTTTAAGTTTTTATTTCCGCTGATTTTCTCTGATGTTGTATCACTAGGGTGCCCGGGGTAAGGCACCAGTCACGGGCCTGAGGTCGGGTCGTGACAATAATAAGTTCCATACTCTTCAATTAATGCATTTTTGAGAATCTAATTCTCACCAACGAACATTTTTCCTTTCCGACGTTCGGAAGATTTTTCGTCGGAAAAATAATTCTTCCTTTCGTACCCTTTTCAAGTCTTGTGTTCCTTACGTACATTCTCTTAACCATGTCCTTGAATTACGGGGTGTAACAGCGGGGTATTCAGATGTCAGCCAGCCGTGGTAGAGGTCAGGGTGGAGTTTATAGTTCTGGCGGTCCTTCGAACCGCATAGATGACGTGGCTACTGGGCAGGATCAAGAGGCAACATCGCATGGGGTTACAAGTATATTTCGATTATTTTGAATCATACATGCACTGATAGATTCAGATTCCGCCCTAGCGTATATATTTCCCTTGTTGCTAGTAGTTCTAAATTGATAGCACCACCAGAAGTCGAGATACTTTGATTAGTAAAGTGAAAAGTGAAGAATGTTGACAAGAATGATAAAGTGAACTGAGACTAAAGTTGTGTAGGGTTCACAATTTGTAATTACCCCATAACAGCGTAAAGACCAATAGTGGAGGATGTACAGTAGATATACTTCAGCCTATGTGACGAACCTCTAGTGAATAGGGGGATAGGGTGAGAAGTACCTCGAGATAGGAGAGAAATTTATTTCAGACTAAGAATGAGAAGTTAAGTGTGATGATGGGTCGGGTTGTGGACCCATTTCGGGTCAGCCGGTAGTATGGAATGGGGTGATGTCAGTTGGATATGGTCCCACTATGTGATAGGGTCACGAGGATGCAAGGTCCAAGTCTAGTTAATCGTTGTATCAGTTCGTGAACGCGTTCCACCGGAACCAGGTCGTGAGGGACGAGAAGGGCCTTAACGGAAATGCAAGTAGCAAAATGGCCAAGTTTGGATAGTAACTCCAAGGATTGGAGAACAGAAACAATATTTGAAATTTTGTACATGTACTAAAATAAGTTTGGAAGTATGAGAAGGTATGACATGTAAGAAAAGGAAGTAACAAGGGTTAAAAGAACTATAGTGATTATAATTATGAGTAATGAATGTGCGTAGAGAAAATCCCTTTTAGGCCATGAGTGGAGGTTAATTGTGATGATACACACACCTGAGGTTTAGTAACACTGTCCATAGGTGCTCGTGATTGAGATGCTACTAGTATTAGAGTTTACACCGGTTGGTAAACTAAGCTAGGCAGATTATAGGTTCATGTCCCAACTAGTTTGGTGACTAAGTGAGACAGAGAAGGGAAGTAACACGAGGGAACACATCAGTTAGCTGAGGGGGAGTCCGACTGAAGGATTCAGATAATGTTAGTCCCATGACTTAGAATACGACAGGGCCATCCCTTTATACGGGAAAAAGAAAGGAACCTCTAAAGATCCCGTTTTTGATAAGGCAGAATCACGCTCGAACCCGGGCGTGGTGGTGCCTACCAGGCACCATACCTTAACAACTAAGTAAACTGCGAAAATTTAAATAACACCTCATTTTTTTATTAAACCAACATACGTACAAGGGCAAAGCCGACAAGGCTGCCATAATATACATAATCAAAAGACACTACACTGTGCATGAGTCCAATCCCACATATGAATACAGACCTCTAAGAGTTTTACTGAAATATGAAGGGACAAGGCCCCGCCGTACCCATAACCGTACAAAAGCACATCAAGGAACTATACCAAAAAGATAAACTCACGAGCAGAGGAGCTATCCAAAACTACGAGCGGTCCTACACACTGAGATCACCAAAGCTGCGTACCTAAACTGCGGCGTGAACACGGCCGAAGGAGGTCGATCGAAGAATGTACCAAGTATGTGAAACGATGAAATCAGTAATGAAATCATAACAGTCTAAACAAAACAGGAGACATGTATGATAGCCAACCTACAATACACAATACATAAGCAGTCATATCAAGTCAGGGACGCATGCCCTCAAAGTCACTACTCAAATATAACTATGGGTCTCACGCCCATAATATCAACCATGCCCGTGGAATCCTTTCTCACTGCCGGCAGTCCATGATATAATATAACATCAATAGGAATATATGAACACCAAGTCCCACCTGTGTCCTAAAAGCATGCGGGCCAAGTAGGAAAAGCGAACCACGGATCGGCTGCATCATAAAGCGACGGGGCAAGTACGAAGTTATCTACGGATCGGCTGAGTCACTCAATCTCATGGAGGGCGAATCCATGGAATAACAATATCCCTCGTGGTCGCATGCCCCGGAATCCCACATCGTATAAGCATGACCATGGGGTAATACAAATAAATCTGGGAATCTAACCTGCCTCCTGGTCACATGCCCCGGAATCCCACATCGTATAAGCATGTCCAAGGAGTATCCCCCGTGGTCGCATGCTCCGGAATCCCACATCGTATAAGCATGAGCATGGGGTAATACAAACAAATCCGGGAATCTAACCCGCCTCCTGGTCACATGCCCCGGAATCCCACATCGTATAAGCATGTCCAAGGAGTATCCCTCGTGGTCGCATGCCCAGGAATCCCACATCGTATAAGCATGACCATGGGGTAATACAAATAATGGAAGCATACCCGTGGAATCCCACATCACCGTCGATACGTCCAAGTAAACTTATAACAAGACAGCCGGCCCTCCAACCGAGAGTCGCGGCAGCGTACAAATATATTACTTGCACTCAAAGGCTATCACCAGCACACATAGGCAAGTTCATAAAATCTTTAGACTTTCATTTGATAAACTCAAGGCACTTATAGAATACTCCTCAATTAAACAAGCCAAAGTACTTATCAAGGTACACATAGAATAATTCTCAATTAAACAAGCCAAAGTACTTATCAAGGCACACATAGAATAATTCTCAATTAAACAAGCCAAAGTACTACGTACGTACATTCTTTTCAAAATACTACTTTCTATGTAAAACCCCAAGATACTAACACCCGTAGTATCAAGGTGTGTCTATTTTTCAAAGTAAGTTACTACACTTTTAGAAAACTCATTTCAAAGCTTGAAATCAAGTAACTTCAAATTTTTACAATCTAGGCAACTTATGCCCATTAATCAAAATAGACAATTTACTTAACCTTCCATAAAGCCGTTATAACCAACTTCCCATAAAGCCGTTATAACCCTTTATGGTTTTGGACATATTCATTCCTTTTATAACCAAGAGACTTATACTTTTAAAACCAAGTATCACATACTTACAAAACAAGTTCTTAACTTTCAAAATACTTCAAGTCTCTTAATATTTAGAAAACAAGTTTCTTCTCTTAAATAATGTCATTTCTCCTCTTTTAAAACAATTAAGTAAATCACTCCTTTGACTCCTCTAAAGTCATTATAACAATCCTTAGGTTTTGGAACTAAGGAACTAGCCAAAAGATTTGGAAACCCCTTCCTTTTCAAGACTCTATGTACTTTAAGAAAAATACTTTCACTCTTAAGAATCCAAACTCCACTAAGGCAATGGATTATACCACTTACAATTTAAACATCAAAGTACAATCAAGGAAGTACATAGAACAAATTCTATTTTAGGAAATCCAAATATAACCAAGGAATGGATCATTTAAGGAGTAGGACATACTTTCTTTATCTTAAGGAATCATGCTAGAAGAGGAGATAGTTCACATACCTTTTCGGCTAAATCCACAAGCTAAGCCGAATACGCCGTACGTAGAATTGTCAACCTATAATGGTCACAACATGACTGTCAATTTCTAGTTTCTAATGTAGAATAATACTAAGTAAACGGTCTCTTATTCTACGGAAAATCGGGCAGCACTTCCTTTGTTTCTACATACTTTGCCACCCTTTTCAAGGCCGAATACAATAACCAAGCATGCCACATTTAAGGCTCAACATACCAACCAATCAAAGGGGATTACACGCCTTACAATACGTGTAAACTTCCGCCCCACAATTCATACCAAGTAGTTTAATACTCACTAGCCATTCTCGGCCAACAATAACTCAACACAAGTCCTTTCCAATTCTTTTTCAATTCCAAGTTCTAAGGTCTAACATGTTATATAGTCATAAACAACTTCAACAACTACAATTTCCTTCTTTATACAACATGCGACGACTTAAACTAATAATCAACTTGAATTGTAATCTTAAGGCTAACATGCTAGTTTTCGGATTAGGGTTCCAATAGCCAATAAACATATCAAACCTCATACTAAATACCTCATGCTTGCTAATATCCATAACTACAATGATAAGTAAACTTAATTACTAAAACGACAAGATATACCTTTATAATCCCTTAAAATTTCCAAGATTCAAAGTCGCTCCTTAGCAATTCTTAGATCCTTTCCTTATGTTCCAATCCGCTCCAAGCACTCCTTAGAAGCCTATGAAGAACTCATCTTCAAGTTCCAACTTCAAAGTTGAAGAACTCTTTAAGTTTCCGCCTTGCGACTAACGTGAAAACGTCGTTTTTCCGAAATCTTTCTATTGAGATATCCTTACAATACCCTTAGGGACATTGGGTTTAAGTCTTGTGAACAATGGATCAAAACTACAATTTTTTTTGTGTGGAATCTAAGGCAAACCCGAGAGCTATCACATGAAGAACAAGGTGTTGTGATTTTTTTCTAAGTGTTGAAGACCTTGTCTTGCACTAGGGTAGTATATAAAACACATTGGAGGGCTTAGATTATAATAAATGTGTGGCTAGGATGAGGATCATTAATTAAATAGCCAAGTGGACAAGTTGACCTTGGTCAACAATCTCAAGCTTTGAAGACTTATCTTCCTTGATGGTCAATGACCATTTTACCCTTGCTAAAAACGTCCAAGACCATATGTGGGGGTGCCACGTGTCGCCCTCTCATTCGTCCATAAAAAATTCTGTAACCCTCGTGGGCCCCACAAAACGTAAAATTCCTCGGGTGGCCCCACGTGACCAAATCCGTAAAAATAAATTTCCATAATGTTAATAAGTTCCATATTCTTCAAATAATGCATTTTGAGAATTCAATTCTCAACAACGAACATTTTTCCTTTCCGACGTTCGGAAGATTTTCCGTCGGAAAAACAATTCTTCCTTTCGTACCAATTTCCAAGTCTTGATTCCTTACATACATTCTCTTATACATGTCCCGACTTACTGGTGTAACATTCTTCCCCCCTTAGAAACATTCGTCCCCGAATGTTCTTAGTCGGTTGTCAAGCTATACAAACTCCGGCACAATCTCTATACTATGCCTATCAATCAATACTCCACAAGACTAACGATGCCACACATGGCCACCACATAACATACGTACAAAATCTCAATATTGTTTCTTGTTCCCCAATCCTTGGATTTACAATCCAAACTTGGCCATTATGCTACTTACATTCCCGTTAAGGCTCTTTTCGGTCCCTACGACCAAGTTCCGGTGGAACGCATCCACGAACTCGTACAACGATTAACTAAACTTGGGCCTTGCATCCTCGGGACCCTATCACATAACGGGACCATTTCTAACTGACATCACCCCATTCCATACTACCGGTTGACCCGAAATGAGTCCATAACCCGACCCATCGTCACACTTAACTTCTCATTCTTAGTCTGAAATAAATCTTTCTCTTATCTCAAGGTACTTCTTACCCTATCCTCCCATTCACTAGAGGTTCGTCAAATAAGCCAAAGTATTTCTACTGTACATTCTTCCCTATTGGTCTTACACTGTTATGGGGCAATTACTACTTGTGAACTCTACACAACTATAGTCTCAGTTCACTTACCATTCTTGTCAACATTCTTAACTTTTCACTTTACTAATCAAAGTAATTCCTACCTCTGGGGTACTATCACTTACAACTGCTAGCAACAAAGGGAAAACATATATGCTAGGGCGAAATCTGAATCTATCAATGCACGTATGATTCAAAAGAATCGAGATATACCTGTAACCCCATGAGATGTCGCCTCCTGATCCTGTCCCGTAGTCACGTCAGCTATGCGGTTCGAAGGACCGCCAGAACCATAAACTCCACCGTGACCTCTACCACGGCTGGCTGACATCTGAACACCCTGCCCTGGGGGACGCACAGGAAAGGAAACCAACCATCGGCCTCATAGGCTGAGCCACCTTACCGACGCTCTTTCTAACCGGACATTCCCACTTCTTGTGGCCCGGACGGTCACAATAATACCAAACATCTGTGCCATAACGGCATTTCCCCATATGACGCTTACTACATTGGAAACACTGAGGAATATGTGGCCTCGACTGAGAAAATCCTCTGCTCCTCTGAGAACTTCGAACCCTGGAGCTTGGACCAGATTTTAAATACCTTATGGGGTCAAACCTCCTACCTGTGGACTGCGGGGGTATGTACTGGGTAGGCTGGGACGAATATCTCACTCGCTGCTGAGGCAGCTCGTCCAAAAACTCACCGGGATAACCAACCGGTCTAGCCCTCTTACGCTGATCTCCACGTTGGCCCTCTACCCTCTATACACCTGTTTGTACTGGCCGAATAAACTCCTGCTGATGAAACTGTAGCACCGCTATCCTGGTCAATAACATAATTGCTTCCCTCATGACCCTATAGTCTTCTCCTAACTGAGAAACTGGAGGCTCTGGTGCTGGGGCCTCAAAACCTGGCGCAGAAGAACTCGCCGACTGCGGAGCAACATCCGGTATACCCTGGGCACGAGCCCTATCAACTCTCTGAGTCTGACTAGTAGCTCCTGCTACTCCTTTGCCCTTCTGGGCGGCCACGCTCCTCGAGGCATAGCTGTAACACAAAAATACGTCAGAGAGGAATTATCTTACTAACACAGCTCTACGGCACGATCTCAGAGTGAGAAGAATAGAAACCAACTCCTAAATGTCCTGTAGCCTCCTGTTTATGGGTGTGGCGCGCAACACACCGATAATCAAGACTCTACTAGACACGGTCTGTAGACATTCCGAGGACTGACTGCTCTGATACCACTATGTCACGCCCCGAACCCCGAGCCCGTGACTGGTGCCCTACCTAGGCACCCTTCTACCTTAACAACTAAGTAAACTGCGGAAATTTAAATAACACCTCATTTTTTTAAACCAACATACGTACAAGGGCAAAGCCGACAAGGCTGCCATAATATACATAATCAAAAGACACTACATTGTGCATGAGTCCAATCCCACATATAAATACAGACCTCTATGAATTTTACTGAAATATGACGGGACAAGGCCCCATTGCACTCCATAACCGCATAAAAGCTGCATCTTGGAACAATACCAAAAAGATAAACTCCTGAACAGAGGGAGCTATCCAAAAACTCTGAGCAGGGTCCTACACCTGCAGATCACCAAACTGCGTACCTAAACCTGCGGCATGAACGTAGCCCCCCGAAGGAGGTCAGTACGAAGAATGTACCAAGTATGTGAAATGATAGTCTTGCTGAATGCAGACCACCCCAGTGATGATTGGGCTGTGCCTCAGAACCTCTCGTGCTTTACTCGCAGCCTCCTCACGCTTCGCTTCGCCGGGTTGCCTTACGCGGAGACATAATTGGTAAGGGAAAGAAATACGTTAGAGGGGTCCGAATTGTAACACAGCTCTAAGGCACGATCTCAGAGTGAGAAGAATGGAAACCAATCCTAAATATCCTATAGCCTCATGATTATTGGTGTGGTGCACAACACACCGATAATCAAGACTCTACTAGATACGGTCTGTAGACACTTTCCGAGGATTAACTGCTCTGATACCACTTTTGTCACGACCCGAACCCGGGCCTGTGACTAGTGCCTTACCCGGGCACCCAAGTAGGCATACATCAGAGTAATCAGCGGAATATAAAACAAGACATGATATAATATGAAGTGAAAATAGTTTATCTGAGAGAAGTTGCCTTTCGGCATATATATAAAAACATGAACTTGAACAGTTACATCCCCTTTTACAAACACTGCACACAACAGTACTACAGACCTCTAAGAATGATATAACAACAATGGCGGGACAGGGCCCCGCCATACCCCTGAATGTAAGTACCTACAACGACAGGGGACTATACCACTGATAAGCCTCCGGAGAAACGGAGCTTCCCAAACGCTGAACTGTGACCCTATGAGCGAGAATCAACAACTGGTATACCTCTACCTGCGGCATGAACGCAGCCCCCCGAAGGAGGTCAGTACAACAGGTACCAAGTATGTGAAACTGAAAATACTGTAAGTGAAATCATAGTAGTCTATATAAAGCAGGAGACATGTATGATAACCAAACTACAGTTCACAATAAATAAGCAGTCATGTCAAGTCAGGGACTCACGCCCTCAAAGTCATCACTCAAATATAACTATGGGTCTCACACCCACAACATCAATCATGCCCGTGGAATACCTTCCTCACTGCCGGCAGTCTATGATATAAAAGCACCAAGGAATACACATGAACACCAGGTCCCACCTGTGTCATAATAAGACCGTACGAGGTAAGTATGAAGGCATAGTCGACTACTAAAACCCACAGTACCAACAATGCCATAAAACTGTATCACAAGGTCTTTCTAGACCGCGCCATATGATCGAAGCGGGCCACTCGCCCTTAGTATCAATGTGCGCGTCAAATCCTGGAACTTCTCGCAGCTCCGCATAGGCTACACACATAGGCCCGCATGAGGTATTCCCCGCATCGGGGGTAGCTACTCCCCGACATCGTCCTGGACTCGCAGTCCTCATGGCCACATAGACCGCATGGCCATATAGACCGCACACTAACCTGGAACTCTCGTAGCTCCGCATAGGTCCCCTGGACCCGCATGAGGTATTCTCGAATCATAGTCCCAGACTGCCTGAGGTATACCCCGCATCGGAGGGCAGCTTAACCCCCGGTATCATGTCAAGAGGTGAGTGGTACAATACTATCATAACGGCTTATCGTTAAATAACATAATCACAATCAAGGGAGAACCCCTTTACACAAACATCACAAGATACTAACACACGTAGCATCCTAAACATGTTTACTTATCAAACCAACAAGAAAGTATTACAAGGCTATCACAAACCAACATAGTCAAGTTATTCACACAAGGTACTTTCTATTTCATGTCAACAAGTTAGGGTTTTATCCCCAAAGTACTTTATACATTAACTCTTTAAAAGATCTGTTTCTTTCACAAAAGTCACACAATACCCGTAGTATAAAAATAGAGTGACTATCTTTTTAAGTAAACCAAAACACTTCCCTTTCGTAAAATCAAGTAACAACATTCTTTTCCAAACTTTCAAGTTTGCCTAATTTCAAATGCTCAAGTTTCTCATTTCGAAAGGTTTCGTAGTTCATAGTCTTAATCACTTAATAATATAATATAATTCTCTTTTAAAACAGTTTGAGAAACATATGCCTTATGTGTGAGTAGGTTATACTTGTTCATAACAATCTTATTAAAGCAGTCATGATCTAGGAAATGTAATATCATTTTGTCTCATCTTAGCTTCTATGCAGGTGGAGGTTTCTACTGGGTTTCATAATACTTAATTAGTCAATACATTTCCCTTTATTAGCGCTGCAGTGGTTTGTTCGATACTTATTCTCATTTCTGAAATCCATACAAGGCTTTCATAAAACAATTAAGTAAACCGTTCCTTTTATCACTCTTAAGTCGTTATACCTAACTTCCCATAAAGCTAGTATAACTCTTAAGCTTTTAAAACCAAGTATTACTCTTCTTTCAAAAACGATTCTTAATTCTTTTGAAATACTTCAAGATTCTTATTATTTAAAACTCAAGTCAAAAGACATCGGAGTAAAACCACGTTCAGTTAACACACGTACGTCTACCGTACTATATATATATTCTTTTAAAATATCATGCTCAAGAGGATAGGAAGAATCACATACCTCGCGACGATTATCGACAATTAGCAAAACGCTCCACCGTTATAACCCGGCTAGCCTTGTCCACCTTTTAAGTAGAACATGCTACTCGCAGAACTTTCAACCTATAACGGTTATATAAGTCTATCAATGTCTAGACTACTCTGTAGAATATTCTAAGCAGAAGGTTCTCTATTCTACGGAAAATCGGGCAGCACTTCCCTACCCGTTAAACTACACAAGTCTACTGTAAATACAGTCCTATGTAAGTACAGTTCAATCTTCTTCTTTAATATCCTTCTATTACAGTTCAATTCTCTTTTGTAATATCCTTCTATGAATTTTATATTTATTTCTATACTACTATAGTAGGTAATTTCCAATTACAATAGAAGGTCAAGAGTATTTACCTCGATAAGCCCAAAATTATCCAAGTTTAAATGTCGATCCTGAGCAACGTTTAGCTCCTACTCTGGGCGCTCCAACCCGCTCCAAACAACCCTTAGAAGTTCTACGCAACTTCTTCTTAATACTTCAACCGGCTATGAAGATTTTCCTTAGGGTTTCGTTTTGAGACTAAAAGGACATAAGGTAGTATTTCCGGGCTCTACGTATAGAGGTAACTTTGGAATACTACAAGGTATAAGACTAAGGTATTTTGGAATAGTAACAATACTTGGAGAATACTTTTCTACCAAGGGGGGGGGGGGGTACTTTCGGCTAGCACCACTAGAGAAGGGGGGGGGTATTTCTCGGCCAAAGGCCTCACAAAGGGGGAGGGGTGCTCTCGGACGAGAGCTCTACTAAGAGGGAGAGGGATTTTTCAAGACTTAGAAAGTGTAGAGTGGATGAAGAAGTCTTCAACTAAGGAGGGTATTTATAGGACTTCCAATAGCCAAGATCAAGACAAATGGTGGGCAAGTGGAGGGTGAAGATTTGCACAAGTGCACCCTAGCCATCTACTCCACAAATCACTCCAAACATTGACCCATGTTTTAGGCCTCAAAATCGTGCCAACCAAGCCCTCAATGTCGTCCACTTGAGGGTGACAAGTGTCGCCCTCTCGTTGGTCCAAAATATTTCATCTCTCGGAAAAATCTGCAAAAAATATTAAAGTCGCAACCGTAATTTTCCCCTCGCAAAGTTTGGAAAACGTTTCGTCGGAAAACAATTCTTTTCGGTAGTTGTGCACAAATTTCGTCCCTTGCCTAACTTAAGGATTAAACTTTTGTACGTACGTCCTTACGTACATACTCTGAAAATACGGGGTATAACAGATAGCTTGTAGTTGATAGAAGTGCTATTGTCATTTTATGTTGAAGTACATTGGAGCGTATTGCTACTTGTCGTTTGGGTTAGTCGTCACGAGGTATGTGAACCTCTTCTTTCTTTTGGCATGATCCTACGTATGAAATAACCATGTGATATTATTTCACAATTCCTTCTACTCTTATAAGTTATTTCACGACCCGATCCCGGGCCCGTGACTGGTGCCTTACCCCGGGCACCCTAGTGATACAGCATCAGAGAAAATCAACGGAAATAAAAACTTAAACATGAAACAAGAGATATGATAATAAAACAGGCCAACCAAACCGGTCACCTTCCTGAATATACATAAAACTGAACAGTTACAATCCTTTACAAACCCTGCCCACAACAGTACTACAGACCTCTATGAATATAGCAACAACTATGACGGGACAGGGCCCCGCCATACCCCTGAATGTACAAGTATCTACAATGACAGGGGCTATACCAAAAAGATAAGCCTCCGGAGAAACGGAGCTTCCCAAACGCTGAACTGCGATCCTATGAGCGAGGATCCACAACCGATGTACCTCTACCTGCGGCATGAACGCAGCCCCCCGAAGGAGGTCAGTACACAGGTACCAAGTATGTGAAACTGAAAATACTGTAATGAAATCACATTTCATCATTTTATAAAACCATTTCGAAATAAGTAAACAGTTATGTCAAGTAAGGGGACGCATATCCCCAGAATAATCACTCACACATAACTATGGGTCTCACGCCCATAATATCACTCATGCCCGTGGAACTCATTCCTCACTGCCGGCAGTACATGATGTAAAACAACACCCATATGTGAACCTGAACACTAGATCCTGCCTGCGTCATTAAACCGATCGGGCCAAGTAGAATCGCCCTATACCAGTTCCAAAAGCTAGTCATAAAACTTCACGGGCAAGGTACGGAAGCTAATTACCAGATCCAAAAGCTAGCCACGCAACTGGCCGAGGCAAGTACCAAAGCTAACGTACCCTAGCCAACCGTCTCACGAGATATGACCGAGGCAAGTATCTCAAGCTATCTACCAGCAGCCTGCCGATACACGAGAAATGACCAGGACAAGTATCTAAAGTGTGTCTGTAACCACATATACAAATCAAGCCCGTGATTGTTCATCACCGCGGCAAGCTTCATGGATTAGCGGTCCATGGACAAATAACAAAACCCTCACAATGACCGCATGCCCGATCTTACCCGGAAAGCATGGCCATGAAACCATGCTCTGGGCGCGTGCGTGGAACATCCATCGCGTCGATGTCAAAGGAATAACAAGATAATACTCAAAGTGGGCGCATACTCGTGGAAAATCCAACGCGTCAAGATGTCCAAAAGAAATAACCGGATAATACTCGATAGTGGGCGATACTGTGGAAAATCCAATGCGTCAGTATGTCCAACAATCAATCAGATAACCGGTCCTCCCCGAGAGACACGGTAGCACAGAATCACAATACTTGCACAACAAGGCTATCACAACAAGCATAGGCAAGTTTAATGTACTTTCATTTTATATCAACAATCCGAAATACTACATACTTTCATTCTTTCAAAAAGACCTCTTGTTACGTAAAAGCCACACGATACTAATACTCGTAGTATATAAAGAAAACACATTTTACTTTTAAAACCAAATTACTTCACCTTCGTAAAAATCTTTACAAGGCTTTTAAAATCAAGTACTTTATACTTTTTAAACCAAGTGCTTTTCTTTTAGAACAACATCAAGTATACTCTTTTAAAACCCAACTAACTTACTCTTTTCAAAACAAGTAACCTATACTTAAATCAAGTTACTTCTCCTTTTCCGAAAACAAGTCGTTATAAGTCAAGTCTCTTATCTTTCAAGATCAAGTCTCTTAACTTTCAAAATCAAGTCGTTTTACTGTCAAAACCAAATCTTTCTATTATCTTCATAAAGTCGTTATAACTAACTTCTCATAAAGCCATTATAACACTTTATGTTTTAAACAAACAAAATTCATTTCACACACGTACGTCTACCGTACTATATAGTTCACAACAATCATGCTCAAGAGTATAGGAAGAATCACATACCTTTTTAGCTTAAACCACAAGCCAAGCCAAGTCAAGTATGCCGCGCGTAGAAGATCCACCTATAATAACCACAATACATCTATCAACTTCTAGCTCTCTTCGTAGAATATTCTAAATACAAGATTCTTTATTCTACAGAAAATTCGGCAGCACCTCCCCCCCCCCCCCCCCCCGCTATCTCATAAATCTCATTTTCTATCAAGGCCCGTTACCAGGCCAACAACTCCCAGGGGACTACACGTCTAACCGGACGTGTTCAATTCTGCTTCACAATAATACTACACAAGTCTACTGTAAGTACAGTCCAATGTAAATACAGTTCAATCCTTACCAATATTCATTCTATATATAGTATACTCAACTATACATTACTAAAATATGTAATATCCAATTACAATAGGGGGACATAGATCATTACCTCGATAAGCCCAAAATTATCCAAGATTATAAGTCGATCCTGAGCAACGTTTAGCTCGACTCCACGCTCAACCCGCTCCAAGCGACCCTTAGAAGTTTCCAACAACTTCTCTAAATACTTCAACCAAGCTAGGAAGATTTTTCTAGGGTTTCACTTTATGACAATTGGAATAAAGTAGTTGTTACACCCCGTAACTCCAGGACTTGTTTAAGAGAATGTACGTAAGGAACTCAAGACTTGAAAAGGGTACGAAAGGAAGAATTGTTTTTCCGACGGAAAATCTCCCGAACGTCGGAAAGGAAATATGTTCGTTGAGGAGAATTGGATTCTCAAAATGCATAATTGTAGAGTATGGAACTTTTTAACGTTATGGAAATTTATTTTTTTACGGATTTGGTCATGTGGGGCCCACACGAGGAATTTTACATTTTTGTGGGGCCCACGAGGGTTACGGAATTTTATGGACGAATGAGAGGGCGACACGTGGCACCTCCCCCACATGGTCTTGGTCGAAATTGTAAGGGTAAAATGGTCATTTACCATCAAGGAAGATAAGTCTTGCTAGCTTGAGTTTGTTGACCAAGTCAACTTGTCCACTTGGCCTTTCATTAATTGCTCTTCATCCTAGCCCACAAGTGTAATAGTCTAAGGCCTTCTTGGTGTTATATAAGCTTACTACTAGTGCAAGACTAGTCTTAAACACTTAGAAAAAATTAGAGAACATATGTGCAAGAACAAGAGCTCTCGGGTTTGCACCTTTTGCCACAAGAAAATTTTGTAGTTTTGATCCATTAGCCACAAGACTTTAACCCAATGTCCCTAAGGGTATTGTAAGGATATCTCAATAGAAAGATTTCGGAAAAACGACGTTTTTACGTTAGTCGCAAGGTGAAACCCTAAGGTGTTCTTCAACTTTGAAGTTGGAAATAGAAGAGGAGTTTTTCACAAGCTTCTAAGGGTCGCAAATAGCGGATTGGAACGTTAAGAAAAGGAGTTGGAGTTGCTAAGGATCGACTTAGGGTTTTGGAGCATTTTGAGCTTAAGAAGGTATTAATCTCCGTCTTACTATTATAATTCAAGATTTCATGTTGTAGTAGTTAGAAATGATCATGTGGATTATATTATGAAGAATGATATGTGTTATGGAATAGTTGGATGGAATCCGAAAGTTGCATGATTTAGCCTTTAAGATTGTAATTCAAGTTAGTTACTAGTTTAGTCGTCGCATGTTATCTAAAGAGTGGATTAAGGTGGTTATAATTGTTAAGTTGTTTATTACTATATAACATGCTAGACCTAAGAACTTGGATTGAAAAGGAATTGGAAAGGTTGATAAGTTGTTGCACTTTTTGGCCGAATTGACATTTGTATTGTGGACTAGTTTAATGTAATTTGTGGGGCGGAATTTTACACGTCCTGTTTAGGCGTGTAATCCCCTTTGGTTAGCTGATTTGTTGGGCCTTAAATGTGGCGTGTTTGGTTATTGTATTCGGCCTTGAAAAAGGTGGCAAAGTATGTAGAAACAAAGGAAGTGCTGTCCGATTTTCCGTAGAATTTAGTGACTTAGCACTTAGAATATTCTACGTTCGAAGCTAGAGGTTAATGGACGTATTATGGCCAATTTAGGTTGAAGTACCAAGTATAGCGTATTCTACTTGAAGGATGGAATAGCTAGCAAGGTTGAAGTACTTTGGAGCTTTTTGCTACTTGTCGATAATCGTCGCGAGGTATGTGAACCTCTCCCTTCTTTTGACATGATTCTATGTATGAAATATACATGTAGTAGTATTTCATGATTCCGTCTACTCTTAGAAGTTATGAGGTAGTTATGTTGATTTACTCTATGTAAAAGCTACGTCTAAGAAATCCTAAGTCCTTACCAAGTCTTATGGGGGATGTTGGTAAGAGTCGTTAGGAAATATTTGGAGTCGAGTTGACTTGGCTAATTTACGGCACGAATGAGAGTAAGTATCGAACAAGCCATTGCAGCGTTAATAAAGGAAAATGTAATGACAATTAATTATGTTAAAACAAGTAGAATTCTCCATCTGCATAGAAGCTAAGATAAGACAAAATTGTATTACATTTTCTAGATCATGGCTACTTGAATAAGATCGTTATAAATAAGTATAACTTATTCACAACGCACCAAAGTATATGTTACTTAATTTAAAAGAGTTTACGTATGAAGTTTTTAAGACTTTGAAACTTGTTTTCTTAAAAGTTAAGAGACTTGAAGTATTTTGAGAGCTATGTGATTTGATTTGAAAGTATAAGTCTCTTGGTTATAAAAAGAATGTGTCACGACCCATTCCGGGGCCCGTGACTGGTGCCTTACCGGGGCACCCAAGTAGTCATACATCAGAGTAATCAGCGGAAACATAAAGCAAGACATGAAACAGTTTATAAAACAAGACACAGATTATGTGAGAAAACCTCGCCTTCCGGCATATATATATAATCATGTTTTAGCAGTTACATCCGACACTGTACAACATGACTACTGCACTTAAGGAAATATACAACTATGGCGGGACAGGGCCCCGCCATACCCTGACTGTACAAAAACTATCTATAACAGGGAGATCATACCAAAAGTAGAGCCTCCGGAAGAGATGGAGCTCCTGACACCAACGTAGAGATCCTAAGGATGCGGATCTAGCACCTGCTTGCCCTTACCTGCGGCATGAACGCAGCCCCCCGAAGGAGGTCAGTACAACAGGTACTAAGTATGCGAAACTGTAAAGTACTTAAATGAAAACATATCATTTTTAAAACCAGTCTACAAATATGTGTGAAACAACCAAGGAAACCGCACGTAGTGCCACATCACAAACAAGAGCAACAATAGGTAACTGTAATAAGTCTTGTCTAGGCTGCGAATGATCGAAACAGGGCCACTCGCCCATATCATCATTCTGCAAGCCTAATCCTGGACTCCCGGAGTCCGCATAGGCCACTCACGTGGGCCCGCATGAGGTATAACCCCGCATCGAGGGTAGCTACTCCTCGGCATCGCCCCGACTCGCTGTCCGCATGGCCACATAGACCGCATAAGGCATAACCCCGCATACTAACACGGAACTCGTAGCTCCGCATAGGCCCCCGACCCGCATGAGGTATTCTCGAATCATGGTCCTGCATCACCGAGTCTACCCCGCATCGGAGGGCAGCTTAACCCCCGGTATCATCTCAAGAGGTGAGTGATAGTATACTAACATAACAACTTATCTTTTAAGTAACATAAGCACAACAAGGATACTCACCTATACAAACGTTACAAGATACTAACACACATAGCATCATATCATGTCTACTTATCAAATCATCTTATTATTCTTTTCACAATATAAGTCTGCTATAAACACATAGGCAAACTTGTTTCTTTTATCAATCTTAAGTGGTTATACTTACTTCCCATAAAGCTAGTATAACTCTTAAGCTTCTGTTTTTTTAAAAACCAATTAGTTCTCTTCTGTTAATATGATTCAGTAGTCTTTTGAAATGTTTTCAGTTCTTTATTATTCAGGCTTAAGCCGTGAGGCATTGCCGTAAGTATTATTCAGGCTTAAGCCGTGAGGCATTGCCGTAAGTATTATTCAGGCTTAAGTCAAAGACATTGCCATAGTTATTATCCAGTTAACACATGTACGTCTACCGTACTATATATATTGTAAAATATCATGCTTTAGGAAGAATCACATACCTTCTCGAAAACCACCGCCAAGTGAATATGTCGCGAGAGAGTCGACTATAATAGTCACAAATATCTATCAAGGACTACTCTGAGGGTCATTCTAAACAGAGGGTTCACAATTCTATGGAAAGTTGGGCAGCACAACCCTACCCGGTGAGCTATATGAGTCTCATCAGAAAACAAATTCTATGCGAGTACAGTTCAATTATTCTTCTTTTAAACCCTTCTACTGTGATAGCAGTTCAATTCTATTCTGTGATATTCTTCTAAGTATTTATACTATTCTTATTCTACAACAGTAAGTATTCTCTAATTCAAAAGAGGGTTAGGATTAGTTACCTCGGTAAGCCCAATAATATCCTAGAAAAAGTCGCGCCTGAGCAAGGTTTTGCTCCTAAGTTGTATGCTCCAAGGAAACCTTAGAAGTTCTTCACAACTTCTACTAAGTACTAAGGTATTTGGGCTAGGGTATTTTGGGCATTATAACAATACAAGAAGGCAACTTTTCTACCAAGGGAGGGGGGGTAGGTTTCGGCTAGGCTAGAGGGGGGAAGGGCCTCGGCCAAAACTTCACTCAAAGGGGGAGGGGTGTTTGGACGAATTGCTCACAAGGGAGAGGGGAGGGTTTTTCAAGACTTGAAAGCTTTAGTGGATGAAGAACTCTTCATCTCAAGAGGGGTATTTATAGGTCAAGACATGGCCAACCAATGGCCAAGATTTAGCCAAGTGCTAGGCAAGTGTAAGGTCAAGATTAGGGCAAGTGTACCTAGCCAACTTGCACACAAAATATCTATCCAACTTTATGACAAGGATTGTCATCCAATCGGCCCTATTGCCGTGACAAGTCCACCAATGAGAGGGTGGAAAGTGTCGCCCTCTCATTGGTCCAAAGTGTTACGTCTCTCGGAAAAATCCGCAAAAATTAGAAATGACATAGCCGGAATTTATCCTACGAAAGCTGTGGAAACGTTTCGTCGGAAAACTATTCGCTTTGTGAGTTGTGCCTAAAAATCGTCCAAGGCCTAACTTTAAGACCAAACTTTTTGTACGTATTCCTTTACGTACATACTCTGGAAATACGGGGTATAACATTCTTCCCTCCTTAGAAACATTCGTCCCGAATGTTCCGTCCCAATACAGATAACGATAAGGTTCCTCAAAACTTAAACAATTTGCAAAAGCCACACACGGCCATAAACAACACTTAGGCATAAACGATAATGAAGATTTACAAGTAGGAAAGTGAATTACCTGGAGGGGTGGGGAACAGGTGAGGATACTTCTGCCTCATGTCCTCCTCGGCTTCCCACGTCATCTCCTCCCTGAGCTCGTTCCGCCACAAGACTTTGACGGAAGCCACGTCCTTCGTCCGCAGACGCCTAACCTGACGATCGATTATCGCTATGGGAATCTCCTCATACGATAACCCCTCGGTCACCTGGACATCGTCAATCGGATGTACCCTAGATGGATCCCCGATACATCTCCTCAGCATAGAAACGTGAAACACTGGATGCACTGCCTCCAGATCGGACGGCAGATCCAACTCATAGGCAACCTTGCCTACCCTGCGGACAATCCAAACGCCCAATGTACCTTGGGCCGAAGTTTCCTTCTTCCCGAATCTCATCACACCTTCATGGGTGACACCTTCAGAAAACCCAATCATCAATCGCAAACTCGGATGTCGACGACGATGATCTGCATACGACTTGCCGACTCAGTCATCAATAGCCGCTCTCGGATAAGCTTCACCTTATCCACTGCCTGCTGTACCAAATCTGGTCCCACTAGCTGCACCTCGCCCACCTCGAACCAACCTATAGGCGATCTGCACTTCCTCCCATACAAGGCCTCATAAGGCGCCATCTGAATACTGGAGTGGTAGCTATTATTATACGCGAACTCAACTAGAGGCAAATGATCCTCCCAACTACCACTGAAGTCAATAACACAGGCTCGCAGCATATCCTCAAGAGTCTGGATAGTGCGCTCTGCCTGTCTCTGCTGCAGGATGAAATGCGACTCGGGCTCACCTGCGTCCTAAACCCCTCGAAGGACCTCCAGTTAGCCGTAAATCGGGCTCTCTCATGCGATATGATCGAAATAGGGACTCCATGCGATCGACGATCTCTGATGTAAAGTCGGCATAATCCTCAGAAAAAGTCGTCCCGACGGAAGAAAGTGGGCTGATTTCGCCACTGTCGACGATAACCCATATAGAATCATGTCTCCTCCGAGCGAGGTAATCCCGTGATGAAGTCCATGTTGATTACCTCCCACTTCCGTGTCGGGATCTCTATCGCCGCAACAAACCACCGTGTCTCGTGCTCTACTTTCACTGCGACAACACGCACCGAGCTACGAACTCGCAACGTCCTCTTCAAACCATCCCACCAATACACGATCTAAGGTCGTGGTACATCTTGGTCGCACTGGATGGATAGAGTAACGCGCGCCGTGTGCTTCCCCAAGAACTCGCCAAGTCCTCAAACATCCGGAACACACAGTCCGCCTCGAACCTTAGCACCCCATCGTGCTACTCAAGGACCCTTGCCCTCACGAAGAGTCAGATCGCGATATCGAATCAAAGTCGGGTCCTCGAACCGCTGCCTCTTCACCTCCTCGGCGATGGAAGACTCGGCAACCTCACGAACTCTAACCCCACCGCTATCGTAATCAATCAAACGGACACCAAGGCTCGCTAATCGATGCAAATCACGAACCATGCCCTCCTCTCTAGCCGCACATCCGATAGGCTCCCATCGACCTACGACTAGGCATCCGCCACAACATTGGCCTTCCCGTGGTACAGGATATCAACATCGTAATCCTTAAGCAACTCTAACCACCGCCTCGCCGTAAGTTCACTCCTCCAAGTTTGAAGATATACTGGAGGCTCTTGTGGTCTGTAAAAATATCCACGTGAACCCCATACAAATAGTGCCTCCAGATCTTCAAAGCGTGAATCACGGCTGCCAACTCCAAATCATGGGTGGGGTAGTTCCTCTCGTGTTTCTTCAGCTGTCGGGACGCATATGCTATAACCCTGCCATGCTGCATCAACACACATCCCAACCCGATGCCTGACGCATCACAATACACGACATAACCATCTGGACCCTCTGGAAGAGTAAGAACGGGGCGTCGTCGCCTTCTTTCAAGAATCGAAACCTCGCCACAAGCATCAGCCCATCAAACTTGGCTGTCTTACGAGTCACCCTAGTCAATGGTGCGAAGATAGAAGCAAACTTCTCCACGAACCGCCGATAATACCGCAAGGCCCGAAATCGCGAACCTCGCCGGAGTAGTAGGTCTAGGCCAAGTCTCGATCGCTCGATCTTGGCCAGACAACTCGAATGCCATCACTCCGACAATATGCCCAAGAAACGCCATCAAGTCAACCAAAACTCACATTTGGAAAACTTGGCGTATAATCGCTGGGTCTGGAGAATCACAAGACAGCCTCAAATGCTCGCATGCTCCTCGCTCGAGCGAATAAACCAAGATATCATCAATGAACACTATCACAAACGTGTCCAAAATGGTTTGAACACTCGGTTCATCAAATCCATGAATACCGCCGGAGCATTGGTCAACCCAAAAGACATGACCCTGAACTCATAATGCCCGTACCGGGTCCGGAATGCAGTCCTAGGGACATCCACCTCTCTGACTCGCACCTGATGATAGCCCGACCGTAGATCAATCTTGGAGAAACACCTCGCGCCCTGCAACTGGTCGAACAAATCATCAATCCTGGGAAGGGTATTCGTTTAATGGTCACCTTGTTCACCGTCAGAAGTCAACACACATGCGCAGCGTCCGCTTTCTTCTTCACGAACAATACCGCGCTTCTGGGAGAAACACTAGGCCTAATGAAGCCCTTCTCTAGCAAATCCCTAAGCTGATCCTTCAACTCTCTCAACTCGGCAGGTGCCATTCTGTATGGCGGAATGGAAATAGGCCGAGTATCTGGCAACACATCTATACAAAACTCGATCTCCTCTCGGGAGGATACCCTGAGGTCATCCGAAACACGTGCGGGAACTCGTGACTATCGAATCGACGGAAAATCTGGTACCGCAGCTTCAGTATCAAACACCCGAACGAGATGGTAGATATAACCCTTCTGCACCATCTTCCTAGCCTTGAGGTAGGAAATAAACCTACCTCGGCGATACCGTGCTCCTCCCACTTCAACAACCGGCCTCAGAAACTGGAACTGCATTTACTCTCTCTGCAGTCTACATTGGCATAGCAAGAAGCTAGCCAATCCATCCCCATAATCACGTCGAAGTCAATCATCTCCACCTCTATCAAGTCGGCCGGTCCGACGATCAGAATGGTCACAGACAAGCCCTATATACCCGCCGAGCTACCACCTAATCACCCACTGGCGTAGCTACCTCGAAAGGTTCTATGGACTCAGGCTCTATCCCTATCCTACTAGCAACAAGGGGAGATATAGATGAGTAGAACCCGATCTATCAAAGCATACACATCAAACCCGAGCGATAAGGTACCGTGGCGACATCGGTGAGGCCTCGATCCCGCTTGGACAAAGCATAAATGCGCTCGAGGATCGCTAGAATCGGGACCGAGCCACGGCCTCCGCGACCTGGCGACCCATGAGCACCGCCCCGGCGAGTAATCTGAGGAGATGATGGCGGCAATGTAACTCGAAGGTGAGCCCTACCACCGGGCCGCTTGGCCGGACAGCCTCGCAGTGACCTGCTGGCCAATCAGAACAAGATCCAAAAGTAGTACCACACTTCCCGTAATGGGATCTACCGCGACGGCCACCGGGGTGGTCCCGATCGCCGCACCTCTGCTACTCGACGCTCAAGCTCTGGGCCCCGTCCGCCTCAAAATCGCGGCCGTGGCCGAGGGCGGTGCGAGAGTGCTCTGTCTTGGCCGTGGTGCGAATCTAGATCGCTCGAGGCCGCCACCACGATAACCACCGTAAGACCCTCCCGCCCCGCCTTCTTCTGCTGTCTATCCACTCGTCGGCCGCGCCTCGCATCCAAGCGGCGTGAGCTGCACGCGGTAATGTCCATACCGTGGAGAGAAACCCCGCACATGACTCGGCCATATAGTCGCTTCAGCCGTGACATAGCGGTGCACCCTATCCTCCATATTCGCTACCAAAGCCGGGACATATCGAGCCAATGAATCAAACTCGACATTGTACTCCCGACGGTCGCCTCTCGCCTCGATGGTAAAAATCTATCCGCCGCGCCTCCTCATCTGTGGAGGCAAGTGAGTGAGAAAGCCTCTCGAGAACTCATCCAAGTAGGCTGGGACGCGTGCTCTCCCGATAACTCCCATGAATCAAACCAATCGATTGCGGTATCACGCAGCCTATGTGAACCAAAGATCACGGACTCGGTCTCCGACGCCCGATCACTCTCAAAATCCTCAAGCCGACGGATGAACTCGCGGATCATCCTCCCGCCTCGATCCATAAAACTCCGGCGGCTACCAAGAAGTCTCGTAGCCTCAAACTTCTCGCTCGTGAACAACGGGTGCGGCCAAGACCGAGCTGAACTGAATCGCCGCGTCCAGCCTCTCTCGTATCGGGCCACAACTTTAGCCACAAGCTGGGCCATCTTTTTGTACCCTAACTCTCCGCCTGCATCGTGGGATGGGAGGTGTGTACCGTGGTCTCTTTGGCCGGGCGGCGTCATAGAACTCGCCGTCTCGTATAGATCCGGGCCTAAGCCTCGTGACTGGGTGTCTGCTAGCGGCTCCTCGCTTTGCCTTCTCGGGGCCGGGTTGCTTACGCGAGGCATAATCATACAGAAAGGAATACGTTAGAGGGTCCAACCTATAACACGCCTCTAAAGCACGATCTCGGAATGAGAAGAACGGAAACCAATCCTAAATATCCTATAGCCTCCGATTATTGGTGTGGTGCACAACACACCGATAATCAAGACTTACTAGATACGGTGCAGACACTTTCCGAGGATTAAGCGCTTCGATACCACTTTTGTCACGACCCGTTCGGTGGATCGTGCCTTACCGGCACCCAAGTAGTCATACATCAGTGTAATCGGAAACATAAAGCAAGACATGAAACAGTTTATAAAACAAGACATGACATGTGAGAAAACCTCGCTTCCAAGATATATATATAATCATGTTTTAGCGATACATCCGACAATCGCATAACATGACTACGCACTTAAGGAAATATACAACTATGGCGGGACAGGCCCCGCCATACCTCGATCTGCATAAAACTATCTATAACAGGAGATCATACCAAAAGTAGAGCCTCGGAAGAGATGGAGCTCACGACACCAACGTAGAGATCCTGAGATGCGGATCTAGCACTGCTTGCCCTTACTGCGGCATGAACGCAGCCCAGAAGGAGGTCGATAACAGTACTAAGTATGCGAAATCAGAAGTACTTAAATGAAAACATATCATTTTTAAAACTAGTCTACAAATATGTGTGAAACAACCAAGGAAACCGCACGTAGTGCCACATCACAAACAAGAGCAACAATAGATAACTGTAATAAGTCTTGTCTAGGCTGCGAATGATCGAAACAGGGCCACTCGCCCATATCATCATTCTGCAAGCCTAATCACGACTCGAGTCCGCATAGGCCACTCACGTGGCCCGCGTGAGGTATAACCCGCATCGGCGGTAGCTACTCCTCGGCATCGCCTGGACTCATTGTCGCATGGCCACATAGACCGCATGAGGCATAACCCCGCATACTAACCTGGAACTCGTAGCTCGCATAGGCCCCCGACCCGCATGAGGTATTCTCGAATCATGGTCCCAGACCGCCTGAGTCTACCCCGCATCGGAGGGCAGCTTAACCCCCAGTATCATCTCAAGAGGTGAGTGATAGTATACTAACATAACAACTTATCTTTTAAGTAACATAAGCACAACAAGGATACTCACCTATACAAACGTTACAAGATACTAACACACATAACATCATATCATGTCTACTTATCAAATCATCTTATTATTCTTTTCACAATATAAGTCTGCTATAAACACATAGGCAAACTTGTTTCTTTTATCAATCTTAAGTGGTTATACTTACTTCCCATAAAGCTAGTATAACTCTTAAGCTTCTGTTTTTAAAAACCAATTAGTTCTCTTCTGTTAATATGGTTCAGTAGTCTTTTGAAATGTTTTCAGTTCTTTATTATTCAGGCTTAAGCCGTGAGGCATTGCCGTAAGTATTATTCAGGCTTAAGCCGTGAGGCATTGCCGTAAGTATTATTCAGGCTTAAGTCAAAGACATTGCCATAGTTATTATCCAGTTAACACATGTACGTCTACCGTACTATATATATTGTAAAATATCATGCTTTAGGAAGAATCACATACCTTCTCGGCGAAAACCACCTGCCAAGTTGAATATGTCGCGCGCAGAGAGTCAGCCTATAATAGTCACAAATATCTATCAAGGACTACTCTGAGGGTCATTCTAAACAGAGGGTTCACAATTCTATGGAAAGTTGGGCAGCACAACCCTACCCGGTGAGCTATATGAGTCTACTGTGAAAACAGTCCTATGCGAGTACAGTTCAATTATTCTTCTTTTAAACCCTTCTACTGTGATAGCAGTTCAATTCTATTCTGTGATATTCTTCTAAGTATTTATACTATTCTTATTCTACAACAGTAAGTATTCTCTAATTCAAAAGAGGGTTAGGATTAGTTACCTCGGTAAGCCCAATAATATCCTAGAAAAGTCGCGCCTGAGCAAGGTTTTGCTCCTAAGTTGTATGCTCCAAGGAAACCTTAGAAGTTCTTCACAACTTCTACTAAGTACTAAGGTATTTGGGCTAGGGTATTTTGGGCATTATAACAATACAAGAAGGCAACTTTTCTACCAAGGGAGGGGGGGTAGGTTTCGGCTAGGCTAGAGGGGGGAAGGGCCTCGGCCAAAACTTCACCAAAGGGGGAGGGTGTTTGACGAATTGCTCACAAGGGAGAGGGGAGGATTTTTCAAGACTTGAAAGCTTTAGTGGATGAAAAACTCTTCATCTCAAGAGGGGTATTTATAGGTCAAGACATGGCCAACCAATGGCCAAGATTTAGCCAAGTGCTAGGCAAGTGTAAGGTCAAGATTAGGGCAAGTGTACCTAGCCAACTTGCACACAAAATATCTATCCAACTTTATGACAAGGATTGTCATCCAATCGGCCCTATTGCCGTGACAAGTCCACCAATGAGAGGGTGGAAAGTGTCGCCCTCTCATTGGTCCAAAGTGTTACGTCTCTCGGAAAAATCCGCAAAAATTAGAAATGACATAGCCGGAATTTATCCTACGAAAGCTGTGGAAACGTTTCGTCGGAAAACTATTCGCTTTGTGAGTTGTGCCTAAAAATCGTCCAAGGCCTAACTTTAAGACCAAACTTTTTGTACGTATTCCTTTACGTACATACTCTGGA
Source organism: Przewalskia tangutica (assembly GCA_029844215.1). NCBI lineage: Eukaryota > Viridiplantae > Streptophyta > Magnoliopsida > Solanales > Solanaceae > Przewalskia > Przewalskia tangutica. The sequence continues at coordinate 77,959,922 of CM056734.1, forward strand.
AATACGGGGTATAACAGAATGAATTAGTTTAAGGCATAAAGTTAGTATGACGGCTTTATGGGAAGTTGGTTATAATAACTTTATGGGAGGTTAAGAGAATGGTTTTTTTTTCAGTAACATAAACAAGAAATGATTTGAAATAAAGAAGGGCAAATTGTTTTAAAGGTACCAATTGCTTAAGGTCTTTAAGAAAGAAGTCACTTGATTTAGAAGCCGGTATTTGTATTTCTAAAAAGGTATTGTGACTTGTCCTGAAAGGTAGAGATGACTTGATACTACGGTTGTTAGTATCTGGGAAGTTTTATTTGAAAAAGAGTCTTTCTAAAGGAGTAGAGGTGCGTAGTACGTTGGGTTAAATTCGGGTTTATATGACATTATCGACCAGAGATGGTAGGCGAAGATACCTTTAGGCGCACTATATGACATTATCGACCCGAGATGGGCGGGAGATACCTTCTACGCGCACTATATGACATTATCGACCGAGAGATGGGCAAGCGGTATACCTTTACGCGCGACTATATGACATTATCGACCTAGAGATGGGTCGGGCAAGATACCTTACGCGCACTATATGACATTATCGACCCAGAGACGGGCCGCAAGATACCCAGGCGCACTATATGACATTATCGACCCGAGATGGGCCGGCGAGATACCTTTACGCGCACTATATGACATTATCGACCCGAAGATGGGCGGGCGGATACCTTACGCGCACTATATGACATTATCGACCTAGAGATGGGCAGGCAAGATACCTTTCACGCGCACTATATGACATTATCGACCTAGAGATGGGCCGGCAAGATACCTTACGCGCACTATATGACATTATCGACCTAGAGATGGGCCGGCGAGATACCTTTACGCGCACTATATGACATTATCGACCCGAGATGGGCAGGCAAGATACATTTACGCGCACTATATGACATTATCGACCCGAGATGGGCCGGGCGGTATACCTTACGCGCACTATATGACATTATCGACCTAGAGATGGGCGGCAAGATACCTTTACGCGCACTATATGACATTATCGCGCCCCGGTTGGTCGGGCAAGATAGCGTCCTCCGTAAAGAGTCGGATTAGGTTATGAAAGATAAGTAAGTTAGATGGTAATAAACCTAATGACTTCTCCTAAGTATGTACGTAAGATATGGCTATAACTCTTAATGGAATGGAAAAGATAATGATATGCAATTAAGTTCATAAGTGGTAATGACACGGCAGATCCGTATGTACTTTTATACTTGCTCTGTCATTCTTTTGTAGAGTTATGATTTGTTTACTGTACTTTATTTCTGTTCCATATTCGTACTGGGCCAGATCGACTTCTTCGGGCCGCGTTCATGTCCGCAGGTTTAGGTACACAGTTATGGATCCGCGAGCTTAGGATCCTGGTTCAGCATTTTGAGATGGCTCCAATGTTCCGGAGTTGTCATGGCTATGTATATTCAGGGGTACGGCGGGGCCTTGTCCCGTCATAGTAGGTGTTCAAATCTTAGAGGTCTGTATTCACATGTGGGTTGGACTGGTTAGAATTGTAATTACATTTTTGGATAGTGTAAGCCCTTTTTGGGTGATTTTTATTACGGCAGCCTTATCGGCTTTGCCTTGGTTTTAAAAAAAAAATGTGTTACTTATTTTCCGCAGCAGTTTATTATGTTGTATGTTTTAAGGGTGCCCAGGTAGGGCACCAGTCGCGGCCCGGGGTCGGGTCGTGACAGTAGTATTTCCGGGCTCCTAGTATTGAAATAACTTTGGAATACTACTAGGGATACTAGGCCAAGGTATTTGGGATTATACAACAATACACCAAGTATTTTCTACACAAGAGGTGGGAGGGACGAAAACTCACTAAAGGGAGGGAGTATTTTTGGCTTTGGAAAGTCTTCAAGTGTGGATGAAATACTCTTCAACCTAAGGGGGGGTATTTATAGAGGTTTCAAGGGCCAAGATCAAGGTAAGTGTAGGGTCAAGATTGGGCTATGTGTGTGTGGGTCCCACCACACCACATGGCCAACGATTTGGCCTCCAAATGTCATGGCCATTTCGCCAAGGGACAGTGGCTAGCCACTGTCCTCCACTTCGCCAAGGTGCCACGTGGGGGTGACACGTGTCGCTGTCACGACTGCCCGGCCCGTGGATCGGTGCCTTACCGGGCCACCCAAGTAGCCATACATCAGAGTAACCAGCGGAAATATAAACCAAGACAGGAAACAGTTTATAGAATAAGACACAGCTTATGTAAGAAAACGTCGCCTTTCGGCATATATAAATAATCAAGTTTTGCAGTTACATCCCAACTGTACAATAGTACTACAAACCTCTAAGGAAGTAAACAACTATGGCGGGACAGGGCCCCGCCATACCCTGACTGTACAAAACTATCTACAATACAGGGAGATCATACCCAAAGTAGAGCCTCCGGAGAAGATGGAGCTCCTGACACCAACGCAAAAGATCCTAAGGATGCGGATCTAGCACCTGCTTGCCTTTACCTGCGGCATGAACGCAGCCCCCCGAAGGAGGTCAGTACAACAGGTACCAAGTATGTGAAACTATAAAGAACTGAAATAAAATCAAAGTATTTAAAACCTTTTCACAAATACAATCAGTTCAATTGCACATAGTGCCACATCACAAACAACGACAGTAATAGGAAAAGCAGAATGTGTCTATTCTAGGCGCGAATGATCGAAGCAAGGCCAATCGCCCATAGTATCATTCTGCGTGCCTAGTCCTCGACTTCCGCAGCCGCATAGGTCACACCTGCACTGCACGAGGTATTCCCGCGTCGGGGCAGCCAACCCCGGATCCGCCTAGGCTCCCGCAGCCCGCATAGCCTCAAAAGACCGCGTAGTCTCAGCGGACCGCATAGGAATCCCGCGTCGGGCTAAACACCCGAATGATCAATCACGAGCATACCGCTGCTCGCATAGTCTCACAGACCGCATAGCCGTATAGACCGCGTCAAGAGGGCAAGCCTCCGATAACAAATGCCGGGGTAGGTGATACAATAACAGTACAACGGACTTACCGGTTAGCAACGTAAGCACAGCAAGAATGACCCCTTTACACAGCATTTCAAGACAATAACCCAGGTAGCATCATAATAGTCTACTTATCACACAAATCTTACTACAATTAACAGAATACAAGGCTTTTATAAACAAACAAGTAAACAGTTCCTTTTTATCTTTCTTAAGTTGTTATACCTAACTTCCCATAAAGCTAGTATAACTCTTAAGCTTTTGTTTTTAAAAACCAAATATTTATCTTCTGTTAAAAATGATTCAGTATTCTTTTGAAATGCTTTCAGTTCTTTGTTATTCAGGCTTAAGCCGTGAGGCATTGCCATAAGTATTATTCAGGCTTAAGTCAAAGACATTGCCGTAGTTATTATTCAGTTAACACATGTACGTCTACCGTACTATATATTGTAAAATATCATGCTTTAGGAGGAATCACATACCTTCTCAGCGAAAACCACCTGCCAAGTTGAATATGTCACGCGCAGAGAGTCAGCCTATAATAGTCACAGACATCTATCAAAGACTACTCTGAAGGTCATTCTAAACAGAGGGTTCACAATTCTATGGAAAGTTGGGTAGCACTTCCCTACCCGGTGAGCTATATAAGTCTACTGTGGTAACAGTTCAATTCTATTCTGTGATATTCTTCTAAGTATTTAATACTTATTCTAATACTACTACAGTAAGTATTCTCTAATTCAAAAGAGGGTTAGGATTAGTTACCTCGGTAAGCCCAATAATATCCTAGATAAAGTCGCGCCTGAGCAAGGTTTAGCTCCTAAGTTGTACGCTCCGGTAGCTCCAAGAAACCTTAGAAGTTCTTTACAACTTCTACAAAGGACTAAGGGATTTGGGCTAGGGTATTTTGGGCATTATAACAATACTAGAAGACAACTTTTCTACCAAGGGAGGGGGGGTAGATTTCGGCTAGGCTAGGGGGGTAGGCCCTGGCCAAACTCACTCGAGGGGAGGTGTTGGACGAAAGGCTAAGGAGAGGAGAGGATTTTAGACTTGGAAGATAACTTTGTGGATGAAGAACTCTTCATCTTTAAGGGGTATTTATAGGTCAAGAAGTGGCCAACCAATGGCCAAGATTAAGACAAGTTCAAGGCAAGTGTAGGGTGAAGATTTACTCCACACAAATATCCTACCAACTCCTTGACTTATGCACAAGGCACAAAAAACGTGCACTTCCTCTCCAATTTCGTCCAATGGACGATTCAAGTCCATCAATGGGAGGGTGCCAAGTGTCGCCTCCCGTTGGTCCAAAATGTTTCGTCTCTCGGAAAAATCCGCAAAATTAGTAATGGCATAGCCGAATTTTCCCTACGAAAGTCGTGGAAACGTTTCGTCGAAAACGATTCTTTTAGTGAGTTGTGTACAAAAACGCCCAAGGCTAACTTTAAGGCCAAACTTTTTGACGTATTCCTTACGTACATACTCTGAAATACGGTATAACATTCTCCTCCTTAGAAACATTCGTCCGAATGTTCCTTCTCAAGTCGATTCAAGAAGCTTAAACAGGTTTGTGTTGCCACACATGGCCACAAAATAACACTTAGGCATAAATGATAATGGAAATTTACAAGTAGGAAAGTGAATTACCCGAGGTGTGGGGAATAGGTGAGGATACTTCTGCCTCATGTCCTCCTCGGCTTCCCACGTCATCTCCTCCCTGAGCTCGTTCCCCCACAAGACTTGGACGCAAGCCACGTCCTTCGTCCGCAGACGCCTAACCGGACGATCGACTCTCGCTAGGGGCATCTCCTCATACGATAACCCCTCACACGGACATCGTCAATCGGTGTACCCTAGATGGATCCCCGTACATCTCCTCAAAGATAGATACGTGAAAACCGGATGCACCGCCTCCGATCGGACGGCAGATCCAACTCATAGGCAACCTTGCCTACCTCGCGACAATCAAACGCCCAATGTACCTGGGTGAGTTTCCCATTCTTCCCAAATCTCATCACACCCTTCATGGGTGACACTTTAGGAAAACCCAATCATGAACCTCGAACTCAAGATGCCGACGACGATGATCTCAGATACGACTGCCGACTCGAGCCGCCAATAGCCGCCTCGGATAAGCTTCACCTTATCCACCGCTCACGCACCAAATCTGGTCCCACTAGCCGCACTCGCCCACATCGAACCAACCTATAGGCGATCTGCACTTCCTCCCATACAAGGCCTCATAAGGCGCCATCCGAATCTTTGAGTGGTAGCTATTATTATAAGCGAACTCAACTAGAGGCAAATGATCCTCCCAACTACCATCGGTCAATAACACAGCTCGCGGATATCCTCGAGAGTCCGGATAGTGCGCTCTGCTCGTCCGTCTGCTGCGGATGAAATGCGTGACTGGGCTCACCGCCCCTAAACCCTCTGGAAGGACCTCCGAGTTAGCCGTAACCGGGCTCCTCTGCGATATGATCAGTAGGGACTCCATGCGATCGACGATCTCTGATGTAAAGTCCGCATAATCCTCACTTAAAAGTCGCCCCGACGGAAGAAAGTGGGCTGATTTCGCCACCGTCGACGATAACCCATATAGAATCATGTCTCCTCCGAGTGCGAGGTAATCCTGTGATGAAGTCCATGTTGATTACCTCCCACTTCCGTGTCGGGATCTCAATCGTCAGAATAAAACCACCGGGCCTCGTGCTCTACCTTCACCGCCGACAACACGGGCACCGAGCTACGAACTCGCAACGTCCTCTTCAAGCCATCCCACCAATACACGATCTAAGGTCGTGGTACATCTTGGTCGACCCGGATGGATAGAGTAACGCTACTGTGTGCTTCCCAAGAACTCGCGCCAAGTCCTCAAACATCCGAACACACACCGCCCTCAAACCTTAGCACCCCATCAGTGCTACCTCAAAAGGACCCTTGCCTCACGAAGAGTCAGATCACGATATCGAATCAAAGCCGATCCTCGAATGCCTCTTCACCTCCTCGACGATGGAAGACTCGCAACCTCACGAACTCTAACCCCATCGCTATCGTAATCAATCAAACGGACACCAAGGCTCGCTAATCGATGCAAATCACGAACCATGTCCTCCTCTCTAGCCGCACATCCGATAGGCTCCCATCGACCTACGACTAAGAGCATCCGCCACAACATTGGCCTTCCCGTGGTACAGATATCAACATCGTAATCCTTAAGCAACTCTAACCACCGCCTCGCCGTAAGTTCACTCCTCTGGCTGAAGATATACTGGAGGCTCTTGTGGTCTGTATAAATATCCACATGAACCCCATACAAATAGTGCCTCCTGATCTTCAAAGCGTGAATCACCACTGCCAACTCCAAATCATGGGTGGGGTAGTTCCTCTCGTGTTTATTCAGCTGTCGGGATGCATATGCTATAACCCTGCCATGCTGCATCAATACACATCCCAACCCGATGCTCGACGATCACAATACACGACATAACCATCCGACCTCCGGAAGAGTAAGAACGGGCGGTCGTCGCCTCTCTTTCAAGAATCGAAACCACCGCCACAAGCATCACCATCAAACTTGGCCGCTTCGAGTCACCCTAGTCAATGGTGCGTAGATAGAAGCAAACTTCTACGAACCGATAATATCCTGCAAGGCCCGAAATCGCGAACCTCGCCGGAGTAGTAGTTCAGGCCAAGTCCCGATCGCCTCGATCTTGCCGTATCCACTGAATGCCATCACCGGCAATATGCCCAAGAAACGCCATCAAGTCAACCAAAACTCACATTTGGAAAACTTGGCGTATAATCTGGTCTGGAGAATCACAAGACAAATTTCAAATGCTCGCGTGCTCCCGCCTGGCGAGAATAAACCAAGATATCATCAATGAACACTATCACAAACGTGTCCAAAATGGTTTGAACACTCGGTTCATCAAATCCATGAATACCACGAGCATTGGTCAACCCAAAAGACATGACCGAACTCATAATGCCCGCATCGGTCCCGAATGCATCTGTGGACATCCACCTCTCTCGACTCGCACTGATGATAGCCCGATCGCAGATCAATCTTGAGAAACATCTCGCACTCGCAAATGTGTCGAACAAATCATCAATCACAGGAAGGGTATTCGTTCTTAATGGTCACCTTGTTCACCGCTCAGTAATCAACACACATGCGCAGCTGCCCCGCCCTTCTTCTTCACGAACAATACCGCGCTCCCTGGGGAGAAACACTAGGCCCGATGAAGCCCTTCTCCAAAGAAATCTCTAAGCCGATCCTTCAACTCTCTCAACTCGGCAGTGCCATTCAGATGGCGGAATGGAAATAAGCCGAGTGTCCGCAATATGTCAATACAAAACTCAATCTCCTCTCGTGAGGATACCCGGAGGTCATCCGAAACACGCCCGGGAACTCGTGACTCATCGAATCGATCAAAATCTGGTACCGCAGCTTCAGTATCAAACACCCGAACGAGATGGTAGATATACCCCTTCTGCACCATCTTCCTAGCCTTGAGGTAGGAAATAAACCTACCTCTCGGCGATACCGTGCTCCCCTCCCACTCAACAACCGGCCTCGTGAAACTGGAACCGCACTACTCTCTCTCATAGCTACATTGGCGTAGCAAGAAGCTAGCCAATCCATCCCCATAATCACGTCGAAGTCAATCATCTCCAACTCTATCAAGTCGGCCAGGTCCGACGATCAGAATGGTCACAGACAAGCTCTATATACCCGCCGAGCTACCACCGAATCACCCACTGGCGTAGCTACCTCGAAAGGGTCTATGGACTCAGGCTCTATCCCTATCCTACTAGCAACAAGGGGAGATATATAGGACAGAGTAGAACCCGGATCTATCAACGCATACACATCAAACCCAGAAACTGATAAAGTACCTGTGACGACATCAGGTGAGGCCTCCTGATCCTGTCGGCTGGACAAAGCATAAATGCGGTTCTGAGGACCGCTAGAACTGGGACCCGCGCCACGACCTCTGCCGCGACCCGCTGGTCCATGAGTACCTTGCCCTCCGGGGCGAGTAATCGCCGGGATGAAGAAGCGCAATGCACCGTAGATCGGGCCCTACTACCGGGCCGCCCCGGTCGGACAAACTCGCGAAATGACCCCGCCACAAGTATAGCAGCTCCCGAGTACTCCGTAATGGTATCTACCACAACGCACACCGAGCGGACCTCGAGCGTTAGCACCCTCGCTACTCGAAATCAAGTCCCGGGCCCCGACCGCCCGATCGCCTCGTCTGACCAAATGAGGTAGAGCGCTCACGCCGGGGTGGTGCAAATCCGACTTCACGATGCCGCCACCCCGAGGACCACCAAAAGAACCGGCCGCTCGCCTTCTTCTCGCTGCTGATATCGCCTACCCGCGGTCTCTACGCTTCGCATCCTAGTGCATGAGCTCGCATACGGGTTATGTCCATGCTGGTCAAGGGACACACCCGCACAAGACTCGGCCATGTAATCATCTAGCCCGATGACATAGCGATGCACCCGGTCCTCCATCTCTCGCTACATCGCAGGACATATCGAGCCAAAGAATCAAACTCGACATCAGACTCCTCACCGCAAGGCCCTCCTCGCCTCAAAGAATAAGAATCTATCACTCGTTCTCCTCATCCGCGGAGGCAAGAAGTGTGTGAGAAAAGCCTCAAAACTCATCCCATACCACTGGAGGTGCATGCTCTCCCGAAAGCTCCCATGAATCAAACCAATCGATCATGTATCACGCACCGATGCGAACCGAATGTCACAGCCTCGCCTTCAAGCCACGATCACCCGCGATAATCCTGCGGTGACGGATGAACTCCTGCGGATCATCCTCCGCCTCGACCAGTAAAACTCGCGGGCTACAACTCAAGAAATCTCGTAGCCTCAAACTATTCGCCTCGTGCACTACGGTGCGACCGAGCCGGAGCTGAATCGAATCGCCGCATTCAAATTTCTCTCGTGTCGGGCCACAACTTTAGCCAATAGTCGGGCCATCTCCTTGTACCCTAACTCTCCGCCCCAGCCGTGGGACGAGGCGGGTACCGTGGTCTCGCTGGGCCGGGCGGCGCCATAGAACTCGCTGCCTCGTATAGATCGGGCTCGAGCCCTCGTGACTGGGTGTCTCGCTAGCGCCTCGGCTTTGCCCTTCCGGGCCCGGTTGCCTTACGCGAGGCATAATCACATAGAAAGGAATACGTTAGAGGGTCCAACCTATAACACGCCTCTAAAGCACGATCTCGTAATGAGAAGAATGGAAACCAATCCTAAATATCCTATAGCCTCGATTATTGGTGGTGCACAACACACCGATAATCAAGACTTACTAGATACGGTAGACACTTTCCGAGGATTAATCGCTTCGATACCACTTTTGTCACGACTGTTCGGGCCCGTGGATCGTGCCTTACCGGCCACCCAAGTAGCCATACATCGAGTAACGGAAATATAAACCAAGACAGAAACAGCTTTATAGAATAAGACACAACTTATGTAAGAAAACGTCGCTTTCGCATATATAAATAATCAAGTTTTGCGATTCATCCCAACTGCATAATAGTACTCTGCACTTCTAAGGAAGTAAACAACTATGGCGGGACAGGCCCCGCCATACCGATCAGATAAAACTATCTACAATACAGGGAGATCATACCCAAAAGTAGAGCCTCCGGAGAAGATGGAGCTCCTGACACCAACGCAAAAGATCCTAAGGATGCGGATCTAGCACTGCTGCCTTTACTGCGGATGAACGCACTTCGGGCGAGGTCAAGATAACAGTACCAAGTATGTGAAACTATAAAGAATCAAATAAAATCAAAGTATTTAAAACCTTTTCACAAATACAATCAGTTCAATTGCACATAGTGCCACATCACAAACAACGGCGAGAATAGGAAAATCAGAATGTGTCTATTCTAGGCCGCGAATGATCGGGCAAGGCCAATCGCCCATAGTATCATTCTGCGTGCCTAGTCCTCGACTTCCGCACCCGCATAGTCACACCTGCACTGCATGAGGTATTCCCGCATCGGGGCAGCTAACCCCAGATCCGCCTAGGCTCCCGCACCGCATAGCCTCAAAAGATCGCGTAGTCTCAACAGACCGCATAGGAATCCCCGCGTCGTGCTAAACACCGGAATGATCAATCTCGAGCATACCGCTGCTCCGCATAGTCTCACAGACCGCATAGCCGTATAGACCGCATCAAGCGGCAAGCCTCTGTATAACGATCGGGGTAGGTGATACAATAACAGACAACGGACTTACCTGTTAGCAACGTAAGCACAAAGCAAGAATGACCCTTTACACAAAGATTTCAAGACAATAACCCATGTAGCATCATAATAGTCTACTTATCACACAAATCTTACTACAATTAACAGAATACAAGGCTTTTATAAACCAACAAGGAAACAGTTCCTTTTTATCTTTCTTAAGTTGTTATACCTAACTTCCCATAAAGCTAGTATAACTCTTAAGCTTTTGTTTTTAAAAACCAAATATTTATCTTCTCGTTAAAAATGATTGATATTCTTTTGAAATGCTTTGGTTCTTTGTTATTCAAAGTAAGCCGTGAGGCATTGCCATAAGTATTATTCAGCTTAAGTCAAAGACATTGCCGTAGTTATTATTCGATTAACACACGTACGCCACCGCACTATATATTGTAAAATATCATGCTTAGAGGAATCACATACCTTCTCAAATAAAACCACCGCCAAGTCAATATGTCACGCGCAGAGTCACCTATAATAGTCACGCACATCTATCAAAGACTACTCAAGGTCATTCTAAACAGGGTTCACAATTCTATGGAAAGTTGGGTAAGACTTCCCTACCCTATGAGCTATATAAGTCTCATCGTGGTACAGCTCAATTCTATTCGTGATATTCTTCTAAGTATTTAATACTTATTCTAATACTACTACAAGAAGTATTCTCTAATTCAAAGAGGTTAGGATTAGTTACCTCTGTAAGCCCAATAATATCCTAGATAAAGTCGCGCCTGAGCAAGGTTTAGCTCCTAAGTTGTACGCTCCGTTAGCTCAAAGAAACCTTAGAAGTTCTTTACAACTTCTACAAAGGAATAAGGGATTTGGGCTAGGTATTTTGGGCATTATAACAATACTAGAAGACAACTTTTCTACCAAGGAGGGGGTAGATTTCGGCTAGGCTAGTGGGTAGCCCTCGCCAAACTCACTCAAGGGGAGGTGTTGGACTAAAGGCTAAGGAGAGGAGAGGATTTTTAGACTTGGAAGATAACTTTGTGGATGAAGAACTCTTCATCTTGGGGGTATTTATAGGTCAAGTGGCCAACCAATGGCCAAGATTAAGACAAGTGCAAGGCAAGTGTAGGGTGAAGATTTACTCCACACAAATATCCTACCAACTCCTTGACTTGTGCACAAGGCATAAAAAAACGTGCACTTCCTCTCCAATTTCGTCCAATGGACGATCAAGTCCATCAATGGGAGGGTGCCAAGTGTCACCTCCCGTTGGTCCAAAATGTTTCGCCTCTGAAAAATCCGCAAAATTAGTAATGGCATAGCCGGAATTTTCCTACGAAAGTTGTGGAAACGTTTCGGGAAAACGATTCTTTTTGAGTTGTGTACAAAAACGCCCAAGGCTAACTTTAAGGCCAAACTTTTAGACGTATTCCTTACGCATATACTCGAAATACGGTATAACATCGCCCCGACTCGTCCAAAATATTTCGTCTTCCAAAATATCCAAAATACCTAAACCTCAAAAACAAAGTGGGCCTCACAAACCGTAAATTTCTCCCGTGGGTCCCACGTGACCATTTCCGAAAATAAAATCTCATAATTCTAAAATAATCCAAGAAGTCCAAATACCAAATCTGGGAATCCAATTCCCATTAACGAACCTTTTTCTTCACAAAAACTGGAAACTTTTCCGTCGAAAAAAAATCACATCTTCCTTTCTTTCCAAAATTTTTGTCGTATTCTCGTACGTACATTCTCACATATATACCTTGAAACTACGGGGTATAACATTCTTCCCCCCTTAGAAACATTCGTCCCGAATGTTCCTTCTAAGTCTCCAAACATACAAGCGCCGATATAGTCTCCACTGCTATACTTACGAAACCAAACCTGGCACCAATGGCAATAGTATAACATACGCGCAAAACTCAATTCAAGCCAACGAGGAATCACCTCTAACGTGCATAACAACACAAAACTTCCACCCATGATCCAAAGGATACTTTCTTCCCCTCTTTACTTATAAAAAGGACACTTCCATCATCTTAACACATCTTAGCCTCTTTTCTTACTTCCGAATCTTCCTCGTACACTCAAATCGCCCTACAATACGCACTACATTTCGCTATTGCTTCGCTTCAAAACTTTGGAGTCGCCACCTCCAAACTTGGTCATCTTACTTGCCTCAAATTCTTTCAAGGCCAATCCCGGCCTTCACGATCTGATTCTAGTCGAACACATCCACGAACTCATACGATGGCTACCTAAACCTGGGCTTAGCACCCTCGTGACCCTACCACCTGGCGGGACCACCTCGAACTGACCCCACCCCAAACCGGGTTGCGGGTTGACCCGCGAATGGTCCTCAACCCGACCCATAATCGCACCAGACTGTTGTTCCCCGATCCGGAACAACCTTACCTATACAAGTCCTGAAAGCTACCACTTTCATCCTACACAACCCAAGGAATTATCCCTCAATACATTTCACGCATACCAAGTGTTTCGACAAAGACTAACCGTAAAATCTTTTCTCAAGACACTTACATCTAAGGTCTCAACGTGTACTATTCTAAGGTTCACACCTTCCATGTCCCCACACTTATCATTTCAACTAACCATGTTTTCTAACACATCAATAACACAACGCTATCCGCATAGACACAAGGAGATCATCATAACAAGCATACTAATCTCTGAGGGTTAAGGATATATCCAAATCAAATAGGCGGTTCCAAGGACCGCTAGAATCGAACTTCCACCACGACCCGCTCGCCTGCCGGTGTATGAACACCGCTTAGCTATCGGCGAAGAACCCGCAATGCATCCCGGCGCCGAGTCTCAACATCCGCTACCCTGGTCGGACAATTCGCTAAATGGCCTCGGGCCGCATGTAAAACAAACCCTATGAATATCGCGACATTCCCCGCATGGGTTTTACCACACCGCAACACTTAGGTCGGGTGGTTTATCCGCCAAAGACTCCCAACTCCCCGAAACTGAACCCGTGGAGCCCCGACCGCTCTGAATACTTAGAGGCCTCAAGATCAGAGGACCACTTTTCTTGGCGGCGGCGTATAACTAGTCTGCTGCTGAGGCGGTCCGCCTCGAAAGTTACCAAAGGACCCTGCCGTCCTGGCCTTCTTCTGCTGGTATTGGTCAATCCGTCGGTCTCTCCGTGCCTCACACCCTAGTGCATGAGCCTGCATGCGGGCAATGTCCATGCCCGGCTGAAGCGATACACCCGAACAAGACTCTGCCAAGTAGTCATCAAGCCCTGTGACGTAGCGGTGCACTCTGTCCTCCATATTAGCTACTAACGCAGGGACATATCGAGCCAACGAGTCGAACTCTACGTTGTACTCGAATCGTGTGTCCTCCCCGCTCAAAGATCGAAACCTGTCGGCCCGTGCCTCCTCATCTGCGGAGGCAAGAAATGGCTGAGAAATGCCTCCGAGAACTCGTCCCAAACAGCTGGAGGCGCATGCTCCCCCCGGGACAGCTCCCACGAATCAAACCAGTCGACTGCGGTATCACGCAGCCGATGCGAACCGAAGATCACGGACTCGGTCTCCGAAGCCTTGATCACTCGCATGATCCTCTCAGAATCGACGGATGAACTCCTCGGATCATCCTCGTGCCTCGACCGTAGAACTCGGTGGGCTACAACTCGGAAAATCCCATAGCCTCAAACTATCCGGACAGGGTGAACTACGGGGCCATCGAATCGAATCGCCGATCCTATCTCGTGTCGACCACGATCCCGGCGAGAATCGGGCCATCTCCTTGTAAACCATCTCTCTCGCTTCTAGCCGCTTGGAGGCTCGTGTACCGTGGTCTCTGTAGCCACCGATGCGCTCTAAACTCGCTGGCCGGGCGGTCCACGTAACTCGCCGTCTCAAGCACTATCTCGTAATGACCGGCTCGCGCTGCATTCTCTATATCCTACTAGCAGCTACCTCGGCTGCCTTGCCCTTCTGGGCCCGGGTTGCCTTGCGCGGAGGCATAACTGGTAAAAATGAAATACGTCAGAGAGGTCCAACTTATAACACAACTCTAAGGCACGATCTCAGAATGAGAAGAATGGAAACCAATCCTAAATGTCCTGCAGCCTCCTGATTATAGATGTGGTGCACAACACACCGATAATCAAGACTCTACTAGACACGGTCTGTAGACACTTTCCGAGGATTAACTGCTCTGATACCACTTTTGTCACGACCCGATCCCGGGCCCGTGACTGGTGCCTTACCTCGGGCACCCTAGTGATACAACATCAGAGAAAATCATCGGAAATAAAAACTTAAACATGAAACAAGAGATATGATAATAAAACATGCCAACCAAACCGGTCACCTTCCTGAATATACATAAAACTGAACAGTTACAATCCTTTACAAACTCTGCCCACAACATTACTACAGACCTCTATGAATATAGCAACAACTATGACGGGATAGGGCCCCGCCATACCCCTGAATGTACAAGAATCTACAATGACATGGGCTATACCAAAAAGATAAGCCTCCGGAGAAACGGAGCTTCCCAAACGCTTAACTGCGATCCTATGAGCGAGGATCAACAACAGGTGTACCTCTACCTGCGGCATGAACGCACTTCAAGGAGGTCGGTACATGTACCAAGTATGTGAAATCAAAATATCAGAATGAAATCACATTTCATCATTTTATAAAACCATTTCGAAATAAGTAAACAGTTATGTCAAGTAAGGGGACGCATATCCCCAGAATAATCACTCACACATAACTATGGGTCTCACGCCCATAATATCACTCATGCCCGTGGAACTCATTCTCATCACGGCAGTACATGATGTAAAACAACACCCATATGTGAACCTGAACACTAGATCCTGCCTGCGTCATTAAACCGATCGGGCCAAGTAGAATCGCCCTATACCAGTCCTAAAAGCTAGTCATAAAACTTCACGGGCAAGGTACGGAAGCTAATTACCAGATCCAAAAGCTAGCCACGCAACTGGCCGAGGCAAGTACCAAAGCTAACGTACCCTAGCCAACCGTCTCACGAGATATGACCGAGGCAAGTATCTCAAGCTATCTACCAGCAGCCTGCCGATACACGAGAAATGACCAGGACAAGTATCTAAAGTGTGCCTGCAACCACATGTACAAATCAAGCCCGTGATTGTTCGTCACTGCGGCAAGCTTCATGGATTAGCGGTCCATGGACAAATAACAAAACCCTCACAATGACCGCATGCCCCGGCGTCTTACCTCGGAAAGCATGGCCATGAATGTTATACCCCGTATTTCCAGAGTATGTACATAAGGACGTACGTAGAAAATTTGAAACTTTTAATTAGGCTTGGCCGATTTAACTTTGTTCACAACACCCGGTTAGAGTCGTTTTTCGACGAAACGTTTTCACAGCTTTCGTAGGGAAAATTCCGGCTATGTCATTTCTAATTTTTGCGGATTTTTCCGAGAGACGAAACATTTTGGACCAACGGGAGGGTGACATGTGTCACCCTCACATTGGAAGCAAGTGGACGGCACCAAAGGGAATTGTTGGGCACGTTTTTGGCATTTTTGTTGCCTAAAACATTTGGTCAATGGTTGGTAGGATATTTGTGTGGTTGATGACCAAGTGGGACCCACACAACACATGGCTTAATCTACACCTTACACTTGCCTAACACTTGGAAGAATCTTGGCCATTGGTTGGCTTTGGCTTGTGCTATAAATACCCCCCTCTTTGATGACTTCTTCATCCATTCCTAAAATAATTCTAAGTGTTAAATCCTCCTCCCTCCCCTTAGTGTAGAATTCGGCCAAGAGCCTCCTCCCTCCCCCTTGGCCGAGAGCCCTCCCCCCCCCTCCTAGTAGTGTGGCCGTGGGGTACCCCCCCCTAGCCTAGTTGTTTTCGTATAAATACCCCCCCTCTTGGTAGAAATACTCTCAAAAGTATTGTTATAATGCCCAAATTACCTTAGCCGTATACCTTGTAGTATTCTAAGGTTATACCTATACAAAAAGCCCAGAAATACTATTATACTTTCCGTCAGTCACAAAACCGAAACCCTAAGGAAAATCTCCATAGTTAGTTGGAGTAATAAGTAGAAGTTGGTTAGAACTTCTAAGGGTTGTTTGAGCGGCCTGAGCGCACTGAGTAGAGCTAAACCTTGCTCGGGATCGACATTATAACTTGGATAATTATGGGCTTATCGAGGTAAATATTTTGTCCTCTATTGTAATTGGAAATTACATGATTGTTAGACTATATAGTTGAAGTATACTATATATAGAATGAGCGTTGTTATCGGCAATGTCTTTTGACTTAAGCTGAATAATAAGAAACCTTTTCGAAAGAAGAGGATCGAATCAGATTTACATAGGGATTCAGACATGAGACTTGTGTAGCTTTTACGTGAGTAGAATTGTACCCGTCGGGTTAGATGTATAACCCCCGGTTGGCTTGGTAGCCTCGATAAAGGAGAGATTTACGCTGTTGCGGGGAGAGTCTTTGCGAATTTTCGGTAGAATGTTCTACGATGAGGTCTAAATGTTAATAAGCGCCTTGTGGCCTTATAGGTTGAAGTACTACGTGGCGCGATCTACTTGGCTTAAGGAGTAGCCGGTTGGAAGTACTTGGGCGTTTTGCTATTAGTCGATACTCGTCAGGTATGTGAACCTCTTCCTATCTCTTCTAGCATGATATGTGTGAACTATGTAGTACGGTAGACGTCATATGCTAAATGTATTTGATTGGTTTAAAACATAAAGTGTTATAACGGCTTTATGGGAAGTTGGTTATAACGACTTTATGTTGGTAAGAAATACTGTGGTTTTTAAAAGGTAAGCGATTTGAACTATAAGCGGCTTGTTATGTGTTAATAAAGAACTTGAAGTAGTTCAAAGATTTACGAATCATTTTGAAAGAGGAGTAATACTTGGTTTTGAAAACTTAAGAGTTATACTAGCTTTATGGAAAGTTAGGTATAACGGCTTAAGAATGTTTTACTGATTTCGGAAATCAGAATGTGTATCGACAAACCACTGCAGCGTTAATAAAAGGAAATGTTTTGACAGATTTAGTATTATTAAAATCAGTAGAAACTTCCATCTGCATAGAAGCTAAGATGAGACAAAATGATATTTCCTAGATCATGGCTGCTGTAATAAGATTGTTATAAACAAGAATATCCTACTCACATATAAGGCTTATGTTTCTCAGATGGTTTAAAAGAGAATTATATTCTTAAATGGGTAAGACTATGAACTACGAAACCTTTCTAAAATAAGAAACGTGAACATTTGAAATTAGGCAAACTTGGACGTTTGGATAATAATGTTGTTACTTGATTTTACAAAGAGAAGTGTTTTGCTTTACTTCAAAAGATAATCACTCTAGTTTTCATATACTACGGGTATTGTGTGACTTTTGTAAACGTAACGTATCTTTTAAAAGATAATGTATGAAGTGCTTTGGGAATAGATACTCGATCTTGTTAATCATATAATAGAATGTACCTTGTGTGTATAACTGGATTGTGTTGGTTTGTGATAGCCTTGTAATACCTTCGTGTTGATTTGATAAGTAATCATATTAGGATGCTACGTGTGTTAGTATTCTGTGATGTTTGTGTAAAGGGGTTTTCCCTTGATTGTGCTTAAGTTGTTTAAACGATAAACTGTTATGTTGGTATTATACCACTCACCGTGTTTCCGGGGGTTAAGCTGCCCTCCGATGCGGGGTAGACTCGGTGATGCAGGACCGTGATTCGAGAATACCTCATGCGGGTCCTCGGGGCCTATCGCGAGCTACGAGAGTTCCGTGTTAGTGTGCGGCCTTTATGGTCATGCGGTCTATGTGGCGCGGATCGCGAGTCCGCGATGCCGGAGTAATACCTCGATGCGGGTTATACCTCACGGGCCTATGAGATCGCCTATGCGGAGTCGCGGAGTTCGGGGCTAGACGCGCACATTTGATATTGCGGCGGCGACGGCTTTGATCATGTGACGGTGCAGACATATATCATGATACATTTTATGACCTTGTTAGTACTGTGGGTGTTAGTAGTCGGCTATGCCTTCGTACTTACCCTGTACTATTTTATTTGGACACAGGTGGGACCTGTTGTTCATGTGTATTCCTTGGTGTTTTTCTATCATCGATCGGCAGCCGGGAAGGTATTCCACGGGCATGATTGATGTTGTGGGCGTGAGACCCATTGTGATATTGGAGTGATGACTTCGAGGGCGTGAGTCCCTGACTTGATATGACTGATTATTTATTGTGAACTGTAGTTTGGTTATCATACATGTCTCCTGCTTTATATAGACTACTATGATTTCATTTACAGTATTTTCAGTTTCACATACTCGCATACGCCAGATCGACCTCCTTCGGGGCCGCGTTCATGCCGCAGTAAAGGTACACCGCCGTTGATCCTCGCTCTTAGGGTCACAGTTCGGCGTTTGGGAAGCTCGCCTCCGAGGCTTATCTTAGTATAGTCCCCTGTTGTTGTAGGTGCTACATTTAGGGTATGACGGCCCCGTCCCGTCGTTGTCATATCATT
Source organism: Przewalskia tangutica (assembly GCA_029844215.1). Classification (NCBI taxonomy): domain Eukaryota; kingdom Viridiplantae; phylum Streptophyta; class Magnoliopsida; order Solanales; family Solanaceae; genus Przewalskia; species Przewalskia tangutica. Next base: position 77,978,716 of record CM056734.1, read on the forward strand.
CGTAGAGGTCAGTAGTACTGTTGTGGCGGGGTTTGTAAAAAGGATTAAACTGCTCGAGTTGAAAGAGTTGTTGTTTCTATATATATGCCAAAGACAAGTTTTCACGAGTTATTGTTTATACTTAGTTATTGTATGTTATTGATTTATGTTCGCTGATTACTGATGTTGTATCACTAGGGTGCCCGGTAAGGCACGATCCCCGAACGGGTCGTGACAAAAGTGGTATCGAGCGATTAATCCTGAAAGTGTCTACGCATCGTATCCGATGAGTCTTGATTATCGGTGTTGTGCACCACACCAATAATCGTGAGGCTATAGGATATTTAGGATTGGTTTCTATTTCTTCTCACTCAGATCGTGCCTTAGAGCCATGTTGTAAGTTGAACCTCTAACGTATTTCTTTCCTTACCGTTATGCCTCGCGCAGGCAACCCGCCCAGAGGGCAAGGCACGGCGGAGCTGCGAGTAAATCTTGAGGGTTACGTGGGCACAGCCCAATTATCACCTCGTGGTGCTTCATTCGGGAGTTCTGCGACGTCACTAGCCCCGCAGAGTTTAGCACGGCGGCAGCCTTACTGCGCCATGATATTTGAACCTTCGCCACGACGAACAGAGAATATAGATTTCAAGGAGGCGGCCCTGTTACTAACTATGGATTTAACTACCAGAGAGCATACCGATGTACCGCGAGTCTTGATGAATATCAACGAGAAGGTTGTGCAAGAGTAAGTTCTTCAGTTAGGCTTGAGCATGGCCTGTGTACGGGCTTATGCGCAGCAGGCCGACAAACGTAGAGATCGGCGGGTTAACGGCGACAAATGAAGAGGCCGAGTAGCAAGGTCCTTTGGTAACTTTCGAGGCGAGTCACCTCACCGTGATTAGATTTGCACATCCACCGCAGAGAGGTCCTCCACGAATTTCGGGGCGTTCGGGTATGCAGAGTTGGTCGAGCTCCGGATCTTCCGGTTCATTACGATGACGTCATCCCGGGGAATGTCGTCTTTTAGTTGGTACTTGTTGTACCTATGACCGTCAGGGTATGATGTCGAAAGAGTGTCCTTGTAGGAGGACTTAGCCTTCAGGATCGATGGGTAGTCGTCACCTTCCTTAGCTATGCGCCCTACGGGGCAGGTTTGATTAGAACGACTTAAGGGAGTGGAGCAGTAGAGACAGGTTTATCCTTAACCCTCTAGAGATCAGTATGTATGGTAAGGTGAGTATACCTTAAGTGCTATGTTCTGATAGCAGTAGGTTAGTTGTGATTAGAAATTATGGTGGGTTAACCGAGTAAGATTTTGGGGGATAGAGAAGGTGTGAGCCTTAGAGTGTTATACGTAGAGACCTTAGAGGTAAGGCCATCTCGAGTAAAAGATGTATTGTTTATGTTTGACCCTTATAGGAGTGCGTAGTGCACGTGAGTTACGTTTGTGGGATAAGTCCCCGAGTAGTGTGGAATGAAAGAGGTAGTTGAGCTAAGAAGACCGCTAGGTTTTCGTAACGTGATTAGTGTGAGTTTTCCTTCGAGCTAGCGTTTTGCGGCCACGCCTGTCGAGAGGCCACGCCGGGTCAACCCGCTGCATGTTTGGTGGGTCGGTTTGTGGTGGTCCCGCCTGTGGTAGGGTCACGAGGTGTTAGGCCCAGTTTAGTTAACCAACAGACGAGTTCGTGGACGATTCGACCGATGGTCGCCGGCGAGGTCACCGTCTTGTCTTCTAGCAAAGACCGAGTGCTCAGTAGTGTTGTTTATATCAGAAGGGTTGTAAGGCTGCACGGGGTGCCTACCTTCACCTTATGGCAGACAGTGAAGCCCAGGTGGTGGCTATTTTTCGTTTTCTAAAAGTTTTACCAGGCAGGGTTAGGAACTCAGGGGAGTCTCAGAATCGCATCCGCCCTCGGGCCAGTGTGTGGATTTCAGGGATAGTTTTGGGGATTGTTGTCTCCTGTGGAGGTAGTGTTTAAGCTACCATTTCAGTTTTCGAATGTCGCCTTATGAGGCCTTGTAGGGCGGAAGTAAGTCACGGCCGATTGGTTCGATGTTGGCAAGATTCAGATAGTTGGTTCAGGCTTGTTCCAGCAGACTGTGGATAGGGTAAAGCTTGTCTAGAGGAGGTTCTGGCAGCTCAGAGAAATCGTGCGGGTAATCGGCGACGACGCTTAGAGCTCAGGTTGACGGTCGGTCTTCGTGAAGATACCACCCCGGTTTGGGTGTGACGAGTTTTGGAAAACAGAGGGAAACTTAGCCCGAGTTACTTTGGGCCTTACAGATCTGGTGCAGAGTAGGCCAGGTTGCCTATATGTTAGCTTTTGCCGTCCGACTTAGGAGGCAGTACGTCCGGTCTTTCGTGTTGCTATATGCAGAAAAGTATCGGAGATCCATTCAGAGTGTTCCCAGTTAATGATGACCCAATTGGAGATAGTAACCCCGAGATTTGGAAACTGAAGCAGTATCAGAAATGTGGTAAGAGTTCGAGTGTCTACGACCTCGAGGATCGCACGCACTGTGTACCATTTGTTAGGTCGCCGGAGTGACACTAGAACCTCGCGGCAAAGTGACAAAAGTGGTATCACGACGAGTAAAGGGAGAAGCGAGCATGTATTGCGAGCAGATATGTGACCATTTCTATTGTATGGAGAAAGTGCGAAGGAATTATATTTTAGACCCTTGGATGGGAGCGTTTGTAAGTATTTCTTGCAGCTTGTTTACGTGGCCATTGTGGCAGGATTGTTTCGTAAGTATAGTAGTGAAGACTATACTGGCGCACACTTGTTTTGAGACTTAGAAGGAACATTCGGGACGAATGTTTCTAAGGAGGGGAGAATGTTATACCCCGTATTTCCAGAGTATGTACGTAAGGACGTACGTAGAAAATTTGAAACTTTTAATTAGGCTTGGCCGATTTAACTTTGTTCACAACACCCGGTTAGAGTTGTTTTTCGACTAAACGTTTTCCATACTTCGTAGGAAAATTCCGCTATGTCATTTCTAATTTTTGCGGATTTTTCCGAGAGACGAAACATTTTGGACCAACGGGAGGGTGACATGTGTCACCTCACATTGAAGCAAGTGGACGGCACCAAAGGGAATTGTTGGGCACGTTTTGGCATTTTTGTTGCCTAAAACATTTGGTCAATGGTTGGTAGGATATTTGTGTGGTTGATGACCAAGTGGGACCCACAACACGTGGCTTAATCTACACCTTACACTTGCCTAACACTTGGAAGAATCTTGGCCATTGGTTGGCTTTGGCTTGTGCTATAAATACCCCCCTCTTTGATGACTTCTTCATCCATTCCTAAAATAATTCTAAGTGTTAAATCCTCCTCCTCCCCTTAGTGTAGAATTCGGCCAGAGCCTCCTCCCTCCCTGGCGAGAGCCCTCCCACTCCTAGTAGTGTGGCGTGGGGTACCCCACTAGCCTAGTTGTTTCGTATAAATACCCCAGGTAGAAATACTCTCAAAGTATTGTTATAATGCCCAAATTACCTTAGCCAGTATACCTTGTAGTATTCTAAGGTTATACCTATACAAAAAGCCGTAAATACTATTATACTTTCCGTCTACCACAAAACCGAAACCCTAAGGAAAATCTCCATAGTTAGTTGGAGTAATAAGTAGAAGTTGGTTAGAACTTCTAAGGGTTGTTTGGAGCGGGTCGGAGCGCATTTGAGTAGGAGCTAAACCTTGCTCGGGATCGACATTATAACTTGGATAATTATGGGCTTATCGAGGTAAATATTTTGTCCTCTATTGTAATTGGAAATTACATGATTGTTAGACTATATAGTTGAAGTATACTATATATAGAACTGAACGTTGTTATCGGCAATGTCTTTTGACTTAAGCTGAATAATAAGAAACCTTTTGAAAGAAGAGGATCGTATTTACATAGGGTGTATTCTGATGACTTGTGTAGCTTTTATGTGGAGTAGAATTGTACCGTTCGGGTTAGATGTATAACCCCACACGGTTGGCTTGGTAGCGGCCTCGATAAAGGAGGAGATTTCTGCTGTTGCGGGGAGAGTCTTGCCGAATTTTGGTAGAATGTTCTACGATGAGGTCTAAATGTTAATAAAGCGCCTTGTGGCCTTATAGGTTGAAGTACTACGTGTGGCGCGATCTACTTGGCTTAAGGAGTAGCCGACGGTTGGAAGTACTTGGGCGTTTTGCTATTAGTCGATACTCGTCGCGAGGTATGTGAACCTCTTATCTCTTCTAGCATGATATGTGTGAACTATGTAGTGCGGTGAGCGTCGTATGTGCTAAATGTATTTGATTGGTTTAAAACATAAAGTGTTATAACGGCTTTATGGGAAGTTGGTTATAATGACTTTATGTTGGTAAGAAATACTTGTGGTTTTAAAGGTAATCGATTTGAACTATAAGCGGCTTGTTATGTGTTAATAAAGAACTTGAAGTAGTTCAAAAGATTTAATCATTTTGAAAGAAGGAGTAATACTTGGTTTTTGAAAACTTAAGAGTTATACTAGCTTTATGGAAAGTTAGGTATAACGGCTTAAGAATGTTTTCTTGATTTGAAATCGAATGTGTATCGACAAACCATGTAGCGTTAATAAAAGGAAATGTTTTGTGATTTAGTATTATTAAAATCGGTGAAACTTCCATCTGCATGAAGCTAAGATGAGACAAAATGATATTTCCTAGATCATGGTTGTAATAAGATTGTTATAAACAAGAATATCCTACTCACATATAAGGCTTATGTTTCTCGGATGGTTTAAAGAGAATTATATTCTTAAATGGGTAAGACTATGAACTGAAACCTTTCTAAAATAAGAAAGCGTGAACATTTGAAATTAGGCAAACATGGACGTTTGGATAATAATGTTGTTACTTGATTTTACAAAGAGAAGTGTTTTGCTTTACTTCAAAAGATAATCACTCTAGTTTTCATATACTACGGGTATTGTGTGACTTTTGTAAACGTAACGTATCTTTTAAAGATAATGTATGAAGTGCTTTGGGAATAGATACTCGATCTTGTTAATCATATAATAGAATGTACCTTGTGTGTATAACTGGATTGTGTTGGTTTGTGATAGCCTTGTAATACCTTCGTGTTGATTTGATAAGTAATCATATTAGGATGCTACGTGTGTTAGTATACGTGATGTTTGTGTAAAGGGTTTTCCCTTGATTGTGCTTAAGTTGTTTAAGCGATAAAGCTGTTATGTTGGTATTATACCACTCACCGTGTTTCGGGTTAAGCGCCCTCCGATGCGGGGTAGACTCGGTGATGCAGGACCATGATTCGAGAATACCTCATGCGGGTCCTTGGGGCCTATCGCGAGCTACGAGAGTTCCGTGTTAGTGTGCGGCCTTTATGGTCATGCGGTCTATGTGGCCATGCGGTGCGAGTCGGGGCGATGCGGGAGTAGCTACCTCGATGCGGGGTTATACCTTCATGCGGGCCTATGAGGCGGCCTATGCGGGCTGCGGGAGTTCGGGGCTGACGCAGCGCACATTTGATATTGCGGCGGCGACCGGCTTTGATCATGTGACGGTCTGACAGATATCATGATACATTTATGACCTTGTTAGTCTTGTAGGTGTTAGTAGTCGGCTATGCCTTCGTACTTACCTGTCTTTATTTTATTTGGACACAGGTGGGACCTGTTGTTCATGTGTATTCCTTGGTGTTTTTCTATCATTGACTGCCGGCAGTGAGGAAGGTATTCCACGGGCATGATTGATGTTGTGGGCGTGAGACCCATTGTGATATTGGAGTGATGACTTCGAGGGCGTGAGTCCCTGACTTGATATGACTGCTTATTTATTGTGAACTGTAGTTTGGTTATCATACATGTCTCCTGCTTTATATAGACTACTATGATTTCATTTACAATATTTTGATTTCACATACTCTAAATTTTTGTTATCGACCTCGCTTGGGCTGCGTTCATGCCGCAGGTAAAGGTACACCAGTCGTTGATCCTCGCTCTTAGGGTCACAGTTCAGCGTTTGGGAAGCTCCGTTCCTCCGGAGGCTTATCTTGGTATAGTCCCCTGTTGTTGTAGGTGCTTACATTCAGGGGTATGACGGGGCCCTGTCCCGTCGTTGTTGTCATATCATTCGTAGAAGTGCATGTAATCTTGTTGTGGGCGAGTTTGTAAAAAGATTAAAGCTGTTGAGTTGAAAGAGTTGTTGTTTCTATATATATGCGAAAGGCAAGTTTCCTGAGTTATTGTTTATACTTCCGTTATTGTATGTTATTGATTTATGTTCCGCTGATTACTCTGATGTTGTATCACTAGGGTGCCCGGGGTAAGGCACCAGTCACGGGCCCCGGAACGGGTCGTGACAATGAAACCATCCTACTGGACGCATGCCCGTGGAACATCCATCGCGTCAGCATGTCCAAAGGAATAACAAGATAATACTCAAAGTGGACGCATACGCGTGGAAAATCCAACGCGTCAGTATGTCCAAACGAAATAACCAGTTAATACTCAATAGTGGACGCATACTCGTGGAAAATCCAACGCGTCAGTATGTCCAACAATCAATCAGATAACCGGTCCTCCCCGAGAGACACGGTAGCACAGAATCACAATACTTGCACAACAAGGCTATCACAACAAGCATAGGCAAGTTTAATGTACTTTCATTTTATATCAACAATCCGAAATACTACATACTTTCATTCTTTCAAAAAGACCTCCTGTTACGTAAAAGCAACACGATACTAATACTCGTAGTATATAAAGAAAACACATTTTACTTTTAAAACCAAATTACTTCACCTTCGTAAAAATCTTTACAAGGCTTTTAAAATCAAGTACTCTATACTTTTTAAACCAAGTGCTTTTATTTTAGAACAACATCAAGTATACTCTTTTAAAACCCAACTAACTTACTCTTTTCAAAACAAGTAACCTATACTTAAATCAAGTTACTTCTCCTTTTCCGAAAACAAGTCGTGATAAGTCAAGTCTCTTATCTTTCAAGATCAAGTCTCTTAACTTTCAAAATCAAGTCGTTTTACTGTCAAAACCAAATCTTTCTTTTATCTTCATAAAGTCGTTATAACTAACTTCCCATAAAGTCATTATAACACTTTATGTTTTAAACAAACAAAATTCATTTCACACACGTACGTCTACCGTACTATATAGTTCACAACAATCATGCTCAAGAGTATAGGAAGAATCACATACCTTTTTAGCTTAAACCACAAGCCAAGTCAAGTATGCCGCGCGTAGAAGATCCACATATAATAACCACAATACATCTATCAACTTCTAGCTCTCTTCGTAGAATATTCTAAATACAAGATTCCTTATTCTACAGAAAATTCGGCAGCACCTCCCCCCCGCTATCTCATAAATCTCCTTTTCTATCAAGGCCCGTTACCAGGCCAACAACTCCCATGGGACTACACGTCTAACCGGACGTGTTCAATTCTGCTTCACAATAATACTACACAAGTCTACTGTAAGTACAGTCCAATGTAAATACAGTTCAATCCTTACCAATATTCATTCTATATATAGTATACTCAATTATACATTACTAAAATATGTAATATCCAATTACAATAGGGGGACATAGATCATTACCTCGATAAGCCCAAAATTATCCAAGATTATAAGTTGATCCTGAGCAACGTTTAGCTCCAACTCCTTATGCTCCAACCCGCTCCAAGCGACCCTTAGAAGTTTCCAACAACTTCTCTAAATACTTCAACCAAGCTTGGAAGATTTTTCTAGGGTTTCACTTTATGGCTATTGGAATAAAGTATTATTTCCGGGCACCTAGTATTGAAATAACTTTGGAATACTACTAGGGATACTAGGCCAAGGTATTTGGGATTATACAACAATACACCAAGTATTTTCTACACAAGAGGGGAGGGGGCTTCACTAAAGGGAGGGAGTATTTTTGGCTTTGGAAAGTCTTGAGTGTGGATGAAATACTCTTCAACCTAAGGGGGGGTATTTATAGAGGTTTCAAGGGCCAAGATCAAGGTAAGTGTAGGGTCAAGATTGGGCCATGTGTGTGGGTCCCACCACACATGGCGGCGATTTGGCCTCGAATGTCATGGCCATTTCGGTAGCCACTTGTCCTCCATTTCGGCCAAGGTGCCACATGGGGTGACACGTGTCGCCCCGACTAAATCAAAATATTTCATCTTCGAAAATATCCAAAATCAGGAAACCTCAAAAACAAAGTGGGCCTCACAAACCGTAAATTTCTCCCGTGGGTCCCACGTGACCATTTCCGAAAATAAAATCTCATAATTCTAAAATAATCCAAGAAGTCCAAATACCAAATCTGGGAATCCAATTCCCATTAACGAACCTTTTTCTTCACAAAAACCGGAAACTTTTCCGTCGAAAAAAAATCACATCTTCCTTTCTTTCCAAAATTTCTGTCGTATTCTCGTATGTACATTCTCACATATATACCCTGAAACTACGGGGTATAACAAGTTAAGAAGTATCCACGTTGTTGATTCTAAGTTAAAGGTATGTCTAGGTTATCCTAAGTCCTTACCAAGTCTTATGGGAGATGTTGGTTAGAATGGTTAGGAAGTTATGAGGTTTGATTTAAAGCTATGTGCCTTGATTTATATGAAGTAAATAAGTTGATTTTATATTTAAAAATGACTTGAATTTATAATTGAAAAAGGGACTTGTTTTATAAGTGAAAGTTATATGATTTTAAAGAGTATATGATACGAGGTTTTAAGACTATAAGCCTTGATTTTATAAGTGGAAATGACTTGATTTAAAAAGCATGGCATCTTAATTTATTTCAAAAGTTAAGAAGATTGATTTTAAAAGAGTATGTGACTTGAGTTTTCAAAAGAAAGGAGTTTTATGATTCTTTTTAAGTATGTATGTACGTAGTACTTTTGAGTTTAGTTTCCCCAATGTGATAAGAAATAAAAGTGTCTTAAGTTCTCTAAAATGAAAGGTTGTTATAATAGCTTTATGAGAAGTTGTTATAACGACTTAAGAGGAAGTGAAAGGGTGGTTTAAAATGTTATGTAAGGAAAATCACACCGAGCCCCACAGGCGGGCCGGATTGTGCTACATGATTCCACGATGCAAGGCCCAGCGGGCGAATTATGCTTACGTGATTCCATGCAAGACACCGAGGCGGGCGGATTATGCTACATGATTCCACGATGCAGAGCCCAGCGGTGGGCGGATTATGCTACATAATTCCACACGATGCGAGCCCCACAGCGGGCGGATTATGCTACATGATTCCACAGCGATGCAAGGCGGGCGGATTATCTTCATGATTCGGCGATGCAGAAGCCAGCATGCGGGCCGGATTATGCTACATGATTCCAAAGTACACCGAGCCCCACAGGCGGGCCGGATTATGCTACATGATTTATCAGTACACCGTGTCCCGCAAATGGGCCGGGTTACGTTATCACGTATGGATAATCAAAGTAAGCTCCCAAATAAGAAGTCCCTTCATAAAGGGCCGGATTATGTTATGTAAGATATGTAAGTTATGTGGAAAAACTTGATCGAATTCTTAAGTATGTATGTAAGAATATGATGTTAATTCTTATTGAAAGAAGGAAAAGAATGATTAATGTACGATTGATTTCATGAGTTAAAATGGCACGGTAGGATCTGGTATTGTAATTTTTATACTTGCCCCTGTCATTCTTTTATACAGTTATGATTTGGTTACTGTACTTTATTTCCTTTCCATACTTAGTACTTGTTGTAATGACCCCCTTAGGGAGGCTGCGTTCATGTCCTCAGGTCTAGATACACAGTTGTGGATCCGCGAGCTTAGGATCCTTGTTCAGCATTTTGAGATGGCTCCAAGTTCCGGAGTTTGTCATTATGGCTAGGTATATTCAGGAGTACGGCGGGGCCTTGTCCCGTCATAGCTGTTGTCACATTCTTAGAGGTCTGTATTCATATGTGGGCTGGACTGGTGTAAGTTGTATTTACATTGTTGTACAACATAGACCCTTTCGGGTGATTTATATTTATACGAAAGTCTTTCCGGCTTTGCCTTTGTTTAAAAAAAACAAAAATGAGTGTTATTTATCTTCCGCGATTTATTTATGTTGTATGGGTAGAAGGGTGCCCAGGTAGGGGTACCAGTCACGGGCCCGGGATTTGGGGCGTGACATCCCAGTACTTTAGGCACCGCGGTGCCACTATGTAGAACCGCGGTGTCGATTAGCGATTTTCGAAAAATAAAAAGACCCTGAATCGCGAAATCTCCTCCCACAGATATCGTCTCAGTGGAATATCCACCGCCACCACCACTATTTTGAGCCGCTGTATGTTTGTAAGTCGTCCCTATTTAATTTTTGAGTCATTACACATTTGGGACAATGTGTCACTTAAGTTTGGGGGGTACCTTATGTTTTTTAGTCTTTGTTTTGTGTCTTTTATTGTGTCCATATGAGTCAATTTTTTTTATGATCATTCATACTGTAGTTGCTGAAAATGTTTAGTGAATTTAAGTGGAATAATGTAATGGAATTAAAAGCTAAAATTTGTGTGCTCAAGTAGATATGCCAAAAATTAATAAAAATCTGATTATTTGGGATATTTGTGCTTATCTTATGCGTTGTCAATTGAAAAATGTCTATGAAGTCTTCTTGCTTATTATTTGAGGCGAAATAGTTATGACGTACATGTTTAGGGAAATGACTCAGGCATTTCTTTGTTAGCCCTTCTTACCTTTCATTACCTACCTTGCAATAAATTGTATTCCTAGTCAGCCCCTTTGAGCCTAAAATAAATTATTTCTTTGACACCCTATGATTCCCCTGTGCCATAAGCAGTAATTAAAAATTGTGATGAAAAAGAGTGAAAAAGAAATACCAAAAGAGAATGAAAAAAAATTGATGCACCCCAATAATAAAATAATGCAAAAGCTTAAGTTTGGGGGTGCCTATGTGAATGTGTTTCACACTCTTAAAAAGAGAAAAGGAGAGTGATAGGTATGAACTGAAAAAGAATACCAAAAAGAAGGATAAAATGGTTGAATGAGAAAAACGCTTATGGTACGTAAATAGAGCCTAAATGCCTACTCTTACCTACCCCTGCCTAAGGCTACATTACACCCTGAAAAGTCCTGAAGATCTCTAAAATGTATGTCTATAATTAGTAGAGAATAGCAAGTAAACAGGCCCATAGAACTAAATGAAATTAACATGCATAGGGTAGGTGTTCATATTTCCATTGAGTGTGATTGAAATGAATTTGCGAAATATCTGGCTTGAAATTCTAGATTGTTATATTCATGTTATATGTTTCAACATATTATTTGTCACGACCCGAACATCGGGCCCGTGACTGGTGCCCTACCTGGGCACCCTTATACCCGTACCTCCCATATAACTAACGGAAGAAAATAAAAATCATATAATAAAACAACTCACGTGATAAAACTGGCAAGCCGATAAGGCCGCCACTGTATATATAAATATCTGAATAACTGTGACTGTACATATGTCCAACCCACACATGACTAAAGACCTCTAAGAGTATAACAATAACTATGACGGGACAAGACCCCGACATACCCCTGAATGTACATACGCCTGTAATAGCAAAAAATGTACCAAAAGACTAGACTCCGGGACAATGGAGCTATCTCAATAGCTGAGCAAAGATCCTAAGCACGCGGATCGTGGCCGAGTACCTACACTGCGGGCATGAGCACGGCCAGGAAGAAGAATTCGATAACAGGTACCAAGTATGTAAACATAAAGTACAGTAAATAAGATCATAACTGACCAAAGATGACAGAGACAAGTATGAAAATCAAATACCAGATCCAACCGTGTCATATAACATAAAAGCCAATTGTACCTTTTCAAAATATAAAAGTTATGTCAAAATCAGGGACACCTGCCCTCAGAATCATTATGCATTTCCTGTTCATGGGACTCGAACCCACATCATGGAGATCTAGTCCATGAAATAATATAATATCATGGGACTCGAACCCACATCATGGAAGAATGTCTATGGAATAATATAAAATCATGGGACTCGAACCCGCATCATGGAGAGCTAGTCCATGGAATAATATAATATCATGGGACTCGAACCCGCATCATGGAAACATGTCCATGGAATCATACACATATATAAAGTTGTCGGCCCCCTAGTGAGGGACGCGGTGATGTGGAAATATAACACTTGCACGAATAGCTATCATCATGGCCAGAACGACCCGTTCGGGCGTTCGGTGCCTTATCCGGCGCTAGTGATACAACATCGAGAAAACCAGCGGAAAATAAAACATGAGTCATGAAACAAGAGATATAATAATAAACAGGCCAACCAAAGCGGTTGCCTTGGTATATACATAAAACCGACGGTTTAATCCTTTACAACCACGCCACAACGATACTACGGACCTAAGATTTACAACGACTATGACGGGGCGGGGCCCGCCATACCACGAATGTACAGAACCTACAACTCGTGGAACACATACAAAAGATAAGCCTCGAAGAAAGCGGAGCTTCCCAATCTGTTGAATCGTGATCCTAAGGCGGGGATCACGACCGATGTACCTCTACTGCGGCGTGAGCGGCCCGAAGGAGTCGATCTGACAACGGTACCAAGTATGTGAAAGCGTAAAAGATCAGTAATGAAATCATATTAGTCTATATAAAGCGGGAGACATGTATGATAACAAACTACGATTCCTGACATAAAAGCGATCATGTCGATCGAGGACTCGCCCTCAGTCATCACTCAAATATAACTATGGGTCTCGCCCACAACATCAATCATGTTCGCGTCATGGCGCGTGCCCGGAGTGCATCGGTGTAGACATGTCCATGATGCAACAATAATACAATGCCCCGGCCCACGTGCCGGAATTCTACCTCGGTGTAGACCGTCCGTGTGACATCAACAATAATATCTTGGGTGATCAACCTGCGCGTAGCCACGTGCCGGAATTCTACCTCGGTGTAAACATGTCCATGTAACCACAATAACAATATATCGGGTAATCAACCCGACCGCGTAACGCGTGCCGGATTCTGCATCGGTGTAGACATGTCCATGTGACATCAACAACAAGGCGATAATCAAAATGGAAACATACGTGGAATTCTCCATCACCGCCCGGACGTCCAGTAAGTTCTCGACAAAGTCGACCGCCTATCGAGAGCGCGGTAACGTAAATACCACACTTGCAACAAAGGCTATCATCACAAGCATAGGCAAGTTTCACAACAACAAGCATAGGCAAGTTTCACAACAACAAGCATAAGGCAAGTTTCACTGACTCAAAGTACTTTCATTTTATGCCAAAGTCGGGTTTTAACCCCCAAAGTACTACATCGTTAAGTTCTTTTAAAGAGATCCATTTCTTTTATAAAAGTCACCCGATACGTAGTATTAGAATGACCAACCCACCTTCCTTTTCAAAACCAAGTAACAACATTCTTTTCCTAAGTTCCGGTTTGCCTAGTTTGATTACTCGAAAGCCGTTTTCAAATGGTTTCATAGTTCCCAAACTTAATCACTTGATTCCTTTTAGAACAATTGAGTAACATATGTCATATATGTGAGTAGTTTATTCTTGTTTATAACGATCTTATTACAATGACCATGATCTAGAAAATGTAATATCATTTTGTCTTATCTTAGCTTACATGCGGATGGAGGTTCTCTTGGTTTTAATACAACACATCATTATTCAATACATTTTCCTTTTATTAACGCTGCGGTGGTGCAGTCGATACACATTCTGATTCCCGAAATCAGTAAAACATTATCCCTGTAAAACCAAGTACTCATTACTCACGAATGAGGTTTCACACAAACATCCACATTAAAACAAATAAGTTAAGTCTCTTATCTTATAAGATCAAGTCTCTTAACTTCTAACATCGATAAACCATTTTCACTTACATAAGGTCGTTATAACTAACTTCCCATAAAGCTATTATAACACCACATGTTTTAAACCAACCAAATCACTTAGCACGTATGCGTCTACCGTACTACATAGTTCACAACAATCATGCTAGAAAAGATAGGAAGAGGTTCACATACCTCGCGACGATTTATCGACAATAAGCAAAATGCTCAAGTACTACAACCTTGCTAGCCCTTTCCACTCCCTGAGTAGAATACGCTACTCTTAGTACTTTCACCTCTAAAGGTCAAACCGGCAATTAACCCCAAAACACAAGGTTCTATCTGTCTATAGAAAATTCGGCACCATGACAGCGTAAATCTCCTCTCTATCGAGGCGGCTATCAAGCCAACCGGGGGTTTACACGTCTACCGGGCGTGTACAATTCTACTCGATGTCTTACACAAGTCTCTGCGCAATATAGTCTATGTAAATACGATTCGATTCGATTCTTTATTCTTGGGCTTAAGTCAAAAGACATTGCGAATACTAAGTATAGTTCCATATATAGTATACTTCAACTATATATTCTAACAAACATGTAATTTCCAATTACAATAGAGGACAAGATAATTACCTCGACAAGCCCAAAATTATCCAAGTTATAATGTCGATCACGAGCAAGGTTTGGCTCGGCTCAGTGCGCTCAAACCACTCCAAACAACCCTTAGAAGTTCTAACCAACTTACTCAAATCTTCAACCAATATGAAGATTTCCTTAGGGTTTCGGTTTGAGACTAAAAGGACAAAGGTAGTATTTAGGACTCTACGTAAAGAGGTATCTTTGGAATGCTACAAGGTACAAGGCTAAGGTATTTTGGGCATTATAACAATACTAGGGAGTATTTCAATACCCTGAGGAGGGTATTATACAAAAACAACTAGGCTAGGGGTACCCATGGCTAGCACCACAAAGGGGAGGGGACTCTCGGCCAAAGGCCTTAACTAGGGAGGGGGCTCTTGGGCGAGAGTCAAACAAGAGAGAGGGAAGGATAGCAAGACTTGGAACATTTTGGATGAATGAAGTCTTGAGCGAGGGTATTTATAGCAAAACCAAAAGCCAACCAATGGCCAAGATCAAGCCATGTGCAAGGCAAGTGTAAGGCCAAGATCAAGCCAAGTGCACCTAGACCTACTCGCCCAAAACCTGCCAAATATCTACACAAATATCTACCACAACTTGCCCGCCAGTTCGGCCAAGTGCGCGCGTCTTCCATTGTGAGGTGACACATGTCACCCTCCCGTTGGTCGAATGTTTCGTCTCTCGGAAAAATCCGCCAAAAATACAAAGCGACATAGCGGAATTTTCCGCGCAGATTCTGTAAGCGTTTCGTCGAAAAACGACTCTAACCGGGTGTTGTGCACAAATGAAAAATCGGCCAAGGGTGCCACATGGGGGTGACACGTGTCGCCCCCCGATTCGCCCAGAATATTTCGTCTTCCGAAAATATCCAAAATACCGGAAATCTCAAAAACAAAGCGGGCCCATGGCGTAAATTTCTCCGTGGGCCCAGCGTGACCATTTCAGAAAATAAAATCTCAAAATTCTAATATAATCTATGAAGTCCAAATACCAAATCTGGGAATCCAATTCCCGTTAACGAACATTTTTCATCACAAATAACAGGAAACTTTTCCAGAAAACTCACATCTTTCTTTCTTTCAAAATTTACTGCGTACTCTCGTCGTGCGTCCTCACATACATACCACGCAACTACGGGTATAACATTCTCCCCTCGCCCGAAACATTCGTCGAATGTTCCTTCTCAAGACGGATATCGATGAAGTTCCTCTAACAAGTTGCAGCGCTTGGCTCGGCCACGAGATAACACACGTTATCTTCATCCCTTACTCGTTGTACCGCTTCTCGAACACTCGAACTCTCGGTCGTACCATACTTCATCATTACTTCCGTTCCGAAAATCTGCGAGTCACTACCTCGAACTTGGTCATCTTACTAACCTCGAACTTCCTTAAGGCCATTCCGGCCTTTACGAACCGCTCGGTGAGCGCGTCCACGAACTCATCGTTGGTCACACAAACTTGGGCCTAGCATCCTCGTGACCCTACCACGGCGGGACCACCGAACTAACCCCACCCCAACCGGGTTCTGGTTGACCATAAATGGTCCTCAACCCGACCCCGACGCGCCAAACTCTTGTTCCCGATCCGAACAATCTTACTAATTCACATCGTAAAGCTACCACTTCCGTCTCACACTACCCACGGACTTATCACAAATAAATCCCACGTATACTACTACTCGATAAGGGTCAAAAATAAATCTTTAACTCAAGGCGACCTTACCCACAAGGTCTCGGTCGTGACATAGTCTAAGGTTCACACTTACCGTACCCATCGTATCCTCCCAACTAAGCATGTTTACTAACTCACAATTAACACAACGCTATTCGTACATAGCACATAATAATGAGACCATCATAACAAGCATACCAAAACTCTAGAGGTTAAGGATATACACGAAGCTACCGCTCACTCTAATCATAGGCACGCCTGCAGTATGCTATGAAAGGCGATGAACCAGCCATCGATCCGGTGGTGAGTCGTAACATCCGTGCTACCCTTGGTGGACGGTTCCTGCCAAAATGGCCTGCTGGCCGCAAAATAACAAGCTCCCGGCACCACGACACTCCCGAAATGCGGTCTACCATCGACCACACGAGGTAGGGTGACGCGTCCGCCAACACCGCTTACTTCCTGGACACACAGACCCTTGGAGCCACGACTGCTCCGAATACTCTGAAGGTTGTGGAGGACCACTCTGCCTGGCGGAGGTACAAAACTAGTATCTTTCTTGGCGGTCCGCCTCGAAAGTCACTCAAGGACCACTGTTACGGCCTCTTCGCGATCTTGGTCATTCCGTCGACCTCTCCGTGCCTCGCGTCCCGGTCGTGAGCTGCGTGCGGGAAATGTCCATGCGGTGAAGGGCTACTCACGAACATGCCTCGACATGTAATCATCGAGCCACCTGTAACATATCGGTGCTCTCGATCCTCCATACTAGCTACCAGCTGGGACGTCTGCAGGACGATGAGTCGAACTCCACATTGTACTCCCGAACCGTGCGCGCTCTGTCTAAGCATCAAAAATCTGTCGGCCCGTGCCTCGCCATCTGCGGAGGCAAGAAGTGCGTGAGAAAGCCCCGAAAACTCATCCCATCTGCTGGAGTGCATACTCTCCCGGAAAGCTCGTGAATCAAACCAATCGATTGCGGTATCACGCGGCCGATGCGAACCAAAGGTCCGCAGACTCGGTCTCTGAAGCCTTGATCACCGCGTGATCGGCTAGCTGCCGGATGAACTCCTGCGGATCATCCTCGAGCCTCGACCCATAAAACTCTGGCGGGCTCTGACTCGAGAAAGTCCGTAGCCTCAAACTATCTGCTCGGGGTGAACGGCTGGTGCTCTTTGGGCCAGGCGATGCGTCCGGCCTATCACCGTATCGGCCACGACCACGGCGTGGCAAGCCCATCTCGCGTAACCCGTCTCCTGCGCCCCGGTGTGGGACTGGAGGCTCAGGTACTGTAGTCTCATCAGCCACGGCTGCGGCTCTAAACTCTGTTGGGGCTGGCGGCGTCACAAAACCCGCCGTCTGAAGCCTGACCTCAGTCTTGTCAGAGGCTGCGCCCTCGTACTCCTCAGTATCTCACTAGAAGCACCCTCGGTGCCTTGCCGCCACGGGCTCTGGTTGCCTTGCGGAGGCATAGCGGTAAAAGCGAGATCGTCGGAGGGTCCAACTTACAACACGACTCTAAGGCACGATCTCGGAATGAGAAAAATGAAACGATCCTAAATGTCCTGCGACCTCACGATTATAGATGTGGTGCAACACATCGATAATCAAGACTACTGAACACGCGTAGACACTTTCAGAGGATTAAGCGCTCGATACCACTTTTGTAACGACCGTTCGGGGCGTTCTTGTGCCTTATCGGGCACCCTAGTGATACAACATCGAGAAAACGGCGGAAAATAAAACATGAGTCATGAAACAAGAGATATAATAATAAGCAGGCCAAAGCGGTTGCCTTGGTATATACATAAAACCCGACAGTTTAATCCTTTACAACCACACGCCCACAACGATACTACGGACCTTAAGATTTACAACGACTATGGCGGGACGGGGCCGCCATACCACAGATGTACAAGAACCTACAACTCGGGAACACATACCAAAAGATAAGCCTCAGAAGAAGCGGAGCTTCCCAATCTGTTGGCTGTGATCTAGGCGGGGATCACGGCCGATGTACCTCTACTGCGGCATGACGCGGCCCCGAAAGTCGATCTGGCAGTACCAAGTATGTGAAGCGTAAAAGATCGTAATGAAATCATATTAGTCTATATAAAGCGGGAGACATGTATGATAACCAAACTACGATTCACAACATAAAGCGATCATGTCGATCGAGGACTCACGCCTCAAGTCATCACTCAAATATAACTATGGGTCTCACGCCCGCGCATCAATCATGTTCGCATCGTGGCGCGTGCCGGAATTACTGCATCGGTGTAGACATGTCCATGATGCAACAATAATACGATGCCCCAGCGCCCACGCCGGAATTCTACCTCGGTGTAGAACGCGTCCGTGACATCAACAATAATATCTTGGGTGATCAACCTGCGCGTAGCCACGTGCCCCGAATTCTACCTCGGTGTAGACATGTCCATGTAACCACAATAACAATATATCGGGTAATCAACCCGACCGCGTAACCGCGTGCCCCGGAGTCTGCATCGGTGTAGACATGTCCATATGACATCAACAACAAGACGATAATCAAAATGGAAACATACGTGGAATTCTCCATCATGCCCGACGTCGAGTAAGTTCTCGACAAGTCGACCGCCTCTATCGAGAGCGGTAACGAAATACCACACTT
Organism: Przewalskia tangutica; assembly: GCA_029844215.1. NCBI lineage: Eukaryota > Viridiplantae > Streptophyta > Magnoliopsida > Solanales > Solanaceae > Przewalskia > Przewalskia tangutica. The sequence continues at coordinate 77,997,523 of CM056734.1, forward strand.
GCACAACAAAGGCTATCATCACAAGCATAGGCAAGTTTCACAACAACAAGCATAGGCAAGTTTCACAACAACAAGCATAGGCAAGTTTCACACAACTCAAGTACTTTCATTTTATGCCAAAGTCGGGTTTTAACCCCAAAGTACTACATACGTTAAGTTCTTTTAAAGAGATCCATTTCTTTTATAAAAGTCACGATACGTAGTATTAGAATGACCAACCCACCTTCCTTTTCAAAACCAAGTAACAACATTCTTTTCCTAAGTTCGGTTTGCCTAGTTTGATTACTCGAAGCTTACCGTTTCAAATGGTTTCATAGTTCCCAAACTTAATCACTTGATTCCTTTTTAGAACAATTGAGTAACATATGTCATATATGTGAGTAGTTTATTCTTGTTTATAACGATCTTATTACAATGACCATGATCTAGAAAATGTAATATCATTTTGTCTTATCTTAGCTTATGCGGATGGAGGTTTCTCTTGGTTTTAATACAACACATCATTATTCAATACATTTTCCTTTTATTAACGCTGCATGGTGCAGCCGATACACGTTACGATTCCCGAAATCAGTAAAACATTATCCCTTTAAAACCAAGTACTCATTACTCACGAATGAGGTTTCACACAAACATCCACATTAAAACAAATAAGTTAAGTCTCTTATCTTATAAGATCAAGTCTCTTAACTTCTAACATCAGTAAACCATTTTCACTTACATAAGGTCGTTATAACTAACTTCCCGTAAAGCTATTATAACACCCTATGTTTTAAACCAACCAAATCACTTAGCACGTATGCGTCTACCGTACTACATAGTTCACAACAATCATGCTAGAAAAGATAGGAAGAGGTTCACATACCTCGCGACGATTTATCGACAATAAGCAAAATGCTCCAAGTACTACAACCTTGCTAGCCCTTTCCACTCCTTGAGTAGAATACGCTACTCTTAGTACTTTCACCTATAAAGGTCAAAACGTCTATTAACCCCAAAACACAAGTTTCTATCTTTCTATAGAAAATTCGTAGACCTCCACATGACAGCGTAAATCTCCTCTCTATCGAGTAGGCTATCAAGCCAACCAGGGGGGGGTTTACACGTCTACCCGGACGTGTACAATTCTACTCAGTAATACTACACAAGTCTACTGCAATATAGTCCTATGTAAATCTGATTCGATTCGATTCTTTATTCTTGAGCTTAAGTCAAAAGACATTGCGAATACTAAGTATAGTTCCGTATATAGTATCTTCAACTATATATTCTAACAAACATGTAATTTCCAATTACAATAGAGGACAAGATAATTACCTCGACAAGCCCAAAATTATCCAAGTTATAATGTCGATCTGAGCAAGGTTTAGCTCCACTCAGTGCGCTCCAAACCACTCCAACAACCCTTAGAAGTTCTAACCAACTTCTACTCAAATCTTCAACCAACTATGAAGATTTCCTTAGGGTTTCGGTTTGAGACTAAAAGGACAAAAGGTAGTATTTAGGACTCTACGTAAGAGGTATCTTTGGAATGCTACAAGGTACAAGGCTAAGGTATTTTGGGCATTATAACAATACTAGGGAGTATTTCAATACCACGAGGAGGGTATTATACGAAAACAACTAGGCTAGGGGGTACCCTGCTAGCACCACAAAGGGGAGGGGACTCTCGGCCAAAGGCCTTAACTAGGGAGGGCTCTTGGGCGAGAGTCAAACAAGAGAGGGAAGGATAGCAAGACTTGGAACATTTTGGATGAATGAAGTCTTGAGCGAGGGTATTTATAGCAAAACCAAAGCCAACGATGGCCAAGATCAAGCCATGTGCAAGGCAAGTGTAAGGCGAGATCAAGCCAAGTGCACCCTAGACCCTACTCCCCAAAACCCTCGCAAATATCTACACAAATATCTACCACAACTTGCCCAGTTCGGCCAAGTCGCCCACATCTTCCGTTGTGAGGTGACACATGTCACCCTCCGTTGGTCGAATGTTTCGTCTCTCGGAAAAATCCGCAAAAATACAAAGCGACATAGCCGGAATTTTCCGCCCGCAAGTTACGTAAGCGTTTCGTCGAAAACGACTCTAGCAAGGGTGTTGTGCACAAATGAAAAATCGGCCAAAGGGTGCCACATGGGGTGACACGTGTCGCCCCGGTCATCCGAATATTTCGTCTTAGAAAATATCCAAAATCTGAAATCTCAAAAACAAAGCGGGCCCACAAAGCCGTAAATTTCTCGTGGGCCCACGTGACCATTTCCGAAAATAAAATCTCAAAATTCTAATATAATCTATGAAGTCCAAATACCAAATCTGGGAATCCAATTCCCATTAACGAACCTTTTTCTTCACAAATAACCGGAAACTTTTCCGCCGAAAACTCACATCTTTCTTTCTTTCAAAATTTCTGCCGTACTCTCGTACGTACGTCCTCACATACATACCCTGCAACTACGGGGTATAACACAAACATATGCAATTAAAATAATCCTTGACTCTCATTAGAACAAATAGAATGAACTATCATTTTAGAAGAACCCATGGCATTATCATGTCATGTAATATTAGGGACTTGAACCCAAAAGTACTATGTACGTCCACCGTACATTCATTTTATACAAAGATTCATATCATGTATCATTAGAGACTTGAACCCAAAAGTACTATGTACGTCCACCGTACGTTCATTTTATACAAATCATTTAAAATGAACTTTCATTTATAAACTCAAGGCACTTTCACTTTTAAAGTCAAGACACTTTGACTTTCAAAATCAAGTCACTTACTCTTTAAAAATCAAGTCACTTATACTTATACAATCAAGTCACTTATACTTACAAAATCAAATCATGTATCATAAAGGATTCAATGGAATTACGTACGTCCACCGTACCCCCATTTCATATAAATCATGCCAAAGAATAAAGGATAGTTCACATACCTTATAGGCTATACCAACTTGACAACTAGAATATGTCTCAAGTTGTACTTCAACCTATAATGACAATAACACGTCTATCAATTCCATGATACTAGTATACACTTATACTACACAAGAATCTCTTTTCGTATGAAAATTCGGGCAGCATTTCTCCTATTTATACATACTTTTCCACCTTATAAATAAGACCAATTTCATCAATAACCAAGAACCACTTAAGGGCATAACCAAAACAGCAACCAAGGTAATTCACACACCTATTTCTTATGTAATTCCGGCCTCTTAATCCATATAAAAACAGTCCATACTTCTACGACAATGAGGGTAAATTGTGAAGCTTACAACACCTTTATATACCCTTATTCCTTTAGGACTTACGTTAGTGATTTACCACATTAAACATGTATAATGATAACTGAATTTTCAGCATTATAACACCACAAAACAGTCCATGAAACTGCACAACAATATCCAACAATTTTTGGGCAGTTTTCGGCCAACACACAACTAAAGCCCTTTACACAATTCCTTATAATCCAACTCACATTTCAACATGTTTATATAAACAGTTTCAACTTGTAACAACATGATTTCCTTCATTTTAACATGTGATTAGTGACGTTAAATAACAACAATAACCAACGAATCCAACATCACCAAAACTGTCCAGTTTTGGCTATCTTGCCAAAAACTGTGACATGCATTCCTTATTCTCCTTTTTACTTAACACAAGTTCATCTATCAATTATAACATCCTGTAACTTCCAACTACTTCAAGAGTAAGAAGAAATCTTACCTTAAACTTAGCCAAAATAGTCCCAAGGTTCTCGACAATACCACATTGTTTTGCACCACTTCTTCACGTTACAATCACACACACGTATCCTCTACAAGCTTGTAACCATCTTGATTTCATGTTTTACTTCCAAAAAGTTTATTAACAAGCTTAGGGTTTCAATACTTTCTTGCCAAAACCGTGATCCACAATCTTGCAAGGTTAACTTGGCTTAGAGCTTGATTAAGGAACTTATCTTGGATAATAAGTTGATTTTGTTCTTTACTTTTTCTATGGATTTCGAGACTCTTGGAAGAGAAGGAGAGATGAGGGTTTGAAAGGATGAATATCTTTGTGTGCTAAAGTCTTGTAAGACTTGGATTAATACAAGTGTAGTAGCACAAGTGGAGGGGGACCCATGAAGCCTCACTTGTCCACTTGTCTTCCGTTCTCATAAAATATCTCACACTTAGCCATATTTTCTTCAATATTTCGATGGCCTCACATACCATATACCAAGAATTAATTAATTCACACTAAGTCCATAATTCTATTGGAAATAATCCAACTACTAGAAACTAATTCTTGTATCACATTAATCTCGAAAAGTTTCCATCTAATAAAATGTAAAACTCATTTCCTTCCAACATTCAAATCTAATTTCCAATATCATGTTCTCACTTAGTAGCTATGGAATTACGGGGTGTAACATTCTTCCTCCCTTAGAAACATTCGTCCCGAATGTTCATAGTAGGTCTCAAGCTATAAAAATCTCGGCATAGTCTCGTAACTATACCTAACAACCAATATTCAACAACACAAAAATGCCTCATATGGCCACAATATAACACATAGTCTCAATCATAACACAATATAGTCGAGTAAGGTATAGAATTACCTGGAGGTGTAGGGAACAAGTGAGGATACTTCCTCTGCATATCATCTTCTTCTTCCCAGGTCATCTCTTCCCTATTGTTGTTCCGCCACAATACCTTGACGGAAGCCACATCCTTAATCCGTAACCGTCTAACCTGGAGATCAAGTATGGCTATGAGACTCTCCTCATAAGCCAACCCATTTGTCACCTGGACATCATCTATGGGGAATACTCTAGATGGATCACCAATACACTTACGTAGCATCGATACGTGGAAGATCGGATGTACCGGTTCCAAATTCGCTGGTAGATCCAACTCATAGGCAACCTTGCCTACTCTACGAACAATCTGGTAAGGCCCAATGTATCTCAGACTGAGCTTCCCCTTCTTACCAAACCTCATCACACCCTTCATGGGTGATACCTTCAAGAATACCCAGTCCTCAAGCTGAAACTCTAAGTGTCGATGTCGATTATCTGCATACGATTTCTGTCGACTCTGGGCTGCTAATAATCTCTCATGGATAAGCTTCACCTTATGCACAGCTTGCGGAATCATGTCTGGGCCGAGTAACTTAGTCTCGTCCACATCAAACCACCCAATAGGTGACCTACACTTCCTCCCATATAAGGCCTCATACGGGGCCATATGAATGCTAGAATGGTAGCTGTTGCTATACGCGAACTCAACGAGTGGAAAATGATCCTCCCAGCTACCCCTGAAGTCAATAACATAGGCTCTCAACATATCCTCAAGTGTCTGAATAGTACGCTGCATGCGCGATCGATCGAGGATGAAATGCGATCTTCGACTCACGTGTGTCCCAATCCATGGAACGACCTCAAAGTTAGCTATAAAGCGAGGCCCTCTGTTACATATAAAAGATGTAGAACCCTGCGATCTCACTATCTCTCTAATGTACAGTCTAGCATAATCCTTAGCCGAGTAAGTAGTCATAACTGGAAGAAAATGGGCTGATTTCTTGGCTTTATCCTGATAACCCATATGGAGTCGCACTTCCGCTGAGTACGAGGTAAGCCTGTAACGAAATCCATGTTAATCACCTCCCACTTCCAAGTCGGGATCTCTATATCCTGCAATAAACCACTTGGATTCTGGTGCTCAACCTTAACCTGCTGACAATTCGGACACTGAGCAACAAATCCTACTACGTCTCTCTTCAGGCCATCCCACCAATATACGCATCTGAGGTCATGATACATCTTTGTCGACCCCCGATGAATAGAATATCGAGCACTGTGTGCCTCTCCCATAACCTGCTGCCGTAGCCCTGTAACATCAGGTACACACAATCTACCTTCATACCTTAGCACCCCATCAGGTGCAACCTCAAATAGAGTCTTATCCTTGGGAAGGCTGCGTCTACATCGTATCGAGCAGGATCCTCATACTGATGCCTCTTCACCTCTTCTACGATAGAGGAATCGGAAACTCCTCGAACAAGGACTTCACCATCTCCAGAATCGGCCAACCGGACTCCAAGGCTTGCTAACTGGTGTATCTCACGAACCATCTCCTTTTTATCCGGCTGCATATCTGTCAAACTACCCATAGGCCAAGCGGTAAGGCATCCGCTACCACATTGGCTTTCCCTGGGTGGTATAGAATATCAACATCATAGTCCTTAAGTAACTCTAACCACCGTCTCTGCCGTAAGTTCAGCTCCTTCTGCTTGAAGATATATTGAAGACTCTTGTGATCCGTATAAATGTCAACATGAACTCCATACAGATAATGTCTCTATATCTTCAAGGCATGTATCACTGCCGCAAGCTCCAAATCATGAGTAGGGTAATTCTTTTCATGCTTCCTGAGCTGTCGGGAGGCATAAGCTATAACCTTACCATGCTGCATCAACATGCGACCAAGCCCAACACCCGAAACATCACAATAAACCACATAACCCTCTAGTCCCTCAGGAAGAGTCAGAATTGGCGTCGTAGTCAACTTATCCTTCAACTTCTGGAAGCCTTGCTCACAAGCATCTGTCCATTGGAACTTAGCCGCCTTCTGAGTTAGCCTAGTCAAATGACACGACCCGACCCCGGGCCCGCGACTGGTGCCCTACCTGGGCACCCTTACAGGTAACCATCAGATAAAATCAGCGGAACATACATAAGACACATAACGTACATCAATATGAAGTAAACAACAGGCTAGCCGATAAGGCTACCTCCCTGGACATATATATAATTACTTATCCAAAAGCAGTTACATCCCTTCTTTTACAAACTGACCCACAAGATAAGACTACATACGTCTAAGAGTTTTGAAATAACAACTGTGACGGGACAGGGCCCCGCCATACCCCTGAATGTACAACAACCGACAATACCAGAGATCTGAATCAAAGATAAGCCTCCGGAGTAATGGAGCTTCTCAACAGCTGAAAAGTGATCCTAAGAGTGAGGATCTGCAACCTGTTTAACTCTACCTACGGCATGAACGCAGCCCCCGTGAAAAGGGGGTCAGTACAAAATATGTACCAAGTATGTGAAACTGAAAGTACTGAAAGTTTTAATCAAAAGTCTAGACATAAAGCTGGAGACATGTATGATAACCAAAATAACAGTACACTGTGTCTTACTAATAATGAGAGTAATCAAGAGTACACTTTTACTGCTTAAAAATAGGAAGCTCATGATCAAATTAGGGTCACCCACCCGTAGTATCATTAAGCAATCCTACTCCTGGGACTATTTCACCCGCATAGGTCATGTGGACCCGCAATGGAGCAATTTTCTCCGCATGGGACTATTTCACCCGCATGGGCCCAGTGGACCCACAATGAGTACAAACGCCACACTCGCATCGTGGGGAGCAAATCCACAGAATATGTAGTAATCCGGGGGTTTACCCCGCAAAATTTACATAACACTAGCACTTAAGGCTACCATAAATATCATAACATAAGCACAACCGGCTATCGTAAATATCATAAGCAAGTTAAGAAATCCCTTAACTTCTCATTAGACTTTAATTAGCATGCACTCTCATTTTATTTAACTTAAGGCACTAACATGTCATGAAAAATCCGGGAATTTAACCCAAAGTACTACGTACCTTTATCCTTTTAAAAATGACACTTTTTCGTATAAAACCCCCAAGATACTAACACCCGTAGTATCAAGGCTTGTCTACTTTTCAAAACAAGTCACTACACCTTTAGAAATACATTTCAAGGCTTTTAAACCAAGTTACTTCTACTTCCAAAACTTAGGCAACTTATGCTTTTAAATCAAGTTGTCTTTCTTAAAACCAAGTCATTTATCCTTGTCTAAATCGTTTGAGTAAACCACTCGTTAAACTTTCCATAAAGTCGTTATAATTAACTTTCCATAAAGCCATTATAACATTTTATGTCTTTCTAAACCAAGCATTGCATTCTTTAAAATCACATGAGTTTAACTTTCCAACTCAACCAAACTTACATACTTTAAATCAAGTCAATGATATCAAAATGGCGAATTCATTTAAAGTGCATGCGTCACCGTACTATACATTAATAAAACTCATGCTCAAGAGATAGGGAAAGTTCCACATACCTCTCCGACTTAATCCACTTGTCAAGTTGAGTATGCCGCACGTAGAATGTCAACCTATAATGACCATAATACGGCTATCAACTTCTAGCTTTTCTAACGTAGAATATTCTAAGTGTAAAGTCACTCACTCTACGGAAAATTGGGCAACATTTCCTTTGTTTCTACATACTTTTCCACCTTTTTCAAGGCCCGAAATCAATAACAAACATGCCACATTTAAGGCTCAACAATTCATTTAACCAAAGGGGATTACACGCCTAACCGGACGTGTAAAATTCTGCCCCACAATTAATATAAAACTGTCCAATAATTAAGGCAATTCTCGGCTATAATCAATGCCAACAACAATGTCAATTTTCGTTCAATTCCTTTTCAATCCAAGTTGTTATTCCAATATGTTATATACATAATAACAATTACAACAACTATATTCCCTCTTCTTATATAACATGCAACGATTATAACTATCGACCAAATTGATTTACAATCTTAATGGCTAACATACCATTTTCGGTTTTGAGCTTCTAAATTCATAACATTAATAGATCTTCATTCTATATATATCACATGATAATTTCTAACTTATCATAACATGAAATCTTCAATTACAATAGTAAGACGAAGATGTTTACCTCAATAAGCCCAAATCTAATCCAAGATTTCAAGTGGATCCTTAGCAACTTTAGCTCCTCTTTTCGACGTTCCAATCCACTCCAAGCAACCCTTAGAAGCTTATGAAGAACTACTCTTCAAGTTCCAACTCCAACTATGAAGAACCCCTTAGGTTTTCATGTTGCGACTAACGTAAAAACGTAGTTTTTCCGGGATTTTTGTGTTGAGATATCCTTAGAATACCTTTAGGGATCTTGGGTTTGAATATTGGGATTTATGAAGCAAGATTGCAAAATTTCTTCTCCCTTAAGAGGGCTTGGCCGAGAGCTCTTGTAAGAGCACACAAGATTGCCCATTTTTTCTAAGTGTTGAAATGATCTAGTCTTGCACTAGTAGTAGTAATATATAATGAGACTAAGGGCTAGGATTAATCCAAATGGAAGGCTAGGATGTGGTCAATTATCTCAAGCTATCTTGACTATTTGACTTGGTCCATTTTTTTCTTCATCCAACAAGCCCATGTGGAGGGTGACACGTGTCGCCCTCCCATTGGTCTAAAATAATTTGTTTCCCGAAATTTCCATAATTGGTCAAAATATCGGAAACCTCGTGGGCCCCACAAAAACATAAAATTTCTCGGGTGGGCCCCACGTATCCAACTCTGAAAATAAAATTCCATAATTCCGATAAATTCTAAAAGTCTTAAATAACAAATTTGAGAATCCAATTCTCCTTAACGAACAATTTTCCTTCCCGGGGTTCGGAAGATTTTTCCTTTGGAAAACAATTCTTTCTTTTGTTCAAATTTTTAAGTCTTGTTTCCTTACGTACATTCTCTTAAATATGCCCTAAAATTACGGGGTTTAACATTCTACCTGTTGACACCCAATTTTGACCCTCTCGTGCAGTCATTAGCTATAAAATTACACTAATTTTGCAAAATAATTTTTATGATTTTTTATAATAAAATGCAGTGATAAAACATTAATACAGGCATGAATAAACAATTTAATAATAGCATAGCCGCATTTATTAATACGCAAAGCAATTTCATAACTTATTTTAATAATGCACAAAGATTTTAAATAATAGCGCCGCATTCTAAAATATTAAGCACTAATTAAATAACACGTCCGCATTTATTTTTATAACAATTAGATTAATAAAGCACCTAGATAATTTAATCACAATTTATTAATTTAATTTACCCCTAATTAACTAATTAAGCACCTAAACCTAATCAGCCCACTCTTTAAAATTACCAGCCCAACCCGCAAGGCCCAGTCCCTTTATTTTCCCTTATCAACAGCCCACGCCCCAGCTGCCCACATACCTTCAGCCCACAGCCCTTAAACTTCGTCTCTCTCCTATCGCACAAACACACAAACAAAAAAACCTAGAAGTCCTCAGTCCTTTACACTCCCCATCGTCCACAACGATAATGAAGCCCTAACAAACCCAATGGAAAAACCCTAGCAATCGCCGCACCTCTCCCTCGCACTCCCATGCCGAGATTCTCGCCGAAGAATCCGGCGAATCACCCCACGAATCCACTACCATATCAACGCCTCTGTACTTATCATAGAAATGGAAACAAATCAGTAGAAATGACATACGAATCGTCCCCTCAATCATTTCCTTACCTTACCTGTAAAAATCGCACAAATCAATACACAGAATCAGCCTTGATTACTTACCAACTTAAGGCCCAGATTATTAGCTATAAATACAGAACGTTTAGGCATGCAATGGGCATTCGAAGGGCAGCCGTCCAATCGATCTTGGAGGGCAAAACCAGTGCATGCATCAAGGCAGAGCTCAGGGGGAAGAGCGTCGCAAACAGAAGAGAAAACAAGAACAAACCCCTTTAAATAGCTAGAGCAGCTTTCGAACTCAAGAGAACCCCTTTTCCCTTCGTTCGAAAACCAGCAGTTAAGACACTAAGCCATCACTTTTTCTTCAATCGCACAGCCTAAAACCTCCGAGCAGACCGACGACTTGATACGCTGCCTCGGTTCGCTGCCCGAAGAAGATAAACTAGAATCCACTCGATTTTGTTTTACTTTCATCATTTGGCGTGTTTTATCATCGATTTAGTTCGGCTGTTTATAAATATCTAAGTACGATGTTTGGTCAATCTGTCCGTAATCGATTCAGTTTACTAATTGTTGTTAGATTTATATCTAATATTGTATTTCGAAATAATGTTAATAACTTGTTGCAAGGAAATTGTGATAGCGTTTAGGGTGATCGCCTTGGGATATTTGCTGCTTAGTAGGCTGAGTATGCAGTTAAGCCATTGTCTATGTTTCTAATCCAGTGTAACCTATAGTTCTGTTTCATGTAGTAAGCATATATATGGTATAACCTGATATCGAATAAATACTATCTGAGGTTATTATTTCATAGCGATCGCGTGAGTTGCCATCTGTGACTATTGGGTAGTCTTGCACTTAAGATTGCCGCATTTTTCTGTAGTGATATACTTAATGATAATTTTGTTGTTTTCTTGTCGTTTTGAAAGGATTGTCCTGCACACCTTTAGAGGATGTCCGATATATTTATGTGTCCCTTTAATTTGTGGCTATGCCTGATACTGGATTGCTATGGTTCATTGTTGCAAGTTTAAGGTTTAGTTACTGATTCACTGTCTTGGTTTAAATTCGAGTATCTTCCTGGCCTGTTTCTGATTTTGTTTAAGTGACTGCCTGAAAATCGAATACCAACAGCAGACTGTTGCAGGTAGATGAGCTCATGTCTCTTAATAAATAGTCTTAAGTTGGACGAGGATCATCGACAATAATTCTGCTTAGCCTAATTCATCAGAGTCCTTATAGCTTAATTTAGGATCATGAATAGAGTGGAAAATCTGGAAACATGGCCATTGCCCGGGACCAGTTGTGTCACGACCCGACCCCGGGCCCGTGACTGGTACCTTACCCCGGGCACCCTAGTGATACAACATCAGAGAAAAACCAGCGGAAATAAAAAAACTCATAAAAGAAAACAGTGAAATAAGAAAGCAGGCTAACCCAAACGGTTACCTTTTTGTACATAAATTAAAACTTGAACAGTTACATCCTTACAAACTCAGCCCACAACAGTGCTACAGACCTCTAAGAATTTTAAAATCATAATGACGGGACAGGGCCCCGCCATGCCCCTGAATGAACAAAAGTCTACTACTTCAGGGAACCTACCACAGGACAAGCCTCCGGAGATATGGAGCTTTCCGAGAACTGAACAGCGATCCTAAGAGAGCGGATCAGCAAGCTATGTACCCCAACCTGCGGCATGAACGCAACCCCCCGAAGGAGGTCGATAACAGTACCAGTATGTGGCGAAAAATATTGTAAATGAAATCATAATAATCTATATAAAGTAGGAGACATGTATGATAACCAAATTACAGCACCACAACATATAAGCAGTCATATCAAGATAGGGACTCATGCCCGTGAAATCATCACTCAAATACAACCCGGGAATTTAACCCGCACAAAGCGCGTGCCGGCGTCTCACTCGGTATAAGCATGGCCTGGGCGTCTAGTGGGCCCATACCCATGGACAATCCAACGTGTCGGTATGCCCAAAGGAGATAACAAGATAACAATCCCTGTGGAAGCATACCCGTGGGCTACCCAACGTGTCAGTATGTCCAAGCAACTAACAAAACAATACTCACTATGGAAGCATACCCGTGGGCTACCCAACGTGTCGGTATGTCCAAACAACTACAAGGTAATACTCACTGTGGACGCATACCCGTGGGCTACCCAACGTGTCAGTATGTCCAAACAACTAGATAGCCGGCCCTCCATCGAGAGACTCGGTAGCACACAATCAGACACTTGCATAACAAGGCTATCTCAACAAGCATAGACAAGTTACACACAACTCAAGGTACTTTAAACACTTCTTAACACAACGTCAAGTATTCCAGTAAAAGCCCAAGTATCTAACCTCTTTAAGATCAAGGTACTCCTACCTTTTATAATCAAGCCACTTATGTTTTTCCATCACAAAGAGTTCAATATTTGAAAACAAGTTACTTCTCTATTTTCAAAAATATCAAGTTACCATTTTAAATCCAATAATGAACCCATTTCTTTATTTTCCATAAGGTCGTTATAATTAACTTCCCATAAAGCTATTATAACGCTTTATGTTTTAAAACAATACAAGACAAGACCATGCCTTTCTTTTAAAATGAAACACTTCCAAGACTTTTAGCCTCTTTTCCTTTAGAAAACGAATTCCTTACTTTGGAATTTTTTTTAGAAGATCAAAACTTGATTTCAATAATTCTTATTAGAGCAGCCATGATCTAGGAAATGTAATACCATTTTGTCTTATCTTAGCTTCTATGCAGATGGAGGTTTCTACTGGTTTTAATATGATTAATTGTCATTACTTCTTTCCTTTATCGACGTTGCATTGGCTTGTTCGATCCTTATTCCCATTTCCGAAATTTGTAACGTTATTCTTTTAAAAACCAAGTATTCATTTCTCACGAATTAGGTTTTATACTTTTCAACACCATTTAGGTCAATTACAAGTCACGTCTCTTATCTTTTGAAATCAACAAACCATTCTTTTAGCTACATAAAGTGGTTATAACAAACTTCCCATAAAGCCGTTATAACACTTTATGTTTTAAACCAACCAATTACCACTATGAACATTTATGAGACCAATAGGGCTCATTCTTTAACCAAGTACGGTTACTAACGGATAAGACTTTACTACTATTTCCACACAACGAAGCCCTTAACACTTCATATCAAGTCAAGACACAAAAGGGAAATCAAATTCCTTTAACACACGCTGCGTCTGCACTATATATTTTACAAATAGTCATCTTTGAAGAGGATAGGAAGAATCACATACCTCGCGACGATTGTCGACAATAAGCGAAATGCTCCACAGTATTATCGCCCTTAAGTAGAATATGCTACCGTAGTACTTCAATCCTATAAGGGTCATAAAACGTCTATCAAACTCTAGCTTGAGCATTAGAATAACTAAGTGCAAAGTCCCTAAATTCTACGGCAATTTGGACGGCACTTCCTTTGTTTCTACTAACTTTGCCACCTTTTTCAAGGTCGAATTCAATAACCAAACTCCCACAATAATGCAAAATAAACCAATAATTCCATGCCATTCTTGGCCAACAATAAACCAATCCTAAACCCCTTTCAACTCTTTCCAATCCAAGTTCTTAGGCCTAACATGATATCTAGCCCTAGACATCTTCAACAAGACAACAAGATCCAAATCTATTAAAATAAAACAGCCTCAGGCTCAATTCTAAACTACTAAAATATAACAGCCTTAGGCTCAATTCTAAACTACTAAAACAAGTATAACTCATAACCAAGAGAAGGGGAAACTTTTACCTTAAGGAATAGCCCACAAAAGCCCCTTTTTCTTCCACCTCTTTCCGTCACAATCGCCCACCAGCGCTTCCCACAAGTTTACCCACACTTTTCCTTCTTGCCGCCGCTCCAACAATTCCTCCTAAGGCAAGGTTTTCTTCCAAAAACTAGAGAGAAGGGAGAGGGTTTTCTTGGGAGGGTTTCCAAATGAAATGAAAAGGAATGGCCAAGTCTTCCAAGACTTGCCCCTAAAATAGGACCACTTTCTGATAAAAAGGATGGGAGGGACACTTGTCACCCTCCCATAGGTTATAAACAAAATATCCCCTGTTTTTCGCCCCTTACTGCGCAAAAATCCCGCCTCGGCGCCGCGGCGCTTCCACTTCCGAGAAAAGTTCCAGCATTCCGGCGCCGCGGCCCTGCATTCCGGCGCCGCGGCGCTGAAACCCCCGCGGACCCCCAGTTTAACCGGCGCCCGCGATTCGTCCGCGCCATTGCACTGTACCTGAGCAAAGCTGTTTTGCACATTGCGCGCAAACTTGAAACTTCCATAACTTTTGACTCCGATGTCCTATCGACGAACGGTTTGTTGCGTTGGGATCTAGATTTAACGAACTACACACTAGGCTCTTTAACACCTTGAAATTCTTAACAACCGGGGTACAACACTCCAAGGCAAACTCAAAATCCGTCCAACACATGTTTGTCAACTTATCTATCAACTTTCAAATCTTATATTCCTTGGTATGTTCTTATATTACTCCTTGAATTTACGGGGTGTAACATTCTCCCCCCCTTAGAAACATTCGTCCCGAATGTTCCTTCTAAGTCTCCAAAACGCAGACGCCGATATAGTCTTCACTATTCCACTCTCAAAAGAATCAGTTATGCCACTCATGGACTTATCACCCGAAAAATACTCCCCACATACTATATACTTCCAACAAGGATCACTGTAAAATCTTTTACTCTAGCCGACCTTACCTCTAAGGTCTCGATTTTTATAAATTTAAGGTTCAAAAATTTTCTCATCCCCAGACTTGCCCTTTTCACTAATCAGGCTTCTAAATCACATTTTAACACAAAGTTATCCGAACATAACACTTAACACCTCACATATCATCAATGCATACTAGTCTCTAGAGGGTTAAGAATATACCTGTAACTATTACTTCACTGCCCCTTCATGCCGTTCTACTCATGTTCCTTCCCTGCACGACGCATAAAAGGAGGAGATGAATCGACCATCGATCCCGAAGGTCGAGTCTCTACATCCGCTATCTCTGGTTGGACAATTCCTCGCAAAATGGCCTGCGTCATGCAAAACAAACCCCATTCCAAGACGACACTCCCCACCATGGAGCCTAACACAACGGCCACAACGAGGTAGGGGTGGTCCCATCTGACTAACGTCCCTGCTCCCCAAAAACACAAACACGGGAGCCCGACCGCTCGAATTTCTGAGCGTCCAAGATCGCGTGATGGAGCACTCTGTAATGGCTGAGGTAAATAACTAGCCTGCTGCTGAGGATGTCTGCCTCGAAGGTCACCAGAGGACTCTCTCACGGCCCTCTTCTGGCGATCTTGGTTATTCCGTCGACTCACGTTCCTCGATCTGCTGCATAGGCACGGATGCGGGCAATGTCCATGCTCGTAGAAGAGCTCTTCTTTGTGCATCCTCCGCTAAATAATCATCAAGTCGGTGACATAACGATTGCACTCTATACTCCATATTGGACACCAAAGCGGGGACATACCGGGCCAATGAGTCAAACTCTACATTGTACTCCCGAACTGTGCGCCCTCTTTGTCTTAGCATCAAAAATTTGTCGGCCGTGCCCTCATAAATGCGAGGCAAGAAATGGCCAAGGAAAGCCTCGAGAACTCACCCCAACCAGGTGGAGTGCATGTTCCCCGGGACAGCTCGCGAATCAAACGATCATTGCGGTATCACGCGGCCGATGTGAACCAAACCACCGACTCGGTCTCGAAGCCTTGATCACTCTCATGATCCGGCTATCGCTTCGGATGAACTCACGTGGATCATCCTCGAGGCCTCGACGTAGAACTCGGGTGGGCTGACTCGAGAAAATCCGTAGCCTCAAACTATCGACCTCGGGTGAACTATGGGTACTCTGGGCTGAATCGCTGCGTCCACCTATCTCCGTATGCGCCACAATCCTGGCTAATAACTGGGCCATTTCCTTGTAACTCATCTCCTCTGCTCCAGGCTGTGGAACTGGAGGCTCAGGTGCCGTGGTCTCAGTAGAGACCGGCGCTTTGCTCTACTCAGACTCCTCTGTGCCTTGCCGCCGGGCTCTGGTTGCCTTGCGTGGAGGCATCACTGGTATACAAAGAATACATCAGAGGGAGTCCAAACTCATAACACAGCTCTAAGGCACGATCTCAGAGTGAGAAGAATGGAAACCAATCCTAAATATCCTGTAGCCTCCTGATTATAGATGTGGTACACAACACACCGATAATCAAGACTCTACTAGATACGGTCTGTAGACACTTTCCGAGGATTAAGCGCTCGATACCACTTTTGTCACGCGACCCGACCGGGCGTGGTAGTGTCTTACCGGGCACCCTAGTGATACAACATCGAGAGAAAAACCGGGAAATAAAAACTCATAAAAGAAAGCGATGAAATAAGAAAGCGAGCTAACCCAAACGGTTACCACTTTTGTACATAAATTAAAACTTGAGCGATTACATCCTTACAAACTCACCTTGCAATTACTCTGAGACCTCTAAGAATTTTAAAATCATAATGACGGACAGGGGCCGCCATACCCTGAATGAACAAAAGTCTACTACTTGAGGAAGCAGTACCACGGACAAGCCTCGGAGATATGGAGCTTTCAGGAAATGAGCAGCGATCCTAATAGGCGGATCGGCAAGCTATGTACTGACACAGGGCATGAGCGTAGCCCGAAGGAGGTCGAGACAATAGGTACCAAGTATGTGGCGAAAAATCGTAAAAGAAATCATAATAATCTATATAAAGCAGGAGACATGTATGATAACCAAATTACAGCACCACAACATATAAGCAGTCATATCAAGATAGGGACTCATGCCCGTGAAATCATCACTCAAATACAACCCGAGAATTTAACCCGCACAAAGGCGCGTACGACATCTCACCTCGGTATAAGCATGGCCCTGGAACCGTCCTAGTGGGCCCATACCCGTGGACCATCCAACGTGTCGGTATGCCCAAAGGAGATAACAAGATAACAATCCCTGTGGAAGCATACCCGTGGGCTACCCAACGTGTCAGTATGTCCAAACAACTAACAAAACAATACTCACTGTGGAAGCATACCCATGGGCTACCCAACGTGTCGGTATGTCCAAACAACTACAAGGTAATACTCACTGTGGACGCATACCCGTGGGCTACCCAACGTGTCAGTATGTCCAAACAACTAGATAGCCGACCCTCCATCGAGAGACTCGGTAGCACACAATCAGACACTTGCATAACAAGGCTATCACAACAAGCATAGGCAAGTTACACATAACTCAAGGTACTTTAAACACTTCTTAACACAACGTCAAGTATTCCAGTAAAAGCCCAAGTATCTAACCTCTTTAAGATCAAGGTACTCCTACCTTTTATAATCAAGCCACTTATGTTTTTCCATCACAAAGAGTTCAATATTTGAAAACAAGTTACTTCTCTATTTTCAAAAATATCAAGTTACCATTTTAAATCCAATAATGAACCCATTTCTTTATTTTCCATAAGGTCGTTATAATTAACTTCCCATAAAGCTATTATAACGCTTTATGATTTAAAACAATACAAGACAAGACCATGCCTTTCTTTTAAAACGAAACACTTCCAAGACTTTTAGCCTCTTTTCCTTTAGAAAACGAATTCCTTACTTTGGAATTTTTTTAGAAGATCAAAACTTGATTTCAATAATTCTTATTAGAGCAGCCATGATCTAGGAAATGTAATACCATTTTGTCTTATCTTAGCTTCTATGCAGATGGAGGTTTCTACTGGTTTTAATATGATTAATTGTCATTACTTCTTTCCTTTATCGATTGCGTTGGCTTGTTCGATCCTTATTCCCATTTCCGAAATTTGTAACGTTATTCTTTTAAAAACCAAGTATTCATTTCTCACGAATTAGGTTTTATACTTTTCAACACCATTTAGGTCAATTACAAGTCACGTCTCTTATCTTTTGAAATCAACAAACCATTCTTTTAGCTACATAAAGTGGTTATAACAAACTTCCCATAAAGCCGTTATAACACTTTATGTTTTAAACCAACCAATTACCACTATGAACATTTATGAGACCAATAGGGCTCATTCTTTAACCACCGAGTACCCGTTACTAACGGATAAGACTTTACTACTATTTCCACACAATGAAGCCCTTAACACTTCATATCAAGTCAAGACACAAAAGAGAAATCAAATTCCTTTAACACACGTGCGTCTACCGCACTATATATTTTACAAATAGTCATGCTGAAGAGGATAGGAAGAATCACATACCTCGCGACGATTGTCGACAATAAGAAAAATGCTCCACAGTATTATCGCCCTTAAGTAGAATATGCTACCGTAGTACTTCAATCCTATAAGGGTCATAAAACGCCTATCAAACTCTAGCTTCGAACGTAGAATAACTAAGTGCAAAGTCCCTAAATTCTACGGCAATTTGGACGGCACTTCCTTTGTTTCTACTAACTTTGCCACCTTTTTCAAGGTCGAATTCAATAACCAAACTCCCACAATAATGCAAAATAAACAAATAATTCCATGCCATTCTTGGCCAACAATAAACCAATCCTAAACCTCTTTCAACTCTTTCCAATCCAAGTTCTTAGGCCTAACATGATATCTAGCCCTAGACATCTTCAACAAGACAACAAGATCCAAATCTATTCAAATTGTCACGACCCGAACCCGGGCCCGTGACTGGTGCCTTACCCCGGGCACCCTAGTGATACAACATCAGAGTAATCAGCGGAACATAAAACAAGACATGAAAATATTAAGAAGTAAGAAAGCGATGTCGGAGAAAACTTGCCTTACGGCGTATATATAAATCAATTTTAAAACGACGATTTACATCCCATTACAACTCGCCTAACGGTACTACGGACCTCTAAGAATGATACGACAACAATGGCGGGACGGGGCCCGCCATACCCGAATGTAAATACCTACAACGACGGGGACTATACCATCGATAAGCCTCGGAGAAAGCGGAGCTTCCCATCTGTTGACTGTGACCCAGAACTAGGATCAACGGCGGTGTACCTCGACTGCGGCATGAGCGGCCCCGAAGGAGGTCGATCTGTGGTACCAAGTATGTGAAACTGTAAAGTACTTAAATGAAAACATATCATTTTAAAATCAGTTTTGCAAGTATGTATGAAACAACCAAGGTAACCACATAGTGCCATATCATAAACAAGAGCAACAATAGGTAAAGCGTAATGTGTCTTTTCTAGGCTGCGAATGATCGGCGGGGCCAATTGCGTAGTATCACCATGCAAGCCTAATCACGGACTCCGTAGTCCGCATAGGCCACTCATATAGGCCCGCGTAGGGTATGTAACCCGCGTCGAGGGTAGCTACTCCTCGGCGTAAATCTGGACTCGTAGTCCGCGTGGCCACATGTAGACCGCGTGAGGTATAACCGCGTCACTAACACGGAACTCCCGTAGCTCCGCATAGGTCCCTTGGACCCGCATGAGGTATTCTCGAATCATGGTCCCAGACCGCCTGAGTCTACCCCGCATCGGAGGGCAGCTTAACCCCCGGTAATATGTCAAGAGGTGAGTGATATTATACTAACATAACAGCTTATCGTTAAACAACATAAGCACAACAAGAATACTCTCTCTTACAAACATTACAAGACACTAACACACGTAGCATCCTAACATGTTTACTTATCAAATCAACAAGAAAGTATTACAAGGCTATCACAAACCAAAGACAATCAAGTTATACACACAAGGTACATTCTAATATATGATTAACCAGGTCGGGTATCTATTCCCAAAGTACTTCATACATTATCTTTTAAAAGATACGTTACGTTTACAAAAGTCACACAATACCCGTAGTATATGAAAATAGAGTGATTATCTTTTGAAGTAAATCAAAACACTTCTCTTCGTAAAATCAAGTAACAACATTCTTTTCCAAATGTTTCAAGTTTGCCTAATTTCAATTACTCAAGTTCCTCATTTTCGAAAGGTTTCGTAGTTCATAATTTTAATCACTTAATGATATAATTCTCCCTTAAAAGCAATTTGAGAAACATATGCCTGATACGTGAGTAGGTTATTCTTGTTTATAACAATCTTATTTAAGCGACCATGATCTAGGAAATGTAACATCATTTTGTCTCATCTTAGTTTTTATGCGGATGGAAGTTTCTCTTGGTTTTAATAATACTTAATCTGTCAAAACATTTCCTTTTATTAACGCTGCGATGGTTTGTCGATACATTCGATTTCGAACTCGATCAAAACATTCTTAAGCCGTTATACCTAACTTCCCATAAAGCTAGTATAACTCTTAAGTTTTCAAAACTAAGTATTACTCTTCAAAATGATTCAAAAATCTTTTGAAATACTTCAAGTTCTTTATTATCACATAACCACGGTTATAGTTCAAATCTGCTACCTTTTAAAAACCACAAGTATTTTCTTACCTACATAAAAGTTTATAACCAACTTCCCATAAAGCGTTATAACACTTTATGTTTTAGACCAATCAAATACATTTAACACGTATGCGTCTATCGTACTACATAGTTACACACATATCATGCTAGAAGAGATAGGAAGAGGTTCACATACCTCGCGACGATTATCGACTAATAGCAAAACGCTCAAGTACCTCAAACCGCCGCTACTCCTTAAGTCAAGTAGATCGCGCCACACATAGTACTTCAACATATAAGGCCACAAGGCGCTTATTAACATCTAGGTCTAATCGTAGAACATTCTACAGAAAATTCGGCAGCACCTCCCCCCCCCCGCAACGGCGTAAATCTCCTCCTCTATCGGGGCCGGCTACCAAGCCAACCAAGGGGGGGGTTATACGTCTAATCCGGACGTGCACAATTCTACTTCACAGTAATGCTACACAAGTCTCATGTCTGATACACTATGTAATTACTGATTCGTTCTCTTCTTTAAATTCGGGCTTAAGTTGTTATACCCGTATTTCCAGTATATGCGTAAGGGAATACGTCTGAAAATCTAGCCTTAAAGATAAGCCTTGGGCGTTTTATTTTTACACAACTCACTAAAAGAATCGTTTTTACGGCGAAAGCGTTTCCCACGACTTCGTAGAGTAAATTCCGGCTATGCCATTTCTTATTTTGCGGATTTTTCCGAGAGCGAAACATTTTGGACCAGCGGGAGGGCAACACTTGGCACCTCCCATTGGTGGACTTGAATCGTCCATTTGGGACGAATTGAAGAACCGCCAGCACGTTTTTGTGCCTTGTGCACAAGTCAAGGGTTGGTAGGATATTTGTGTTTAGTTAATCCTCACCTACACTTGCCTTGCACTTGTCTTAATCTTGGCCATTGGTTGGCCACTTGACCTATAAATACCCCCTTAGAGATGAAGAGTTCTTCATCCACAAATCTTCCAAGTCTTGAAAAATCCTCTCCTCTCCCTTTGTAGTCTTTTCGTCCCAAACACCTCCCCCTCCCATGTTGAAGGCCATTGGCCTAATACCCCCCCCCTCTAGCCTAGTAGTTTGGCCGAGGCCCCCCCTAGCCAAAATCTACCCCCTCCTTGGTAGAAAAGTTACCTTCTTGTATCGTTATAATGCCCAAAATACCCTAGCCCAAATACCTTAGTACTTAGTAGAAGTTGTGAAGAACTTCTAGGGTTCTTGGAGCATACAACTTAGGAGCAAAACCTTGCTCAGGCGCGACTTTTTCTAGGATATTATTGGGCTTACTGAGGTAACTAATCCTAACCTCTTTTGAATTAGAAAATATATCTTGTTGTAGTATAAGGATAAGTATAAATACTTAGAAGTATATCACGAATAGAATTGAGCTATTATCACGATGAAGGGTTTAAAGAAGAATAATTGAATCACTTACATAGGGACCGTTCACGATGAACTTATATAGCTCACCGGTAGGGAAGTCTTTGCCCGACTTTCCGTAGAATTGTGAACCCTCTGTTTAGAATGACCTTGAGTAGTCTTTGATAGATATCTGTGACTATTATAGGTGACTCTCTGCGCGACATATTGACTTGGCGGTGGTTTTATTTGAGAAGGTATGTGATTCTTCCTAAAGCATGATATTTTACAATATATATATAGTGCGGTAGCGTCATGTGTTAACTGAATAATAACTACGGCAATGTCTTTGACTTAAGCTGAATAACACTTACGGCAATGCCTCACGGCTAAGCTGAATAATAAAGATCGAAAGCATTTCAAAAGAATCTTGAATCATTTTTAAAGAGAACTAATTGGTTTTAAAGCGAAGCTTAAGAGTTATACTAGCTTTATGGGAAGTTAAGTATAACCACTTAAGATTGATAAAAGAAACAAGTTTGCCTATGTGTTTATAACGGACTTATATTGTGAAAGAATAATAAGATGGTTTGATAAGTAGACATGATATGATGCTATGTGTGTTAGTATCTTGTAACGTTTGTATAGGTGAGTATCCTTGTTGTGCTTATGTTGTTTAAAGATAAGTTGTTATGTTAGTATACTATCACTCACCTCTTGAGATGATCAGGGGTTAAGCGCCTCCGTCGCGGGGTAGACTCGGTGATGCAGGACCATGATTCGAGAATACCTCATGCGGGTCGAGGGCCTATGCGAGCTACGAGTTCGAGTTAGTATGCGGGGTTATGCCTCATGCGGTGCGTGTGGCCATGCGGACGAGTCGGGGCGATGCAGGAGTAGCTACCACCGATGCGGGGTTATACCTCATGCGGGCCCGTGAGTGGCCTATGCGGACTCGGGAGTCGAGTTAGGCTTGCGAGAATGATGATGAGGCGAGTGGCCTGTTTACGATCATTCGCGGCCTAGACAAGACTCATTCTGATTACTATTATTGCTCTTGTTTGTGATGTGGCACTATATGCGGTTTCTGGTTGTTTCATACATATTTGTAAACCGGTTTTAAAATGATATGTTTTCATTTAAGTACTTTCTGATTTCGCATACTTAGTACTGTTGTCTTGACCTCCTTGAGGCTGCGTTCATGCGCGGTAAGGGCGGCAGTGCTAGATCCGCATCCCAGGATCTCTACGTTGGTGTCGGGAGCTCCATCTCTTCCGGAGGCTCTACTTTTGGTATGATCTCCTGTTGTAGATAGTTTTATGCAGTCGGTATGGCGGGCCTGTCGCCATAGTTGTATATTTCCTTAGAGTGCATGTAGTCATGTTATGCGATTGTCGGATGTATCACTGAACTATGATTATATATATATCGAAAGCGATGTTTTCTCACATAAAGCGTATCTTATTTTATAAAGCGTTTCATGTCTTGTTTTATATTTCCGCTGATTTCTCGATGTATGACTACTTGGGTGCCGGTAAGGCACGATCCACGGGCCGAGGCAGTCGTGACAAAAGTGGTATCGAGCGATTAATCCTCGGAAAGTGTCTGACAAGTATCTAGTAGAGTCTTGATTATCGGTGTGTTGTGCACCACACCAATAATCGAGGCTATAGGATATTTAGGATTGGTTTCCATTCTTCTCATTACGAGATCGTGCTTTAGAGGCGTGTTATAGGTTGGACCTCTAACGTATTCCTTTCTATGTGATTATGCCTCGCGTAAGGCAACCCGGCCCGAAGGGCAAAGCGGCGAGGAGGCGCTAGCGAGACACCCAGAGTCACGAGGGCTCGGGCCCGTCTATACCGAGACGGCGAGTTCTATGACGCCGCCCGGCCAAAGACACCACGGTACCCACACCTCGCATCCCGCGGCTGGGGCGGAGGTTAGGTCTGAGAGATGGCCCGACTTTTGGCTAAAGTTGTGGCCCGTCTGAGAGAGATTGGATCGGCGGTTCAGTTCGGCTCGGCTCGATCGCACCCATGGTACACCGAGGCGAGATAGTTTGAGGCTACGAGATTTCTTGAGTTGTAGCCGCCGGAGTTTTATGGGTCGGCGGGAGGATGATCCGCAGGTTCATCCGTCAGCTACAGAGGATTTTGAGAGTGATCAGGGCGTCGGAGACCGAGTCCGTGATCTTTGGTTCACATAGGCTGCGTGATACCGCAGTCGATTGGTTTGATTCATGGGAGTTATCCGGGAGAGCAGCGTCCCGATACTTGGGATGAGTTCTCGGAGGCTTTCTCACTCACTTCTTGCCTCGCGGATGAGGAGGGTGCGGTGATAGATTTTTCTTGGCGAGGCGAGAGAGGGCCTTGTCGGGAGTACAATGTCGAGTTTGATTCATTGGCTCGATATGTCCCAAAGATTAGTAGCGATATGGAGGATAGGGTACACCGCTATGTCACGGGCTAGACGACTATATGGCGAAGTCATGTGCGGGGTTTCTCTCGGTAGGGTATGGACATTACCGCGTGCGAGCTCACGCCTGGATGCGAGGCGCAGAGGTCGGCGAGTGGGCCAGGCACGAGAAGAAGGCCGGGGCGGGAGGGTCTTGGTGGTTATCGTGGTGGCGGCCTCGGCGGCGATCTGGGTCGCACCACGGCCGGCTCGAGCACTCTGCCGCGTCACCGGCCTGACCCGAGTTTTCGAGGCGGACTGAGGCCCTGGGCTTGGGCGTCGAGTAGCGAGAGTGCGGCGATCGGGACCACCCGGTGTGGCGTCGGTAGATCCCATTACGGGAAGTGTGGTACTACTTATGGATTTTGTTACGATTGTAGCGGCGGGGTCACTGCGAGGCTGTCCGGCCGGAAGCGCGGTGGTAGGGCCCGACCGAGTTACGTGGCCGCCATCATCTCCTACGATTACTCGCCCGGGCGAGTGCTCGTGGGTCGGCCAGTCGCGGCGAGTCGTGGCTCGGTCCCGATTCTAGCGGTCCTCGAACCGCATTTATGCTTTGTCGGTAAGCGGATCGGGAGGCCTCACCGATGTCGCCACGGGTACCTTATCGGTTCGGGTTTGATGTTTATGCCTTGATAGATCCGGGTTCTACTCTGCCCTATATATCTCCGCTTGTTGCTAGTAGGATAGGGATAAAGCACGAGTCCATAGACCGCTTTCGAGGTAGCTACGCGTGGGTGATTCGGTGGTAGCTCGGCGGGTATATAGGGCTTGTCTGTGACCATTCTGATCGTCGGACCCTAGCCGACTTGATAGAGTTGGAGATGATTGACCGGCGTGATTATGGGGATGGATTGGCTAGCTTCTTGCTATGCCAATGTAGACCGAGAGAGAGTAGTAATGCGGTTCGGTTTCTGAGGAGGCCGGTTGTTGAGTGGGAGGAGCACGGTATCGCAGAGGGTAGGTTTATTTCCTACCTCAAGGCTAGGAAGATGGTGCGAAGGGTATATCTACCATCTAGTTCGAGTGTTTGATCTTTGAGGCTGCGGTGCGATTTTGATCGATTCCGTAGTCGCGAGTTCCCGCGTGTTCCCGGATGACCTCCGGGTATCCCTCCGAGAGGAGATTGAGTTTTGTATTGACATATTGCGGATACTCGGCCTATTTCCATTCCGCCATCTGTAATGGCACCGCCGATTGAGAAAGTGAAGGATCGGCAGGGATTTGCTAGAGAAGGGCTTCATTAGGCCCAGTGTTTCTCCACAGAAGCGCGGTATTGTTCGTGAAGAAGAAGGGCGGGGCCAGCTGCGCGTGTGTTGATTCTGACGGTGAACAAGGTGACCATTAAGAACGAATACCCTCCCGAGATTGATGATTTGTTCGACCCGGTTGCGAGTGCGAGATGTTTCTCAAGATTGATCTGCGATCGGGCTATCATCAGTGCGAGTCGAGAGAGGTGGATGTCCCTAGGGTGCATTAGGACGTGCGGGCATTATGAGTTCGGTCATGTCTTTTGGGTTGACAATGCTCGTGGTATTCATGGATTTGATGAACCGAGTGTTCAAACCATTTTTGGACACGTTTGTGATAGTGTTCATTGATGATATCTTGGTTTATTCGCTCGAGCGAGAGCATGCGAGCATTTGAGGCTGTGTTGCGATTCTCGAGACAGCAGATTATGCGCCAAGTTTTCCAAATGTGAGTTTTGGTTGACTTGATGGCGTTTCTTGGGCATATTGCCGGGTGATGGCATTCGAGTTAATCTGCCAAGATCGGCGATCGAGACTTGGCGAGACCTACTACTCCGGCAGAGGTTCGCGATTTTACGGGCCTTGCGAGTTATTATCGGCGGTTCGTGGAGAAGTTTGCTTCTATCTCTGCACCATTGACTAGGTGACTCGTAAGGCGACCAAGTTTGATGGACTGATGCTTGTGGCGGGGTTTCGATTCTTTGAAAGAGAGTGGCGACCGCCCCGTTCTTACTCTTCCGGAGGTCGGATGGTTATGTCGTGTATTGTGATGCGTCGGGCATCGGGTTGGGATGTATTGATGCGGCATGGCGGGGTTATAGCATATGCATCCGGCGGTGAAGAAACACGAGAGGAACTACCCACCCATGATTTGGAGTTAGCGGTAGTGATTCACGCTTTGAAGATCTGGAGGCACTATTTGTATGGGGTTCACGTGGATATTTATACGTACCACAAGAGCCTCCAGTATATCTTCACGGAGGAGGCCGAACTTACGGCGAGAGGCGGTGGTTAGAGTTGCTTAAGGATTACGATGTTGATATCCTATACCACGGGAAGGCCAATGTTGTGGCGGATGCTCTTAGTCGTAGGTCGATGGGAGCCTATCGGATGTGCGACTAGAGAGGAGGGACATGGTTCGTGATTTGCATCGATTAGCGAGCCTTGGTGTCCGCTTGATTGATTACGATAGCGGTGGGGTTAGAGTTCGTGAGGTTGCAGTCTTCCATCGTCGAGGAGGTGAAGAGGCAGATTCGAGGATCGGCTTTGATTCGATATCGTGATACGACTCTTCGTGAGGGCAAGGGTCCTGAGGTAGCACGATGGGGTGCTAAGGTTTGAGAAGCGGTATGTGTTCGGATGTTTGAGACTTGGCGTGAGTTCTTGGGGAAGCACACGGTAGCGCGTTACTCTATCCATCGGTCGACCAAGATGTACCACGACCTTAGATCTGTGTATTGGTGGGATGGCTTGAAGAGGGCGTTGCGAGTTCGTAGCTCGATGCGTGTTGTCGGCAGTGAAGGTAGAGCACGCAGGCACGGTGGTTTGTTCTGACGATTGAGATCGACACGGAAGTGGGAGGTAATCAACATGGACTTCATCAGGATTACCGCACTCGGAGGAGACATGATTCTATATGGGTTATCGTCGACGGTGACGAAATCAGCCCACTTTCTTCCCGTCGGGGCGACTTTTGGTGAGGATTATGCGGACTTTACATCCGAGAGATCGTCGATCGCATGGAGTCCCTACTTGATCATATCGCAGACAGGAGCCCGGTTCGGCTAACTTGAGTTCCTTCGAGAGGGTTTAGGGGCGAGTGAGCACAGTCGCATTTCATCCACGCAGACAGACAGACGAGCGCACTATCCGCACTCTTGAGGATATGCTGCGAGCTGTGTTATTGACTTTAGTGGTAGTTGGGAGGATCATTTGCCTCTAGTTGAGTTCGCGTATAATAATAGCTACCACTCCGGTATTCGGATGGCGCCTTATGAGGCCTTGTATGGGAGGAAGTGCGGTCGCCTATAGGTTGGTTCGATGTGGGCGGCGGCTAGTGGGACCAGGTTGGTACAGCGGATGGATAAGGTGAAACTTATCCGAGGCGGCTATTGATGACTCGAGTCGGCCAAGTCGTATCACGGATCATCGTCGTCGACATCTTGAGTTCGAGGTTCATGATTGGGTTTTCCTAAAGGTGTCACCCATGAAGGGTGTGATGAGATTCGGGAAGAAGGGAAGCTCATGAGTACATTGGGCGTTTCAGTTGTCGCGGGGTAGGCAAGGTTACTACGAGTTGGATCTGCCGTCCGATCTGGAGGCGGTGCATCCGTGTTTCACGTATCTATCTTTGAGGAGATGTATCGGGGATCCATCTAGGGTGCACCCGATTGGCGATGTCGGTGACCGGGGGTTATCGTATGAGGAGATTCCATAGCGATAGTCGATCGTCGAGTTAGGCGTCTGCGGACGAGGCGTGGCCGTCAAAGTCTTGTGGCGGAACGAGCTCGGGGAGAGATGGCGTGGGAAGCGAGGAGGACATGAGGCGGAAGTATCCTCACCTATTCCCACACCTCCGTAAATTCACTTTCCTACTTGTAAATTTTCGTTATCGTTTACGCCTAAGTGTTGCTCTGTGGCGTGTGTGGCATTTACAATTGTTTAAGCTTCTTCGATAATCGTCTTGGGAAGGAACATTCGGGCGAATGTTTCTAAGGGAGAATATTATACCGTATTTCCAGTATATGCGTAAGGGAATACGTGCGAAATCTAGCCTTAAAGATAAGCCTTGGGCGTTTTATTTGTACACAACTCACTAAAAGAATCGTTTTACGTGAAGCGTTTCCACGACTTTACGTAGAGTAAATTCCGGCTATGCCATTTCTTATTTTTGCGGATTTTTCCGAGAGACGAAACATTTTGGACCAACGGGAGGGCAACACTTGGCACCCTCCCATTGGTGGACTTGAATCGTCCATTTGGACGAATTGAAGAACCGGCACGCGTTTTTGTGCCTTGTGCACAAGTCAAGGGTTGGTAGGATATTTGTGTTTAGTTAATCCTCACCCTACACTTGCCTTGCACTTGTCTTAATCTTGGCCATTGGTTGGCCACTTCTTGACCTATAAATACCCCCCTAAGAGATGAAGAGTTCTTCATCCACAAATCTTCCAAGTCTTGAAAAATCCTCTCCTCTCCCTTTGTAGTCTTTTCGTCCAAAACACCTCCCCCTCCCCTTGTGTAGGCCCTTGGCCGAATACACCCCTCTAGCTAGTAGTTTGGCGAGGCCCCCCCTAGCCTAGCCAAAAATCTACCCCCCCTCCCTTGGTAGAAAAGTTACCTTCTTGTATCGTTATAATGCCCAAAATACCCTAGCCCAAATACCTTAGTACTTAGTAGAAGTTGTGAAGAACTTCTAGGGTTCTTGGAGCATACAACTTAGAGCAAAACCTTGCTCGGTAGCGACTTTTCTAGGATATTATTGGGCTTACCGAGGTAACTAATCCTAACCCTCTTTTGAATTAGAAAATATATACTGTTGTAGTATAAGGATAAGTATAAATACTTAGAAGTATATCACAGAATAGAATTGAACTGTTATCACAGTAGAAGGGTTTAAAAGAAGAATAATTGAGCATTTACATAGGGTGGTTCACGATGAACTTATATAGCACACCGGGTATGGAAGTTCTTCCCTACTTTCCGTAGAATTGTGAACCCTCTGTTTAGAATGACCTTCAGAGTAGTCTTTGATAGATATCTGTGACTATTATAGGCTGACTCTCTGCGCGCGACATATTCAACTTGGCAGGTGGTTTTCGCTGAGAAGGTATGTGATTCTTCCTAAAGCATGATATTTTACAATATATATATAGTACGGTAGACGTACATGTGTTAACTGAATAATAACTACGGCAATGTCTTTGACTTAAGCCTGAATAACACTTACGGCAATGCCTCACGGCTTAAGCCTGAATAATAAAGATCTGAAAGCATTTCAAAAGAATACTGAATCATTTTTAAAGAGAACTAATTGGTTTTTAAAACAGAAGCTTAAGAGTTATACTAGCTTTATGGGAAGTTAAGTATAACCACTTAAGATTGATAAAAGAAACAAGTTTGCCTATGTGTTTATAACAGACTTATATTGTGAAAAGAATAATAAGATGGTTTGATAAGTAGACATGATATGATGCTATGTGTGTTAGTATCTTGTAACGTTTGTATAGGTGAGTATCCTTGTTGTGCTTATGTTGTTTAAAGATAAGTTGTTATGTTAGTATACTATCACTCACCTCTTGAGATGATACCGGGGGTTAAGCGCCTCCGTCGCGGGGTAGACTCGGTGATGCAGGACCATGATTCGAGAATACCTCATGCGGGTCGGGGGCCTATGCGAGCTACGAGTTCGTGTTAGTATGCGGGGTTATGCCTCATGCGATGCAGTGGCCATGCGGACAGCGAGTCGGGGCGATGCGAGGTAGCTCCCCTCGATGCGGGGTTATACCTCATGCGGGCCCATGTGAGTGGCCTATGCGGACTCGAGTCGAGTTAGGCTTGCGAGAATGATGATGGGGCGAGTGGCCTGTTTGATCATTCGCGGCCTAGACAAGACTCATTCTGATTACCTATTGTTGCTCTTGCTTGTGATGTGGCACTATGTGCGGTTTCCTTGGTTGTTTCATACATATTTGTAACTGGTTTTAAAAATGATATGTTTTCATTTAAGTACTTTACAGTTTCGCATACTTAGTACCTGTTGTACTGACCTCCTTCGGGGGGCTGCGTTCATGCCGCAGGTAAGGGCAGCGGTGCTAGATCCGCATCCTTAGGATCTCTACGTTGGTGTCGGAGCTCCATCTCTTGGAGGCTCTACTTTTGGTATGATCTCCTGTTGTAGATAGTTTTATGCGATCGAGGGTATGGCGGGGCCACTGTCGCCATAGTTGTATATTTCCTTAGAGTGCAGAGTCATGTTATGCGATGTCGGATGTAGCTTCTTTGAACTATGATTATATATATATGCTTGAAAGCGATGTTTTCTCACATAAACTGTGTCTTATTTTATAAACTGTTTCATGTCTTGTTTTATATTTCCGCTGATTTCTCTGATGTATGACTACTTGGGTGCCCCGGTAAGGCACCAGTCACGGGCCCCGGAACGGGTCGTGACATAAGTCGCAAGACATTGCCGCACAACTATGTTCCATTCTATATATAGTATACTTTAACTATGTATTCAACAACATGTAATTTCCAATTACAACAGAAGGTCAAAAGTGTTTACCTCGATAAGCCCAAAATTATCCGAGTTTAAAGTCGATCCTGGGCAACGTTTAGCTCCAACTCCGTGCGCTCCAACCCGCTCCAAACTACCCTTAGAAGTTCTAACCAACTTCTACATACAACTCCAACTAACCATGGAGATTTTTCTTAGGGTTTCGGTTTGGTGACTGACGGGAAGTATAATAGTATTACGGGGCTTTTCGTATAGGTATAACCTTAGAATACTACAAGGTATACGGCTAAGGTAATTTGGGCATTATAACAATACTTTTAAGAGTATTTCTACCAAGAGGGGGGGTAGTATTTCGACTAGCACAACTAGGCTAGGGGGAGGGGGTTCTCGGCTAGAACCACTAGGCAAGGGGGGGTTTCGGCAAAGGGATTTTCTCAAAGGGGGAGGGGAATGGTGTTGGACGAGAACACTACTAGGAGAGGGGGAGGATTTTAACACTTAGAGAATTTTTGGAATGGATGAAGAAGTCTTCCAAAGGGGGGGTATTTATAGTACAAGCCAAGGCCAATCAATGGCCAAGATTATGCCAAGTGCAAGGCAAGTGTAGGGCTATGATTCACCCAAGTACACCTTATCCAACTAACACACAAAATATCCTACCAACCCCACTCACCATTTCGTCCCAAATCCGCCCCATACGTCCACCAATGAGGGGGTGCCAAGTGTCGCCCTCTCGTTGGTCCAAAATGTTTCGTCTCTCGGAAAAATCCGCAAAAAATAAAAATGACATAGCCGGAATTTTCCCTACGAAAGCTGTGGAAACGTTTTGTCGAAAAACGACTGTAATCGGGTGTTGTGAACAATTAATTTTCGGCCCTTGCACTTTAAGGCACAAACTTTTCTACTTACGTCCTTACGTACATACTTTGGAAATACGGGGTATAACACAAATAAAACAGCCTCAGGCTCAATTCTAAACTACTAAAATATAACAGCCTTAGGCTCAATTCTAAACTACTAAAACAAGTATAACTCATAACCAAGAGAAGAGGAAACTTTTACCTTAAGGAATAGCCCACAAAAGCCCCTTTTTCTTCCACCTCTTTTCGTCACAATCGCCCACCAGCGCTTCCCACAAGTTTACCCACACTTTTCCTTCTTGCCGCCGCTCCAACAATTCCTCCTAAGGCAAGGTTTTCTTCCAAAAACTAGAGAGAAGGGAGAGGGTTTTCTTGGGAGGGTTTCCAAATAAAATGAAAAGGAATGTCCAAGTCTTCCAAGACTTGCCCCTAAAATAGGACCACTTTCTGATAAAAAGGATGGGAGGTACACTTGTCACCCTCCCATAGGTTATAAACAAAATATCCCCTGTTTTTCGCCTCATCACAAAAATCCGCGCCCGCCCGCGGTGCCAACACTTCCACTTCCGAGAAAAGTTCCAGCATTCGGCGCCATGCGCTGAAACCCATGGACCCCGAGACAACCGGCTGGCCACTGTACCTGACGAAATCGCTTTGCACATTGCGCGCACCAAACTTGAAACTTCCATAACTTTTGACTCCGATGTCCTATCGACGAACGGTTTGTTGCGTTGGGATCTAGATTTAACGAACTACACACTAGGCTCTTTAACACCTTGAAATTCATAACAACCGGGGTACAACACTCCAAGGCAAACTCAAAATCCGTCCAACACATGTTTGTCAACTTATCTATCAACTTTCAAATCTTATATTCCTTGGTATGTTCTTATCTTACTCCTTGAATTTAAGGGGTGTAACAAGTTGGGAGTAATCCATAAGCATGAATAGACGTCACAAGCGTTGTGAGACTTTTTACCTGATTAACCGATCCATTGCGTTCACGAATGCATCAAGTTATTATCATAAATACCTAGAAGCCCTTGTGGTATATCTCCTATCATATCTCGTCATGGTATATATTGAGCTTATTCATTCAAAGACTAATACATGTTTAGGAAAGAATATGAAAGGGATTTAATTCTCTATGCATACTCCTAGATGTTTACTTAGTTACATTGGTAAAAGAAACCCAAATCCAGCAGTTAGAACTACTGTATGTGTCTATGCCCTACTCTCTGTTGCTTCTATCCTTATTTCTATGTTTGGGATTAAAGCCCATATAACATGTACCCTGGTCCCTATCTGTTGAGTTAGGCTTGTTGAATCTTATCATTATTCTTGCAGTTAGAGTTGGATGTGTTGAGTCTGTTTAAAATGGTATTTAGAATGGCTTATTTCGATCAGTTATTGCCTGATGTAAGTTGCTTATAAGCTGTCCAAATCTCAGTCTAATCATGCTTTCCACTGCCCAGCACCTCCCTCAGTCTAATGCAGCTATTGGACTGCCCCTGCATACATCCTGTTTGCTGTGTTACTTATCCGTGAACCCCTATTTATTCCCCTTGTCTCTATACTATCGAGTTCTGGGCCAAACCCATTGGAATTACCCTTCATTTATAATGGTTACCCACTGACTACATCAATATGTTTAAATATGAATTTATATGTGTTAAATGTTTACTCATTTTTGGATAGAATTTGGACATATACTAATCTTTATCTTTTCTTATTTTTTTTTACATGAAACGCACCGGAGCAAAATGAAGAGTCTCCCGGCGAGACTCATCACGAGCTACTTCAAATGGCAATCCGCGTCTATGTACATCCATCGAGTTCCCTCTTCGGCAATTCCTAGAAAAACAAATAGGACGGAGTCATCCACTCCAATCTCTTCACTCTCTTAACCTCCTTATCTCATTTTTTTTTATATCTTATTTGTTGTTGTAATATAACTTTGTAATTAATAGGAAACTTCGAGCAATTAGCCTTTGAACATATGAGGTGGGAAGGTAATTTACACTTAGAAATACACTTCTACTTTATTTGTCTTTTAGGATTGTTAGGCATGTCTAAATTCTGCCAAAATAATCTAAACAATTTAACTTGCATCATAAATCAACACTTTATTTCTTACTAAATTCATAACAAATTTTCCATTGAACTCTTATCTAACATTATATAGGAAATCTATTATGTATAATAAAAATCATCCTAAGTATTGGGTATATCATAACCAAGATTAATTAGGCAGGCAAAGGTACACATTTAGTCAATAAATTCATTTTTGCATCATATATTTTTATAAATAATATAAGGCATGTTTTAAACTTTACATGTGTTTTCATAGCACTAAACTTATTTATCTTTGAACAAAAATACTTCCTATCAAATATCTTTCGAACATGCATTTTTTTTCTTAGCATAAATAATTAACCCTAGGTTTGAATGGACAACCGCAAGTTAGCGGATCCTTTAGGGTGCCTGACCCCTTCCCTTTAGGATAATAAAGAACCCTTACCCAGAATCTCATTAAAGTTTAGCAGACCATTAAAATGGAGTTAATATTTACTTTAAACTAGCTAACATTTAGGTGTCCTAATTCACCCAAATTAATTAGGTGGTGACTCCCTAGCAACCCTTTCTAGCATTTAGCACCTTTTAGCACTTTTAATATGCTAGCCCCTTTTTTAAAACATTTTAGCATTCTTTTGCACATTTAACATTTTATTATTTATTTCCTAACATTTTATTTAAGCAGGGTTCGCTAGAAAAAAATGTCGCGGCCGAAAATGGGCGTGACAGAAATGGCGACCAAATGACGGTGCACTTTTCCCAATTTTAGCATGACATGATTGGGTTTGGATTTGTCTATCATTGTCATGCCACACATAATATGTTGGTTGGTCGTTGGGTTGAGAAACCCGTCGACAAGTTTGGTGTCTTCCTAATTGTGGTGTCGATGCCAAGGACCGACCCACCTAAGGTAAATGCATGCATGCCCTAAAATAAGAGTGGTATAGCTCTATCTTAAGTTTCTAATATTTCGCTTTTCTAGACGCAAGGTTCCCGAGCGGACAACTCGAGTGAGAAGGCTACGCGGCCACCGGTTAGACCGGACACTCCACGTATATTACCAACTCTCCTAAATTTGGGTTTTGAAGAAAGAATTTTGCTGATGCACCAAGCGCACCTCGCATGTAGTGTGTGATTGTGTGAATTTTCCAGAGTGGAAGAAATATGAGCGGAATGCCAGTTTAAGGAAAGCAGTAAAGCAGGTAGCAATTAAAATAAATAAAACAAAATACAGCACGCAAAAATTTAAAATGCAAAAATAATGCCAAATAATAACCCTAGATCTGTTGTGGTTAAGAACCTTAAATCCCTAGTGGAGTCGCCATTTCCAACAAAAGCATTACAGTTGGGCGGCTTGGACAAATCCATCATAACCTCGCATATTTGACGTTTAGGCCTACCTCTGGCATAAAGAGGTCCCAAACATGTTAGAACACGCACTTGATTTGCAATTTGCTTATTAGTATATATTGCCTGCAACTTTTTGCATATTATACTAACTTGGTTTGCTTCATTTGTTAAAGGGTTATTTTTTGCCTAAGCTTATCCCCAAAAGGTTGATTCGCGTTGACTGGTAGAAGCACAATCATCCAATAAATGAGTAATCCAGAGGCACCGGAACGAAACAACTTAGTACTCATCCCCGTTCCTGTAGAGGATGCAGAGGCGTTAGAAAGGAGAAACACCAATGATCAACACCTCGCCAAACTATTGCAGCAAATGGAAATCATGCAAGCCGAAATAGAAAGGCTCCGAAATATCACAAACCTGTCTATTAGCTTGAATGCACCACTCCCAGAGCAAGGGACAAATGCAATCGTGTCACAAGCCCTGAGCCTCACTTCCCAAAGCTCGCAGAGGCCGCAACATACCACCACAAAATGTCACTCGCCGGTCAATTTGCAAACCGACTTCCAAAATGATCCGTTTACTACATACATATCTCAACCTCCACCTACTTATATCTCCTCACTCATCCCAAATTTCCCGATCACCAATACGAGCGGAGAAGCGCATCACTAGTCCCAACAAACAATATGGGGATTAGCACATCCGACCGAAAGCCAACCATTTATTATGCATGCGTCCTCTCGAGACGGTCGATCTGGAAGTGGGGCGGCAGACTAGGGCTGTTGAAAATATGGCAAAAGAAATCCGTAGTTTGAAAGAGGCATTCAAAAGCATTCAAATGAACAAAGGGGAGGAAGATTTAGAATATGAAAAATTATCTATGCACTCGACGTTGAATTACCGTAGGTACAAGGTGCCCAAATTTTACATGTTCGATGGAAAGGGGAATCCTCGAGCTCATCTAAGGTCAAATTGTGATAAATTGATTGGAGTTGGTAAAAATCAAGCAATCATCATGAAACTATTCATCAGGAGTCTAACCGGCGAGGCGCTGGTACACATGCCAAGACCCTCGAAAATGGGGCAATTTGGAATGCGATTGCACAAGATTTCATGGATAGATTCAGATTCAACACCGACCTTCGCACGATAGATTTTATCTTATGAAACTCGAAAAGAAATCCACGAAACTTTCGTGAATATACGAGGTGGCGGTCGGAAGCAGCAAAGGTCCAACCTCCAATGGCAGAGAGCGAAATGACCACCTTGTTCGTGCAATCGTTAAAAGATGTAACATATTATGAAAAGATGATCAGTGTAATTGGGCGAAGTTTTGCAGAAGTCGTGAGAATGGGCGATTTCGTGGAAGAAGGAATTAAGACAGGCATGATTATAAACCTGACAGCCCTACAAGCAACTAGCAGAGCAGTGCAGTCAAATTCCATCGGAGGTACCTCACAGAGGAGAAGAGATGCATCACCCTCTATCATGGTCAATCAGGAGCATATGCCAGAACAACGTCCAGTGTATCAAAGCCCACCGCTTTCTTACCATGACCAAAACACTCAAAATCCACAGTCATATTATCAGCACTGCGCCACCCCATATCCTGTTTACCATACCCAACCAGCATACCCAAAATACTCACCACAATCACAAATCCGCACACCAAACAGACCCAAACCCCGTATAGATGCTGAGAGAAAGCCAGCGTAACCTATACACCTTTAGTGAACCTATAGCCCAAGTGTATGAGAAGGCGAAAGCCGCAGAATACTCGGCCGGTTCGAAATACCCCGGGCCTACTTTCAGGGCACGATGAAACCAAACATCAGGCATACCACTCCTGTCGAGGGCATGACATCGCAAATTGTTATACCTCAAAGACAAAATCGAGGAATTGATCAAAGATGGAGTCATCCAACTTAAAAGCTCCCCAATATAAAAACAACCACTTACCAAACCCCAGATGATGCCTATGTGAACATGATTGTTGAACAAAAGCAGTTTGGAAGGGGATTGTCTTAGGTCCAAAGAGGGAAGAAGGTTGAATCATCAATCAATCTCCAAAGGAAGAGAAATGCTCCTTGGCTAGAGCCTGTTGCGCCTGAATCAGTCATTCATCAAAACATGCACTTCGCAGAAATCAAAAGAAGAAGATACATAAAACTGCGTGGAAGGGCTCTAAAGTCTTTTCGTTGCTGAAAAGGAAACATAAATACAATGTGATCTGGTATGATCCCGCTGAAGACCCTGCCATCTAAGATGCAGAGCAATGCGACATTTTGAACAAGTGGACGTGTACCCCTGTCTTGGCCTCTGGGAATCTAAAAATAAATAAAAAAATAAATACATAGTTAGTTTAACATATTTTTCCTCTTTCCGTTTGTAATGATGGAACTACGTTCGACCTGATTCCCTTGACGGATACGTAGGGGGCCATATCGGCTTCGGTCCCACCTTTTAGAAAATCCCCATTTTCTCTTTTGCTTGTAATGGAACTACGTTCGACTGATTCCTCGACGGATACGTAGGCGGCCATATCGGCTTCGGTCCCACCTTTTAGAAAATCCCCATTTTCTCTTTTGCTTGTAATGGAACTACGTTCGACCTGATTCCCTTGACGGATACGTAGGCGGCCATATCGACTTCGGTCCCACCTTTTAGAAAATCCCCATTTTCTCTTTTGCTTGTATTGGAACTACGTTTGACCTGATTCCCTTGATGGATACGTAGGCGGTCGCGCCGAGCAGTCCCACCTTTAGAAATTTTTAATTTCACCCAATTTCGCTTGTAATGAACTACGTCATGACCTGATTCCCTCATGGGGATACGTAGGCGGCCTAAATCGGCTTCGGTCACACCATTAGGAAGCTTCCCTTTCGTTTTGAAATACACATAATATACAAGCAACCCCATTAAGACCCATTTAGGCAAACGCCGCTGCGTATTCAAAGCGGGACAAGGTGCGATACCGGCGGGGTTATGAGTCCAAACAAAGGCGAGACGTCCGAGTATCAAGAGTCAAAACTACAAAGTCAATGCGAATCAACCACCCCCTCAAACTCACAAATTTTCTTTGGCGCGAGTTTTCATGTTAGCGAAGCGTGAGCGGACATACATCAACAATCGAATCCCGCAACAAAGTCTAGCACATCAGCTCGGGCCTAGAGTCAAATTGCAATCCATGCAGTGCACAACCGCGCAACAAAGACATCATACGGTTCACAAAATGCATTACAACAACATCTCAGCATTCACAACACTCCACATATCATACAGAGATGACATCCATATTCACATAATTGCATTTCTCATATATTTATCATCTTGTTTTAACAGTTATACACTAATTTTTCTCAAGCTTAGCTTGCAGGAGCATTTATTCTACAGGGAAGCGGAACACGTCCAAAAACGACGCCACGCCCGTCAACGATTCCACGTCCGAAAGCGCCACGTCCGAAAAGCGGCGCCGGTCAAAAGCGACGTCAGCGTCAAAACGACTCGAGTCCGGAACGACTCCGTCCGAAGCGGCCGCGTCAACGACGCCCGATCTAAAACGACGTCGAGTCGAAAGCGACTCGGTCCGAACGACTCGCGTCCAAAAGCGGCGCGTCAAAACGACTCGCGTCAAAACGACGCCGCGTCAAAACGACGCGCGTCAGCAACGACGCGTCAAAGCGGCCGCGTCGGCGGACGCCAGTCCAAAAAGCGACTCGGTCGGCGACTCGCGTCAGAAACGACGCGCGTTCGGCGATGCTAAGTCCAAAAGCGGCGCTACGTCAAAACGACGCCCGGTCAGAAAGGGCGTCGAGTCAAAATGACTCGGTCAACGACTCTACGTCCGAAAACGACTCCACGTCCGAAAATGACGCCACGTCCGAAAATGACGCCACGTCCGAAAACGACGCCAAGTCCCAAAACATCGTCTGTACACGATGCCACGTCCAAAACGGCGTCATCAACACACCACATCTACGCAAGGACAATTTCTCTGCTCTCAAATTTGCATTTCTTATTCATGTTTTTTTATTCTGTCTTAGCAGTTATGCACTAACCTTTTCTATGAGCTTTAGTCTATATGCCTTCAATCTAAAAGGGCAGCCGCAGCAAGGACAACATATCCGCATTCACAATCGCAACACATCGTGCGGGGCGAAAGTCCAAAGATTTGCATCGCATCAACACAACATGCATCACATTTTTGCAGAATAACATTTTCTACTCACAGTTACATTGCTTTTAAAATTATGCATCATCATTTTGTCTTATCAGTTATGCACTAACCGTTTGCTTAAGTCTTAGCATGCAGGAGCAGGAGCACAACGTGGATTTTCTCTTACAGCGAACCGGGGCAATTTGTTGGGGGGCCAACCTTCCAACAAATGGCAGAAGCGGCCTCAAGCGTCGGTCCACTCGTTCCACATCTCCATAAAACCCAGCACCATAAGTCGATAACGGTACACCCCTAAGTTCAAGCCAGTTATTTTATTTTTTTAGCGCCACATACCCAGTGTCGTCATAACTCGACACTGGGACAAATTTTGAGTCCGCGTTAGCCCGCCTTGGTATTTTGACCATGGTAGCCCAGTGTCGTCATAACTCGACACTGGGACAAATTTTGAGTTTGCGTTAGCCCGCCTTGGCGTTTCGGCCATGGTAGCCCAGTGTCGTCATAACTCGACACTGGGACAAATTTTGAGTCCGCGCTAACCCACCTTGGTGTTTTGACCATGGTAGCCCAGTGTCGTCATATCTCGACACTGGGACAAATTTTGAATTTTGCGTCAACCCTGCCTCAATTGCCCAGCATTTTTTCTTAATTTTGAGGATCGAGACAAAATTGGCTATGAGTCAACGTCTTTGTCCGAAGATTCTTCCATCATCTCCATACAAAGAGGGACAACTGTTGACACCCAATTTTGACCCTCTCATGCAGTCATTAGCTATAAAATTACACTAATTTTGCAAAATAATTTTTATGATTTTTTATAATAAAATGCAGCGATAAAACATTAATACAGGCATGAATAAACAATTTAATAATAGCATAGCCGCATTTATTAATACGCAAAGCAATTTCATAACTTATTTTAATAATGCACAAAGATTTTAAATAATAGCGCCGCATTCTAAAATTGTCACGACCCGAACCCGGGCCCGTGACTGGTGCCTTACCCTGGGCACCCTAGTGATACAACATCAGAGAAAATCAGCGGAAATAAAACATAAACATGAAACAAGAGATATGATAAATAAACAGGCCAACCAAAACTATTGCCTTCTGTGTATATATACATAAAAAAAAAACCCGAACAGTTATCCTTTTTACAAACTCTGCCCACAACAGTACTACAGACCTCTAAGAGTTTTATAACAACAACTATGACGGGACAGGGCCCCGCCATACCCTTGAATGTACAAGACCCTACAGACTCAGGGTAACATACCAAAAGATAAGCCTCCGAAGAAAGCGGGGCTTCCAACACGAATCGTGATCCTATGGCGAGGATCCACAATCGATGTACCACCTGCGGCATGACGCGGCCCCGAAGG
Organism: Przewalskia tangutica; assembly: GCA_029844215.1. NCBI lineage: Eukaryota > Viridiplantae > Streptophyta > Magnoliopsida > Solanales > Solanaceae > Przewalskia > Przewalskia tangutica. The sequence continues at coordinate 78,038,504 of CM056734.1, forward strand.
AGGTCGATAACAGTACCAAGTATGTGGCGAAAAATATCGTAAATGAAATCATACGATCTATATAAAAGCGAGACATGTATGATAACAAAACTACGGTTCACAATATAAAAGCGATCACGTCAAGTCGTGACTCACGCCTCAAGTCATCCTCACGCCGTGGAACTCCTTCCTCACCGCCGTGATCTAGGTATAAATCATGTGATACGTATAACATGTCTCGGCCCATCTCATGGACCCGATGTCGCATCGTATGGAATACATTCGTGCCCATCTCATGGACTCGGTATAAAAAGCGTGTGGAATACATTCCCGGTCCATCCATGGACTCGGTAGTCGTGTGAAATACATTCGGTTCATCTCGCGAACTCGGTAGTCGGATGGAATACATTCGGTTCATCTCGAACGCGGTAGTCGAGTGAAATACATTCCGGTTCATCTCGCGAAGCGGTAGTCGAGTGAAATACATTCGGCCCATCCCGTGGACGCGGTAGTCGAGTGAAATACATTCGGTTCATCGCATTTAACGCGGTAGTCAGTGAAATACATTCGGTTCATCTCATGAACGCGGTAGTCGAGTGAAATACATTCCCAGTCCATCCCATAGACGCGGTAGTCGAGTGAAATACATTCCCGGTTCATCCCATGAACGCGGTGTCGAGTGAAATACATTCCCGGTTCATCCCATGAACGCGGTGTCGTGTGGTCATAACATTTAAACGCTCTTTTAAGACAGATTAAGGTAATACCATATGTTCCTTTTAAAACAACTAAGGTAACATTATGCCCTTCTTTTTAAACCAAAACACTTTCCTTCTTAAAGTCAAGTAACAACATTCTTTTCCAAAAGTTCAAGTTTGCCTAATTTCAAATATTCACATTTCCTATTTTCGAAAGGTTTCATAGTTCATAGTCTTAATCTTTTAATAACATAATTCTCCTTTTAAAACAGTTGAGTAATATATGCCTTATGTATGAGTAGGTTATTCTTGTTTATAACAATCTTATTAAAGCAGCCATGATCTAGGAAATGTAATATCATTTTGTCTCATCTTAGCTTCTATGCAGATGGAGGTTTCTACTGGTTTTCATATAATTAATTAGTCAATACATTTTCCTTTATTAGCGCTGCGGTGGTTTGTTCGACCACTTATTCTCATTTCCAAATCAAGAAACATTATTCATTAAAACCAAGTACTCATTACTCACGAATGAGGTTTCACAACTTTTTAACAAAATTCATAGCAAGTCAATTAAGTTAAGTCTCTTATCTTTCAAGATCAAGTCTCTTAACTTCTTCAATCAATAAACCATTCTTTTACCTATATAGAGTCGTTATAACTAACTTCCCATAAAGCTATTATAACACCCTATGTTTTAAACCAACCAAATTCATTTAACACATGTACGTCTACCGTACTACATAGTTTACAAAACATCATGCTAGAAAGGATAGGAAGAGGTTCACATACCTCGCGACGATTATCGACAATTAGCAATACGCTCGACAGTACTGTAACACTGCTAGCCTTTTCCACTTTTCAAGTAGAATACACTACTCGTAGTACTTCCACCTATAATGGCCATAAAACGTCTATCAACTCATAGATCTCGTCGTAGAATATTCTACAGAAAATTTGGCGGCCTCCCCGCAACCACTCAAATCTCCTCCTATCGAGGCTACCAAGCCAACCGGGGTTACATCTAACCGGACGTGTACAATTCTACTTCACAAGAATACTACACAAGTTCTCAGAAATACAGTCCTATGTAAGTACAGTTCAATTCCTTTTAACATCCTTCTATACAGTGTAATTACAGTCAAATTCTCTTCTTTAATATCCTTCTATGTAATTACAGTTCAATTCTCTTCTTTAATATCCTTCTATGTAATTACAGTTCAATTCTCTTCTTTAATATCCTCCTATGTAATTACAGTTCAATTCTCTTCTTTAATCATTCTATATATAGTATACTTCAACTATATATTACTACAACATGTAATTTCCAATTACAATAGGGGGCAAGATTATTTACCTCGATAAGCCCAAAATTATCCAAGTTTAAAGTCGATCCTGAGCAAGGTTTAGCTCCTACTCCATGTGCTCCAACCCGCTCCAAACAACCCTTAGAAGTTCTAACCAACTTCTACTCAAATACTTCAACCATCTATGAAGATTTCCTTAGGGTTTCGTTTTGTGACTGAAGGGAAGTATAGTAGTATTTTTGGGCTTTTTGTATAGGGGTAACCTTGGAATACTACAAGGTATTTGGGCCAAGGTATTTGGGATTTATACAACAATACTTGGAGAAGTATTTTTCTACCAAGGGAGGGGTATTTCATGAAAACAACTAGGCAAGGGGAGAGGGGTGTACTTCGGCCGAGGGCCTCTCAAAGGGGGAGGGTGGCTTGGACGAAACTTCACTAAGGGGGAGAGGGATTTTTGCCTTGGAATTTATCAAGTGAGGATGAAGAAATAGTCTTGCATTAGAGGGGTATTTATAGGACATTCAATCGCCAAGATCAAGACAAGTGGGGGGCAAGTGGAGGGTGAGGATTTGGGCAAGTGTCCTTATCCATCTACTACACAAAATATCCTACCTAACCCTTGACCAAAAGAAAGGCAAAAAAACGCCCAATGTTTCGTCCAAATGACCTCCCACTTGAGGGTGACAAGTGTCTCCCTCTCGTTGGTCCAAAATATTTCATCTCTCGGAAAAATCCGCAAAAAATATAAATGTTGCAGCCGTATTTTTCCCTTCGCAAAGTCCGGAAAATGTTTCGTCGGAAAACGATTCTTTTTGCTAGTTCTGCACAAATTTCGACCCTTATGCCTACTTAAGGCTAAAAACGTTTGTACGTACGCCCTCACGTACATACTCTGTAAATACGGGGTATAACATTCTCCCCTCCTTAGAAACATTCGTCCCGAATGTTCCTTCTCAAGACGGATAACGATAAAGTTCTTCTTAACTTAAACAAGTTGCCAATGCCACGCCTGGCCACAAAATAACACACGCGAAAACACTTAACCCAAGTCCACGAGAAATCATTCCTACATCACAAAAGCTTCCACCCTGGTCTAAAGGATACTCCCTTCGCATCTTCACTTCACAACAAAATGATCGTTTCTATTTTCTTAGCACATGTTCACTTCTTTCCTTACTCGCCGTACTGTTCTCGAACACTTGAACTCTTTCTAGTATACGTACCATACTTCAGTCATCGCTTCAGTTTCCACAATCTCTGGAGTCACTACCTCCAAACTTGGTCATCTTACTAGCCTCAATCTCCTTTAAGGCCATTCCCGGCCTTCACGATCCGATTCTGGTCGAACATATCCACGAACTTATGCAACAGTTACCTAAACTTGGGCTTTGCACCCTCGTGATCCTACCATCTGGCGGGACCACCCAGAACTGACCCCACCTTAATCCGGGCTACGGGTTGACCCGCAATACGTCCTCAACCCGACCCTCCGTCGTGCCGAACTCTCTTGCTTCTCGATCCGGAATAATCTCACAACTCAAGTCAGGAAAACCTAGTGGTCTTCTTAGCTCAACTACCCTCTTTCATTTCATACCACTCAGAGACTTATCACACAACTACATCCCACGTATACTATGCACTCTGATAAAGGTCAACATAAACATAATTCTTTTACTCAAGATGGCCTCGCATCTAAGGTTTCTACGTATAAAACTCTAAGGCTCACACTTTCCCTGTCCCCAAACTTACCCTTAAACATGTTTTCTAAACACAATTTTTAACATAATGCTATCTGAACATAATACTTAGCACTTCATCATATCATCTACGCATACTAGTCTCTAGAGGGGTAAGAATATACATGTACCATCTGCTCCACTCTAATCATAGGCACGCCTGCAGGCGCATACCGTAAGGCGATGAACTCACATCGACCGGTGAGCGTCGCCATTCTGCTGCACCCTTCCTATAAGCACGATCTCGTCACGTGGCCCGACGGCGCAGTGAAACAAGCACCCGATGAAGACGACATTCCGGGATGACGCCGCCCACATTGTGCCTGGCGAGGACATGAATCCTGCGGCTAGAACCCGTGTATATCTCAGAAACTAAGCCACGAGCTCGACCGGCTCGAATACCCGAGCGTCACGAAGGCGGAGGACCACTGCATCTTGGCGGAGGTACATAACTAACTCTTCTTTGAGGCGGTCCGCCTCGAAAGTTACCAAAGGACCTCGTTGTCTGGCCTCTTCGCCGATCTCGGCCATTCCGCGACCTCTCCGCCTTACATCCAAGTGCATAAGCCTGCATGCGGGCAATGTACATGCCCGGCTGAAGAGCTACACCCGAACAAGCCTCTGCCAAGTAGTCATCAAGCCCGGTGACGTAGCGGTGCACTCTGTCCTCCATGTCCGCTACCAATGCGGGGACGTACCGAGCTAATGAGTCAAACTCCACATTGTACTCCCGAACCGTCGCCGGTGCGCCTCAACGTCAAAAATCTGTCGGCCCGAGCCCTTCTCATCTGTGGAGGCAAGAAATGTGCAAGAAATTCCCCTGAGAACTCGCTCCATACGGCTGGAAGTGCATACTCTCCCCGGGACAACTCCCACGAATCAAACCAGTCGACTGTAGTATCACGCAGTCGATGCGAACCTAAGACCACCGACTCGGTCTCCGAAGCATTGATCACTCTCATGATCCGTATCGCCGAATGAACTCCTGCGGATCATCCTCGTGCCTCGACCGTAGAACTCAAGCGCGCTACAACTCGTAAAGTCCCGTAGCCTCAAACTATCCGATCTAGGGTGAACCATGGGTACTACCGGAACTGCTGCATCCAGCCTATCCTTATGTCTTGCCACTATCCTGGCCAATAACTGGGCCATCTCTTTGTACCCCAACTCCTGCTCGGTGTGGGGACGGAGGCTCAGTATTGTGGTCTCGCAACCACCGCTGCGGCTCTAAACTCTGCTGGGGTGGCGTCGCAAAACTCGCCGTCAAGCACTATCTCGGTAAAGGCGGGCTCGCGCCCGTACTCCTCAGATCCTACTAGCGACTTTCTCACGCCTTGCCCATCTGGGCCGGGTTGCGCTAGCGGAGGCATAATCGGTAAAATGAAATGCGTCAGAGGGGTCCAACTTACAACACAGCTCTAAGGCACAATCTCAGAATGAGAAGAATGGAAACCAATCCTAAATGTCCTGCAGCCTCCTAATTATAGATGTGGTGCACAACACACCGATAATCAAGACTCTACTAGACACGGTCTGTAGACACTTTCCGAGGATTAATTGCTCTGATACCACTTTTGTCACGACCCGAACCCGGGCGTGGTGCCTTACTACAGGCACCCTAGTGATACAACATCAGAGAAAATCAGCGGAAATAAAACATAAACATGAAACAAGAGATATGATAAATAAAAAGGCCAACCAAAACAGTTGCCTTCTGTGTATATATACATAAAAAAAAACCCGAACAGTTATCCTTTTTACAAACTCTGCCCATAACAGTACTACAGACCTCTAAGAGTTTTATAACAACAACTATGACGGGACAGGGCCCCGCCATACCCTTGAATGTACAAGACCCTACAGACTCAGGGTAACATACCAAAAGATAAGCCTCCGAAACGGCTTCCCACGCCTGACGTGATCCTATGAGCGAGGATCCACAATCGATGTACCCTACTGCGGCATGAACGCAGCCCCGAAAGGTCGGTAACAGTACCAAGTATGTGAAATCGAAAAATCAGTAAATGAAATCATAACGATCTATATAAAGCAGAGACATGTATGATAACAAAACTACGGTTCACAATATAAAAGCAGTCACGTCAAGTCAGGGACTCACGCCCTCAAGTCATCCCTCATGCCCGTGGAACTCCTTCCTCACTGCCGGCAGTCTAGGTATAAATCATGTGATACGTATAACATGTCTCGGCCCATCTCATGGACCCAGTGTCGCATCGTATGGAATACATTCCCGGCCCATCTCATGGACTCGGTATAAAAACGTGTGGAATACATTCCCGGTCCATCCCATGGACTCGGTAGTCGTGTGAAATACATTCCCGGTTCATCTCATGAACTCGGTAGTCGGATGGAATACATTCCCGGTTCATCTCATGAACGCGGTAGTCGAGTGAAATACATTCCCGGTTCATCTCGCTTAGCGGTAGTCGAGTGAAATACATTCCCGGTCCATCCCATGGACGCGGTAGTCGAGTGAAATACATTCCCGGTTCATCTCATGAACGCGGTAGTCGAGTGAAATACATTCCCGGTTCATCTCATGAACGCGGTAGTCGAGTGAAATACATTCCCGGTCCATCCCATGGACGCGGTAGTCGAGTGAAATACATTCCCGGTTCATCCCATGAACGCGGTGTCGAGTGAAATACATTCCCGGTTCATCCCATGAACGCGGTGTCGTGTGGTCATAACATTTAAACGCTCTTTTAAGACAGATTAAGGTAATACCATATGTTCCTTTTAAAACAACTAAGGTAACATTATGCCCTTCTTTTTAAACCAAAACACTTTCCTTCTTAAAGTCAAGTAACAATATTCTTTTCCAAAAGTTCAAGTTTGCCTAATTTCAAATATTCACATTTCTTATTTTCGAAAGGTTTCATAGTTCATATTCTTAATCTTTTAATAACATAATTCTCCTTTTAAAACAGTTGAGTAATATATGCCTTATGTGTGAGTAGGTTATTCTTGTTTATAACAATCTTATTAAAGCAGCCATGATCTAGGAAATGTAATATCATTTTGTCTCATCTTAGCTTCTATGCAGATGGAGGTTTCTACTGGTTTTCATATAATTAATTAGTCAATACATTTTCCTTTATTAGCGCTGCAGTGGTTTGTTCGACCCTTATTCTCATTTCCGAAATCAGTAAAACATTATTCATTAAAACCAAGTACTCATTACTCACGAATGAGGTTTCACAACATTTTAACAAAATTCATAGCAAGTCAATTAAGTTAAGTCTCTTATCTTTCAAGATCAAGTCTCTTAACTTCTTCAATCAATAAACCATTCTTTTACCTATATAGAGTCGTTATAACTAACTTTCCATAAAGCTATTATAACACCCTATGTTTTAAACCAACCAAATTCATTTAATACATGTACGTCTACCGTACTACATAGTTTACAAAACATCATGCTAGAAAGGATAGGAAGAGGTTCACATACCTCGCGACGATTATCGACAATTAGCAATATGCTCCACAGTACTGTAACCCTGCTAGCCTTTTCCACTCTTCAAGTAGAATACGCTAATCGTAGTACTTCCACCTATAATGGCCATAAAACGTCTATCAACTCATAGATCTCTTCGTAGAATATTCTACAGAAAATTCGGCAGCACCTCCCCCCCCCCCCCCCGCAACCACTCAAATCTCCTCCTCTATTGAGGCCGGCTACCAAGCCAACCACGGGGAGGGGGTTTACATGTATAACCGGACGTGTACAATTCTACTTCACAGTAATACTACACAAGTCTCAGAATACTGATCTATGTAAATGCTGATTCAATTCCTTTTAACAACCTTCTATACAGTGTAATTACAGTCCAATTCTCTTCTTTAATATCCTTCTATGTAATTACAGTTCAATTCTCTTCTTTAATATCCTTCTATGTAATTACAGTTCAATTCTCTTCTTTAATATCCTTCTATGTAATTACAGTTCAATTCTCTTCTTTAATGTCCTTCTATGTAATTACAGTTCAATTCTCTTCTTTAATCATTCTATATATAGTATACTTCAACTATATATTACTACAACATGTAATTTCCAATTACAATAGGGGGGCAAGATTATTTACCTCGATAAGCCCAAAATTATCCAAGTTTAAAGTTGATCCTGAGCAAGGTTTAGCTCCTACTCCGTGTGCTCCAACCCGCTCCAAACAACCCTTAGAAGTTCTAACCAACTTCTACTCAAATACTTCAACCATCTATGAAAATTTCCTTAGGGTTTCGTTTTGTGACTGAAGGGAAGTATAGTAGTATTTTTGGGCTTTTTGTATAGGGGTAACCTTGGAATACTACAAGGTATTTGGGATTTATACAACAATACTTGGAGAAGTATTTTTCTACCAAGGGAGGGGTATTTCATGAAAACAACTAGGCAAGGGGAGGGGGGTGTACTTCGGCCGAGGGCCTCTCAAAGGGGGAGGGTTGCTTGGACGAAATTTCACTAAGGGGGAGAGGGATTTTTTCCTTGGAATTTATCAAGTGAGGATGAAGAAATAGTCTTGCATTAGAGGGGTATTTATAGGACATTCAATGGCCAAGATCAAGACAAGTGGGGGGCAAGTGGAGGGTGAGGATTTGGGCAAGTGTCCTTATCCATCTACTACACAAAATATCCTACCTAACCCTTGACCAAAAGAAAGGCAAAAAAAAGCCCAATGTTTCGTCCAAATGACCTCCCACTTGAGGGTGACAAGTGTCGCCCTCTCGTTGGTCCAAAATATTTCATCTCTCGGAAAAATCCGCAAAAAATATAAATGTTGCAGCCGTATTTTTCCCTTCGCAAAGTCCGGAAAACGTTTCGTCGGAAAACGATTCTTTTTGCTAGTTGTGCACAAATTTCAACCCTTATGCCTACTTAAGGCTAAAAACTTTTGTACGTACGCCCTCACGTACATACTCTGAAAATACGGGGTATACCATTCTCCCCTCCTTAGAAACATTCGTCCCGAATGTTCCTTCTCAAGACGGATATTTATGCAGACCACAAGAGCCTCCAGTATATCTTCGGTCAGAGGAAGCCGAAATTGCGGCAGAGACGGTGGTTAGAGTTGCTGAAGGATTATGATGTTGACATCCTATACCACCCGGAGGAAGCCAATGTGATTACATATGCTCTCAGTCGTAGATCTATGGGTAGTCTGTCAGATGGACAGCCAGATAGATAATACATGGTCCGTGAGATTCGTCCGCTAGCGAGCCTAGGGGTTCGGCTGGTTGATTCGAATAATAGTGGAGTTCAGCTATGAGAGGTTGTCGAGTCTTCCCTCGTTGAGGAGGTGCAGAGGCGACGATATAAGGATCCAGTTCTAGTGTGGAATTGAGATACGGCTCTCCGAGAGGAGAATAGCCTGTTTGAGTAGCACTGAATGGGTTATTGTGATATGAGGATAGATTGTGTGTGTCCGATGCTACAGGACATGTCAGCAGGTTTTAGGGGAGACACGAAATACTCGTTACTCTATTTATTCGGGGTCGACTAAAATGTATCATGACCTTAGATGTATATATTGGTAAGATGGCCTGGAGCGGGACGTATCAGAGTTATTGCTCAGTGTCCAAATTGGCAGCAGGTCAAGGGTGAGCACTAGAAGCCCAGTGGGCTATTATCGACGATTGAGATCCCGACTTGGTAGTGGGAGGTGATTAATTTGGATTTTGTTACAGGGTTACATCGTACTCGGAGGAAGTGCGACTCCCTGTAGGTCATAGTAGATAGGCTGACGAAATCATCCCATTTTCTTCCGGTCAGGACCACTTACTCGGTTGAGGATTTTGCTAGATTTTATAGCAGGAAGATTGTGAGACTGTACGGGGTTCCTACATTATGATTTCATACAGATGAGCTCAGTTTACGGCTAACTTCTGGAGGTTTTCCAGAAATGGTTAGGGACACAGGTGGGTCTCAGTGTTGCATTTCACCCTCAGACCGACGGACAGGAAGGGCATGTTATCCAGACACTTGAGGATAGGTTGTGGGCCTGTGTTATTGATTTCAGGGGTAGCTGGGAGGATCTTTTGCCTCTCGTTGAGTTTGCGTATAATACCCGTTACCATTCCAGTATTCAGATGACCCTGTATGAGGCTTTGTATGAAAGAAAGTGTAGATCGCTGGTTGGTTGGTTCGACGTAGGCGAGGTTCAGTTAATTGGCCCAGACTTGATTCAGTGGTCTGTGGATAAGGCGAAGCTTATCCAGGAAAGATTATTAGCAAGCTCAGAGTCGACAGAAGCTTTATGCAGAGAATTGACATCGACACTTAGAGTTCGAGATTAATGATTTGGTCTTCTTGAAGGTATCACCCATGAAGGGTATGATGAGGTTTGGGAAGAAAGAGATACTTAGCCCAAGGTACATTGGGCCTTAGCAGATTGAACCTCGAAAGAACATTCGGGGACGAATGTTTCTAAGGGGGGTAGTGTCACGCCCATTTTCGGCCGCGACATTTTTTTCTAGCGAACCCTGCTTAAATAAAATGTTAGGAAATAAATAATAAAATGTTAAATGTGCAAAAGAATGCTAAAATGTTTTAAAAAAGGGGCTAGCATATTAAAAGTTCTAAAAGGTGTTAAATGCTAGAAAGGGTTTCTAGGGAGTCGCCACCTAATTAATTTGGGTGAATTAGGACACCTAAATGTTAGCTAGTTTAAAGTAAACATTAACTCCATTTTAATGGTCTGCTAAACTTTAATGAGATTCTGGGTAAGAGTTCTTTATTATCCTAAAGGGAAGGGGTCAGGCACCCTAAAGAATCCGCTAACTTGCGGTTGTCCGTTCAAACCTAGGGTTAATTATTTATGCTAAGAAAAAAAATGCATGTTCGAAAGATATTTGATAGGAAGTATTTTTGTTCAAAGATAAATAAGTTTAGTGCTATGAAAACACATGTAAAGTTTAAAGCATGCCTTATATTATTTATAAAAATATATGATGCAAAAATGAATTTATTGACTAAATATGTACCTTTGCCTGCCTAATTAATCTTGGTTATGATATACCCAATACTTAGGATGATTTTTATTATACATAATAGATTTCCTATATAATGTTAGATAAGAGTTCAAGGGAAAATTTGTTATGAATTTAGTAAGAAATAAAGTGTTGATTTATGATGCAAGTTAAATTGTTTAGATTATTTTGGCAGAATTTAGACATGCCTAACAATCCTAAAAGACAAATAAAGTAGAAGTGTATTTCTAAGTGTAAATTACCTTCCCACCTCATCTGTTCAAAGGCTAATTGCTCGAAGTTTCCTATTAATTACAAAGTTATATTACAACAACAAATAAGATATAAAAAAAATGAGATAAGGAGGTTAAGAGAGTGAAGAGATTGGAGCGGATGACTCCGTCCTATTTGTTTTTCTAGGAATTGCCGAAGAGGGAACTCGATGGATGTACATAGACGCGGATTGCCATTTGAAGTAGCTCGTGATGAGTCTCGCCGGGAGACTCTTCATTTTGCTCCGGCGCGTTTCATGTAAAAAAAAATAAGAAAAGATAAAGATTAGTATATGTCCAAATTCTATCAAAAAATGAGTAAACATTTAACACATATAAATTCATATTTAAACATATTGATGTAGTCAGTGGGTAACCATTATAAATGAAGGGTAATTCCAATGGGTTTGGCCCAGAACTCGATAGTATAGAGACAAGGGGAACAAATAGGGGTTCACGGATAAGTAACACAACAAACAGGATGTATGCAGGGGCAGTCCAATAGCTGCATTAGACTGAGGGAGGTGCTGGGCAGTGGAAAGCATGATTAGACTGAGATTTGGACAACTTATAAGCAACTTACATCAGGCAATAACTGATCGAAATAAGCCATTCTAAATACCATTTTAAACAGACTCAACACATCCAACTCTAACTGCAAGAATAATGATAAGATTCAACAAGCCTAACTCAACAGATAGGGACCAGGGTACATGTTATATGGGCTTTAATCCCAAACGTAGAAATAAGGATAGAAGCAACAGAGAGTAGGGCATAGACACATACAGTAGTTCTAACTGCTGGATTTGGGTTTCTTTTACCAATGTAACTAAGTAAACATCTAGGAGTATGCATAGAGAATTAAATCCCTTTCATATTCTTTCCTAAACATGTATTAGTCTTTGAATGAATAAGCTCAATATATACCATGACGAGATATGATAGGAGATATACCACAAGGGTTTCTAGGTATTTATGATAATAACTTGATGCATTCGGGAACGCAATGGATCGGTTAATCAGGTAAAAAGTCTCACAACGCTTGTGACGTCTATTCATGCTTATGGATTACTCCCAACTGGTCCCGGGCAGTGGCCATGTTTCCAGATTTTCCACTCTATTCATGATCCTAAATTAAGCTATAAGGACTCTGATGAATTAGGCTAAGCAGAATTATTGTCGATGATCCTCGTCCAACTTAAGACTATTTATTAAGAGACATGAGCTCATCTACCTGCAACAGTCTGCTGTTGGTATTCGATTTTCAGGCAGTCACATAAACAAAATCAGAAACAGGCCAGGAAGATACTCGAATTTAAACCAAGACAGTGAATCAGTAACTAAACCTTAAACTTGCAACAATGAACCATAGCAATCCAGTATCAGGCATAGCCACAAATTAAAGGGACACATAAATATATCGGACATCCTTTAAAGGTGTGCAGGACAATCCTTTCAAAACGACAAGAAAACAACAAAATTATCATTAAGTATATCACTACAGAAAAAGGCGGCAATCTTAAGTGCAGTACCACAGCCAATAGCTGCGTATGGCAACTCACGCGACTGCTATGAAATAATAACCTCTGTATAGTATTTATTCGATATCAGGTTATACCATATATATGCTTACTACATGAAACAGAACTATAGGTTACACTGGATTAGAAACATAGACAATGGCTTAACTGCATACTCAGCCTACTAAGCAGCAAATATCCCAAGGCGATCACCCTAAACGCTATCACAATTTCCTTGCAACAAGTTATTAACATTATTTCGAAATACAATATTAGATATAAATCTAACAACAATTAGTAAACTGAATCGATTACGGACAGATTGACCAAACATCGTACTTAGACATTTATAGGTTTATCCCAAAATTATCCAAGATTATAAGTCGATCATGAGCAACGTTTAGCTCCAACTCCTTACGCTCCAACCCGCTCCAAGCGACCCTTAGAAGTTTCCAACAACTTCTCTAAATACTTCAACCAAGCTAGGAAGATTTTTCTAGGGTTTCACTTTATGGCTATTGGAATAAAGTAGTATTTCCGGGCTCCTAGTATTGAAATAACTTTGGAATACTACTAGGGATACTAGGCCAAGGTATTTGGGATTATACAACAATACACCAAGTATTTTCTACACAAGAGGGGGGGAGGGACGAAAACTCACTAAAGGGAGGGAGTATTTTTGGCTTTGGAAAGTCTTCAAGTGTGGATGAAATACTCTTCAACCTAAGGGGGGGTATTTATAGAGGTTTCAAGGGCCAAGATCAAGGTAAGTGTAGGTTCAAGATTGGGCCATGTGTGTGTGGGTCCCACCACACCACATGGCCAACGATTTGGCCTCCAAATGTCATGGCCATTTCGGCCAAGGGGACAAGTGGCTAGCCACTTGTCCCTCCAATTTCGGCCAAGGTGCCACATGGGGGTGACACGTGTCGCCCCCCGACTCGTCCAAAATATTTCGTCTTCCGAAAATATCCAAAATACCGGAAACCTCAAAAACAAAGTGGGCCTCACAAACCGTAAATTTCTCCCGTAGGTCCCACGTGACCATTTCCGAAAATAAAATCTCATAATTCTAAATTAATCCAAGAAGTCCAAATACCAAATCTGGGAATCCAATTCCCATTAACGAACCTTTTTCTTCACAAAAACCGGAAACTTTTCCGTCGAAAAAAAATCACATCTTCCTTTCTTTCCAAAATTTCTGTCGTATTCTCGTACATACATTCTCACATATATACCCTGAAACTACGGGGTATAACAAGTTAAGAAGTATCCACGTTGTTGATTCTACGTTAAAGGTATGTCTAGGTTATCCTAAGTCCTTACCAAGTCTTATGGGAGATGTTGGTTAGAATGGTTAGGAAGTTATGAGGTTTGATTTAAAGCTATGTGCCTTGATTTATATGAAGTAAATAAGTTGATTTTATATTTAAAAATGACTTGAATTTATAATTGAAAAAGGGACTTGTTTTTATAAGTGAAAGTTATATGATTTTAAAGAGTATATGATACGAGGTTTTAAGACTATAAGCCTTGATTTTATAAGTGGAAATGACTTGATTTAAAAAGCATGGCATCTTAATTTATTTCAAAAGTTAAGAAGATTGATTTTAAAAGAGTATGTGACTTGAGTTTTCAAAAGAAAGGAGTTTTATGATTCTTTTTAAGTATGTATGTACGTAGTACTTTTGGGTTTAGTTTCCCCAATGTGATAAGAAATAAAAGTGCCTTAAGTTCTCTAAAATGAAAGGTTGTTATAATAGCTTTATGAGAAGTTGTTATAACGACTTAAGAGGAAGTGAAAGGGTGGTTTAAAATGTTATGTAAGGAAAATCACACCGAGCCCCACAGGCGGGCCGAATTGTGCTACATGATTCCACATCACACCGAGCCCCACAGGCGGGCCGGATTATGCTACATGATTCCACGATGCAAGGCCCAGGCGGGCGAATTATGCTACATGATTCCACAAAGCACCGAGCCCCACAGCGGGCGGATTATGCTACATGATTCCACAAGACACCGAGCCCCACAAAGCGGGCGGATTATGCTACATAATTCCACAATGCACCGAGCCCCAGGCGGGCGGATTATGCTACATGATTCCACGACACCGAGCCCAGGCGGGCGGATTATGCTACATGATTCCACGATGCCGAGCCCCGAGGCGGGCGAATTATGCTACATGATTCGACAAGATCTGACCCAGCATGCGGGCGGATTATGCTATATGATTCCACGATGCGAGCCCATAGGCGTGCCGGATTATGCTACATGATTTATCAGTACACCGTGTCCCGCAAATGGGCCGGGTTACGTTATCACGTATGGATAATCAAAGTAAGCTCCCAAATAAGAAGTCCGCCATAAAGTAGGATTATGTTATGTAAGATATGTAAGTTATGTGGAAAAACTTGATCGAATTCTTAAGTATGTATGTAAGAATATGATGTTAATTCTTTTTGAAAGAAGGAAAAGAATGATTAATGTACGATTGATTTCATGAGTTAAAATGGCACGGTAGGATCTGGTATTATAATTTTTATACTTGCCCCTGTCATTCTTTTATACAGTTATGATTTGGTTACTGTACTTTATTTCCGTTCCATACTTAGTACTTGTTGTAATGACCCCCTTAGGGAGGCTGCGTTCATGTCCGCAGGTCTAGATACACAGTTGTGGATCCCCGAGCTTAGGATCCTTGTTCAGCATTTTGAGATGGCTCCAAGTTCCGGAGTTTGTCATTATGGCTAGGTATATTCAGGAGTACGGCGGGGCCTTGTCCCGTCATAGCTATTGTCACCTTCTTAGAGGTCTGTATTCATATGTGGGTTGGACTGGTGTAAGTTGTATTTACATTGTTGTACAGCGTAGACCCTTTCGGGTGATTTATATTTATACGGAAGTCTTTCCGGCTTTGCCTTTGTTTAAAAAAAAACAAAAATGAGTGTTATTTATCTTCCGCGATTTATTTATGTTGTATGGGTAGAAGGGTGCCCAGGTAGGGGCACCAGTCACGGGCCCGGGATTTGGTGTCACGACCCGTTCCGGGGCCCGTGACTGGTGCCTTACCCCGGGCACCCTAGTGATACAACATCAGAGAAAAACCAGCGGAAATAAAGACGTTAAACATTCAAATAGACATGGATCAAGATAAAAGAAAATAGGCCAACCAAAAACGGTTGCCTTTCAACATATATATATATAGACATTTGAACAGTTACAATCCTTACAACCACGCCTGGCGATTACTCGGACCTCTAGATTATACAACAACTATGGCCGGGACGGGGCCATACGTACCCACGAATGCACAGAACCTCTGAGACGTGGTAACATACAAAGATAAGCCTCGAAGGAACGGAGCTTCCCAAGGCTGAAAGGTGATCCTAAGCGGGGATCGGCGGCCGATGTACCTCTACTGCGGCATGAGCGGCCCGAAGGAGAGTCGATCTACAAGTACCAAGTATGTGAATCGTAAAATCAGTAAATGAAATCATAACGATCTATATAAAGCGAGAGGCGTGTTTGATAACCAAACTACGATTCATAACATAAGCGATCATGTCAAGTCGGTCTCACGCCCCCAAGTCATCCTCATGCGTGGAACTCCTTCCTCATGCCGTGATCTAGGTACAAATCATGTGATACGTATAACATGTCTCGGCCCATCTCATGGACCCAGTATAGAAACGTGTGGAATACATTCCCGGTTCATCCCATGAACGCGGTAGTCGAGTGAAATACATTCCCGGTTCATCCCATGAACGTGGTAGTCGGGTGAAATACATTCGGTTCATCCGTGAGCGGTAGTCGGGTGGAATACATTCCTGGTTCATCCCATGAATGCGGTAGTCGGGTGAAATACATTCCCGGTTCATCCCATGAACGCGGTAGTCGAGTGAAATACATTCCCGGTTCATCCCATGAACGCGGTAGTCGAGTGAAATACATTCCCGGTTCATCCCATGAACCGGTAGTCAAGTGAAATACATTCCCGGTTCATCCCATGAACCGTGAGTCGAAATAATCTGATACTTGCACATCAGGTCTATCACACGCAAACATAGGCAAGTTACACACAACTTAAAGTACTTTCTTTTTATGACAAAGTTCGGGTTTTAACCCTAAAGTACTACGTACGTTAAATTCCTTTTAAGAGATCCATTCCTTTTATAAAAGTCACCCGATACCCGTAGTATAAAAATAGAGTGACTTACATCTTTTGAGTAAACCAAAACAACTTCCATACTTTCCTTTTTAAAAAAAAAAAACCAAATTAAGGCAATACCATGCCTTCTTTTTAGACCAAAATACTTCTCTTTTTAAAGTCAAGTTACCACATTAAAACCAATGATGAAACCCTTATTTTATTTTCATAAAGTCGTTTATAACTAACTTCCCATAAAGCTGTTATAACACTTTGTTTTCAAAACCAATTTAAGACAAAACAATGCCTTTCTTTTCCCTAGAGTTCCAGTTTTCCTAATTTCAATTACTCAAGTCTCTTTACTTTAGAAAAGTTTCATAGTTCAATGTCTTAATCTCTTTTAAAACAATTGAGTAACATATGCCATAGGCGTGAGCAGTTTATTCTTGTTTATAACCATTTATTAAAGCAGCCATGATCTAGAAAATATAATATCATTTTGTCTCATCTTAGCTTCTATGCAGATGGAGGTTTCTACTGGTTTTAATACAATACTTCATTATTCAATACATTTTCCTTTATTAACGCTGCAATGGTTTGTCGATACTCATTCTGATTTCCGAAATCAGTAAAACATTATTCCTTTTAAAACCAAGTACTCATTACTCACGAATGAGGTTTCACACTTTTAACAAACTTCATATCAATACAATTAAGTCAAGTCTCTTATCTTTTAAGATTAAGTCTCTTAACTTCTAAAAATCAGTAAACCATTTTTTTTATCTCTCTTAAGACGTTATACCTAACTTCCCATAAAGCTAGTATAACTCTTATGTTTTCAAAACCAAGTATTACTCTTCTTTCAAAAAGGTTTCTTATTTCTTTTGAAATACTTCAAGATTCTTCTTATTCAGGCTTAAGTCAAAAGACATTGCCGTAACACTACATTCAGTTAACACACGTACGTCTACCATACTATATCTATATTCCTTTTAAAATATTTCAAGGTTCTTATTATTCAGGCTTAAGTCAAAAGACATTGTCGTACAACTATATTCAGTTAGCACACGTACATCTACCATATAATATATACATATTATTCAGGCTTAAGTCAAAAGACATTGCCACACGTACGTCTACCGTACTATATGTATTCTTTTAAAATACTTCATGCTCAAGAGTATAGGAAGAATCACATACCTCGCGACGATTATCGACTATAAGCAAAATGCTCCACGGCTATAACCCGGCTAGCCTTGTCCACCTTCTAAGTAGCACATGCTACTTGCAGAACATTCAACCAATAAAGGTTATCGATCTGTAAATGCAGTCTATGTAAGTACAGTTTAACTTCTACTTAAATTCTTCTGATGTGATTTCAGTTCAAGTTTATTCTGTAATATCCTCCTATTACAGTTCAATTCTCTTCTATGAATCTTATATTCATTTAATACTACTACAATATGTAATTCCCAATTACAATAGAAGGACAGTAGTATTTACCTCGATGAGCCCAAAATTATCCAAGTTTAAAGTCGATCCTGAGCAACGTTAAGCTCCTACTCCGTGCGCTCCAACCCGTTCCAAACAACCCTTAGAAGTTCTAACCAACTTCTACTCAATTACTTCAACTATCAATGAAGATTTCCTTAGGGTTTCGTTTAGTGGCTAAAGGAAGTATAATAGTATTTTCCGGCTTTTCGTATAGAGGGTACTTGGAAATACTACCAAGGTTTTGGGCTAGAGTATTTTGGCATTATAACAATACTTGGAGGAGTATTTCAATACCACAAAGGGGGTGTATTTTCGGCTAGCACAACTAGGCTAGGGGGGAGGTAGGCTCGGCTAGAACCACTAGGCAAGGAGGGGGGGGGGGGGTACTTGGCCGAGGGCTTCTCAAAAGGGGGAGGGGGGTGTGGTGGACGAAACCTCAAGAGGGAGGGAGTAGTTTGAGACTTAGAAAGATTTCTCAAGTTTGGATGAAGAAAGTCTTCAACTTAGAGGGGTATTTATAGGTCAAGGAATGGCCAACCAATGGCCAAGATTCATCCAAGTGTTAGGCAAGTGTAAGGCTAGGATTAAGCCATGTGCACCTTATCCATCTACCACACCAACTTGCACAAAATATCCTACCAACTCCCAAGGCCCCATTTCGTCCATGACCGCCCACTTCCTTCCAATGTGAGGGTGACACATGTCACCCTCCCGTTGGTCCAAAATGTTTCGTCTCTCGGAAAAATCCGCAAAAATTAAAAATGACATAGCCGTATTTTTCCCTTCGCAAGTTTAGTAAAACGTTTCGTCGAAAAACGACTCCTTTCGGCACTTGTGTACAAATTTCGAAACTTGCCAAATCTTAAGGCTTAAATTCTCTACGTACGTCCTTACGTACATACTCTGGAAATACGGGGTATAACATTCTCCCCTCCTTAGAAACATTCGTCCCGAATGTTCCTTCTCAAAACGGACAACGATGAAGTTCTTCTTAACAAGTTGCCAATGCCACACCTGGCCACAAAATATCACACGTTCTCTTCCTCCCTTACTTGTCGTACCCTTCTCGAACACTTGAACTCTTTTAGTATACGTACCACACTTTAGTCATCGCTTCAGTTTCCAAAACTTTGGAGTCACCACCTCCAAACTTGGTCATCTTACTAGCCTCAATCTCCCTTAAGGCCATTCCCGGCCTTCACGATCCGCTTCTGGTCGAACATATCCACGAACTCATACGATGGTCATCTAAACTTGGGCCTAGCACTCTCGTGGCCCTACCACCTGGCGGGACCATCCAGAGCTGACCCCACCTCGAAACAGGTCGCGGGTTGGCCCGCAACATGGCCCCAACCCGACCCACTTAACGCATCAAGCTCTTGTTTCCCGATCCGGAACAATCTTACCAAATCACGTCATGAAAGCTACCACTTCCCTCTCACACTACCCATGGACTTATCCTTTCAACTAACCATTTTTTTTTCTGACTCATAACTAACATAACGCTATCCGTTCATAGCACACAACAACAGATCATCATATCAAGCATGCAAAACTCTAGAGGGTTAAGGATATACCTGAATCTACCGCTCCACTCTAATCATAGGCACGCCTGCAGTGCATGCATGAAAGCGATGAACACGCCATCGATTACGTAGGCTGCGCCAAGCTGCCGGTGCCCCTCCTATAAGCACAGCCTCTCGTCACATGGCCACGGCGGCGCGGTGAAACAAGCACCGATAAAAACGACATTCCCGGGATGGCGTCGCCACATCGTCTGCCGAGGGGACATGAATCCTGCTGGCTAGAACTCACGTATACCGTGAACGAAGCCACGGAGCTCGACCGGCTCGAATACCCCGAGCGTCACGAAGGCGCGGAGGACCACTGCATCTTGGCGGAGGTACATAACTAGCTTCTTTGGCGGTCCGCCTCGAAAGTTACCAAAGGACCTGCTGTCTGGCCTCTTCGCGATCTCGGTCGTTCCTGCGACCTCTCCGTGCCTCGCATCCTCTGCATGAGCTTGCGTGCGGGCAATGTCCATGCCCGGTGAAGAGCTACACCGTCAAGCCTCTGCCAAGTAATCATCTAGCCCGGTGGCGTGGCGGTGTACTCGTCCTCCATGCTCGGCTACAGCGGGGACATACCGAGCTAAAGAGTCGAACTCCACATTGTACTCTCTAACCGTCCGCCCGTCCTGTCTCAACGTCAGAAATCTGTAGGCCCGAGCCCTCCTCATCTGTGGAGGCAAGAAGTGTGCAAGAAATGCCTTTGAGAACTCATCCCATATATCTGGAATTGCATCCTCTCCCCGGGACAGCTCCCACGAATCAAACCAGTCGACTGCGGTATCACGCAGCCGATGCGAACCTAGGACCACTGACTCGGTCTCCGATGCCTTGATCACTCTCATGACCCGCTGTAACTGCCGGATGAACTCCTGCGGATCATCCTCAGGCCTCGACCCATAAAACTCTGGCAGGTTACATCTCAGAAAATCCCGTAGTCTCAAAGCCCATGCGCTCGGGGTGAACTACGGGTGCTCTTGGGGAGGCTGCTGCGTCCGGCCTATCCTCATATCGCCACGACCACGGCGATGGCGGGGCCATCTCCTTGTAACCCATCTCCTGCCTTACTGTGGGACTGGAGGCTCAGGTACTGTAGTCTCAGCAGCTACTGCTGCGGCTCTAAACTCTCTTTGGTCTTTGGCGGCGTCGCGAAACTTCGCCGTCGGAAGCTTATCTCAGTCTTGGCCGGGTCTGCGCCCTCGTACTCCTCTGTATCCCACTAGCAGCTGCCTTGCCCACCTGGGCCAGGGTTGCCTTGCGCAGAGACATAACTGGTAAAAGAAAGGAATACGTCAGAGGGGTCCAACTTATCACACAGCTCTAAGGCACGATCTCAGAATGAGAAGAATGGAAACCAATCCTAAATGTCCTATAGCCTCCTGATTATAGATGTGGTGCACAACACACCGATAATCAAGACTCTACTAGACACGCGATGCGTAGACACTTTCCGAGGATTAAGCGCTCACGATACCACTTTTGTCACGACCGTTCGGGGCGTGGTAGTGCCTTACCCCGGGCACCCTAGTGATACAACATCAGAGGAAAACCAGCGGAAATAAAGACGTTAAACATTCAAATAGATATGGATCAAGATAAAAGAAAATAGGCCAACCAAAAACGGTTGCCTTTCAACATATATATATATAGACATTTGAACAGTTACAATCCTTACAACCACCGCCGATTACTCTGGACCTCTAAGATTTATACAACAACAATGACGGGACAGGGCCCCGCCATACCCCTGAATGCACAAGAACCTACAGACATCAGGGTAACATACCAAAGATAAGCCTCCGAAGGAACGGAGCTTCCCAAGACGCTGAAAGGTGATCCTAAAAGCGGGGATCGACAGCCGATGTACCTCTACCTGCGGCATGAACGCAGCCCCCCCGAAGGAGGTCAGTACAACAGGTACCAAGTATGTGAAACTGTAAAATACTGTAAATGAAATCATAACAGTCTATATAAAGCAGGAGACGTGTTTGATAACCAAACTACAGTTCATAACATAAAAGCAGTCATGTCAAGTCAGGGTCTCACGCCCCCAAGTCATCCCTCATGCCCGTGGAACTCCTTCCTCACTGCCGGCAGTCTAGGTACAAATCATGTGATACGTATAACATGTCTCGGCCCATCTCATGGACCCAGTATAGAAACGTGTGGAATACATTCCCGGTTCATCCCATGAACGCGGTAGTCGAGTGAAATACATTCCCGGTTCATCCCATGAACGTGGTAGTCGGGTGAAATACATTCCCGGTTCATCCCATGAACGCGGTAGTCGGGTGGAATACATTTCCGGTTCATCCCATGAACGCGGTAGTCGGGTGAAATACATTCCCGGTTCATCCCATGAACGCGGTAGTCGAGTGAAATACATTCCCGGTTCATCCCATGAACCGGTAGTCAAGTGAAATACATTCCCGGTTCATCCCATGAACCGGTAGTCGAGTGAAAATACAGTACTTGCACATCAGGTCTATCACACGCAAACATAGGCAAGTTACACACAACTTAAAGTACTTTCTTTTTATGACAAAGTTCGGGTTTTAACCCTAAAGTACTACGTACGTTAAATTCCTTTTAAGAGATCCATTCCTTTTATAAAAGTCACCCGATACCCGTAGTATAAAAATAGAGTGACTTACATCTTTTGAGTAAACCAAAACAACTTCCATACTTTCCTTTTTAAAAAAAAAAACCAAATTAAGGCAATACCATGCCTTCTTTTTAGACCAAAATACTTCTCTTTTTAAAGTCAAGTTACCACATTAAAACCAATGATGAAACCCTTCTTTTGTTTTCATAAAGTCGTTTATAACTAACTTCCCATAAAGCTGTTATAACACTTTGTTTTCAAAACCAATTTAAGACAAAACAATGCCCTTCTTTTCCCTAGAGTTCCAGTTTGCCTAATTTCAATTACTCAAGTCTCTTTACTTTAGAAAAGTTTCATAGTTCAATGTCTTAATCTCTTTTAAAACAATTGAGTAACATATGCCATAGGCGTGAGCAGTTTATTCTTGGTTATAACCATTTATTAAAGCAGCCATGATCTAGAAAATGTAATATCATTTTGTCTCATCTTAGCTTCTATGCAGATAGAGGTTTCTACTGGTTTTAATACAATACTTCATTATTCAATACATTTTCCTTTATTAACGCTGCAATGGTTTGTCGATACTCATTCTGATTTCCGAAATCAGTAAAACATTATTCCTTTTAAAACCAAGTACTCATTACTCACGAATGAGGTTTCACACTTTTAACAAACTTCATATCAATACAATTAAGTCAAGTCTCTTATCTTTTAAGATTAAGTCTCTTAACTTCTAAAAATCAGTAAACCATTCTTTTTATCTCTCTTAAGACGTTATACCTAACTTCCCATAAAGCTAGTATAACTCTTATGTTTTCAAACCCAAGTATTAGGAGTCTTTCAAAAAGGTTTCTTATTTATTTTGAAATACTTCAAGATTCTTCTTATTCAGGCTTAAGTCAAAAGACATTGCCGTAACACTACATTCAGTTAACACACGTACGTCTACCGTACTATATCTATATTCCTTTTAAAATATTTCATGGTTCTTATTATTCAGGCTTAAGTCAAAAGACATTGCCGTACAACTATATTCAGTTAGCACACGTACATCTACCATATAATATATACATATTATTCAGGCTTAAGTCAAAAGACATTGCCACACGTACGTCTACCGTACTATATGTATTTTTTAAAATACTTCATGCTCAAGAGTATAGGAAGAATCACATACCTCGCGACGATTATCGACTATAAGCAAAACGCTCCACGGCTATAACCCGGCTAGCCTTGTCCACCTTCTAAGTAGCACATGCTACTTGCAGAACATTCAACCAATAAAGGTTATCGATCTGTAAATGCGATCCTATGTAAGTCTGATTTAACTTCTACTTAAATTCTTCTGATGTGATTTCAGTTCAAGTTTATTCTGTAATATCCTCCTACTACAGTTCAATTCTCTTCTATGAATCTTATATTCATTTAATACTACTACAGTATGTAATTCCCAATTACAATAGAAGGACAGTAGTATTTACCTCGATGAGCCCAAAATTATCCAAGTTGAAAGTCGATCCTGAGCAACGTTAAGCTCCTACTCCGTGCGCTCCAACACGTTCCAAACAACCCTTAGAAGTTCTAACCAACTTCTACTCAATTACTTCAACTATCAATGAAGATTTCCTTAGGGTTTCGTTTAGTGGCTAAAGGAAGTATAATAGTATTTTTCGGCTTTTCGTATAGAGGGTACTTGAAAATACTACCAAGGTTTTGGGCTAGAGTATTTTGGCATTATAACAATACTTGGAGGAGTATTTCAATACCACAAATGGGGTGTATTTTAGGCTAGCACAACTAGGCTAGGGGGGGAGGGGGGTGTGGCGGACGAAAGCTCAAGAGGGAGGGAGTAGTTTGAGACTTAGAAAGATTGCTCAAGTTTGGATGAAGAAAGTCTTCAACTTAGAGGGGTATTTATAGGTCAAGGAATGGCCAACCAATGGCCAAGATTCATCCAAGTGTTAGGCAAGTGTAAGGCTAGGATTAAGCCATGTGCACCTTATCCATCTACCACACCAACTTGCACAAAATATCCTACCAACTCCCAAGGCCCCATTTCATCCATGACCGCCCACTTCCTTCCAATGTGAGGGTGACACATGTCACCCTCCCGTTGGTCCAAAATGTTTCGTCTCTCGGAAAAATCCGCAAAAATTAAAAATGACATAGCCGTATTTTTCCCTTCGCAAGTTTAGTAAAACGTTTCGTCGAAAAACGACTCCTTTCGGCACTTGTGTACAAATTTCGAAACTTGCCAAATCTTAAGGCTTAAATTCTCTACGTACGTCCTTACGTACATACTCTGGAAATACGGGGTATAACATTTGGGGCGTGACATCCCAGTACTTTAGGCACCGCGGTGCAACTATGTAGAACCGCGGTGTCGATTAGCGATTTTCGAAAAATAAAAAGACCCTGAATCGCGAAATCTCCTCCCACAGATATCGTCTCAGTGGAATATCCACCGCCACCACCACTATTTTGAGCCGCTGTATGTCTGCAAGTCGTCCCTATTTAATTTTTGAGTCATTACACATTTGGGACAATGTGTCAGTTAAGTTTGGGGGGTACCTTATGTTTTTTAGTCTTTGTTTTGTGTCTTTTATTGTGTCCATATGAGTCAATTTTTTTTATGATCATGCATGCTGTAGTTGCTGAAAATGCTTAGTGAATTTAAGTGGAATAATGTAATGGAATTAAAAGCTAAAATTTGTGTGCTCAAGTAGATATGCCAAAAATTAATAAAAATCTGATTATTTGGGATATTTGTGCTTATCTTATGCGTTGTCAATTGAAAAATGTCTATGAAGTCTTCTTGCTTATTATTTGAGGCGAAATAGTTAGGACGTACATGTTTAGGGAGATGACTCAGGCATTTCTTTGTTAGCCCTTCTTACCTTTCATTACCTACCTTGCAATAAATTGTATCACTAGTCAGCCCTTTTGAGCCTAAAATAAATTATTTCTTTGACACCCTATGATTCCCCTGTGCCATAAGCAGTAATTAAAAATTGTGATGAAAAAGAGTGAAAAAGAAATACCAAAAGAGAATGAAAAAAAATTGATGCACCCCAATAATAAAATAATGCAAAAGCTTAAGTTTGGGGGTGCCTATGTGAATGTGTTTCACACTCTCAAAAAGAGAAAAGGAGAGTGATAGGTATGAACTGAAAAAGAATACCAAAAAGAAGGATAAAATGGTTGAATGAGAAAAACGCTTATGGTACGTAAATAGAGCCTAAATGCCTACTCTTACCTACCCCTGCATAAGGCTACATTACAACCCTGAAAAGTCCTGAAGATCTCTAAAATGTATGTCTATAATTAGTAGAGAATAGCAAATAAACAGGCCCATAGAACTAAATGAAATTGACATGCATAGGGTAGGTGTTCATATTTCCATTGAGTGTGATTGAAATGAATTTGCGAAATATCTGGCTTGAAATTCTAGATTGTTATATTCATGTTATATGTTTCAACATATTATCTGTCACGACCCGAACATCGGGCCCGTGACTGGTGCCCTACCTGGGCACCCTTATACCCGTACCTCCCATATAACTAACGGAAGAAAATAAAAATCATATAATAAAACAACTCACGTGATAAAGCGTGGCCAAGATAAGTCGCCATGTATATATAAATATCTGAATAAGCGTGGATCACATATGTCCAACCCACACATGACTAAAGACCTCTAAGAGTATAACAATAACTATGACGGGACAAGACCCCGACATACCCCTGAATGTACATACGCCTGTAATAGCAAAAAATGTACCAAAAGACTAGACTCCGGGACAATGGAGCTATCTCAATAGCTGAGCAAAGATCCTAAGCACGCGGATCGAAAGCCCGAGTACCTACACTGCGGGCATGACGCAGCCCCGGAGAAGTCGATTACAACAGTACCAAGTATGTAAAGATAAAAATCTGATAAATAAGATCATAAGCGGCCAAAGATAGCGAGACAAGTATGAAAATCAAATACCGAGATCAATGTGTCATATAACATAAAAGCCAATTGTACCTTTTCAAAATATAAAAGTTATGTCAAAATCAGGGACACCTGCCCTCAGAATCATTATGCATTTCCTGTTCATGGGACTCGAACCCGCATCATGGAGATCTAGTCCATGAAATAATATAGTATCATGGGACTCGAACCCACATCATGGAAGAATGTCTATGGAATAATATAAAATCATGGGACTCGAACCCGCATCATGGAGAGCTAGTCCATGGAATAATATAATATCATGGGACTCGAACCCGCATCATGGAAACATGTCCATGGAACCATACACATATATAAAGTTGTCGGCCCCCTAGTGAGGGACGCGGTGATGTGGAAATATAACACTTGCACGAATAGCTATCATGAGCAAACATATGCAATTAAAATAATCTTTGACTCTCATTAGAACAAATAGAATGAACTATCATTTTAGAAGAACCCATGGCATTATCATGTCATGTAATATTAGGGACTTGAACCCAAAAGTACTATGTACGTCCACCGTACATTCATTTTATACAAAGATTCATATCATGTATCATTAGGGACTTGAACCCAAAAGTACTATGTACGTCCACCGTACGTTCATTTTATACAAATCATATCAAATGAACTTTCATTTATAAACTCAATGCACTTTCACTTTTAAAGTCAAGACACTTTGACTTTCAAAATCAAGTCACTTACTCTTTAAAAATCAAGTCACTTATACTTATACAATCAAGTCACTTATACTTACAAAATCAAGTCATGTATCATAAAGGATTCAATGGAATTACGTACGTCCACCGTACCCCCATTTCATATAAATCATGCCAAAGAAGAAAGGATAGTTCACATACCTTATAGGCTATACCAACTTGACAACTAGAATATGTCTCAAGTTGTACTTCAACCTATAATGACAATAACACGTCTATCAATTCCATGATACTAGTATACACTTATACTACACAAGAATCTTTTTTCGTATGAAAATTCGGGCAGCATTTCCCCTATTTATACATACTTTTCCACCTTATAAATAAGACCAATTTCATCAATAACCAAGAACCACTTAAGGGAATAACCAAAACAGCAACCAAGGTAATTCACACACCTATTTCTTATGTAATTCCGGCCTCTTAATCCATATAAAAACAGTCCATACTTCTACGACAATGAGGGTAAATTGTGAAGCATACAACACCTTTATATACCCTTATTCCTTTAGGACTTACGTTAGCGATTTACCACATTAAACATGTATAATGATAACTGAATTTTCAGCATTATAACACCACAAAACATTCCCTGAAACTGCACAACAATATCCAACAGTTTTTGGGCAGTTTTCGGCCAACACACAACTAAAGCCCTTTTCACAATTCCTTATAATCCAACTCACATTTCAACATGTTTATATAAACAGTTTCAACTTGTAACAACATGATCTCCTTCATTTTAACATGTGATTAGTGACGTTAAATAACAACAATAACCAACGAATCCAACATCACCAAAACTGTCCAGTTTTGGCTATCTTGCCAAAAACTGTGACATGCATTCCTTATTCTCCTTTTTACTTAACAGAAGTTCATCTATCAATTATAACATCCTGTAACTTCCAACTACTTCAAGAGTAAGAAGAAATCTTACCTTAAACTTAGCCAAAATAGTCCCAAGGTTCTCGACAATACCACATTGTTTTGCACCACTTCTTCACGTTACAATCACACACACGTATCCTCTACAAGCTTGTAACCATCTTGATTTCATGTTTTACTTCCAAAAAGTTTATTAACAAGCTTAGGGTTTCAATACTTTCTTGCCAAAACCGTGATCCACAATCTTGCAAGGTTAACTTGGCTTAGAGCTTGATTAAGGAACTTATCTTGGATAATAAGTTGATTTTGTTCTTTACTTTTTCTATGGATTTCGAGACTCTTGGAAGAGAAGGAGAGATGAGGGTTTGAAAGGATGAATATCTTTGTGTGCTAAAGTCTTGTAAGACTTGGATTAATACAAGTGTAGTAGCACAAGTGGAGGGGGACCCATGAAGCCTCACTTGTCCACTTGTCTTCCCTTCTCATAAAATATCTCACACTTAGCCATATTTTCTTCAATATTTCGATGGCCTCACATACCATATACCAAGACTTAATTAATTCACTCTAAGTCCATAGTTCTATTGGAAATAATCCAACTACTAGAAACTAATTCTTGTAATCACATTAATCTCGAAAAGTTTCCATCTAATAAAATGTAAAACTCATTTCCTTCCAACATTCAAATCTAATTTCCAATATCATGTTCTCACTTAGTAGCTATGGAATTACGGGGTGTAACATTCTTCCTCCCTTAGAAACATTCGTCCCGAATGTTCATAGTAGGTCTCAAGCTATAAAAATCTCGGCATAGTCTCGTAACTATACCTAACAACCAATATTCAACAACACAAAGATGCCTCATATGGCCACAATATAACACATAGTCTCAATCATAACACAATATAGTCGAGTAAGGTATAGAATTACCTGGAGGTGTAGGGAACAAGTGAGGATACTTCCTCTGCATATCATCTTCTTCTTCCCAGGTCATCTCTTCCCTATTGTTGTTCCGCCACAATACCTTGACGGAAGCCACATCCTTAATCTGTAACCGTCTAACCTGGAGATCAAGTATGGCTATGGGACTCTCCTCATAAGCCAACCCATTTGTCACCTGGACATCATCTATGGGGAATACTCTAGATGGATCACCAATACACTTACGTAGCATCGATACGTGGAAGATCGGATGTACCGCTTCCAAATTCGCTGGTAGATCCAACTCATAGGCAACCTTGCCTACTCTACGAACAATCTGGTAAGGCCCAATGTATCTCAGACTGAGCTTCCCCTTCTTACCAAACCTCATCACACCCTTCATGGGTGATACCTTCAAGAATACCGGTCGCCGGTGAAACTCTAAGTGTCGATGTCGATTATCTGCGTCGATTTACGTGCGACTGCGTGCTAATAATCTCTCATGGATAAGCTTCACCTTATGCACAGCTTGCGGAATCATGTCTGGGCCGAGTAACTTAGTCTCGTCCACATCAAACCACCCAATAGGTGACCTACACTTCCTCTCATATAAGGCCTCATACGGGGCCATATGAATGCTAGAATGGTAGCTGTTGCTATACGCGAACTCAACGAGTGGCAAATGATCCTCCCAGCTACCCCTGAAGTCAATAACATAGGCTCTCAACATATCCTCAAGTGTATGCGAATAGTGCGCTGCATGCTGCCGTCGATGCGAGGATGAAATGCGATGCTACGACTCACATGTGTCCCCAATCCCTTCTGGAACGACCTCCAAAAGTTAGCTATAAACTGAGGCCCTCTGTCCTATATAAAAGATGTGGGAACCCCGTGCAGTCTCACTATCTCTCTAATGTACAGTCTAGCATAATCCTTAGCCGAGTAAGTAGTCATAACTGGAAGAAAATGGGCTGATTTCTTCAGCCTATCCACAATAACCCATATGGAGTCGCACTTCCGCTGAGTACGAGGTAAGCCTGTAACGAAATCCATGTTAATCACCTACCACTTCCAAGTCGGGATCTCTATATCCTGCAATAAACCACTTGGATTCTGGTGCTCAACCTTAACCTGCTGACAATTCGGACACTGAGCAACAAATCCTACTACGTCTCTCTTCAGGCCATCCCACCAATATACGCATCTGAGGTTATGATACATCTTTGTCGACCCCCGATGAATAGAATATCGAGCACTGTGTGCCTCTCCCATAACCTGCTGCCGTAGCCCTGTAACATCAGGTACACAAAATCTACCTTCATACCTTAGCACCCCATCAGGTGCAACCTCAAATAGAGTCTTATCCTTCCGGAGAGCTGCATCTCTATACTGTATCAGAACAGGATCCTCATACTGATGCCTCTTCACCTCTTCTACAATAGAGGAATCGGCAACTCCTCGAACAAGGACTTCACCATCTCCAGAATCGGCCAACCGGACTCCAAGGCTTGCTAACTGGTGTATCTCACGAACCATCTCCTTTCTATCCGGCTGCATATCTGTCAAACTACCCATAGACCGACGGCTAAGAGCATCCGCTACCACATTGGCTTTCCCTGGGTGGTATAGAATATCAACATCATAGTCCTTAAGTAACTCTAACCACCGTCTCTGCCGTAAGTTCAACTCCTTCTGCTTGAAGATATATTGGAGACTCTTGTGATCCGTATAAATGTCAACATGAACTCCATACAGATAATGTCTCTATATCTTCAAGGCATGTATCACTGCCGCAAGCTCCAAATCATGAGTAGGGTAATTCTTTTCATGCTTACTGAGCTGTCGGGAGGCATAAGCTATAACCTTACCATGCTGCATCAACATGCGACCAAGCCCAACACCCGAAACATCACAATAAACCACATAACCCTCTAGTCCCTCAGGAAGAGTCAGAATTGGCGTCGTAGTCAACTTATCCTTCAACTTCTGGAAGCCTTGCTCACAAGCATCTGTCCATTGGAACTTAGCCGTCTTCTGAGTTAGCATAGTCAAATGACACGACCCGACCGGGCGCGGCCGGTGCCACTACAGGCACCACTACGATAGCATCGAGATAAAATCGTGGAACATACATAAGACACATAACGTACATCAATATGAAGTAAACAACGAAGCTGGCCGATAAGGCTACCTCGCGGACATATATATAATTACATATCCAAAGCGATTACATCCTTCTTTTACAAACTGACCCACAAGATAAGACTACATACCTCTAAGAGTTTTGAAATAACAACTGTGACGGGACAGGGCCCCGCCATACCCCTGAATGTACAACAACCGACAATACCAGAGATCTGAATCAAAGATAAGCCTCCGGAGTAATGGAGCTTCTCAACAGCTGAAAAGTGATCCTAAGAGTGAGGATCTGCAGCACATTTAACTCTACTGCGGCATGAGCGCGGCCCAGTGAAAAGGGGTCGATCTGAAATATGTACCAAGTATGTGAAACTGAAAGTACTTAAAGTTTTAATCAAAAGTCTAGACATAAAGCTGAAGACATGTATGATAACCAAAATAACAGTACACTGTGCCTTACTAATAATGAGAGTAATCAAGAGTACACTTTTACTGCTTAAAAATAGGAAGCTCATGATCAAATTAGGGCCACCCACCCGTAGTATCATTAAGCAATCCTACTCCTGGGACTATTTCACCCGCATAGGTCATGTGGACCCGCAATGGAGCAATTTTCTCCGCATGGGACTATTTCACCCGCATGGGCCCAGTGGACCCACAATGAGTACAAACGCCACACTCGCATCGTGGGGAGCAAATCCACAAAATATGTAGTAATTCGGGGGTTTACCCCGCAAAATTTACATAACACTAGCACTTAAGGCTACCATAAATATCATAACGTAAGCACAACCGGCTATCGTAAATATCATAAGCAAGTTAAGAAATCCCTTAACTTCTCATTAGACTTTAATTAGCATGCACTCTCATTTTATTTAACTTAAGGCACTAACATGTCATGAAAAATCCGGGAATTTAACCCAAAGTACTACGTACCTTTATCCTTTTAAAAATGACACTTTTTCGTATAAAACCCCCAAGATACTAACACCCGTAGTATCAAGGCTTGTCTACTTTTCAAAAGAAGTCACTACACCTTTAGAAATACATTTCAAGGCTTTTAAACCAAGTTACTTCTACTTCCAAAACTTAGGCAACTTATGCTTTTAAATCAAGTTGTCTTTCTTAAAACCAAGTCATTTATCCTTGTTTAAATCGTTTGAGTAAACCACTCGTTAAACTTTCCATAAAGTCGTTATAATTAATTTTCCATGAAGCCATTATAACATTTTATGTCTTTCTAAACCAAGCATTGCATTCTTTAAAATCACATGAGTTTAACTTTCCAACTCAACCAAACTTACATACTTTAAATCAAGTCAATGATATCAAAATGAAACTGAATTCATTTAAAGTCTGTACGTCTACCGTACTATACATTAATAAAACTCATGCTCAAGAGATAGGGAAAGTTCCACATACCTCTCCGACTTAATCCACTTGTCAAGTTGAGTATGCCGCACGTAGAATGTCAACCTATAATGACCATAATACGGCTATCAACTTCTAGCTTTTCTAACGTAGAATATTCTAAGTGTAAAGTCACTCACTCTACGGAAAATTGGGAAACATTTCCTTTGTTTCTACGTACTTTTCCACCTTTTTCAAGGCCCGAAATCAATAACAAACATGCCACATTTAAGGCTCAACAATTCATTTAACCAAAGGGGATTACACGCCTAACCGGACGTGTAAAATTCTGTCCCACAATTAATATAAAACTGTCCAATAATTAAGGCAATTCTCGGCTATAATCAATGCCAACAATAATGTCAATTTTCGTTCAATTTATTTTCAATCCAAGTTGTTATTCCAATATGTTATATACATAATAACAATTACAACAACTATATTCCCTCTTCTTATATAACATGCAACGATTATAACTATCGACCAAATTGATTTACAATCTTAATGGCTAACATACCATTTTCGGTTTTGAGCTTCTAAATTCATAACATTAATAGATCTTCATTCTATATATATCACATGATAATTTCTAACTTATCATAACATGGAATCTTCAATTACAATAGTAAGACGAAGATGTTTACCTCAATAAGCCCAAATCTAATCCAAGATTTCAAGTCGATCCTTAGCAACTTTAGCTCCTCTTTTCGACGTTCCAATCCACTCCAAGCAACCCTTAGAAGCTTATGAAGAACTACTCTTCAAGTTCCAACTCCAACTATGAAGAACCCCTTAGGTTTTCATGTTGCGACTAACGTAAAAACGTAGTTTTTCCGGGATTTTTGTGTTGAGATATCCTTAGAATACCTTTAGGGATCTTGGGTTTGAATATTGGGATTTATGAAGCAAGATTGCAAAATTTCTTCTCCCTTAAGAGTGCTTGGCCGAGAGCTCTTGTAAGAGCACCCAAGATTGCCCATTTTTTCTAAGTGTTGAAATGATCTAGTCTTGCACTAGTAGTAGTAATATATAATGAGACTAAGGGCTAGGATTAAAAAAATGGAAGGCTAGGATGTGGTCAATTATCTCAAGCTATCTTGACTATTTGACTTGGTCCATTTTTTTATTCATCCAACAAGCCCATGTGGAGGGTGACACGTGTCGCCTTCCCATTGGTCTAAAATATTTCGTTTCCCGAAATTTCCATAATTGGTCAAAATATCGGAAACCTCGTGGGCCCCACAAAAACATAAAATTTCTCGGGTGGGCCCCACGTATCCAACTCTGAAAATAAAATTTCATAATTCCGATAAATTCTAAAAGTCTTAAATAACAAATTTGAGAATCCAATTCTCCTTAACGAACAATTTTCCTTCCCGGGGTTCGGAAGATTTTTCCTTTTGGAAAACAATTCTTTCTTTTGTTCAAATTTTTAAGTCTTGTTTCCTTACGTACATTCTCTTAAATATGCCCTAAAATTACGGGGTTTAACATTCTACCTGTTGACACCTAATTTTGACCCTCTCGTGCAGTCATTAGCTATAAAATTACACTAATTTTGCAAAATAATTTTATGATTTTTTATAATAAAATGCAGCGATAAAACACTAATACATGCATGAATAAACAATTTAATAATAGCATAGCCGCATTTATTAATACGCAAAGCAATTTCATAACTTATTTTAATAATGCACAAAGATTTTAAATAATAGCGCCGCATTCTAAAATATTAAGCACTAATTAAATAGCACGTCCGCATTTATTTTTATAACAATTAGATTAATAAAGCACCTAGATAATTTAATCACAATTTATTAATTTAATTTACCCCTAATTAACTAATTAAGCACCTAAACCTAATCAGCCCACTCTTTAAAATTACCATTGACATGAGGCCCAGTCCGCTTTATTTTCCCTTATCAACGGCCCACGCCTGCGCATCGCCCGACCTTCACACTTCGTCTCTCTCCTATCGCACAAACACACAAACAAAAAAACCTAGAAGTCCTCAGCCCTTTACACTCCCTATCGTCCACAACGATAATGAAGCCCTAACAAACCCAATGGAAAAACCCTAGCAATCGCCGCACCTCTCCCTCGCACTCCCATGCCGAGATTCTCGCCGAAGAATCCGGTGAATCACCCCACGAATCCACTACCATATCGACGCCTCTGTACTTATCATAGAAATGGAAACAAATCAGTAGAAATGACATACGAATTGTCCCCTCAATCATTTCCTTACATTACCTGTAAAAATCGCACAAATCAATACACAGAATCAGCCTTGATTACTTACCAACTTAAGGCCCAGATTATTAGCTATAAATACAGAACGTTTAGGCATGCAATGGGCATTCGAAGGGCAGCAGTCCAATCGAGCTTGGAGGGCAAAACCAGTGCATGCATCAAGGCAGAGCTCGGGGAGGCGTCATAAGCGAAGAAAACAAGAACAAACCCCTTTAAAATAGCTAGAGCAGCTTTCGAACTCAAGAGAACCCCTTTTCCCTTCGTTCGAAAACCAGCAGTTAACACACTAAGCCATCATTGTTTCTTCAATCGCACAGCCTAAAACCTCCGAGCAGACCGATGACTTGATACGCTGCCTCGGTTCGCTGCCCGGAGAAGGTAAACTAGAATCCCTTTCAGTTTTGTTTTACTTTCACTGTTTCGCGTGTTTTATCATTGATTTAGTTCGGCTGTTTATAAATGTCTAAGTATGATGTTTGGTCAATCTGTCCGTAATCGATTCAGTTTACTAATTGTTGTTAGATTTATATCTAATATTGTATTTCGAAATAATGTTAATAACTTGTTGCAAGGAAATTGTGATAGCGTTTAGGGTGATCGCCTTGGGATATTTGCTGCTTAGTAGGCTGAGTATGCAGTTAAGCCATTGTCTATGTTTCTAATCCAGTGTAACCTATAGTTTTGTTTCATGTAGTAAGCATATATATGGTATAACCTGATATCGAATAAATACTATACAGAGGTTATTATTTCATAGCAGTCGCGTGAGTTGCCATACGCAACTATTGGCTGTGGTACTGCACTTAAGATTGCCGCCTTTTTCTGTAGTGATATACTTAATGATAATTTTGTTGTTTTCTTTTCGTTTTGAAAGGATTGTCCTGCACACCTTTAGAGGATGTCCGATATATTTATGTGTCCCTTTAATTTGTGGCTATGCCTGATACTGGATTGCTATGGTTCATTGTTGCAAGTTTAAGGTTTAGTTACTGATTCACTGTCTTGGTTTAAATTCGAGTATCTTCCTGTCCTGTTTCTGATTTTGTTTATGTGACTGCCTGAAAATCGAATACCAACAGCAGACTGTTGCAGGTAGATGAGCTCATGTCTCTTAATAAATAGTCTTAAGTTGGACGAGGATCATCGACAATAATTCTGCTTAGCCTAATTCATCAGAGTCCTTATAGCTTAATTTAGGATCATGAATAGAGTGGAAAATATGGAAACATGGCCATTGCCCGGGACCAGTTGGGAGTAATCCATAAGCATGAATAGACGTCACAAGCGTTGTGAGACTTTTTACCTGATTAACCGATCCATTGCGTTCCCGAATCGTGAGTTATTATCATAAATACCTAGAAGCCCTTGTGGTATATCTCCTATCATATCTCGTCATGGTATATATTGAGCTTATTCATTCAAAGACTAATACATGTTTAGGAAATAATATGAAAGGATTTAATTCTCTGCATACTCCTAGATGTTTACTTAGTTACATTGGTAAAAGAAACCCAAATCCAATGATTAGAACTCTGTATGTGTCATGCCTACTACTCTGCTTCTATCCTTATTTCTATGTTTGGGATTAAAGCCCATATAACATGTACCACGGTCCCTATCTGTTGAGTTAGGCTTGTTGAATCTTATCATTATTCTTGCGATTAGAGTTGGATGTGTTGAGTGCATTTAAAATGGTATTTAGAATGGCTTATTTCGATCAGTTATTGCCTGATGTAAGTTGCTTATAAGCTGTCCAAATCTCAGTCTAATCATGCTTTCCATCGCCCGACCTCCTCGATCTAATGCAACTATTGGATCGCCCTGCATCGTCACATTTCTTTGTGTTACTTATCCGTGAACCCCTATTTGTTCCCTTTGTCTCTATACTATCGAGTTCTGGGCCAAACCCATTGGAATTACCCTTCATTTATAATGGTTACCCACTGACTACATCAATATGTTTAAATATGAATTTATATGTGTTAAATGTTTACTCATTTTTGGATAGAATTTGGACATATACTAATCTTTATCTTTTTCTTTTTTTTTTTACATGAAACGCACCGGAGCAAAATGAAGAGTCTCCCGGCGAGACTCATCACGAGCTAATTCAAATGGCAATCGGCGTCTATGTACATCCATCGAGTTCCCTCTTCGGCAATTCCTAGAAAAACAAATAGGACGGAGTCATCCGCTCCAATCTCTTCACTCTCTTAACCTCCTTATCTCATTTTTTTATATCTTATTTGTTGTTGTAATATAACTTTTTAATTAATAGGAAACTTCGAGCAATTAGCCTTTGAACATATGAGGTGGGAAGGTAATTTTCACTTAGAAATACACTTCTACTTTATTTGTCTTTTAGGATTGTTATGCATGTCTAAATTCTACCAAAATAATCTAAACAATTTAACTTGCATCATAAATCAACACTTTATTTCTTACTAAATTCATAACAAATTTTCCCTTGAACTCTTATCTAACATTATATAGGAAATCTATTATGTATAATAAAAATCATCCTAAGTATTGGGTATATCATAACCAAGATTAATTAGGCAGGCAAAGGTACACATTTAGTCAATAAATTCATTTTTGCATCATATATTTTTATAAATAATATAAGGCATGCTTTAAACTTTACATGTGTTTTCATAGCACTAAACTTATTTATCTTTGAACAAAAATACTTCCTATCAAATATCTTTCGAACATGCATTTTTTTTCTTAGCATAAATAATTAACCCTAGGTTTGAACGGATAACCGCAAGTTAGCGGATCCTTTAGGGTGCCTGACCCCTTCCCTTTAGGATAATAAAGAACCCTTACCCAGAATCTCATTAAAGTTTAGCAGACCATTAAAATGGAGTTAATGTTTACTTTAAACTAGCTAACATTTAGGTGTCCTAATTCACCCAAATTAATTAGGTGGCGACTCCCTAGCAACCCTTTCTAGCATTTAGCACATTTTAGCACTTTTAATATGCTAGCCCCTTTTTTAAAACATTTTAGCATTCTTTTGAACATTTAACATTTTATTATTTATTTCCTAACATTTTATTTAAGCAGGGTTCGCTAGAAAAAAATGTCGCGGCCGAAAATGGGCGTGACACTACCCCCCTTAGAAATATTCGTCCCCGAATGTTCTTTCGAGGTTCAATCTGCTAAGGCCCAATGTACCTTGGGCTAAGTATCTCTTTCTTCCCAAACCTCATCATACCCTTCATGGGTGATACCTTCAAGAAGACCAAATCATTAATCTCGAACTCTAAGTGTCGATGTCAATTCTCTGCATAATGCTTCTGTCGACTCTGAGCTTGCTAATAATCTTTCCTGGATAAGCTTCGCCTTATCCACAGACCACTGAATCAAGTCTGGGCCAATTAACTGAACCTCGCTTACGTCGAACCAACCAACCAGCGATCTACACTTTCTTTCATACAAAGCCTCATACAGGGTCATCTGAATACTGGAATGGTAACGGGTATTATACGCAAACTCAATGAGAGGCAAAAGATCCTCCCAGCTACCCCTGAAATCAATAACACAGGCCCGCAACCTATCCTCAAGTGTCTGGATAACATGCCCTGCCTGTCCGTCGGTCTGAGGGTGAAATGCAACACTGAGACCCACCTGTGTCCCTAACCTTTTCTGGAAATCCTCCAGAAGTTAGCCGAAAACTGAGCTCATCTGTATGAAATCATAATGTAGGAACCCCGTACAGTCTCACAATCTTCCTGCTATAAAATCTAGCAAAATCCTCAACCGAGTAAGTGGTCCTGACCGGAAGAAAATGGGATGATTTCGTCAGCCTATCTACTATGACCTACAGGGAGTCGCACTTCCTCCGAGTACGATGTAACCCTGTAACAAAATCCAAATTAATCACCTCCCACTACCAAGTCGGGATCTCAATCGTCGATAATAGCCCACTGGGCTTCTGGTGCTCACCCTTGACCTGCTGCCAATTTGGACACTGAGCAATAACTCTGCTACGTCCCTCTCCAGGCCATCTTACCAATACATACCTCTGAGGTTATGATACATCTTAGTCGACCCCGAATAAATAGAGTAACGAGTACTGCGTGCCTCCTCTAAAACCTGCTGACGAGTCCTGCAACATCGGGCACACACAATCTATCCTCATATCACCACACCTCATCCGGTGCTACTCAAACAGACTCTTCTCCTCTCGGAGAGCCGTATCTCAATTCCGCACTAGAACTGGATCCTTATACTGTCTCCTCTTCACCTCCTCAACGAGGGAAGACTCGTCAACCTCTCGTATCTGAACTCCACTATTATCGGAATTAACCAGCCGAACCCCTAGGCTCGCTAGCTGATGAATCTCACGGACCATGTCTTGTCTATCTGGCTGTTCATCCGCCAGACTACCCATAGATCTACGACTAAGAGCATCTGAAATCACATTGGCCTCCTCCGGGTGGTATAGGATGTCAACATCATAATCCTTAAGCAACTCCAACCACCGTCTCTGCCGCAATTTCGGCTTTCTCTGTCCGAAGATATACTGGAGACTCTTGTCGTCTGCCTAAATATCCACCTGAACTCCACATAACTAATGCCTCCAAATCTTCAAGGCATGAATAACGACTGCCAACTCTAAATCGTGGCTAGGGTAACTCTGCTCATGCTCCCGTAGCTGCCGGGAAGCATAGGCTATAACCTTATTGTGCTGCATCAGCACACAACCTAGCCCAACACTCAAAGTGTTACAATAATAACCTAACCCTCTAGTCCCTTAGGAGGGGTTAGAACTGTAGTCGTAGTCAACTTATCTTCCAATAACTGGAAGCCTTTCTCATACTTTCGAAATATTCGGGCATCACTAATCTCAATTATGGTTCCTGTTTCTAATTTTCTGTTGCAACCAGATTTGATCACTATACTTAGATTCAATTCCTTCGCTTGTCTCATGGCTAAGACTTCCTGCCAATCGCACTTTAGGGGGAGATTTCACTGACCTCGTCAAGTAGTAATCCTATTATTCTCCCCAGCTCATAGAGCTTATAGTCCGGTGTTCAATCCTCAATTCATGGTATTACATAATCCAATGGCTTGCCAAGATTCCTTATCTTGTCATGATTATGTCTCTCATCGTTCGAGTGTCTGCTCGTCTTACCTTTATTTTTCCATTTCAAGTCGTCCCGGGGTCTCTTATCTCCCCGTATATTATACGGTCTGGCCCGTCATTACAGGCCTGCCACCTTTTGTCGAGGTGTTCTTACTGCCCATCATCTACTAATAGTCTTTACGCTAGCCTGGGGTAATTATGTCTTGGGACACTTACATAACTATAGTTGCATTCGCCTTATCATTCTGGTCATAACCCTTCATTATACTTATTATTATCCCCAAAATATTACTATCTTGCTCCTCGGTCATACGTTTCCATTCATGCTTATACCAGCATTTATAACCTTATGACACATCCTCGTCCTCAGTTACCCAAACACAATGCTTTTCCCACAGTTATCTAAAATTGTAACCTATAGCATGATGAAACTGAAGACTTTACTAGCCTCATATCCATCAGTTAATAATATGGGCACACATAACCCTCAATAATACGTAAAACTATCCTTTTACGTGGGGGATAGAGCTTACCTCCCTTTCATAATCTTTCTTTGAAGTTACAACCCTATTTTACAGGGTCCTGTCGCGGTTCCTCTATAATTCTAATCATCCAGCACCGCCTTAAAAATCGGGTAGATTTTCAAAACCTACTAATGATGTCTTCTGTTTTTCGTCGGTATCACTCATACTTATCTTATTCTTGCTTTGCGCATTCTCTGGAGATTATTCGGAAAGTCGTGGCCCTGACTGCCACACTAAGCCGACTCCAAGTACCTCCAAAGGTACTTATTATAAAATCCTCCAATAATCATACGTTCTTATCTCCGTCTCTTAACGTTCAAATTCAAATCAATTACTTCCATGAAACAAGTCACATAGACTCCACAATTTATCATGTCCAAGAAAGAAGGAATAACTTACATATTATTAACACTTCCATTTCTTTCCCATCGATAACCGGCTCACCGGAAAAACTGGAATCGAACCAATCTCTCTCTACAGTCAACATTGGCATACAAGAAGACAACTAGTCCATACCCATAATGACCTCAAAGTCTGTCATATCCAGCTCTACTAGGTCTGCTATGGTCTGATGATTGTATCATCACCGGACAATTCTTATATACCTGCTCAACTACCACCCAATCACTCACGGGTGTAGCTACCTCGAAAGGTTCTTATGGATTCAGGCTCTATTCTTTTACACTTGGTTGCTCTCTTTCTTACTGGTCGTACTCTTTCCGTACTTCCAAACTTTTTCTAGCATACGTACATAACCTCCATACTGATTCTGTACTCCAATAATCGGAGTTACTATATCAAAAACTTTGAGGCCATTTCCGGCGCTCACAATCCGGTTCCAGTGGAACGCGTCCACGAACCCGTAAAACGATTAACTAGACTTGGGCCTTGCACCCTCGTGACCCTATCACATAGCGGGACAACCCTTAACTGACCCTACTTCATTACAGGCTATGGGTCGACCCGTAATAGATCCATAACCCGACTCAGCGTCGCACTTAACTCTTATCCTTGGTCTGACTTAAATTTTTACTACCCGAGAAGGCCTTATATACCTAAGGTCTCGGCGGTTATCAATATCCTAAGGCTCACAATTTCCATGTTCCAAGCCTACCTTATCAGCCCCCCCCCCCCCCCCCGTATTCAGGTAAAATAGCTTCTCATAAACACTCAATCGTGTTATCTTAATCATAACAACCATAATTACTCCATACGGATCTCATTCGTACAATTCTCTTAAGCGTACCACGTAGCTTAATTTACTAACATAGTCTTCCATTAAGTCCCTTAACATGATTTCTTAAGGGTTCATTACCTTCTCAGACATCTCATCATCTCCTAATTATCTCAATTTAGCACGTAAAACCTTGATGAGAATTCATTAAACTGTTTCATACCTTCCCAGTATCTAATTAGTCCTTACCAATTCTTGGTAATCTATAATCATTCTAGGCAACACGCGTCTGACCCTCACACATAAATCCGTATAGGTGTATGTCATTATACCAACTATACAACAATTATTACCAACCTGGATACGCAATCCACATAATCCTTCCTGGGTCACTGCTGCATTTCTCATAGCTGCAATCAACATAACTCGTTAGGGAGAGACGACCCTAACAACACAGCTCTATCGCACGATCTCAGAGTGAGAAGAATAGAAACCAATCCTAAATGTCCTGCAGCTTCCTGGTTATAGATGTGGTGCACAACACACCGATAACCAAGACTCTACTAGACACGGTCTGTAGACACTTTCTGAGGACTAACTGCTCTGATACCACTTTTGTCACGACCCGACCTCGGGCTCGCGACTGGTGCCCTACCTGGGAACCCTTAGAGGTAACCATCAGAGAAAATCAGTGGAACATACATAAGACACATAACGTACATCAATATGAAGTAAACAACAGGCTAGCCGATAAGGTTACCTCCCTGGACATATATATAATTACATATCCAAAAGTAGTTACATCCCTTCTTTTACAAACTGACCCACAAGATATGACTATATACCTCTTAGAGTTTTGACATAACAACTGTGACGGGACAGGGCCCCGCCATACCCCTGAATGTACAACAACCGATAATACCAGGGATCTGAACCAAAGATAAGCCTCCGGAGTAATAGAGCTTCTCAACAGCTGAACAGTGATCCTAAGAGTGAGGATCGAGAACTGCTTAACTCTACTGCGGCATGAACGCAGCCCAGTGAAAAATTCGATTACAAAATATGTACCAAGTATGTGAAACTGAAAGTACTGAAATTTTTAATCAAAAGTCTAGACATAAGGCTGGAGACATGTATGATAACCAAAATAACAGTACATTGTGCCTTACTAATAATGAGAGTAATCAAGAGTACACTTTTACTACTTAAAAATAGGAAGCTCATGATCAAATTATGGCCACCCGCCTGTAGTATCATTAAGCAATCCTACTCCTGGGACTATTTCACCTGCATAGGTCCTGTGGACCCGTAATGGAGCAATTTTCTCCGCATGGGATTATTTCACCAGCATGCGACTATTTCACCCGCATGGGCCCGGTGGATCCGCAATGAGTACAAACTCCGCACTCGCATCGTGGGGATCAAATCCACGAAATATGTAGTAACCCGGGGGTTTACCCCGCAAAATTTACATAACACTAGCACTTAAGGCTACCATAAATATCATAACATAAGAACAACCGGCTATCGTAAATATCATAAGCAAGTTAAGAAATCCCTTAACTTCTCATTAGACTTTAATTAGCGTGCACTCTCATTTTATTTAACTTAAGGCACTAACATGTCATGAAAAATCCGGGAATTTAATCCAAAGTACTACGTACCTTTATCCTTTTAAAAATGACTTTTTTCGTATAAAACCCCCAAGATACTAACACCCGTAGTATCAAGGCTTGTCTGCTTTTCAAAACAAGTCACTACACCTTTAGAAATACATTTCAAGGCTTTTAAACCAAGTGACTTCTACTTTCAAAACTTAGGAAACTTATGCTTTTAAATCAAGTTGTCTTTCTTAAAACCAAGTCATTTATCCTTGCTTAAATCGTTTGAGTAAACCACTCATTAAACTTCCCATAAAGTCGTTATAATTAACTTCCCATAAAACCACTATAACACTTTATGTCTTTCTAAACCAAGAATTGCATTCTTTAAAATCACATGAGTTTAACTTTCCAACTCAACCAAACATACATACTTTAAATCAAGTCAATGATATCAAAATGAAATTGAATTCATTTAAAACCTGTACGTCTACCGTACTATACATTAATAAAACGCATGCTTAAGAGATAGGGAAAGTTCCACATACCTCTCCGACTTAATCCACTTGTCAAGTTGAGTATGCCGCACGTAGAATGTCAACCTATAATGACCATACTACGGCTATCAACTTCTAGCTTTTCTAACGTAGAAT
The DNA here is from genome assembly GCA_029844215.1 of Przewalskia tangutica. Lineage (NCBI taxonomy): Eukaryota > Viridiplantae > Streptophyta > Magnoliopsida > Solanales > Solanaceae > Przewalskia > Przewalskia tangutica. The sequence continues at coordinate 78,082,194 of CM056734.1, forward strand.
ATTCTAAGTGTAAAGTCACTCACTCTACGGAAAATTGGGCAGCACTTCCTTTGTTTCTTCGTACTTTTCCACCCTTTTCAAGGCCCGAAATCAATAACCAACATGCCACATTTAAGGCTCAACAATTCAGTTAACCAAAGGGTATTACACGCCTAACCGGACGTGTAAAATTCTGCCCCACAATTAATATAAAACTGTCCAATAATTAAGGCAATTCTCGGCTATAATCAATGCCAACAACAATGTAAATTTTCGTTCAATTCCTTTTCAATCCAAGTTGTTATTCCAACATGTTATATACATAATGACAATTACAACAACTATATTCCCTCTTCTTATATAACATGCAACGATTATAACTATCGACCAAATTGATTTACAATCTTAACGGCTAACATGCCATTTTCGGTTTTGAGCTTCTAAATTCCATAACATTAATAGATATTCATTCTATATATATCACATGATCATTTCTAACTTATCCTAACATGGAATCTTCAATTACAATAGTAAGACGAAGATGTTTACCTCAATAAGCCCAAATTAATCCAAGATTTCAAGTCGATCCTTAGCAACTTTAGCTCCTCTTTTCGACGTTCCAATCCACTCCAAGCAACCCTTAGAAGCTTATGAAGAACTCCTCTTCAAGTTCCAACTCCAACTATAAAGAACCCCTTAGGTTTTCATGTTGCGACTAACGTAAAAACGTAGTTTTTCCGGGATTTTTGTGTTGAGATATCCTTAGAATACCTTTAGGGATCTTGAGTTTGAATATTGGGATTTATGAAGCAAGATTGCAAAATTTCTTCTCCCTTAAGAGGGCTTGGCCGAGAGCTCTTGTAAGAGCACACAAGATTGCCCATTTTTTTCTAAGTGTTGAAATGATCTAGTCTTGCACTAGTAGTAGTAATATATAATGAGACCAAGGGCTAGGATTAATCCAAATGGAAGGCTAGGATGTGGTCAATTATCTGAAGCTATCTTGACTATTTGACTTGGTCCATTTTTTTCTTCATCCAACAAGCCCATGTGGAGGGTGACACGTGTCGCCCTCCCATTGGTCTAAAATATTTTATTTTCCGAAATTTCCATAATTGGTCAAAATATCGGAAACCTCGTGGGCCGACAAAAACGTATAATTTCTCGGGTGGGCCCCACGTATCCAACTCTTAAAATAAAATTCCATAATTCCGATAAATTCTAAAAGTCATAAATAATAAATTTGAGAATCCAATTCTCCTTAACGAACAATTATCCTTCCCGGGGTTCGGAAGATTTTTCCTTTGGAAAATAATTCTTTCTTTTGTTCAAATTTTTAAGTCTTGTTTCCTTACGTACATTCTCTTAAATATGCCCTGAAATTACGGGGTGTAACATCAAAGGCGCTGAGATCGAGGCAAACTTCTCCACAAACCTTCGGTAATAACCTGTAAGCCCTAGAAAACTGCGTACCTCCGTAGGTGTCGTAGGTCTGGGCCAGGTCTTAACTGTCTCAATCTTCTCTGTGTCCATCCGAATACCCTCAGCTCCGATAATATGCCCCAAGAATGCCACTGTGGCCAACCAGAATTCACACTTAGAGAACTTGGCATACAACTGTCGGTGTTGGAGGACCTTGGCATCGCCTCAATGACCGTGATGCTCCTGCTTCGAGCGGAATAAACCAGGATGTCATCAATGAATACTATAACAAACGTATCCAGGAATGGCTTGAACACCCGGTTCATCAGATCTATGAATATTTCTTGGGCATTGGTCAGCCCTAAAGACATCACCCTAAACTCACAATGCCCGTACCGGGTCCTGAATGCTGTCTTAGGGATATCCGCCTCTCACCCGTACCTGATGATAACCGTACCGCAGATCTATCTTCGAAAAACACTTAGCACCCTGCAACTGATAAAATAAATCATCAATCCTGGGGAGGGGATACCTATTCTTGATGGTTACCTTATTCAACTTCCTATAATCAATACACATCTGCAGCGATCCATCCTTCTTCTTTACAAATAACATCGGCGCTCCCCAAGGAGATGCACTAGGCTTAATGAAGCCTTTTTATAGCAAGTCTCTCAGCTGATCTTTTAATTCCTTTAACTCTGCAGGTGCCATCCTATAAGGAGGAATGGATATCAGTCGGGTATCTGGCAACACATCTATACAGAAATCTATCTCCCGCTCTGGAGGAATACCTGGAAGATCATCTGGAAATACATCTGGGAACTCACTAACTACAGGAACTGACTGAAGAGCTGGTACCTCAACTTTCGTATCATGTACCCGAACCAGATGATAGATATACCCTTTCCTAACCATCTTCTTCGCCTTGAGGTATGAAATAAACTTACCCCTCGGTGACGCTGTATTTCCCTTCCACTCTATAATTGGCTCACCGGGAAACTGAAATCGAACCAACTTCTCTCTACAATCGCCGTTAGCATAACAAGAAGCTAACCAATCCATTCCCATAATCACATCAAAGTCAGTCATGTCTAACTCAATTAAGTCTGTTATGGTACGACGACTACATATAACCACCGAACAATTTTTATACACACGCCTAGCCATGACTGAATCTACTACCGGCGTAGCTACCTCAAAAGGTTTTATCAACTCAGGTTCTATCCCAATTATACTAGCAACAAGGGGAGATATATAGGATAAAGTAGAACCTGGATCTATCAAAGCATACACGTCATGGAAAAAGATCAATAATATACATGTTACAACATCCGGTGACGCCTTCTGATGGTGTCTACTGGCCAAAGCATAAATGTGGTTCGAAGGACCGCCAGAGCTAGAACCTCTGCCACGACCTCTACCACGGCCTGCTGGCCCATGAACACCCTGCCCTGGGGGCGTATAGCTATAGAAGATGATGACCCATCAGCTGATCCTGTAGGATGAGTCATACTACCCATGCCACCTCTTGTTATACCCCGTATTTCCAGGGTATGTACGTAAAGGAATACGTACAAAAAGTTTTGGTCTTAAAGTTAGGCCTTGGACGATTTTTAGGCACAACTCACAAAGCGAACGGTTTTCCGACGAAACGTTTCCACAGCTTTCATAGGATAAATTCCGGCTATGTCATTTCTTATTTTTGCGGATTTTTCCGAGAGACGTAACACTTTGGACCAATGAGAGGGCGACACTTTCCACCCTCTCATTGGTGGACTTGTCACGGCATTAGGGCCGATTGGAATGCCAAGCCTTGTCATAAAGTTGGCTAGATATTTTGTGTGCAAGTTGGCCAAGGACACTTGCCTAAATCCTCACCCTACACTTGCCTTGCACTTGGCATAATCTTGGCCATTGGTTGGCCATGTCTTGACCTATAAATACCCCCCTTGTTGAAGAGTTATTTCATCCTAAATTGAGCAATCTATCTAAGTCTCAAATCCTCCCTCTCCTCTTGTTGTTTCGTCCAAACACACCCCTCCCCTTGAGAAGCTTGGCCGAGGCTACCCCACCCCCTAGCCTAGCCGAAACCTACCCCCCTCCCTTGGTAGAAAAGTTGCCTTCTTGTATTGTTATAATGCCCAAAATACCCTAGCCCAAATACCTTAGCACTTAGTAGAAGTTGTGAAGAACTTCTAAGGTGTTCTGTGAGCATCCAACTGAGGAGCAAAACCTTGCTCAGCGACTTTTCTAGGATATTATCAGCTTACCGAGGTAACTAATCCTAACCCTCTTTTGAATTAAAGAATACTTACTGTTGTAGAATAAGAATAGTATAAATACTTAGAAGTATATCACAGAATAGAATTGAAGTGTTAATCACTTAGAAGGGTTTAAAAGAAGAATAATCAAATCAGATTTACATAGGACTGTTTTCACAAGAGACTTATATAACTCACCGGTAGGTCATACGCCCGATTTTCCGTAGAATTGAGGACCCTCTGCTTAGAATGACCTGCAGAATAGTCTAGACCTTGATAGATATCTGTGACTATTATAGGCGATTCTGCTGCGACATACTCGACTTGGCGGTGGATTTCACGGAAGGTATGTGATTCTTCCTAAAGCATGATATTTTACAATATGTATATAGTACGGTGACGCGTACGTGTTAACTGAATAATACTTACGGCAATGCCTCACGCTTAAGCTGAATAATACTTACGAATGCCTCACGGCTTAAGCCTAAATAATAAAGAATCAAAACATTTCAAAAGGACTATCAACCATTTATTAACAGAAGAGAACTAATTGGTTTTTAAACAGAAGCTTAAGAGTTATACTAGCTTTATGGGAAGTAAGTATAACCACTTAAGATTGATAAAAGAAACAAGTTTGCCTATGTGTTTATAACAGACTTATATTGTGAATAAGAAGATGGTTTGATAGGTAGACATGATATGATGCTATGTGTGTTAGTATCTTGTAACGTTGGTATAGGTGAGTATCCTTGTTGTGCTTGTGTTACTTAAAGGTAAGTTGTTATGTTAGTATACTATCACTCACCTCTTGAGATGATACCGGGGGTTAAGCTGCCCTCCGATGCGGGGTAGACTCAGGCGGTCTGGGACCATGATTCGAGAATACCTCATGCGGGTCCAGGGGGCCTATGCGGAGCTACGAGAGTTCCAGGTTAGTATGCGGGGTTATACCTCATGCGGTCTGTGTGGCCATGCGGACAGCGAGTCCAGGACGATGCCGAGGAGTAGCTACCCTCGATGCGGGGTTATACCTCATGCGGGCCCATGTGAGTGGCCTATGCGGACTCCGGGAGTCCAGGATTAGGCTTGCAGAATGATGATGGGGGCGAGTGGCCCTGTTTCGATCATTCGCAGCCTAGACAAGACTCATTACAGTTACCTATTGTTGCTCTTGTTTGTGATGTGGCACTATGTGCGGTTTCCTTGGTTGTTTAATACATATTTGTAAACCGGTTTTTAAAAATGATATGTTTCATTTAAGTACTTTTACGCTTCGCATACTTAGTACCTGTTGTCTCGACCTCCTTCGGGCTGCGTTCATGCCGCAGGCGGCAAGCAGTGCTAGATCCACATCTTAGGATCTCTACGTTGGTGTCGGAGCTCCACTCTCTCCGAGGCTCTACTTTTGGGTATGATCTCCCGTTGTAGATAGTTTGTATGCAGTCAGGTATGGCGGGCCCCGTCCCGCCATAGTTGTTATTTTCCTTAAGTGCAGTAGTCATGTTGCACTTGGGATGTAATCGCAAAACTTGGTATATATATATATGCCGAAAGGCAACCTTTTTTCAGATAAAATGTTCTAGTTATATCATGTCAGATGTCTTGTTTTATATTCCACGATTGTTCTCGATGTATGACTACTGGGTGCCGGGTAAGGCACGATCCACGGCCCCGAATGGGTCGTGACAAAAGTGGTATCGTGAGCGCTAATCCTCTGAAAGTGTCTACGCATCGTATCTAGTAAGTCTTGATTATCGGTGTGTTGTGCACCACACCAATAATCGTGAGGCTATAGGATATTTAGGATTGGTTTCCATTCTTCTCATTCCGAGATCGTGCTTTAGAGCCGTGTTATAGGTTGGACCCTCTAACGTATTCCTTCCTCGTAATGCTTATGCCTCCACGTAAGGCAACCCGCCCGTATGGCAAGGCAAATGAGGAGTCGCTAGCAGACACCCAGAGTCACGAGGGCTCGTGCCCGCCTATACCGAGACGGCGAGTTCTATGACGCCGCCAAATTTCAAAGAGACCACAGTACCCACACCTCCCGCCCCACACCGGGCGGAGGAGTTAGGTACAAGGAGATGGCCCACCTTTTGGCTAAAGTCAGGCCCGACACGGAGAGAGGCTGATGCGGCAGCCCAGCTCCAGCTCGACTGCACCGTTGTTCACCCGAGGGCAGAGTTTGAGGCTACGAGACTTCTTGAGTTGTAGCACGGAGTTTTATGGGTCGAGGCCGAGGATGATCCGCAGAGTTCATCCGCCGATTCGTGAGGATTTTGAGAGTGATCGTATGCCGAGACCGAGTCCGTGATCTTTGGTTCACATAGGCCGCGTGACACCGCAGCCGATTGGTTTGATTCACGAGTTATCCCGGGAGAGCACGCGTCCCGCCTACTTGGGATGAGTTCTCGAGGCTTTCCTCACTCACTTCTTGCCTCCACGGATGAGGAGGGCGCGGCCGATAGATTTTTACCATCGAGGCGCAGAGGACGACCGTCGTGAGTACAATGTCGAGTTTGATTCATTGGCTCGATATGTCCCAAAGATTGCAGCAGATATGGAGGATAGGTGCACCGCTATGTCACCGCCAGACGACTATATGGCCGAAGTCTTGTGCGGGTTTCTCCACCGTATGGACATTACCCGCATGCAGCTCACGCCTTGGATGCGGCGAGCGCAGAGGTCGGCGAGTGGATGACAGCGGCAGGTTAAGGCGCAGACGAGGGTCTTCTCGTGGTTATCGTGGGCGGCCTCGCAGCAGCCTAGATTCGCACTACGCCCAAAGACAGAGCACTCGCACCGCCCTCAAGACACCCACGCTGAGGGCGCACTGTGGCCCTGTGGCTTCGACGCCCGTGGTAGCAGAGGTATCGCCGCCGACCACCCCAGTGGCCGATGCGTAGATCCCATTACGGGAAGTGTGGTACTACTTTGGATCTTGTTACGCCAGGCCGCAGGTCACTTTGGCGAGGACCGTCCGACCGGGTACGTGGAAGCGGCTCACCTTCGTGTTCTGCTGCCGCTTCATCATCTCCTACGCTACCCGCCCCGAGGGCGGTGCTCATGGGTCAGCAGGTCGCGGCAGGTCGTGGCTCGTGTCCCAGCCTAGCGGTCCTCGAACCGCATTTATGCTTTGTCCACCGACAGATCGTGAGGCCTCACCGATGTCGCCACAGTACCTTATCGCTCGGGTTTGATATTTATGCCTTGATAGATCCGGTTCTACTGTCCCTATATATCTCCCTTGTTGCTAGTAGGATAGGGATAGAGCACGAGTCCATAGACCGTTCGAGGTAGCTACGCCAGATGGGTGATCTGGTAGCTCGGCGGTATATGTGGCTTGCCTCGTGACCATTTACGTCGGACCAGCCGACTTGATAGAGTTGGAGATGATTGACTTTGACGTGATTATGGGGATGGATTGGCTAGCCTCTTGCTATGCCAATGTAGACCGCAGAGAGAGTAGTACGTTCAGCTCGGCGAGCCGGTTGTTGAGTGGGAAGGAGCACCAGATCGCCGAGGGTAGGTTTATTTCCTACCTCAAGGCTAGGAAGATGGTGCGAAGGGTATATCTACCATCTAGTTCGGGTGTTTGATACCGAGGTCGCGTACCAGATTTTTCGCCGGGCCCAGAGTCACGAGTTCCCGCACGTGTTTCCGGATGACCTCGGGTATCCTCTCCGAGAGGAGATCGAAGTTTGTATAGATGTGTTGCGGATACTCGCCTATTTCCATTCCGCCATACGTAATGGCACCGCCGAGTTGAGAGTCAAGGATCACCTTAGGGATTTGCTAGAGAAGGGCTTCATTAGGCCTAGTGTTTCTCCCTGGGGAGCGCCGTATTGTTCGTGAAGAAGAAGGGCGGACGCTGCGTATGTGTGTCGACATTACAGCGGTGAACAAGGTGACCATTAAGAATGATACCCCTTCCTAGGATTGATGATTTGTTCGACTACCGCAGTGGTGCGAGATGTTTTCCAAGATTGATCTGCGATCGGCTATCATCAAAGTGCGAGTCGAGAGGTGGATGTCCTCAGATCGCATTCCGACCAGACGCATTATGAGTTCGTGGTCATGTCTTTGTTGACCAATGCTCGCCAGATTCATGGATTTGATGAACCGAGTGTTCAAACCATTTTTGACACGCTTGTGATAGTGTTCATTGATGATATCTTGGTTTATTCTCGCCAGAGCAGGAGCACGCGAGCATTTGGCGATCAGGCCGACGCTTCTCCAGACCAGCTTGACGCCAAGTTTTCCAAATGTGAGTTTTGACTTCGATGGCGTTTCTTGGGCATATTGTCGGGCCGATGGCATTCGAGTTGATACGCCAAGATCGAGGCGCTAGGACTTGCCTAGACCTACTACTCCGGCAGAGGTTCGTAGTTTTCTGGCCTGCAGGATATTATCGGTTCGTAGAGAAGTTTGCTTCTATCTCTCGCACCATTGACTAGGTCGACTCGGGCACCAAGTTTCAATGGACTGATGCTTGTGGCGTGGTTTCCATTCCGAAGAGAGACCGACGACCGCCTCGTTTACTCTTCCAGAGGGTCCAGATGGTTATGTCGTGTATTGTGATGCGTCAGGCATCGGGTTGGGATGTGTGTTGATGCAGCATGGCAGAGTTATAGCATATGCATCCCGACAGCTGAAGAAACACGAGAGGAACTACCCCACCCATGATTTGGAGTTGGCAGCTGTGATTCACGCCAAGATCCGAGGCACTATTTGTATGGGGTTCACGTGGATATTTTTACAGACCACAAGAGCCTCCAGTACATCTTCAGCCAGAGGGAGCTGAACTTACGACAGAGACGGTGGTTAGAGTTGCTTAAGGATTACGATGTGGACATCCTGTACCACCCGGGCAAGGCCAATGTTGTGGCAGATGCCCTTAGTCGTAGGTCGATGGGGAGCCTATCAGATGTGCAGCTAGAGAGAAGGGACATGGTTCGTAATTTGCACCAGTTAGCGAGCCTTGGTGTCCGTTTGATTGATTCTGATAGCAATGGGGTTAGAATTCGTGAGGTTGCCGAGTCTTCCATCGTTGAGGAGGTGAAGAGGCAACAGTTCGAGGATCCAGCTTTGATTCGATATCGTGATACAGCTCTTCGTGAGGCGCGGTCCTTTGAGGTAGCACCACGGGTGCTAAGATTTGAGGCGTTGTGTGTCCCAGATATTTCGTGACTTCGCAGAGTTCTGGGGAAGCACACAAGCGTTACTCTATCCATCCGGTCGACCAAGATGTACCACGACCTTAGATCCGTGTATTGGTGGGATGGCTTGAAGAGGACGCTGCAGAGTTCGTAGCTCGCGCCCGTGTTGTCGGCAGTGAAGGTAGAGCACCGCAGGCCCGGTGGTTTGTTACAGCGATAGAGATCCCGACGGAAGTGGGAGGTAATCAACATGGACTTCATCACAGGATTACCTCGCACTCGCAGGAGAGACATGATTCTATATGGGTTATCGCCGACAGTGGCGAAAATCAGCCCACTTTCTTCCCGTCGGGACGACTTTTTCTACCGAGGATTATGCCGCACTTTACATCCGAGAGATCGTCGATCGCATGGAGTCCCTACTTCGATCATATCGCATGAGGAGCCCGCCATTTCGCCAACTTCCGAGGTCCTTCCAGAGGGGTTTAGGGACGCAGTGAGCCCGAGTATCGCATTTCATCCTCGCATGCACGGACAGCAGAGCGCACTATCCGCACTCGAGGATATGCCGCGAGCCCGTGTTATTGACTTCCGATGGTAGTTGGGAGGATCATTTGCCTCGTTGAGTTCGCGTATAATAATAGCTACCACCCAAAGATTCGATGGCGCCATGAGGCTTTGTATGGGAGGAAGTGCGATCGCCGATAGCATGGTTCGATGTGGGCGAGGTACGATTAGTGGGACCAGACTTGGCGCAGCAGTGGATAAGGTGAAGCTTATCCGAGAGCGGCTATTGATACCGCAGTCGCATGTATCAGATGCAGATCATCGACGCCGACATCCGAGTTCGCAATTGATGATTGGGTTTTCTGGCTGTCACCCATGGCGGTGTGATGAGATTCGGAAGAAGGAAACTCACCAAGGTACATCGGGCCGCTTCGCATTGTCCGCAGGTAGGCAAGGTTGCCTATGAGTTGGATCTGCCGTCCGATCCGAGGCAGCATCCGGTGTTTCACGCTTCTATCCGAGGAAATGTATCGGATCCATCCGTGGTACATCCGATTGACGATGTCCAGTGACCGGCGGGTTATCGTATGAGGAGGTTCCCATAGCGATAATCGATCGTCGTTAGGCGCTCATGACGGGACGTGGCTTCCACAAAGTCCCGTGGCGAACGAGCTTAGGGAGAGATGACGGGAAGCAGAGGAGGACATGAGGCGAGGTACCTCACCTATTCCCCACACCTCCGTAACTCACTTTCCTACTTATAATTTTCGTTATCGCTTTGCCTAAATGTTGTTTTGTGGCCGTGTGGCATTTGCAAATCGCTTTTAAGTTATGAAGAACCTTTTCGTTATCTGTTTGGGAAGGAACATTCGACGAATGTTTCTATGAGGGAGAATGTTATACCCCGTATTTCCAGGGTATGTACGTAAAGGAATACGTACAAAAAGTTTTGGTCTTAAAGTTAGGCCTTGGACGATTTTTAGGCACAACTCACAAAGCGAACGGTTTTCCGACGAAACGTTTCCACGACTTTCATAGGATAAATTCGCTATGTCATTTCTTATTTTTGCGGATTTTTCCGAGAGACGTAACACTTTGGACCAATGAGAGGCGACACTTTCCACCCTCTCATTGGTGGACTTGTCACGCATTAGGCCGATTGGAATGCCAAGCCTTGTCATAAAGTTGGCTAGATATTTTGTGTGCAAGTTGGCCAAGGACACTTGCCTAAATCCTCACCCTACACTTGCCTTGCACTTGGCATAATCTTGGCCATTGGTTGGCCATGTCTTGACCTATAAATACCCCTTGTTGAAGAGTTATTTCATCCTAAATTGAGCAATCTATCTAAGTCTCAAATCCTCCCTCTCCCTCTTGTTGTTTCGCCCAAACACACCCTCCTCGAGAACCTTGGCCGAGGCTACCCCCCGCCCGAGCCTAGCCGAAACCTACCCCCCCTCCCGTGGGAGAAAAGTTGCCTTCTTGTATTGTTATAATGCCCAAAATACACTAGCCAAACTACCTTAGCACTTAGTAGAAGTTGTGAAGAACTTCTAAGGTTTCCTCGAGCATACAACTTAGAGCAAAACCTGCTCAGCGCCGACTTTTCTAGGATATTATCGGGCTTACCGAGGTAACTAATCCTAACCTCTTTGAATTAAAGAATACTTATCGTTGTAGAATAAGAATAGTATAAATACTTAGAAGTATATCACGTAATAGAATTGAAGTGTTAATCACTTAGAAGGGTTTAAAAGAAGAATAATCAAATCAGATTTACATAGATCGCTTTCACAAGAGACTTATATAACTCACCGGTAGGTCATTTGCCCGATTTTCCGTAGAATTGAGGACCCTCTGCTTAGAATGACCTACGAATAGTCTAGACCTTGATAGATATCTGTGACTATTATAGGTCGATTCTCTGCATACGACATACTCGACTTGGCGGTGGATTTCACGAGAAGGTATGTGATTCTTCCTAAAGCATGATATTTTACAATATGTATATAGTACGAGACGCATACGTGTTAATCGAATAATACTTACCAATGCCTCACGCTTAAGCCTGAATAATACTTACTAATGCCTCACGCTTAAGCCTAAATAATAAAGAATCAAAACATTTCAAAAGGACTATCAACCATTTATTAATGTAAGAGAACTAATTGGTTTTTAAACAGAAGCTTAAGAGTTATACTAGCTTTATGGGAAGTAAGTATAACCACTTAAGATTGATAAAAGAAACAAGTTTGCCTATGTGTTTATAACAAACTTATATTGTGAATAAGAAGATGGTTTGATAGGTAGACATGATATGATGCTATGTGTGTTAGTATCTTGTAACGTTGGTATAGGTGAGTATCCTTGTTGTGCTTGTGTTACTTAAAGGTAAGTTGTTATGTTAGTATACTATCACTCACCTCTTGAGACGATACCGGGGTTAAGTCGCCTCCGACGCGGTAGACTCAGCGATGCAGGACCATGATTCGAGAATACCCTACGCGGGTCCAGGGGCCTATGCGGAGCTACGAGAGTTCCGTGTTAGTATGCGGGTTATACTCACGCGTCTGCAAGCATGCGACAATGAGTCCGTGATTTACGCCGAGGAGTAGCTACCGATGCGGGTTATACCTCATGCGGGCCCACGTGAGTGGCCTATGCGGACTCGAGTCCAGGATTAGGCTTGCAGATCGATGACGGGGCGAGTGGCCTGCTTTCGATCATTCGCAGCCTAGACAAGACTCATTACAGTTACCTATTGTTGCTCTTGTTTGTTCTGTGGCACTATGTGCGGTTTCATTGGTTGTTTCATACATACTTTTAAACTGGTTTTTTTAAAAAATGATATGTTTCATTTAAGTACTTTACAGCCGCATACTTAGTACTGTTGTATCGACCTCGCCCGAGGCTGCGTTCATGCCGCAGGGCAAGCAGTGCTAGATCCACATCCTTAGATCTCTACGTTGGTGTCGTGAGCTCCACTCTCTCCGAGGCTCTACTTTGGGTATGATCTCCCCGTTGTAGATAGTTTGTAATAGGTAGTATGGCGGGGCCCTGTCCCGCCATAGTTGTTATTTTCCTTAGAGGTCTGTAGTCATGTTGTACAGTTGGGATGTAACTGCAAAACTTGGTATATATATATATGCCGAAAGGCAACCTTTTTTTTTCAGATAAAATGTTCTAGTTATATCATGTTGCATGTCTTGTTTTATATTCCGCTGATTGTTCTCTGATGTATGACTACTTGGGTGCCCGGGTAAGGCACCAGTCACGGGCCCCGGAATGGGTCGTGACACCTCTATACGGACACTCCCTCTGCAAATGGCCCTGAAGGCCGCATGAATATCAGGCTCTCGAAGCAGAATGACATTCCCCAAAATGGGACCTACCATATCTGTCACGACCCGACCCCGGGCCGCGACTGGTGCCCTACTTGGGCACCCCGTTCAGGTATACATCAGAGAATAGCAGCGGAACATACACAACATAAAAACATGTTTAGACAATAAACATCACAGGCTAGCCGATAAGGCCGCCTTCCATAAAATATGCATAATCAAAAGTAAAATTGTACAACTCGGTTCTTACAGCCCAACCACATATGTGGCTGCTGCACTTAGAATAACAATCGTGGCGGACAGGGTTCGCCATACCTGAATGTACATAAATCTACAACATCGTGGAAAGATCTGCTAAAAAGACAAGCCTCCGAGAAATGGAGCTTCGACGCCGATCGGTGATCCTAAGAATGAGGATCCACCACCGCTACCCCTACCGCAGATGAACGCAGCCCCGAGGAAGGGTCGACACAATATGTACTAAGTATGTAAAACTGGAAAATACTGTAATTACATCATAAGTTTAAAACAAAGCCGGAGACATGTATGATAATCAAATTACAGTACAATGTGCCTTACTAACAATGAGAGTAAATAAGAGTATACTTACAACATAAAAATAGGAAGCTCACGATCAAAGAAGGACCACCCACCCGCAGTATCATTAAGCAACCGTACTCCTGGGACTATTTCACCCGCATAGGTCGTGTGGACCCGCATGAGGTATTCCTCGCATAGTCAGATCCGCCGCACAGTCGTGGTAGACCCACGAGGTATTCTCGTGATAGGTCAGATCCGCCGCACGGGACTATTTCACCCGCATAAGCCCTTACGGACTCGCATGAGGTATTCCTCGCATCGTGGGTAGCAAATCCACGGAATATGCAAATGCCACAAACCCGGGGAATGACCCCGTAATGAATAATATACCACTAGCACAAACCGGCTATCATACATAACATAAGCACTACCGGCTTATCATACAATATATAAGTAAGTTAAGAAATCCCCTAACTTCTTATTATTCTTGTTCATGTACACTCTCATTTTAGTTTACTTAAGGCACTAACATGTCTTTTATAAAAATCCGGGAATTTAACCCAAAGTACTACATACTTCCACTCTTTTAAAAATGACTCTTTTTCATATAGAACTTCCAAGATACTAATAACCGTAGTATTAAGTCACAATTAGTTTTCAAGACAAGTCACAATGCCTTTAGAAATAAAATTAGGCTTCTGAATCAAGTGACTTCTTTTCTTATAAAATCTTAGGCAATTGATGCCTTAAAATCGAATTGCCTTTCATTAAATCAAGTCATTTATCCTTATTTATCGTTCCATAAAGCTAATATAACCAACTTCCCATAAAGTCGTTATATTAACTTTATACCTTAGCCAATTACAATTTCCTATCCAAGGGACTTATACGTTTAAAACGAAACAAGTATCATATACTTTAAAACTGTTCAAGTCCCTTAACTTTAAAAACTTAAGACATCCTTAATACTTTTAAAGAAGTGAGTTAATCTCCTAACTCACCCAACTTGGCTATTCATAAAACAAGTAAAGGATATCAAGGTCTCAGACGCTCACCGTACTATATACGTGCAACTATTCATGCTCAAAAGATAGGAAAGTTCTACATACCTCTTCGGGTCAAACCACTTGCCAAGTACAATATCCCGCCCGTAGTATGTCAACCTATAATGTCCACAATACGTATATTAACGTCTTACTTCAAACGTAGAATATTATAAGTGCAAAGTCACTAAATTCTACGGAAAATCGGACAGCACTTCCTTTGTTTCTACATACTTTGCCACCTTTTTCAAGGCCTAATTCAATAACCAAACACGCCACATTTAAGGCCCAACAATGTAATTAACAATAGGGGATTACACGCCTACTAGACGTGTAAAATTCCGCCCCACAAATGATATCAAGCTAATACAAATTACTAGGCCAATTCGGCAACATTGAGATACAATAACACCAATTCTTACCCAATTTCCTTTTCAATCCAAGTTGTTAGCATAACATGATATCAAGTCGCAATCGATTATAACTACTATAATCTTCAAGTAAGTAACATGCGGCGATTCTAATTAACGACCAAATTGTAATCCAACTTCAAATGGCTTATATGACATTTCAGTTTTTAGGCTACAATCAATCCATAACACTTATGAAACTTCAACACATATGCTTCATGCTAGCAAACATGTAAGGCTAACAGCAATATATAATCTTGTAACACTTTAAGAGACAAGATTATTACCTCAACGAGTCTTAGTCCAACTTCAAATCCGAAGTCGCTCCCTAGCAACTTAGAGCCTCTTCTTGACACTTCAATCCGCCACTTGAGACCCTTAGAATATCACAAACAAGTTTCCTTTAATCTTCCAATGAAAACCTAGAAAAGCAACTAGGTTTTCACCTTGCGACTAATACGAAAACTATCTTTTTTCGGGATTTTTCTATTGAGATACACTTACAATACCCTCATGAACCTTGGTTTAAAGTGTGGAGCTTAATGGACAACAAACAATTTTTTTTTTGTTGGTAGTGAACCCGAGAGCAACCCTTTGGAGTTCTTCAAATTCTTGAATTTTTTTCTAAGTGTAGAAGTTAGTCTTGCTACTAGTACTACTATATAGCACAATGGAGGGTCAAGATGTGCACAAATGTGTGGCTTAGATGAAGTTCTATTAAATATCAAGACTTGTGGCCCCATTGACCAAGTCAATATTATCAAGATCTTCAAGTTGCAAGACTTTGTCATCCTAACAATGGTCAAATGACCCTTTTGGCCATGCCTAAATTCATCCAAGGCAACATAAGGGGGGTGACACGTGTCTCCCTCCCATTCGCCACAATATTACATTTTCCGACAATTCCATAATTACGATAAATTTTTTACAAGTCTCCAATCTTAACATTTGGGATTCTCACGTACGTTCTTAAAACATGTCCTGAAAATACGGGGTGTAACATTCTTCCCCCCTTAAAAACATTCGTCCCCGAATGTTCTTTCGGAGTCAAACTTATAATTAGCGACATAGTTTCCTCTTACAACCCCGACATACTAATAATGCCACACATGGCCACATAATAGTACTTAAACAAAAATGATCCAATTAAAACTTGACAAGTAAGGGAAAAGAATTACCTGAAGGTGTAGGGAATAAGTGAGGATACTTCCTCAACATGTCCTCCTCCGCTTCCCAAGTCATCTCCTCCCGGTTATCATTCCTCCACAAGACTTTGACGGAAGCCACGTCCTTGGTCCGCAAATGTCGACTGGCGATCGAGTATCGCTATGGGACTCTCTCATACGATAACCCCTCTCACACCGGACTCGCTAGCAGGGAAAACTCTCGTTGGATCTCCGATACACTTCCGCAACATAGAAACATGGAAGACCGGATGTACCGCCTCTAACTCTGATGGCAGATCCAACTCATAGGCAACCTTGCCTACTCTACGGATGATCTGGTAGGGCCCAATGTACCTTGGGCTGAGTTTTCCCTTCTTTCTGAATCTCATCACACCCTTCATGGGTGATACCTTCAAGAAGACCCAATCGCTTCACCAAACTCCAAATGCCACCGCCGCTTATCCGCATATGACTTCTGCCGACTCTGAGCTGCTAACAGTCTCTCCTGGATAAGCTTCACCTTATCCACACCACTGAACCAAGTCCGCCAACTAATCGCACTCTCGCCCACGTCGAACCAACCAATCGGCGACCTACATTTCCGCCCATATAAAGCCTCGTATGGCGTCATCTGTATACTGGAATGGTATTTGTTGTTATAAGAAAACTCCACAAGAGGCAAATGATCCTCCCAACCTACCGAAATCAATCACGCAGCTCGCAGATATCCTCGTTGTCCGGATAGTACGCCCGCCGCCCGCGACCCGAGGATGAACGTCAGCATCGAGACCCACCGTGTCCCTAATCCCTTTGGAAAGACCTCCGTAAGTTAGCCAGAACGGCTCTCTATCGATATAATCGACACAGGACACCGTGCACTCACAATCTCTCGATGTACAATCCGCATAGTCCTCACCAAAACGTCGTCATGATCGAAGGAAATGGGCTGATTTCACCACAACAATAACCCAAATGGAGTCGCATTTCCTCCGAGTATGAGGTAACCTCAGAATAAAGTCCATGTTGATCCTCCCACTTCCAAGTCGGAATCTCAATAGCTCGCAATAATCCATCGGGCCTCGTGCTCGACTGAATCCGGGCATTTAGACATCAGGCAACAAAACTCGCCACGCCCTCTTCGTGCCATCCCACCAATACAAACATTTGAGGTCATGGTACATCTTGGTCGACCGGATGAATAGAATAACGAGCACCGGTGCTTCCCTGCACCGCCGACGGTCCTCGCTACATCGGGAACACACAACCGCCTCAAATCTTAGCACCCCATCGCGCTACTCGAATAGACTATTCTCTCCCAAGAGCCGCATCTCGATACCGTACCAACACCGGGTCCTCAAACTATCACCTCTTCACCTCATCAACGATGGAAGACTCGCAACCTCACGAACCCGCACTTCACTATCGCTTCAGACGATCAAACGAACCCCAAGGCTCGCTAGGTGGATCCGACGACCATATCCCGCTCTCCGGTCGCACTTCTACCGCACTCCCATCGATCTATGACTAAGGCATCGCAACTACGCTGGCTTTCCCTGCATGGTATAGAATATCAACATCATAATCTTTCAACAACTCTAATCACCGCCTTCGCCGCAAGTTCGCTCCTCTCGCTCAAGATATACCGAGGCTCTGTGGTCTGTATAAATATCCACATGAACCCCATACAAATAATGTCTCCAAATCTTCAAGGCATGAATAATCGCCAACTCTAAGTCGTGGGTGGGGTAATTCTCTCATGCTTCCAGAACGGCCGAAGCATAGGCTATAACCTCGCTGGCCGCATCAAAACACACCCTAGCCCGATACCCGAGGCATCACAATAAATCACGCATCCGCCTAACCTCGTGAAGAGTAAGAACTGGAGCCGTAGTCAACCTTTCCTTCAAGAATCGAAAGCCCTTCTCGCAAGCCTCCGCCCATCGGAACTTAGCCGCTTTCGAGTCACCCTAGTCAACGGCCAAATCGAAGCAACCGCTTCCACAAACCTACGATAATAACTCGCCACTAAGAAATCGCGCACTCACGGAGTAAGAGGTCTCGCAAAGACTTGATCGCCACCTTGCCTATCCACCAACACCATCACCCCAATAATGTGCCTCAGAATGCCACCGAGGCCAACCAAAACTCACACTGAGAACTTGGCGAATAATCGCCACCCGAGGACCCCAAGTACCGCCTGCCGACTGCATGCTCCGCTCAACGCGAATAAACCAGATGTCATCAATGAATACTATCACAAATGTATCCAAAATGGCTTGAACACCCGTTCATCAAATCCATAAATACCGCTGAGCGTTGGTCAAACCGGAAAGACATAACCTCAACTCATAAGTGCCCATACCGGTCCTGAATGCGCTTGGGATATCTCGCCTCGAACTCGCACTGATGATAACTGCATCGCAGTCTATCTTGGAGAAACACCTCGCACTCGCAACCGGTCAAACAAATCATCAATTCTGGGAGGGGTACCGTTATACCCGTATTTTCGCAGTATGTACGAGGACGACGTGAAAAGTTTGAGCCTTAAGTTAGGCTAGGACCGAAAATTATTGTTCACAAGTACCGAAAGAATCATTTTTCGCTAACGCTTTACAAGACTTGCGAAGGAAAATTACGCTATGTCATTTCTAATTTTTGCGGATTTTTCCAGAGATGAAACATTTTGGACCAACGGAGGTGATGTGTCACCTCACATCGACGCTGTGATGGGCGGCTAGTGGACGAATTGGGGTCTTGGGTTAGGTAGGATATTTGTTATAGTTGGTGTGGTAGATGGATAAGGTACACATGGGTAAATCCTCACCCTAAACTTGCCTACCACTTGGCTTGATATTGGCCCTTGGTCGTCCTATAAATACCCCCCTTAGTTGATGAACTTCTTCATCCTAAAATAGTTTCTAAGTCTTGAAAGTTCTCTCCTCCTTAGTGTAGTGGTTCGTCCAAGCCTCCCCCTTTGAGAAGGCCCCCTCCTAGTGGCCTTGGCCGAGGGGTACACCCCCCCTCCTTGCCTAGTTGTTCTCGCAAAATACTACCCACCCTCTTGGTAGAAATACTCTCCAAGTATTGTTACTATACCAAAATACCTTAGCCTAATACCTTGTAGTATTCCAAGGTTACCCCTATACTAAAAGCCCAGAAATACCATTATACTTCCTTCACCACTAAACGAAACCCTAAGGAAAATCTTCACAGCTTGGTCAAGTATTAGGAAGAAGTTTCAGAGAACTTCTAAGGGTTGTTTGGAGCGGTCGAGCACCCGGAGTAGAGCTAAACGTTGCTCGGGATCGACATTAAACTTGGATAATTTTGGGCTTACCGAGGTAAATAATCCTATCCTTCTATTGTAATTGGAAATTACATATCAGAGTTGTATAGAAATGAATATAAGATTCATAAGAGAATTGAATCGTAATAGAAGGATATTACGTAATAGACTTGAATCGAATCACATCAAGAATATTCTACAAGAGTAGTCTAGGCATTGATAGACTTGTATAACCCTTATAGGTTGATTGATCTGCGAGTAGCATGTACTACTTGAAAGGTGGACGAGGCTAGCCTGGTTATAGCCGTGGAGCGTTTTGCTAATAGTCGATAATCGTCGCGAGGTATGTGATCCTTCCTATCCTCTTGAGCATGATATTTTAAAAGAATATATATATAGTACGGTAGACGTACGTGTGTTAACTGAACGTAGTTATACCGCAATGTCTTTTGACTTAAGCCTGAATAATAAGAATCTTGAAGTATTTCAAAAGAATTAAGAAACCTTTTTGAAAGAAGAGTAATACTTGGTTTTAAAAGCTTAAGAGTTATACTAGCTTTATGGGAAGTTAGGTATAACGACTTAAGAGAGATAAAAAGAATGGTTTATTAATTTTAGAAGTTAAGAGACTTGATCTTAAAAGATAAGAGACTTGACTTAAGTAAATTAATATGGGTTTTTGTGTGAAACCTCATTCGTGAGTAATGAGTACTTGGTTTGTAAAAGGAATAATGTTTTACTGATTTCGGAAATGAGAATAAGTATCGAACAAACCACAGCAGCGCTAATAAAGGGAAATGTATTGACTAATAATGTATTATTAAAACCAGTAGAAACCTCCATCTGCATAGAAGCTAAGATGAGACAAAATGATATTACATTTCCTAGATCATGGCTGCTTAAATAAGATTGATTATGAACAAGAATAACCTACTCACATATAAGGCATATGTATCTCAAATTGTTTTAAAGGAGAATTATATCATTAAGTGATTAAAACTATGAACTACGAAACCTTTCGAAAATGAGAAACTTGAGCATTTGAAATTAGGCAAACTTGAACGTTTGGAAAATAATGTTGTTACTTGATTTACAAAGGGAAGTGTTTTGGTTTACTTAAAAGGATAGTCACTCTATTTTTATACTACGGGTATTGTGTGACTTTTTGAAAGAAACGGATCTTTTAAATGAGTTAATGTATGAAGTACTTTGGGGATAAAAACCCGAAATTGTTAACATAAAGTAGAAAGTACCTTGTGTGAATAACTTGATTGTGTTGGTTTGTGATAGCCTTGTAATACTTTCTTGTTGATTTGATAAGTAAACATGTTAGGATGCTACGTGTGTTAGTATCCGTGATGTTTGTGTAAAGGGGTTCCCTTGTTGTGCTTATGTTGTTTAACGATAAGTTGTTATGTTATTATATCACATACCCTCGACTTGTTATACCGAGGGCTTGCCACCCTTGATGCGGTCTATATGGCCTATGCGGTCTATGTGACTATGCGGAGCGGTATGCTCGTGATTGATCATTCCGTGTATATCCCGACGCGGATGCCCTATGCGGTCTGTGTGACTACGCGGTCTATTAAGACTATGCGACCGCGAGTCCGCGAGGGTACCGGTTAGCTACCCCGATGCGAGGAATACCTCACGCGGTGCAGTGACCTATGCGGCCGCAGGAAGTCCGTGATTAGGCACGATAATGATACTATGGGCGATTAGCCTTGCTTCGATCATTCGCGCCTAAAAAGACCTTACGCTTTATCTACCTTGCTCTTGTTCATGTTGTGGCATTATGTGCAGATTGAACCGGTTGTATTTGCAAATGGTTTTAAATACTTTGATTTTACTTCGCATTTACGCCACATACTTGGTACTGTTATCGACCTCATGAGCTGCGTTCATGCCGCAGTAGAGGTACACGATCGTTGATCCTCGCTCTTAGGTCACAGTCATTGGGAAGCTCCGCTTTCTTGAGGCTTATCGGTATAGTCCTCGCCGTTGTAGGTACTTACATTCGTGGTATGGCGGGGCCCCGCCCCGCCATTGTTGTCATATCATTCTTAAGTCTCAGAACATTGTGGGCGAGTTGTAAAAAGGGATGTAATCGTCTAGTTGTTATATATATTTATGCCGAAGGCAAGTTTTCTCGATGAATCGCTTTCATATTTCATGTTATGTCATGTCTTGTTTTATATTCCGCCGACATTACGATGTATGTCTACTGGGTGCCCGAGTAATGCACGATCACGCCCGGTTCGGTCGTGATGATCTATTCTTGATGGTAACCTTATTCAGCTGCCTGTAATCAACACACATACGCAGCGTCCCATACTTTTTCTTCACAAACAAAACCGGCGCTCCCCAGGCAGAAACACTAGGCCTGATAAAGCCTTTTTCCAGCAAATCTTTCAGCTGGTCCTTCAGCTCCCTCAACTCAGCCGGTGCCATCCTGTATGGCGGAATAGAAATAGGTCGAGTATCTGGCAACGTATCAATACAAAAATCAATCTCCCTCTCAGGAGGGATACCTGGAAGATCGTCTGGGAACACATCTGGAAACACCCTAACCACTGGTATCGATCAAGAACTGCACTCGGACCAGATCGAATACCCAACGGATGATAGATGTACCCTTTCTGCACCATCTTCCTGGCCTTGAGGTAAGAAATAAACCTACCCCTCGGCGACGCTGTGTTGCCCTTCCACTCGATAACTGGCTCGCCAGGAAACTGGAACCGAACCAACCTGTCTCTACAGTCAATGTTGGCATCAAGAAGCCAACCAGTTGTCACGACCCGACCCCGGGGCCCGCGACTGGTGCCCTACCTGGGCACCCCTTTATGAATACATCAGAGAATAGCAGCGGAACATACACAACTGATAAAATGCTTAAACATAAAATAACAATAGGCTAGCCGATAAGGCCACCTTCCGTAAACTATACAAATAAAACAGTACATTTATTTTTTACAACCCAAACCACAATGTGACTACAGACCTCTAAGAATAACAACAACTCAAGTGACAGGCTCCGCCATACCCTCGAATGTACAACAACCGACAATACGTGGATAAGCCTCCTAATAAAGAAGCTTCTCAATAGCCGAACAAAGGATCCTAAGAGCGAGGATCAAGAATTGCACTCTACCATGCGTGAACGC
Organism: Przewalskia tangutica; assembly: GCA_029844215.1. Lineage (NCBI taxonomy): Eukaryota > Viridiplantae > Streptophyta > Magnoliopsida > Solanales > Solanaceae > Przewalskia > Przewalskia tangutica. Next base: position 78,104,475 of record CM056734.1, read on the forward strand.
AATTTCAAGGAGGTCAGTACAACATGTACCAATATGTGAAACTGAAAGTACTGTAATGAAATCATAAGTCTATAATAAAACTGGAGACAGGTATGATAACTCAATTAACAGTACACATTGCCTTACTAACAATGAGAGTAATCAAGAGTATACTTACAACATAAAAGTAGGAAGCTCGCGATCAAAGAAGGACCACCCGCCCGCAGTATCATTAAGCAATCCTACTTCTGGGACTATTTCACCCGCATAGGTCGTGTGGACCCGCATGAGGTATTCCTCGTGATAGTCAGACTACCGCACGGGACTATTTCACTGCATAAGCCCATAAGGACTCGCATGAGGTATTCCTCGCATCATGGGTAGCAAATCCACTAAACAGTGGTATAACGCCTTGGGGTTTACCCTCATTTATACTCTTACCCCAAGGTGGTATAACGCCTTGGGGTTTACCCTCATTTATACTCTTACCTGGAGAAGGTGGTATAACGTCTTGGGGTTTACCCTCATTTATACTCTTAGTCTATCTCAACCGCCATCATACATAACATAAGCCCTACCGCTTATCATACATAACATAAGCACTACCGCTTATCATACAATAAATAAGCAAGTTAAGAAATCCCCTAACTTCTTATTAGTCTTATTCATATACACTCTCATTTTAGTTTACTTAAGGCACTAACATGTCATTATAAATCCGAGTTTAACCCAAAGTACTACGATTTCTATTCTTTTAAAAAATGACTCATTTTCATATAAAACTTCCAAGATACTAATAACCGTAGTATCAAGTCATAACTACATTTTAAGACAAGTCACAATACCTTTTTAGAAAATACATTTTCGGGCTTCTAAATCAAGTGACTTCTTTCTTTTAAAACCTTAAGCAATTGATGCCTTTAAATCAATTTGCCTTTCGTTATTTCAAGTCATTTAACATACTTAAATTACTTAGAGTAAACCACTCTTTTTAACTTTCCATAAAGCTATTATAACCAACTTCCCATAAAGCCGTTATACTAGCTTTATACATTAGCAACTTACATACTTCTATAACCAAGAGACTTAAACTTTCCAACAAAACAAGTGTCACGACCACCCTCAAGCCTGGATCGTGCCCTACCCAGGCACCCCTTTCGTATACATCGAGAATAGCAATGAACATACACAACTGATAAAAATGCTGACACATAAAATAACAACAGGCTAGCCGATAAGGCCACCTTCCGTAAACTATACAAATAAAACGATACATTTTTTTTCTTTACAACCCAAACCACAATGTGACTACTGCACTTAAGAATAACAACTCAAGTGACAGGGGCCCGCCATACCCCGAATGTACAACTACCGACAATACTGGGATAAGCCTCCGAATAAAGTAGCTTCTCAACACCGAACAATGATCCTAAGAGCGAGGATCAAGAACTGCACTTCCACTGCAGATGAACGCACTTCGGCGGGGTCCGCATAACATGTACCAAATATGTGAAACCGAAAGTATCAGAATGAAATCATAAGTCTATAATAAAACGGGAGACATGTATGATAACTCAATTAACAGTACACAGTGCCTTACTAACAATGAGAGTAACCAGTAGTGTAATTACAATATAAAATAGGAAGCTCACGATCAAAGCAGGACCACCCACCCGCAGATCATTAAGCAATCCTACACTGACTATTTCAACCGCATAGTCGCGTGGACCCGCATGAGGTATTCCTCGCGTGGGACTATTTCACCCGCATAAGCCCTTACGGACTCGCATGAGGTATTCCTCGTGATAGTCAGATCCGCCGCACGGACTATTTCACCCGCATAAGCCCTTAAGGACTCGCGTGAGATATTCCTCGCATAGGTCAGATTCGCCGCACGAGACTATTTCACCCGCATAAGCCCTCATGACTCGCATGAGGTATTCTCGCATTGTGGGTAGCAAATCCACTAATATGCAAATGCCACAAACCCGGGAATGACCCAAATGAATAATATACCACTAGCACAAACCGCTATCATACATAACATAAGCACTACCGCTTATCACACAATATATAAGCAAGTTAAGAATCCCCTAACTTCTTATTATTCTTGTTCACATACACTCTCATTTTAGTTTACTTAAGGCACTAACATGTCTTTTATAAAGATCCGGGAATTTAACCCAAGTACTACATACTTCTACTCTTTAAAACAAATGACTTTTTGTATAACACTTCCAAGATACTATTAACCATAGTATCAAGTCGCAATTTCGTTTCAAGACAAGTCACAATACCTTTAGAAATAAAGTTAGGTTTCTAAATCAAGTGACTCCTTTTCTTATAAAACCTTAGGCAATTGATTCCTTAAAATCAAATTGTCTTTCATTAAAACAAGTCATTTATCATACTTAAATTACTTAGAGTAAACCACTCTTTTTAACTTTCCATAAAGCTATTATAACCAACTTCCCATAAAGCCGTTATACTAGCTTTATACATTAGCAACTTACATACTTCTTTATAACCAAGAGACTTAAACTTTCCAACAAAACAAGTATCAATAATACTTTCATCATACGTAAAGTCTCTTAACTTTTGAAAGCCAAGATATCCTTAATATTTAACAAGTGAGTTAATTCCCTAACTCAATCAACTTGGACATTCTTAAAATAAGCCAAGTATATCAAATGGACCTAGATTGTCAAAATCTTGTACGTCTACCGTACTATACATTTACAACCTATTCATGCTCAAGAGATAAGAAAGTTTCACATACCTCTTCGGTTTAATCCACCTGCTAAGTCCAATTCGCCGTACGTAGTATGTCAACCTATAATGACCATAGTACGTCTATTAACATCTTACTTCAAACGTAGAATATTATAAGTGTAAAGTCTCTAAATTATACGGAAAATCGGACAACACCTCCTTTGTTTCTACTCACTTTGCCACCTTTTTCAAGGCCGAATTCAATAACCAAACACGCCACATTTAAGGCCCAATCAATGCAATTAACAATAGGGGATTACACGCCTACTAGACGTGTAAAATTCCGCCCCACAAAAGATATCAAACTAATACAAACTACTAGTCCAAATCGGCCATATTGAGTACAATAACACCAATTCTTAACCAATTGCCATTTCAATCCAAGTGGTTTAATATAACATGATATCTAGCCCCAATTGATTATAACTACTACAATCCTCAAGTAGGTAAACATGCGACGATTCTAATTATCGACAAATTTGTATTTCAATTCAAATGGCTTAACATGTCATTTTCGGATTTGAGCTTCCAAATTTCCATAACACTTATAAATCTTCATAACACATATCACATGATCATATCTAACTTATAATAACATGAAATCATCAATTACAAAAGTAAGACGGAGATTATACCTCATTTAGTCCAAAAATGCTCCAAGATTACAAGTCGATCCTTAGCAACTTTAGCTCCTCTTTTTGAAATTCTTCTTCCCGCTAAAATCATCTCTACTAATCCCCTACAAGCTTGCCAACATATTTCCTTCTTGTTGCCTTTCCAAAAATCTCATATAGGCCTAGGGTTTTAACCATTTGAGAGAGAAGAGGAGAGAAGAGAAGATTTTGGTGAAGTCTTGCAAATGATTTAAATCTAGCAAGACATGTCTTATATAGCCTTTATCTTGCTCCACAAGTTGGGGGGACACTTGTCACCCACCCAGGGGTCCTTTACAACAAATATCTTCTATTTTTACCCTATTTCCGCAAAAAATCCCGCCCCGGAGCCGCGTCCCTGCAGCCGGCGCCGCGGCTGCACTTCGCACAATTTCAGCTTTCCGGCGCCCCTGCCGCAGCCAGCCGCGGCGCCTGACCCTGTCTGTTCTGTCAGCCGATCTTGTAACATCCATAACTTTCCACTCCGATGTTCTATTGACGAGCGGTTTGTTGCGTTGGAAACTAGACTCAATGAACTTCATGTTAGAATTTTGAAACACCTAAAAACCCCAATTATACTAGGAGATATACTGCTTCCAAGTTGACTAAAAAACTGTCCAAAAATATTCTGCCAACTTTTTTTCTTTTTCCAACTTCGAATTTTATTTCCTTTCGTACGTTCTCATCTCATCCTCTTGGAATTACGGTGTGTAAAATTCTTCCCCCCTTAGAAACATTCGTCCCCGAATGTTCTTTCGGAGTCCAATCTAAACGGATATTGACATAGTCCCTTGACTACACCCAACATAATCACACTTGCCACACCTGGCCACATAACAATACTTATGCTACAACGTCAACCTGAACTCCGTGTCGACGCTTGTTATCCGCATAAAGCTTCACGACTCTAAGCTTACTAATAATCTTTCCTGATAAGCTTCGCCTTATCCACACCCGCTGAATCAAGTCCGACCAAATAACCGAACTCGCCTATGTCGAACCATCCAACCGCGATCTACACTTTCTACATACAAGGCCTCATACAGGCCATCTGAATACCGGAAGGGTATTCATATCGTGACGTAACTAAACAAGAGGCAACTAACCCTCCCGCTATTTCAAATCAAGAACACAGCCCGCAACCTATCCTCGCGCTCGGATAGTACGCTCGCCCGCTCGGCCCAAGGTGTAATGTAACACCGAGACTCACCGTGTCCCTAAAACCCTTCAAAAACCTCCGAGTTATCTGTAATCGAGCTCATCCGTGCGACATCATAAACGAGGAACCCCGTGCGCCTCACAATCCCCGCTAAAAGCTAGCACGAACCTCGCCGAGTAAGTGGTCCTAACCTAAGAACACGGCTGGTTTCACCTATTTATCGCCACGACCAGCCTCGGCCATGACTGTACCTACCGAGGTACCTGCCGTATATGTCGAGAATAGCAATGAACATACATAACACATTACTTAGAGAAAAGGGTAACATTATCGCCACCGATAAGGTCGCTTTCTATAAACATACTTAAACAAAGTATAGTAATACAACCGGTTCTTATAGCCCAAAACACATAGGTGACCACGCACTTAAAGATAATAACCGTATGACAGTGGCCCGCCATACCCCGAATGTACAAAATACCTATAACATCGTGGAATATCCGCACTAATAGACAAGCTTCGAGGGATGGAGCTTCGACATCGAGTAGTGATCCTAAGAACGAGGATCCTCAATCTTCTTACCCTTGCGCAGATTTAACGCAGCTTCGAGCGGGGTCGAAGACACAATATGTACCAAGCATGTAAAGTCGAAAATACTATAATAATGATATCATAAGTCTAAAAGTAAGCCGAGTCATGGAAGTCAATAAAATACCTTTTATCGGCCTTACTAACAATGAGAGTGACAAGTATATATATACAATCGCATAAAATAGGGGCCTTAGGATCAAAACGGGTACTCGCTGTAGTATCAATAAGCACCCCTACTCGGGACTATTTCACCCGCATAGTCCCGTGGACCCGCATGAGGTATTCCTCGTGATAGGTCAGACTACCGCACGGGACTATTTCACCCACATAAGCCCATAAGGACTCGCATGAGGTATTCCTCGCATCATGGGTAGCAAATCCACTAATGTGGTATAACGATCTTGGGACTCACCCTCGATATACTCTTACCCCGGCGGATGGTATAACGATCTTGGGACTTTCCTCGTGATATACTCTACACCAAGCAACCGGTATAACGATCTTGGGCTTGCCTCGATATACTCTTACACCAAGAAGGTGGTATGACGATCTTGGGGCTGGCCCCTCAGACATACTCTTACCCTGGAGAAGGTGGTATAACGATCTTGGGGCTTGCCCCTCAGATATACTCTTACCCTAGCTCAAACTGTCATCATATCATAATCATAATAAGTTAAGAAAACTTATAACTTCTTATTAGTCTTGTTCATATACCCTCTCATTTTAGTTTACTTAAGGCACTTAATCATATCTTTAATAAAAGAAAACCGGGAATTTAACCCAAGTACTACATACTTTAACTCTTTTAAAAATGACTCTTTATACATAAAACTCTTGGGCAATTGATGCCTTAAACCAATTTGCCTCTTCATATACTTATCTTACTTTTAGAGTAGATCTCTTCTCATTAACCTTTATGAAGCTAATAAACCAACTTCCCATAAAGTTGTTATATTAACTCTATACTTTAGTAAAATCATACTTTTCCTAACCAAGGGATTTATACATTCTTAAAACGAAACAAGTCATTATATACTTAAACAAGTAATAATACCAAATCTCAGACGCTCACCGTACTACATAGTTTCATCTATTCATGCTCAAGAGATAGGAAAGCTTCACATACCTCTTTGGTCAATCCACTTGCCAAGTCCAAACTACCGCAAGTAATATTTCAACCTATAATAGTCATGATACGCTTATTAACCTCTAATCTTAATGTAGAACAACCCAAGTTCAAAGTCACTAAACTTATGGAAAATTTGGGCAAAGATTTCCTTTGTTTCTACTCACTTTGCCACCTTTCTCAAGGCCGAATTTATCATCAAAACACCACATTTAAGGTTCAACAATCCAACATTTAAAAGGGGATTACACACCCAAATACCAATTCTGCCCCATAAGTTTACCACAATTCACTTAACAATTCTAAGGTAGTTTTTAGGCTACAACATGCTCATAATCTCTTCTTAACCCATTCTTCATATCCAAACCACATTTTCTAGCATGCAATGACTCTAAGAGCATTATTTTACTACCACAAGTTCTATCTTCTAAGCATGCAACACTAGAACTAATTCTAAAGGAGGAAATGTTACCTTAAAGTTTTAGCCAAACTTATTCCAAAGATTTTACTAGCTTCCTTGCCAAGAACACCACCACAAGCTAGCCACAAGCTTCCTTTTCTTGTTCTTAATTTCTCAGATTTTATTAGGCTTGGATTTCCTTTGGAAATGTAGAGAGAAGGATGAGCTTTTGCTTTAGAGAGAGAGAGAGTTTGGAAGATGACCAAGTCTTGAAGACTTGGTCAATATATTGCATGCAAGAAATCAGATGGGGGGGGACACTTGTCACCCTCCCAAGGTCTTTTAAAAGAAAAATCTGACTTTTCTAAGTTTTTCCGCCCAAAATCGCCTCGGCCATGGCCACGAAACCCCCTTCTCTCTTCAACTTTCGCGCCGCGGCCATGCTGCCCTCAGCTGCAACTTCAAATGACCTCTCAAGATTTCGGCGCCGCTGTTATACCCCGTATTTCCAGAGTATGTACGTAAGGACGTACGTAGAAAAGTTTGGACTTTAAAATGGCTTGGACGATTTATTTTTTTGTGCACAACACCCGGTTAGAGTCGTTTTTCGACGAAACGTTTTACACAACTCGCGTAGGGTAAATTACGGCTATGTCATTTCTAATTTTTGCGGATTTTTACGAGAGACGAAACATTTTGGACCAACGAGAGGCCGACACTTGGCACCCTCTCATTGGTGGCGGTAAAGTGGACGAATTGGTTGGGTTTTGTCAAGTAGTTGGTAGGATATTTTTGTGGTAGATGGATAAGGTGCACTTGGCATGATCTTGGCCCTACACTTGCCTTGCACTTGGCATGATCTTGGCCATTGGTTGGCCTTTGCTAGACCTATAAATACCCCCCCTTTGAAGACTTCTTCATCCATTCCTAAACTTTCCTAAGTCTTGAGAGCTCCCCCCCCCCCTTTTGTGTGGTGTTCTCGTCCTCCCCCTTGTGAGGCCCCCTTGGCCGAGAGCCCCTCCCCCCCCTTGGCCGAGAGTACCCCCCCTACTGGGGTTGGACGAGGGGTATACACCCCCCCGTGGTGTGTTGTCTCGTCTAAATACCCCCTTGGTAGAAATACTCTCCAAAGTATCACATTACACCCAAATTACCTTAGCCAGATACCTTGTAGTATTCTAAGGTTATACCTATACGAAAAGCCCAGTAATACTATTATACTTCCCGTCAGTCACAAAAACGAAACCCTAAGGAAAATCTCCATAGTTGATTGGAGTATTAAGAAGAAGTTGCGTAGAACTTCTAAGGGTTGTTTGAGCGATGGAGCACCTTAGTAGGAGCGAAACATTGCTAAGGATCGACATTTTTACTTGGATAATTATGGGCTTATCGAGGTAATTATCTTATCCCCCTATTGTAATTGGAAATTACATGTTGCTAGAATATATAGTTGAAGTATACTATATATAGAACTGAACCTAGTTTTGTGGCAATGTCTTTGGACTTAAGCCCAATTTAAAGAAGAGAATCGAATCAGAATTACGTAGATCAGACATGAGACTTGTGTAGTTTGACTGATAGTCTTTGCCCGATTTTCCGTAGGATCTTGTATCTAGATTTATTCTACCGAGTAATCTAGACTTTGATAGACTTGCATAACCTATATAGGTTGAATGTTCTGCGAGTAGCATGTGCTACTTGAGAAGGTGGACCAGGCTAGCCGGGTTATAGCCGTGGAGCGATTTGCTAATAGTCGATAATCGTCGCGATGTATGTGATTCTTCCTATACGCTGAGCATGATATTTTAAAGTATATATAGTACGGTAGACGCGGCGTGTTAGTCGACGTGGTGTACGGCAATGTCTTTTGACTTAAGCCTGAATGATAAGAACTTTGAAGTATTTCAAAAGTATTAGGAACTGTTTTTGAAAGAAGAGTAACACTTGGTTTTGAAAACATAAGAGTTATACTAGCTTTATGGGAAGTTAGGTATAACGTCTTAAGAAAGATAAAATGAATGATTTATGGATTATAGAAGTTAAGAGACTTGATCTTAAAAGATAAGAGGCTTGACTTAAATAAATTGATATGAATTTCGTGTGAAACCTCATTCGTGAGTAATGAGTACTTGGTTTTAAAAGGAATAATGTTTTACTGATTTCGGAAATCAGAATGTGTATCAACAAACCATCGCAAATGTTAATAAAGGAAAATGTATTGAATAATTAAGTATTATTAAAACCAGTAGAAACTTCCATCTGCATAGAAGCTAAGATGAGACAAAATGATATTTCCTAGATCATGGCTGCTGTAATAAGATTGTTATAAACAAGAATAACTTACTCACATATAAGGCTTATGTTGCTCAGATTGTTTAAAAGAGAATTATATTCTTAAATGAATAAGACTATGAACTACGAAACCTTTCTAAAAAAAGAAACGTGAACATTTGAAATTAGGCAAACTTGGACGTTTGGAAAATAATGTTGTTACTTGATTTTACAAAGGGAAGTGTTTTGGTTTACTTTAAAAGATAGTCACTCTATTTTATACTACGGGTATTATGTGACTTCTGTGAAAGAAATGGATCTTTTAAAAAGATAATGTATGAAGTACTTTGGGAATGGATAACCGATCTTGTTAATCATATAGTAGAAAGTACCTTGTGTGTATAACTTGATTGTGTTGGTTTGTGATAGCCTTGTAATACTTTCTTGTTGATTTGATAAGTAAACATGCTAGGATGCTACGTGTGTTAGTATCTTGTGATGTTTTGTGTAAAGGGGTTTTCCCTCGATTGCGCTTAAAGTTGTTTAAACGATCAGCCGTTATGTTGGTATTATACCACTCACCTTGACTTGTTTCCGGAGGTTAAGTTGCCCTCCGATGCGGGGTAGACTCAGGCGGTCTGGGACCGTTATTCGAGAATACCTCATGCGGGTCCAGGGGACCTATGCGGAGCTACGAGTTCCGTGTTAGTGCGGCCTTTATGGTCATGCGGTCTCGTGGGCCATGCGGATCGCGAGTCCAGCGGATCTTTGGGAGTAGCTACCCTCGACGCGGGTTATACCTCACGCGCCTATGAGGTTGGCCCACGCGAGTCGCGGAGAGTTCCAGGGCTAGACGCGCACATTTGATACTGCGGGCGAGTGACCAGCTTTGATCATGTGACGGTCTAGACAGATATCATGATACAGTTTATGACCTTGTTAGTATCGCGGTGTTAGTAGTCGCTATGCCTTCGCATTTACCTGCATCGCTTTATTAGGACACGTGGGACTCGTGTTCATGTGTATTCCTTGGTACTTTTATTTCATAAATCGGCGGTGAGGAAGGTATTCCACGGGCATGATTGACGTTGTGGGCGTGAGACCCATAGTTACATTTGAGTGATGACTTTGAGCGCGTGAGTCCCTGACTTGACACGATCGCTATTTATTGTGAATCGTAGTTTGGTTATCATACATGTCTCTCGCTTTATAGACTATTATGATTTCATTTACGATTTTCGCCACATACTTGGTACTGTCAGATCGACCTCCTTCGGGGCCGCTCATGCCGCAGTAAAAGGTACACCGTTGATCCTCGCTCTAGGGTCACAGCGTTTGGGAAGCTCCGTTTCTCCGGAGGCTTATCTTGGTATAGTCCCCTGTTGTTGTAGGTGCTTACATTCAGGGGTATGACGGGGCCCTGTCCCGTCGTTGTTGTCATATCATTCGTAGAGGTCTGTAGTACTGTGTGGGCAGGGTTTGTAAAAAGGATTAAACTGTTCATTTTGAAAGAATTGTTATTTATATATATGCCGAAAGGCAAGTTTTCTAAAGATAACTGTTGTACACTTCTTGTTATTTTATGTTGCTGTGTTATGTTCCGCTGATTTTCTCTGATGTATGACTACTTGGGTGCCCGGGTAAGGCATCAGTCACGGGCCCCGGAACGGGTCGTGACAAAAGTGGTATCAGAGCAGTTAATCCTCGGAAAGTGTCTACAGACCGTATCCCGTAGAGTCTTGATTATCGGTGTGTTGTGCACCACACCAATAATCAGGAGGCTATAGGATATGTAGGATTGGTTTCTATTCTTCTCACTCTGAGATCGTGCCTTAGAGCAGTGTTGTAAGTTGGACCCTCTAACGTATTTCTTTCCCTTACCGTTATGCCTCCGCGTAGGGCAAACCCGCCTGTGAGGGCAAGGCGGCGAGCTGCGAGTTGAGTACAGAGGGTTACGAGGGCACAGGCCCAATCATCGCCTGGGGTGGTGCTTCATTCGGGGAGTTCTGCGACGTCACTAGCCCCAGCAGAGTTTAGCACGGCGGCGGCAGTGCCTACTGCGGCCATGATATTTGAACTTTCAGTTCCACGACCGGGAATAGAGAATATAGATTGCAAAGAGGCGACCCTGTTACTAGCTATGGATTTGGCTACCAGAGAGTATACCGATGTACCGCGAGTCTTGATGAATATCAACGAGAGGGTTGTGCAAGAGTAGTTCTTCAGTTAGGCTTGAGCATGGCCTGTGTACGGGCTTATGCACATCAGGCCGAGAAACGTAGAGATCGACGGGTTAACCGAGAACAGCAGAAGAGGGCCAGAACAGCAGGATCCTTTAGTAACTTTCGAGGCGAATCACCTCACCAGCAGATTAGATATGCACATCCACCAGTGCAAAGAGGTCCTCCACAGGGTTCAGGATGTTCGGGGTATGCAGGAGTTGGTCAGAGCTCCAGAGCTTCCGATTCACAGCTACACGCCGGCCCAAACAGACGATTCGCTTTTTCCTCGCCACAGCGATGACGTCATCCCGGGGAATGTCGTCTTTTTGTTGGTACTTGTTTTACCTGCGGCCGTCAGGGCCAGGTGTCGAAAGGACGTCCTAGTAGGAGGGATGCAACTAAGAGGACTTAGCCTTCGAGATCGATGGGTAGTTCGTCACCTTCCTTAGCTATGCGCCCTACGGGGCAGGTTTGATTAGAACGACTAAGGGGAGTGAAGCAGTAGATACAGGTATATCCTTAGCCCTCTAGAGATTAGTATTATGTGATAAGGTGAGTATACCTTAAGTGTTATGTTCTGATAGCAGTGTGTTAATTGTGATTAGAAATCTTGGTTAGTTAACCAAGTAAGATTTGGGGGATAGAGAAAGTGTGAGCCTTAGAACTTTATACGTAGAGACCTTAGAGGCGAGGCCATCTTTGGTAAAAGAATTATTTCATGTTTGACCCTTATCATGGTGCCTAGTGCACGTGAGGTATATTGTGGGATAAGTCCCTGGGTAGTAGGAAATGAAAGAGGGTAGTTGAGCTAAGAAGACCGCTAGGTTTTCGTATCGTGATTAGAGAGATTGTTCCGGTTCGGGGAGTAAGTGTTTTACGCGAGAGTGGGTCGGGTTGAGGCCATGCCGGGGGTCAACCCGCGACCTGTTTTATAGTGGGGTCAGTTTGTGGTGGTCCCGCCGGGTGGTAGGGTCACGAGGGTGTTAGGCCCAAGTTTAGTTAACCAGCGTACGAGTTCGTGGATGCGTTCAACCAGTAGTCGGGCCGATGGGGGCTGCCCGTCGTGTTTTCAGTCAGGACCGTTTTCTCGGCAGTGTTGATTTATCAGAAAGGTTGTAAGGCTGCACGGGATGCCTACCTTCACCTATTGGCAGACAGTGGGGCCCGAGGTACGGCTGTTTCTTTTTTTTGGAGGTTTTTACCGAGCATGTGTTAAGAACTCAGGTGAGTCTCAGAATCGCATTCGCCCTCGGGCCAGTGTGTGGATTTCAGGGGTAGTTGTGGGGATTGTTGTCTCCTGTGGAGAGAGCGTTTAAGCTACCATTTCAGTGTTCGGATGTCGCCTTATGAAGCCTTGTAGGGGCGGAAGTGTAAGTTGCCGGTCGTTTGGTTTGATGTTGGCAAGGTTCAGATAGTTGGTTCAGGCTTGTTCCAACAGACTATGGATAGGGTGAAGCTTATCTAGAAGAGGTTTTTGGCAGCTCAGAGAAATCGTGCGGATTATCGGCGACGACGCTTAGAGTTCAGGTTGACGGTCGGTCTTCTTGAAGGTACCACCCCGGATAGGGTGTGACGAGTTTTGGAAAAACAAAGGAAGCTTAGCCCGTGTTACTTTGGGCCTTTTTTTCATGTGAAGAATAGGCCAGGTTGCCTATATGATAGCATTTGCCGTCCGACTTAGGAGGCAGTACGTCCGGTCTTTCGTATTCTTATGTTCGGGAAAGTATCGGAGATCCATCCAGAGTGTTCCCAGTTAGTGATGACCACGTTAGAGATAGTAACCCCGAGTTTTGGAAATTGAAGCAGTATCAGAAATGTGGTAAGGGTTCGAGTGTACGAGAAGGGTACGACACGTAAGGGAAGAAGCGAGCATGTATGGCGAGCATAGATGTGATCATTTCTTTTGTAAAGAGAAGGTGCGAAAGAAGTATATTTTAGACCCCGGAGAGTGGTATTTGTGGTGATGTTAGAGGTGCTTCCTCGTGGACTTGGATGGAGGTATTTGCGCGGGTGTTTCTGTGGCCAGGTGTGGCAGGATTGTTCTCGTAAGTAGAGTAGTGAAGACTATACTGGCGCGCGTTTGTTTTGAGACTTAGAAGGAACATTCGGGACGAATGTTTCTAAGGAGGGGAGAATGTTATACCCCGTATTTTCAGAGTATGTACGTAAGGACGTACGTAGAAAAGTTTGGACTTTAAAATGGCTTGGACGATTTATTTTTTTGTGCACAACACCCGGTTAGAGTCGTTTTTCGACGAAACGTTTTACACAACTCGCGTAGGGTAAATTACGGCTATGTCATTTCTAATTTTTGCGGATTTTTCCGAGAGACGAAACATTTTGGACCAACGAGAGGGCGACACTTGGCACCCTCTCATTGGTGGCGGTAAAATGGACGAATTGGTTGGGTTTTGTCAAGTAGTTGGTAGGATATTTTTGTGGTAGATGGATAAGGTGCACTTGGCATGATCTTGGCCCTACACTTGCCTTGCACTTGGCATGATCTTGGCCATGGTTGGCCTTTGCTAGACCTATAAATACCCCTTTGAAGACTTCTTCATCCATTCCTAAACTTTCCTAAGTCTTAAGAGCTCCCTTTTGTGTGGTGTTCTCGCCCTCCCCTCGTGAGGCCCCTTGGCCGAGAGCCCTCCCCTCGCCGAGTACCCCTCTCTGGGGTTGCCGAGGTATACACCCCCTTGTGGTGTTGTCTCGTATAAATACCCCTGGTAGAAATACTCCAAAGTATCACATTACACCCAAATTACCTTAGCCGTATACCTTGTAGTATTCTAAGGTTATACCTATACGAAAAGCCCAGTAATACTATTATACTTCCCGTCAGTCACAAAAACGAAACCCTAAGGAAAATCTCCATAGTTGATTGGAGTATTAAGAAGAAGTTGCGTAGAACTTCTAAGGGTTGTTTGGAGCGGGATGGAGCACCCGGAGTAGGAGCGAAACATTGCTAAGGATCGACATTTTTACTTGGATAATTATGGGCTTATCGAGGTAATTATCTTATCCCCCTATTGTAATTGGAAATTACATGTTGCTAGAATATATAGTTGAAGTATACTATATATAGAACTGAACCTAGTTTTGTGGCAATGTCTTTGGACTTAATCCTGAATTTAAAGAAGAGAATCGAATCAGAATTACGTAGGATCAGACATAAAGAGACTTGTAGCTGACGGTGTCACACCCCGAATTCGGGCCCGTGACTGGTGCCTTACCCCGGGCACCCTAGTCATACATATATCAGATAAAATCAGCGGAACATAACACATGAGTCATGAAACAAGAGATATAATAATAACAAAGCAACCAAAACGGCCGTTTCAAAGATATACATAAAACTCCGAATAGCTTAATCCTTTTACAACCCTGCCCACAACAGTTCTACAGACCTCTAAGATTTACAACACTATGACGGGACAGGGCCCCGCTGTTATACCCCGTAGTTGCAGGGTATATATGTGAGGACGTACGTGCGAGAATACGACAGAAATTTTGAAAAGAAAGAAAGATGTGAGTTTTCGACGGAAAAGTTTCCGGTTATTTGTGAAGAAAAAGGTTCGTTAATAAGAATTGGATTCCCAGATTTGGTATGTGGGCTTCTTAAATTATATTAGAATTTTGAGATTTTATTTTCTGAATGGTCACGTGGGCCCACGGAGAAATTTACTGCTTTGGGGCCCACTTTGTTTTCGAGATTTTGGCCATTGTGGATATTTTTCAAAGACGTTTTTGAGGGCCAATAGGAGGGTGACACGTGTCACCCCGCCAGTGGCTTGGGCCGAAGTTACCTTTGTGCACAACACCCTGCTGTAGTCGTTGACTAAACGCTTTATGTAACTTCATGGGCGGAAAATACCGCTATGGCGTTTTTTATTTTTTCGGATTTTTCACAGCGGTGGTACAATTTTGGACCAAACGGAGGGTGACACTTGTCACCCTCATCGACGGCTTGAGAGAGGCCACTGGCCAGAGGTTTTTAAGGCCCTTTTCATGGGTCTTTGTTTTGTGAGGGATTTAAGGAGTAGGTTAGGGTGCACTTGTGCCAATCTTGGCCATCCACTTGCCCCCCACATGGCTTGATCTTGTCCGTTGGTGTCCCTATAAATACCCCCTTGCTTGAAGGTTTTTTCTTCATCCCTCATTTCATTCTAAGTCTTGAAATATCCCTCCCCCCTTTAGTGTTGTTCTCGTCCAAAGGTCTACCCCCCCCTTTTTGAGGAGCTTGGCCGAGAGGCTTCCCCCTCCCCCTTTGTGAGGCTTGGCCGTGGGGTACCCCCCCCCCTAGCCTAGTTGTTTTCGTATAATACCCCTTGTTGTGGTATAGAAATACTCCCCTAGTATTGTTATAATGACCAAAATACCTTAGCCTTGTACCTTGTAGTATTCCAAAGATACCTCTATACGTAGAGCCCAGAAATACTACCTTTTGTCCTTTTTAGTCTCAAACCGAAACCCTAAGGAAATCTTCATAGTTGGTTGAAGTATGTGAGTAGAAGTTGGTTAGAACTTCTAAGGGTTGTTTGGAGTGGTTTGGAGCGCACTGATGAGCTAAACCTTGCTCAGATCGACATTATAACTTGGATAATTTTGGGCTTATCGAGGTAATTATCTTGTCCTCTATTGTAATTGGAAATTACATGTTTGTTAGAATATATAGTTGAAGTATACTATATATGGAACTACTTAGTATTCGCAATGTCTTTTGACTTAAGCCCAAGAATAAAGAACCGAATCAATCGTATTTACATAGTGATCAGACAAAGAGACTTGTGTGGAATTGTACACGTCCAGGTTAGGCGTAAACCCCGGTTGGCTTGGTAGCCACCGATAGAGAGAGATTTACGCTGTCATGTGGGGAGGCTTCGAATTTTCTATAGAAAGATAGAAAACTTGTGTTTTGGGGTTAATAGACGTTTGTGACCTTTATAGGTGAAAGTACTAAGAGTAGCGTATTCTACCGAGGAGTGGAAAGGGCTAGTGCGTTGTAGTACTTGGAGCATTTTGCTTATCGTCGATAAATCGTCGCGAGGTATGTGAACCTCTTCCTATCTTTTCTAGCATGATTGTCAGAACTATGTAGTACGGTAGACGCAGTGCTAAGTGATTTGGTTGGTTTAAAACATAGGGTGTTATAATAGCTTTATGGGAAGTTAGTTATAACGACCTTATGTAAGTGAAAATGGTTTATGATGTTAGAAGTTAAGAGACTTGATCTTATAAGATAAGAGACTTAACTTATTTGTTTTAATGTGGATGTTTGTGTGAAACCTCATTCGGGTAATGAGTACTTGGTTTTTAAAGGGATAATGTTTTACCGATTTCGAATCGAATGTGTATCGACGCACCACCGCAGCGTAAATAAAAGGAAAATGTATTGAATAATGATGTTGTATTAAAACCAAGAAACCTCCATCCGCATAGAAGCTAAGACGACAAAATGATATTACATTTTCTAGATCATGGTCAGTAATAAGATCGTTATAAACAAGAATAAACTACTCACATATATGACATATGTTACTCAATTGTTCTAAAAAGGAATCAAGTGATTAAGTTTGGGAACTATGAAACCTTTTGAAAATGAGAAGTTGGAGTAATTGAAACTAGGCAACCGGAACTTAGGAAAAGAATGTTGGTACTTGATTTTAAAAAGGAAAGTGTTCTGCTTACTTAAAAATGTGGGTTGGTCATTCTAATACTACGGGTATCGGGTGACTTTGATAAAAGTAATGGATCTCTTTACAAAATTTAACGCACGTAGTACTTTGTGGCTAAAACCCGACTTTGGTATAAAATGAAAGTACTTTGTGTTGTTGTGAAACTTGCCTATGCTTGTTGTTGTGAAGCTTGGCTATGCTTATTGTGATAACCTTTGTTGTGCAAAGCGTTGTATTTCGTGTTACCGCGTCTCGATGGAGGGTCGTTGACTTGTTGAGAACTTACTTGACGCGCTCAGCGGACGAGAAATTCCACCGCACGTTCGCTGATAGTATTATTGTTGTGCATCGCTATGGACATACCGACACGATGCGTAGCGCACGTATGCTTCCATTTAGATTACCGCCTTGTTGTTTCCCTTGGACATACCGACACGATGCGTAGCGCACGGGTATCGTCCATTTGGAATGTTGTCTTATTTTTCCTTTCGACATACCGACACGATCGTAGCGCACGTATGCTTCCATTTGGATTGTCTTGTTGTTGAGGTCACATGGACATGTCTACACCGATGCAGAATTCGGGGCATGTGGCCATGGGACATTGGTATTATTGTTGCATCATGGACATGTCTACACCGTCTGCGATTCCGGTACGCGCCATAATGCGAACTCGATTGATGTTGTGGGCGAGACCCATAGTTATATTGGAGTGATGATCGCTTTATGTTGTGGAATCAGTAGTTTGGTTAACAAACATGTCTCCAGCTTTATATAAACTAGTATGATTTCATTTACGATTGCATGCCACATACTTGGTACTGTTATCGACCTCCTTCGGGGGGCTGAGCGTATAAAGAGGCCAGAGCCTCTCACTCGGGAACAGGCCCGAACCGTGGCTCTCCGTATGGCACATCCTGAGAAGGGCCGTTGGGCATGCCTCAGGGATCGCAAGCAGCCCGGTACACTTTGTAGGGTCGCCTGAGAAGGTTAATGCCTCAGGCAGCTTCGGCACAGTTACAAAAGTGGTATCAGAGCAGTTAATCCTCGGAAAGTGTCTACAGACCGTGTCTAGTAGAGTCTTGATTATCGATGTGTTGTGCACCACATCTATAATCAGGAGGCTGCAGGACATTTAGGATTGGTTTCCATTCTTCTCATTCTGAGATCGTGCCTTAGAGCTGTGTTGTAAGTTGGACCCCTCTGACGTATCTCGTTTTTACCAGTTATGCCTCCGCGCAAGGCAACCAGAGCCCAGAAGGGCAAGGCAGCCGAGGGTGCTGCTAGTGAGATACAGAGGAGTACGAGGGTGCTAGGCCCGAGTTTAGACGACCATCGTATGAGTTTGTGGATGCGTTCGACCAGAATCGTTCGTGAAGGCCGGGAATGGCCTTAGGGGATATTACGGCTAGAGATGACCAAGTTTGGAGGTGGTGACTCCGAGGTTTTGGGAACTGAAGCGATGATCAAGTGTGGTACGATACTAGAAGAGTTCAAGTGTTCGAGGAGGGCACGACGAGTAAGGAAGAAAGATAACGTGTGTTATTTTCATGGCTAGTTCGTGGCGTTGGCAACTTGTTAGAGGAACTTTATCGTTATCCGATTGAGAAGGAACATTCGACGAATGTTTCTAAGAGGGGAGAATGTTATACCCCGTAGTTGCCGGGTATATATGTGAGGACGTACGTGCGAGAATACTGTAAATTTTGAAAAGAAAGAAAGATGTGAGTTTTCGCGGAAAAGTTTCCTGTTATTTGTGAAGAAAAGGTTCGTTAATAAGAATTGGATTCCCAGTTTGGTATGTGGGCTTCTTAAATTATATTAGAATTTTGAGATTTTATTTTCGAAATGGTCACGTGGGCCCACTGAGAAATTTACTGGCTTTGTGGGCCCACTTTGTTTTCGAGATTTTGGCCATTGTGGATATTTTTCAAAGACGTTTTTGAGGGCCAATAGGAGGTGACACGTGTCACCCCGCCTAGGTGGCTTGGCCGGTTACCTTTGTGCACAACACCCTGCTAGAGTCGTTTTCGACTAAACGCTTTACGTAACTTGCGAAGGAAAATTCGCTATGTCGCTTTGTATTTTTGCGGATTTTTCCGAGCGCGGAACATTTTTGGACCAACGGAGGGTGACACTTGTCACCCTCATCGACGGCTTGAGAGGCCACGGCTAGGAGGTTTTAAGGCCCTTTTCATGGGTCTTTGTTTTGAGGATTTAAGGAGTAGGTTAGGGTGCACTTGTGCCAATCTTGGCCATCCACTTGCCCCCACATGGCTTGATCTTGTCCGCTGGTCTCCTATAAATACCCCTTGCTTGAAGGTTTTTTCTTCATCCTCATTTCATTCTAAGTCTTGAAATATCCTCCCCTTTAGTGTTGTTCTCGTCCAAAGGTCTACCCCCTTTGGTGAGCTTGCCGAGGCTTCCCCTCCCTTTGTGAGGCTTGGCCGTGGGTACCCCTAGCCTAGTTGTTTTCAGATAATACCCTTGTTGTGGTATAGAAATACTCCCTAGTATTGTTATAATGACCAAAATACCTTAGCCTTGTACCTTGTAGTATTCCAAAGATAGCTCTATACGTATAGCCAGTAAATACTACCTTTTGTCCTTTTTAGTCTCAAACAGAACACATAAGGAAATCTTCATAGTTGGTTGAAGTATGTGATTAGAAGTTGGTTAGACCTTCTAAGGGTTGTTTGGAGTGGTTTGAGCGCACTGAAATGAGCTAAACCTTGCTCAGATCGACATTATAACTTGGATAATTTTGGGCTTATCGAGGTAATTATCTTGTCCTCTATTGTAATTGGAAATTACATGTTTGTTAGAATATATAGTTGAAGTATACTATATATGGAACTACTTAGTATTCGCAATGTCTTTTGACTTAAGCTCAAGAATAAAGAACCGAATCAATCAGATTTACATAGATCAGTATTGCAAAGAGACTTGTGTGGAATTGTACACGCCCAGGTTAGACGTAAACCCCGGTTGGCTTGGTAGCCTCGATAGAGAGGAGATTTACGCTGTTATGGGGAGGTCTTGCAATTTTCTATGTAAAGATAGAAAACTTGTGTTTTGGGGTTAATAGACGTTTGTGACCTTTATAGGTGAAAGTACTAAGAGTAGCGTATTCTACTCGAGGAGTGGAAAGGGCTAGTGCGTTGTAGTACTTGGAGCATTTTGCTTATTGTCGATAAATCGTCGCGAGGTATGTGAACCTCTTCCTATCTTTTCTAGCATGATTGTTGTGAACTATGTAGTACGGTAGACGACAGTGCTAAGTGATTTGGTTGGTTTAAAACATGTGGTGTTATAATAGCTTTATGGGAAGTTAGTTATAACGACCTTATGTAAGTGAAAATGGTTTATCGATGTTAGAAGTTAAGAGACTTGATCTTATAAGATAAGAGACTTAACTTATTTGTTTTAATGTGGATGTTTGTGTGAAACCTCATTCGTGAGTAATGAGTACTTGGTTTTTAAAGGGATAATGTTTTACCGATTTCGGAATCGAATGTATCGCTGCACCACCGCAACAGTAAATAAAAGGAAAATGTATTGAATAATGATGTGTTGTATTAAAACCAAGAGAAACCTCCATCCGCATAAGCTAAGATGAGACAAAATGATATTACATTTTCTAGATCATGGTCATTGTAATAAGATCGTTATAAACAAGAATAAACTACTCACATATATGACATATGTTACTCAATTGTTCTAAAAGGAATCAAGTGATTAAGTTTGGGAACTATGAAACCTTTTGAAAATGAGAAGTTGGAGTAATTGAAACTAGGCAACCGAACTTAGGAAAATAATGTTGGTACTTGATTTTAAAAGGAAAGTGTTCGCTTACTTAAAATGTGGGTTGGTCATTCTAATACTACGGTATCGGGTGACTTTGATAAAAGTAATGGATCTCTTTACAAAATTTAACGACGTAGTACTTTAGGCTAAAACCCGACTTTGGTATAAAATGAAAGTACTTTGTGTTGTTGTGAAACTTGCTATGCTTGTTGTTGTGAAGCTTGGCTATGCTTATTGTGATAACCTTTGTTGTGCAAAGCGTTGTATTTCTGTGTTACCGCGTCTCGATGGAGGGTCGGTTGACTTGTTGAGAACTTACTTGGACGCGTCTGGCGACGAGAAATTCCACCGCACGCCTCGCTGATAGTATTATTGTTGTGCATCGCTATGGACATATCGACACGATGCGTAGCGCACGCAGTATGCTTCCATTTAGATTACCGCTTGTTGTTTCCTGGACATACCGACACGATGCGTAGCGCACGGTATGCGCCCATTTGAATGTTGTCTTATTTTTCCTTCGACATACCGACACGACGCGTAGCGCATCGTATGCTTCCATTTGGATTCTTTGTCTTGTTGTTGAGGTCTCATGGACATGTCTACACCGATGCAGAAGTGCGGGGGCATGTGGCCATGGGACTTTGGTATTATTGTTGCATCATGGACATGTCGACACCGATGCGATTCCGGGCATGCGCCATAATGCGAACTCGATTGATGTGGGCGTGAGACCCATAGTTATATGGAGTGATGATCGCTTTATGTGTGAATCGTAGTTTGGTTATCATACACGCCTCCGCTTTATATAGACTAGTATGATTTCATTTACGGTTGATGCGATTTCACATACTTGGTACCTGTATCGACTCCTTCGGGCTGCGCTCATGCCGCAGTAGAGGTACATCGGCCGTGGATCCTCGCCATGTGATCACGAGCCAACAGATTGAAGCTCCGTTTCTCCGAGGCTTATCTTTTGCAGTGTTCCCTGAGTTGTAGGTTCTTGTACATTCAGGGGTATGGCGGGGCCCTGTCCCGTCGTAGTCATTGTATATCTTAGAGGTCTGTAGTACTGTTGTGGGCAGGGTTGTAAAAGGATTAAACTGTTCAGGTTTTATGTATATACCAAGGCAAATCGCTTTGGTTGGCCTGTTTATTTATTATATCTCTTGTTAAATGACTCATGTTTTATGTTCCGCTGATTTTCTCTGATGTATGTATCACTAGGGTGCCCAGGGTAAGGCACCAGTAACGGGCCCCGGAACGGGTCGTTACACCCGCCATACCCCTGAATGTTCAAGAACCTACAACTCAGGGAACACATACCAAAAGATAAGCCTCCGGAGAAACGGAGCTTCCCAATATGCTGAACTGTGATCCTAAGAGCGAGGATCCACGACCGATGTACCTCTACCTGCGGCATGAACGCAGCCTCAAGGCGAGGTCGATAACAGTACCAAGTATGTGAAATCAGAAATATCAGAAATGAAATCATACTAGTCTATATAAAGCAGGAGACATGTATGATAACCAAACTACAATTCACAACATAAAAGCAGTCATGTCCAGTCAGGGACTCACGTCCTCAAGTCATCACTCAAATATAACTATGGGTCTCACGCCCACAGCATCAATCATGTTCGCATGCCCCCGGAATTCTGCCTCGGTGTAGACATGTCCATGATGCAACAATAATACCAATGCCCCATGGCCACATGCCCCCGGAATTCTACTCTGTAGACACGTCCATGTGACATCATCAACAATATACTGGGTGATCAACCCTGCCGCATGGCCACATGCCCCCGGAATTCTACCTCGGTGTAGACATGTCTATGTAACATCGACAACAAGACAGTAATTAAAATGGAACATACCCGTGGAATTCTCCACATCGCCAAAGACGCTCCAAGTAAGTTCTCAATAAGTCAACCGCCTCTATCGAGAGACGCCAGAATACGTAAATACAACACTTGTACAACAAAGGCTATCATCACAAGCATAGGCAAGTTTCACACAACTCAAAGTACTTTCACATAAGTCACACCACCCGTAGTATAAAAATCGTGACTATCTTTTTAAGTAAACAAGACACTTCCCCTTTTGTAAAATCAAGTAACAACATTATTTTCCAAACGCTCAAGTTTGCCTAATTTCAAATGCTCAAGTCACTTATTTTAGAAAGGTTTCATAATTCATAGTCTTAATCTCTTTTAAAACAATTGAGTAACATATGTCATATATGTGAGTAGTTTATTCTTGTTTATAACGATCTTATTACAAAGAAACCATGATCTAGAAAATGTAATATCATTTTGTCTCATCTTAGCTTCTATGCGGATGGAGGTTTCTACCGGTTTTAATACAACACATCATTATTCAATACATTTTCCTTTTTTAACGCTAGTGGTCCTGTCGATACACATTCGATTTCCAAATCAAGAAACATTATCCCTTTAAAACCAAGTACTCATTACTCACGAATGAGGTTTCACACAAACATCCACATTAAAACAAATAAGTTAAGTCTCTTATCTTATTAGATCAAGTCTCTTAACTTCTAACATCAGTAAACCATTTTCTTACCTACATAAAGTCATTATAACCAACTTCCCATAAAGCCGTTATAACACTTTATGTTTAAACCAAACAATTCACTTAGCACATGTACGTCTATCGTACTACATAGTTCACAACAATCATGCTAGAAAAGATAGGAAGAGGTTCACATACCTCGCGGCGAGTATCGACAATAAGCAAAATGCTCCAAGTACTACAACCTTGCTAGCCCTTTCCACTCCTCAAGTAGAATACGCTACTCTTAGTACTTTCACCTAAAAAGGTCACAAACGTCTATTAACTTCAAAACACAAGGTTCCATTTCTACGTAAAATTCAAAGACTCTCCCGCAACAGCGTAAATCTCCTCCTTTATCGAGGCCGGCTACCAAGCCAACCGGGGGGGGGGGGGGTTTATACGTCTAACCGGACGTGTACCAATCTACTACACAACAATGCTACACAAGTTCATCAGAATACACCCATGTAATTACAGTTCGCTTCTCTTCTTTAAATTCGTGCTTAAGTCAAAAGACATCACGCACAAATAATGTTCATTCTATATATAGTATACCTCAACTATATATTCCTACTACATGTAATCTCCAATTACAATAAGGGACAAGAATATTTACCTCGACAAGCCCAAAATTATCCAAGTTATAATGTCGATCCCGAGCAAGGTTTAGCTCCTACTCCGCGCGCTCCAATCCGCCTCCAAACAACCCTTGAAGTTCTAACTAACTTCTACTCAAATACTTCAACCAACTATGAAGATTTCCTTAGGGTTTCGGTTTGAGACTAAAAGGACAAAAGGTAGTATTTCCTGCTCTACGATAGAGGTAACTTTGGAATACAACAAGGTAAAGGCTAAGGTATTTTGGGCATTATAACAATACTCTGAGAGTATTTCTACCAAGAGGGGGTGTATTATACTAAACAACTAGGCTTGTGGGGTACCCCACTGCTAGCACCACAAAGGGGAGGAGGCTCTCGCCACAAGGCCACTCAAGGGGAGGAAGGCTTAGGACGAGAACACACTCAAAGGGAGGGAGAGGGACTCAAGACTTGGAAGATTTTTGGATGAAGAAGTCTTCAAGCTTAGGGGGGTATTTATAGCAAAACCAAAGGCCAACCAATGGCCAAGATCAAGCCAAGTGCACCCTAGTCCCTACTCCACAAAACAAGCCACAAAACATTGCACAAAACATTGCACAAAACAATGCCACAACAAGGCACCAATCGGCCAGCCAAACCGCCTTGCTGCTCACTGAGGTGACAAGTGTCACCTCTTGTTGGCCCAAAATGTTCCGCCGCCGAAAAATCCGCAAAAATACAAAACGACATAGCCGAATTTTCCTTCGCAAGTTACGAAAACGCTTCGAAAAACGACTCTAACCGTGTCACAGCAAAGGTAACTTCGCTGCCACTTTGCGGGGTGACACGTGTCACCCACCTATTGGCCCTCATAAAACGTCTTCCAAAAATATCCACAATGGCCAAAATCTCGAAAACAAAGTGGGCCCCACAAAACCGTAAATTTCTCCCGTGGGCCCCACGCGACCATTTCCGAAAATAAAATCTCAAAATTCTAATATAATTTAAGAAGCCCATATTCCAAATCTGGGAACCCAATTCCCATCAACGAACATTTTTCTTTACAAAACCTAAACTTTTTCCGTGGAAAAATCACCTCTTTCTTCCTTTCCAATTTTCTCGTCGCTCTCGCACGCACGTCCTCGCATACATACCCTGATAATACGGGGTATAACATTCTCCCCTCCTTAGAAACATTCGTCCCGAATGTTCCTTCTCAAGACGGATATCGATGAAGTTCCTCTAACAAGTTGCCAACGCCACAGCTTGGCCACGATATAACAAACGTCCTAGTCTTTCCTTCCTCGGCGGGCCCTTCTCGAACACTTGAACTCTCCCAGTACGTACCATACTTCAGTCATTACTCCGCTCTCGAAAATCTCTCGGAGTCACTACCTCCAAACTTGGTCATCTTACTAACCTCAAACTTCCTTAAGGCCATTCCCGCCTTTACGAACCGCTCGGTCGAACGCGTCCAAGAACTCATACGATGATCATACAAACTGGGCCTAGCATCCTCGTGACCTACCACCGCGGGACCACCTAACTGACCCCACCTTAATCCGGCTACGGTTGACCCGTATGACGTCCTCAACCCGACCCACAATCGCGTCAAGCCCTCGCTCCCGACACGGAATAATCCTGCTAAATCACATCATGAAAGCTACCACTTCCATCTCACACTACCCATGGACTTATCACACAAATAAAACCCACGAATACTACGCACTCTGATAAAGGTCAAACATAAAACGAAACTTTTACTCAAGACGACCTTAACTCTAAGGTCTCAATCGTGATGACTAGGGTTCACACTTACCATGCCCCCATACTTACCCTTCTACAATAACCGGTGTCTAAATCACATTTAGCACAAAGCTATCCGAACATAACGCTAAAACACATCAAGATACAAAACTCTAGGGTTAAGGATATACCTGCTCTACCGCTTAATCACAAACCCCGCCGCAGGCGCATACCAGTGAAGGTGATGAACCACCATCGATCCTCGGCGTCGAGTCGTAACATCCGTATACCCTTGGTCGGACAGCCTCGCAAATGGCCCCGCTGGCCGCAAAAATAGCAAGCTCTCGCACTACGACACTCCAAATGCGGTCTACCACATCGACCACACCGAGGTAGGGTGACCGCGTCCGCCAACACCCTTACTTCCTCGAAACTCGAACCTTGAGCCCTCGACCGCCTCCGAATACTGGATGCTCAAGGTTGTGGAGGACCACTCGCATCGGGCGGAGGTACAAAACTAGTATCTTCCGAGGCGTCACCTCGAAAGTCACCAAAGGACCTCGTTGTTTCGCCCTCTTCTCGCTGATCTCGTCATTCCGCCGACCTCTCCGTGCCTCACATCCCGGTGCATGAGCTGCATGCGGGCAATGTCCATGCCCTGAAGAGCTACACTCGAACAAGCCTCTCGCAAGCAATCATCTAATCCGTGGCGTGGCGGTGCACTCTATCCTCCATGGTTGCCACTAAAACGGGGACATACCGAGCCAACGAGTCAAACTACACGATGTACTCCCTAACTGTACGACCTCTCTGTCTCAGAATCACAAATCTGTCTGCCCGTGCACTCCTCATCTGCGGAGGCAAGAAGTGAGTGAGTAATGCCTCGAGAACTCGTCCCATACCGCTGAGCGCATGCTCTCCCGACAACTCCCACGATCAAACCACGATCGCGGTATCACGCAGCCGATGCGAACCTAAGACCACCGACTCGGTCTCCAAGCCTTGATCACTCATGACTGGCCAGAATCGCCGGATGAACTCCTCGGATCATCCTCGTGCCTCGACCCATAAAACTCGCGGGCTACAACTCGTAAAGTCCCGTAGCCTCAAACTATCTCGCCGGGGCGAACCATCGTGCTATTGAACTGAATCGCCGTGATCCAATTTATCTCATATCTGCCACGACTCGCCAAGAATCGCCATCTCCTTGTAACCCATCTCTCTCGCCCTGCATCGTGGATCGAGGCTCGTGTATCATGGTCTCAGCAGCCTATTGCCGCGCTCTAACCTCGCTGGGCCGGGCGGCGCTACAAAACCCGCTGTCAAGCACAACTCGTGTATGCGGGCTCGCGCTCGCATTCTCTCCTCAGATCTCACTAGCAAGACTCCTACTGTCTTGCCCTTCCGGGCTCGTTGCCTTGCGCGAGGCATAATCGTAAAAACGAGATACGCCGAGGGTCCATCTTACAACACGCTTCTAAGGCACGATCTCGTAATGAGAAGAATGGAAACCAATCCTAAATGTCCTATAGCCTCGATTATAGATGTGGTGCACAACACACCGATAATCAAGACTCTACTAGACACGGTCTGTAGACACTTTCCGAGGACTAACTGCTCTGATACCACTTTGTCACACCCCGAATTCGGGCCCGTGACTGGTGCCTTACCCCGGGCACCCTAGTGATACATATATCAGAGAAAATCAGCGAACATAACACATGAGTCATGAAACAAGAGATATAATAATAAACAAAGCAACCAAAACGGTTGCCTTCAAGATATACATAAAACTCCGAATAGCTTTAATCTTTTACAACCCCGCCACAACAAATGGCTGCACTTAAGATTTACAACACTATGACGGGACAGGGCCCCGCCATACCCCTGAATGTTCAAGAACCTACAACTCAGGGAACACATACCAAAAGATAAGCCTCCGGAGAAACGGAGCTTCCCAATATGCTGAACTGTGATCCTAAGAGCGAGGATCCACGACCGATGTACTCTACCGCGGATGAACGCAGCCCCAAGGAGGTCGATAACAGTACCAAGTATGTGAAATCAGAAATATCAGAATGAAATCATACTAGTCTATATAAAGCGAGACATGTATGATAACCAAACTACGATTCACAACATAAAAGCAACATGTCGATCGTGACTCACGCCTCAAGTCATCACTCAAATATAACTATGGGTCTCACGCCCACAACATCAATCATGTTCGCATGCCCCCGGAATTCTGCCTCGGTGTAGACATGTCCATGATGCAACAATAATACCAATGCCCCATGGCCACATGCCCCTAATTCTACCTCGGTAGACACGTCCACGTGACATCATCAACAATATATCGGGTGATCAACCCCGCCGCACGGCCACATGCCCCTAATTCTACCTCGGTGTAGACATGTCTATGTAACATCGACAACAAGACAAGAATTAAAATGGAACATACCCGGAATTCTCCGTCACGCCAAAGACGCCCAAGTAAGTTCTCAATAAGTCAACCTACTCTATCGAGAGACGCCAGAATACGTAAATACAACACTTGTACAACAAAGGCTATCATCACAAGCATAGGCAAGTTTCACACAACTCAAAGTACTTTCACATAAGTCACGCCCGTAGTATAAAAATCGTGACTATCTTTTTAAGTAAACAAGACACTTCCCCTTTTGTAAAATCAAGTAACAACATTATTTTCCAAACGTTCAAGTTTGCCTAATTTCAAATGCTCAAGTCACTTATTTTAGAAAGGTTTCATAATTCATAGTCTTAATCTCTTTTAAAACAATTGAGTAACATATGTCATATATGTGAGTAGTTTATTCTTGTTTATAACGATCTTATTACATCAGCCATGATCTAGAAAATGTAATATCATTTTGTCTCATCTTAGCTTCTATGCAGATGGAGGTTTCTACTGGTTTTAATACAACACATCATTATTCAATACATTTTCTTTTTTAACGCCGCAGTTGGTCCTGTCGATACACATTCGATTTTCAAATCAAGAAACATTATCCCTTTAAAACCAAGTACTCATTACTCACGAATGAGGTTTCACACAAACATCCACATTAAAACAAATAAGTTAAGTCTCTTATCTTATTAGATCAAGTCTCTTAACTTCTAACATCAGTAAACCATTTTCTTACCTACATAAAGTCATTATAACCAACTTCCCATAAAGCCGTTATAACACTTTATGTTTAAACCAAACAATTCACTTAGCACATGACGCTCACCGCACTACATAGTTCACAACAATCATGCTATAAAAGATAGGAAGAGGTTCACATACCTCGCGGCGAGTATCGACAATAAGCAAAATGCTCCAAGTACTACAACCTTGCTAGCCCTTTCCACTCCTCAAGTAGAATACGCTACTCTTAGTACTTTCACCTAAAAAGGTCACAAACGTCTATTAACTTCAAAACACAAGGTTCCATTTCTCTACGTAAAATTCGTAGACTTTCCCGCAACAGAAATCTCTCATTTATCGAGGCCGCCACTAAGCCAACCTGTGGGTTTATACGTCTAACCGGACGTGTACCAATCTACTACACAACAATGCTACACAAGTCTCATCAGAATACACCCTATGTAATTACTGATCAGCTTCTTCTTTAAATTCGTGCTTAAGTTAAAAGACATCACCGACAAATAATGTTCATTTCTATATATAGTATACCTCAACTATATATTCCTACTACATGTAATCTCCAATTACAATAAGGGACAAGAATATTTACCTCGACAAGCCCAAAATTATCCAAGTTATAATGTCGATCCCGAGCAAGGTTTAGCTCCTACTCCGTGCGCTCCAATCCGCCTCCAAACAACCCTTAGAAGTTCTAACTAACTTCTACTCAAATACTTCAACCAACTATGAAGATTTCCTTAGGGTTTCGGTTTGAGACTAAAGGACAAAAGGTAGTATTTTCTGCTCTACGATAGAGGTAACTTTTGGAATACAACAAGGTAAAGGCTAAGGTATTTTGGGCATTATAACAATACTCTGAGAGTATTTCTACCAAGAGTGGTGTATTATACTAAACAACTAGGCTGTGGGGTACCCACGGCTAGCACCACAAAGGGGAGGGGAGGCTCTCGGCCACAAGGCCACCTGGAGGGGAGGAAGGCTTAGGACGAGAACACACTCAAAGGAGGAGAGGGACTCAAGACTTGGAAGATTTTTGGATGAAGAAGTCTTCAAGCTTAGGGGGGTATTTATAGCAAAACCAAAGGCCAACCAATGGCCAAGATCAAGCCAAGTGCACCCTAGTCCCTACTCCACAAAACAAGCCACAAAACATTGCACAAAACATTGCACAAAACAATGCCACAACAAGGCACCAATCGGCCAAGGCCAAACCGCCCCTAAGGCGTCCACTTGAGGGTGACAAGTGTCACCCTCTTGTTGGCCCAAAATGTTCCGCCGCTCGGAAAAATCCGCAAAAATACAAACCCACATAGCCGTATTTTTCCCTTCGCAAGTTACGCAAAACGTTTCGTCGAAAAACGACTCTAACCGGGTGTTGTGCACAAAGGTAACTTCGGCCAAGCCACCTAGGGGGGTGACACGTGTCACCCTCCTATTGGCCCTCATAAAACATCTTCCGAAAAATACCCACAATGGCCAAAATCTCGAAAACAAAGTGGGCCCCACAAAACCAGAATTTCTCCTGGCCCCACGTGACCATTTCCGAAAATAAAATCTCAAAATTCTAATATAATTTAAGAAGCCCATATTCCAAATCTGGGAACCCAATTCCCATCAACGAACATTTTTCTTTACAAAAACCGGAAACTTTTTCCGTGGAAAAAATCACCTCTTTCTTCCTTTCCAATTTTCTGTCGTGCTCTCGTACGTACGTCCTCGCATACATACCCTGAGAATACGGGGTATAACAGACGGATAGGGAAGTGCTGCCCGATTTTCCGTAGGATCTTGTATCTAGATTTATTCTACCGAGTAATCTAGACTTTGACAGACTTGCATAACCTGTATAGGTTGAATGTTCTGCGAGTAGCATGTGCTACTTGAGAAGGTGGACCAGGCTAGCCGGGTTATAGCCGTGGAGCGATTTGCTAATAGTCGATAATCGTCGCGAGGTATGTGATTCTTCCTATACGCTTGAGCATGATATTTTAAAGAAGTATATATAGTACGGTAGACGTACGCGTGTTAGCTGAACGTAGTTGTACGGCAATGTCTTTTGACTTAAGCCTGAATGATAAGAACTTTGAAGTATTTCAAAAGTATTAGGAACTGTTTTTGAAAGAAGAGTAACACTTGGTTTTGAAAACATAAGAGTTATACTAGCTTTATGGGAAGTTAGGTATAACGTCTTAAGAAAGATAAAATGAATGATTTATGGATTATAGAAGTTAAGATACTTGATCTTAAAAGATAAGAGGCTTGACTTAAATAAATTGATATGAATTTCGTGTGAAACCTCATTCGTGAGTAATGAGTACTTGGTTTTAAAAGGAATAATGTTTTACTGATTTCGGAAATCAGAATGTGTATCAACAAACCACTGCAGCGTTAATAAAGGAAAATGTATTGAATAATTAAGTATTATTAAAACCAGTAGAAATTTCCATCTGCATAGAAGCTAAGATGAGACAAAATGATATTTCCTAGATCATGGCTGCTGTAATAAGATTGTTATAAACAAGAATAACTTACTCACATATAAGGCTTATGTTGCTCAGGTTGTTTAAAAGAGAATTATATTCTTAAATGAATAAGACTATGAACTACGAAACCTTTCTAAAAAAAGAAACGTGAACATTTGAAATTAGACAAACTTGGACGTTTGGAAAATAATGTTGTTACTTGATTTTACAAAGGGAAGTGTTTTGGTTTACTTTAAAAGATAGTCACTCTATTTTATACTACGGGTATTATGTGACTTCTGTGAAAGAAATTGATCTTTTAAAAAGATAATGTATGAAGTACTTTGGGAATGGATAACCGATCTTGTTAATCATATAGTAGAAAGTACCTTGTGTGTATAACTTGATTGTGTTGGTTTGTGATAGCCTTGTAATACTTTCTTGTTGATTTGATAAGTAAACATGCTAGGATGCTACGTGTGTTAGTATCTTGTGATGTTTTGTGTAAAGGGGTTTTCCCTCGATTGCGCTTAAAGTTGTTTAAACGATCAGCCGTTATGTTGGTATTATACCACTCACCTTGACTTGTTTCCGGAGGTTAAGCTGCCCTCCGATGCGGGGTAGACTCAGGCGGTCTGGGACCATGATTCGAGAATACCTCATGCGGGTCCAGGGGACCTATGCGGAGCTACGAGTTCCGTGTTAGTGTGCGGCCTTTATGGTCATGCGGTCTCTGTGGCTGCGGATCGCGAGTCCAGCGGACGCCGGAGTAGCTACCCTCGATGCGGGGTTATACCTCATGCGGGCCTATGAGGTTGGCCTATGCGGAGCTGCGGAGAGTTCCAGGGCTAGACGCGCACATTTGATACTGCGGGCGAGTGACCAGCTTTGATCATGTGACGGTCTAGACAGATATCATGATACAGTTTATGACCTTGTTAGTACTGTGGGTGTTAGTAGTCGGCTATGCCTTCATACTACCTGCATCGTTTTATTAGGACACAGGTGGGACCTGGTGTTCATGTGTATTCCTTGGTACTTTTATTTCATAAACTGCCGGCAGTGAGGAAGGTATTCCACGGGCATGATTGATGTTGTGGGCGTGAGACCCATAGTTACATTTGAGTGATGACTTTGAGGGCGTGAGTCCCTGACTTGACATGACTGCTTATTTATTGTGAACTGTAGTTTGGTTATCATACATGTCTCCTGCTTTATAGACTATTATGATTTCATTTACAGTATTTTCAGTTTCACATACTTGATACCTGTTGTACTGACCTCCTTCGGGGGGCTGCGTTCATGCCGCAGGTAAACGGTACACCAGTCGTTGATCCTCGCTCTTAGGATCACAGTTCAGCGTTTGGGAAGCTCCGTTTCTCCGGAGGCTTATCTTGGTATAGTCCCCTGTTGTTGTAGGTGCTTACATTCAGGGGTATGACGGCCCCGTCCGTCGTTGTTGTCATATCATTCGTAGAGGTCTGTAGTACTGTTGTGGGCAGGGTTTGTAAAAAGGATTAAACTGTTCATTTTGAAAGAATTGTTATTTATATATATGCCGAAAGGCAAGTTTTCTAGAGATAACTGTTGTACACTTCTTGTTATTTTATGTTGCTGTGTTATGTTCCGCTGATTTTCTCTGATGTATGACTACTTGGGTGCCCGGGTAAGGCACCAGTCACGGGCCCCGGAACGGGTCGTGACAGCCGCGGCCCTGCATCCGGCGCCGCGGCCCTGTCGCCTTTCTCCGAAACATATTCCTGTCCGACTGCGCACTGAACTTGTAACTCTCATATCTTTCTACTCCGACGTCCTATCGACGAACGGTTGGTTGCGTTGGAATCTAGACTCAACGAACTACGCCCTAGGCCTTTGAACCACTTAGGAACTCTCAATGTACCGGGTCATAACCCGCCTTAAATTTGACTAAAACCCGTCCGGAATAATCCGTCAACCTATCCTTTGAAAATTTTAAGTTTTACATGCTTTCGTACGCTCTCATACGTAGGGTCAGAACTACGGGGTATAACATTCTCCCCTCCTTAGAAACATTTGTCCCGAATGTTCTTTCTAGGCTTACTCAAATCACAACATCAACCTAGACCCTCTTAACTCTTCTTTTGCAAATAAAGAAGCTCCGCGAGCCACAACATACTGAAGCGTAAATGCTAAATCAAAACTAACAAGCAGGAAAGTGGGTTACCTGGAGGTATAGGAAATAGGTGAGGGTACTTCTTCATCATGTCATCCTCTGCTTCCCACGTCATTTCCTCCCTGTTCTCGTTCCGCCATAGGACCTTGACGGAAGCCACGTCTTTCATCCGAAGTCGTCTAACCTGACGATCGAGTATCGCTATGGGACTCTCCTCATACGATAACTCCTCTGTCACTTGGAAATCATGAACCGGGTGCACTCTAGATGGATCTCTAATACATTTCCGCAACATGGACACATGAAAAACTGGATGTACCGCCTCCAAGTCGGACGACAGATCTAACTCATAGGCAACCCTTCCTACCCTACGGACAATCTGATACGACCCAATGTACCTTGGGCTAAGCTTCCCCTTCTTTCCAAACCTCATCACGCCCTTCATGGGAGATACCTTTAGAAAAACCCAATCATCTATCTCAAATTCCAAGTGTCGATGCCGATGGTCTGCATACGACTTTTACCGACTCTGAGCTGCCAACAACCGCTCCTGGATAAGCTTCACCTTATCCACTGCCTGCTGAACTATGTCTGGCCCGACTAACTGAACTTCCCCCACCTCGAACCAGCCTATCGGTGACCTGCACTTCCTCCCGTATAAGGCCTCATAAGGCGCCATCTGAATACTGGAATGGTAGCTGTTGTTGTAAGCAAACTCCACAAGAGGCAAATGATCCTCCCAGATACCCCTGAAATCAATAACACAAGCCCGCAGCATATCCTCAAGTGTCTGGATAGTGCGCTCGGCCTGTCCGTCGGTCTGAGGATGAAACGCCGTACTAAGACTCACCTGTGTCCCTAATCCCTTCTGGAAAGACCTCCAGAAGTTAGCCGAGAACTGGGCTCCTCTATCTGATATAATCGACACCGACTCGTGCGCCTCACAATCTCTCTAATATATAATCTGGCATAGTCCTCAGCTGAGAACGTCGTTTTGAACGGAAGAAAATGGGCTGATTTCGTCAGCCTGTCGACAATCACCCAAATGGAATCATGCTTCCTCTGAGTGGTAGGTAGCCCTGTAATAAAATCCATATTTATCACCTCCCACTTCCAAGTCGGAATATCAATAGCCTGCAAAAACCTACCGGGCTTCTGGTGCTCAATCTTAACTCACGACAATTCGCACCGTGCCACGAACTCTGCAACGTCCCTCTTTAGGCCATCCCACCAATACATGCATCTGAGGTCATGATACATCTTAGTCGACCCCGGATGAATAGAATAACGAGCACTGTGTGCCTCCCTGCATCTGGCGACAAGTCCTCACATCGGGAACACACAACCGCCTCGAATCTTAGCACCCCATCAGCGCCACTCAAAAGACTCTTCTCCTTCGAGAGGCTGATTCTGCATCGTACCAAAATCGGATCCTCATACTGTTGCCTCTTCACCTCCGCGACGATGGAAGACTCGGCAACCTCTCGAACCCGAATTCCGTCACTATCAGCATCAACCAAACGAACCCCAAGGCTCGCTAGCTGTTGTAACTCTCGGACCATATCCCTCTTCTCTGGCTGAACATCGCATGCACTACCCATCGATCTGCGACTAAGGGCATCTGCAACTACATTGGCCTTCCCCGGTGGTGCAGAATATCAACATCGTAATCCTTAAGTAGCTCCAACCACCGCCTTCGCCGCAAGTTCACTCCTCCGTGAAGATGTACCGAGGCTCTTGTTCTGTGTAAATGTCCACATGAACTCCATATAAATAATGTCTCCGCATCTTCAAGGCATGAATCATCGCCGCCAACTCCAAGTCATGTGTGGATAGTTCTTCTCATGCTTCCTAAGCCGCCGAGATGCATAAGCTATAACTCGCTGCGGCCGCATCAGACGCACTCCAAGCCCGACACTGATGCGTCACAAGAAACCACATATCCATCTAAGCCCTCCGAAGAGTAAGAATCGGGCGGTTGTCAACTTCTCCTTTAGCAATCGAAACTTTCTCACAAGTATCCGCCCACCGAACATAGCCGCTTCGAGTCGCCTTAGTCAAAGGTGCCAAATAGAAGCAAACTTCTACAAACCGATAATAACTCGCAAGGCCCAAAGCTGCGCACTCCGCTTGTAGTGGTCCGCCAAGTCTTGATCGCCTCAATCTTAGTCAGACAACCCGAATACCGCCGGCCCCGATCACATGCCCTAAGAAATCCACTGGCTAACCGAACTCGCACTTCGAGAACTTGACATACAATCGCCGTCTCGAGGACTCTAAAACCGCCTCAAATGATCAGATGCTCTCGCTCATGCGCGAATACACCAAGATATCATCAATAAACACTATAACGAACATATCCAAGAATGGCACAACACCCTATTCATCAAATCCATGAATACCGCCAAGCGTTGTCAACCCGAAAGACATCACCTGAACTCATAGGCCCATACCGGTCCCGAATGCGCTTTGGGATATCGCCTCTAACTCGCACTGATGATAACTGCATCGCAGTCTATCTTGGATAAACACTTTGCACCCTGCAACTGGTCAAACAAATCGTCAATCCTGGGGAGGGGATATCTGTTCTTGATAGTTACCTTGTTTAGCTGCCTGTAATCAATACACATACGTAGCGTGTCATCCTTCTTCTTTACAAACAACACTGGTGCTCCCCAGGGAGAAATACTTGGCCTAATAAAGCCCTTCTCCAGCAAATCTTTCAGCTGGTCCTTCAATTCCTTCAACTCGGCAGGTGCCATCCTGTATGGCGGAATAGATATCGGTCGAGTGTCTGGCGCCAAATCAATACAAAACTCAATCTCCCTCTCGGGAGGGATACCCGGAAGCTCGTCTGGGAATACGTCTGGAAACTCTCTAACAACCGGAACTGACTGAAGGTCCGGTACCTCAGCCTCAGTGTCGAATACCCGAACCAGATGGTAGATATACCCCTTCCGCACCATCTTCCTAGCCTTGAGGTAAGAAATAAACTTACCCCTCGGCGATGCAGTATTCCCCTTCCACTCGATAACCGGCTCACCAGGAAACTGGAACCGAACTAATCTCTCTCTACAGTCCACGTTGGCATAGCAAGATGCTAGCCAATCCATACCCATAATCACATCAAAGTCTGTCATATCCAACTCTATCAAGTCGGCTAGGGTCTGACGGCTATCTATAGTCACAGGGCAAGCCTTATACACCCGCTCGGCTACCACTGAATCACCTACTGGCGTAGCCACCTCAAAAGGTCTTATGGACTTACTGGCAATATGAGGAGATATGTAGGACAAGGTATAACCTGGATCTATCAAAGCATAAACATCACAGCAACAAACCAACAATGTACCGTGATTTACATCCGGCGACGCCCCGGTCCTCGCTGATCGGACATAGCATATATGCGGTCGAGGACCGCTAGAATCGAACCCCTACCACGACCTTCTCGCCGCGCTGGCCCATAAGTACTCGCCTCCGGGCGTCTAACCATCGAAGATGAAGATCCAAAGAATGCACTTCGCTTGTTGAACTGCATGCTCCCGCCGCCTAAGGACGGACAATCCTTCTTCAGATGGCCCTGTTGGCCACAAGAGTAACATGCCCTCGAACCCATACGACACTCGCCCGGATGAGACCTACCGTATCGAACGCACCAAGAGGTAGGTGGTCTCGATTAGCCGGTCTCGCCTCCAAAACTCAAGTCCTCGAGCCCCGACCGCTTCCTCGAATAACCTCGCTGATCGACCTCCCGCCGGAAATCGAGAAGGAGCACTCGTGATGGCCGGAATGTGGACCTAGTTCGCTGCCGAGATCGCCCGCCAAAATCGCCTAAGAACCTGATGTCTTGGCCCTCTTGGGCTGGCCCAAATCTAGTTGATCCCGCTCTCTCGCCTCAATCCTCAGGCGTACGCTGCATCTCCGGCAATATCCATCCTCGTGAAGAGCCACCCCAAGCATGCAAGAATCATATGACGGTCTAACCCCATCACATACCGATGAACCCCGCTCGCCATGTCGCCTACTATGGTATGTGCATTCCGCCAAGGAGTCGAACTCGTGCTCTACTCCTCGATAGTCCTCCCGCCCCGCCTCAAGGTCAAGAACCTATCTACACGGCTCTCCTCA
Organism: Przewalskia tangutica; assembly: GCA_029844215.1. NCBI lineage: Eukaryota > Viridiplantae > Streptophyta > Magnoliopsida > Solanales > Solanaceae > Przewalskia > Przewalskia tangutica. The sequence goes on from CM056734.1 coordinate 78,141,945, forward strand.
CCTCGGGAGGCAAGAAGTGGTCTAGAACGCCTCGTGAACTCCTTCCAATCACCGGAAGAGCATCCTCACCTCGACAATACCCATGACTCAAACTAGTTCAACGCAATATCGCGTAACTCGTAAGAAGCTAGTATAATGCACTCCCCTCGATGCCCTAAGGACTCGCATGGTCCGTCAGAATCGCCGGACGAACTCCTGCGGATCCTCCTCAAATCTCGAACCATAGAACTTCGGTGGTGACAACCCAAGAAATCCCGAATCAAGAATCGCTCTAGGGTTGGCCGCCGCTTCGCTTGGCCGCCGCCACTATGCCGTCAAGAATCAACTGTTCGTAATCTCGTACTCAGTTCGATCGTGGGATCGAGGCTCCGCATCGCGGTCTCGCAGCCGCTCACGCCTCAAAATCTGAGGCCGGGCGACGACGACGTGGAACTCGCCACCCTAAACATCATCTTCGTAAGACTGGGCTCGTGCTCGTGACTCTCCGCCCCACTAGCGGACTCTCACTGCCTTGCCCTTCTGGGCCGCGGTTGACTTGCGAGGAGGCATAACTGATAAATAAAGGGAAAACATCGAGGAGGTTCAACCTATAACTCACTTCTATTGCACGATCTTAGAGTGAAAGAATGGAAACCAATCCTAAATATCTCGCAGCCTCCTCGATTATAGATGTGGTGCACGACACACCGATAATCAAGACTCTACTAGACACGATGCGTGGACACTTTCCGAGGACTAATCGCTCGATACCACTTTTGTCACGACTCACGGGGCCATGATCGTACCTACCGGTACTGCCGTGTATATGTCGAGAATAGCAATGAACATACATAACACATTACTTAGAGAAAAGGGTAAACATTACTGGCCAGCCGATAAGGCTGCCTTCTATAAACATGTTATACCCCGTATTTCCAGAGTATGTACGTAAGGACGTACGTAGAAAAATTTGAACTTGTGATTTAGGCTTGGCCGAATTATTTTTGTTCACAACACCCGATTAGAGTCGTTTTTTCGAAAACGTTTTCACGACTTTCGTAGGGAATTTCCGCTATGTCATTTTTAATTTTTATGGATTTTTCCGAGGACTAAACATTTTGACCAACAAGAGGGCGACACTTGTCACCCTCTCATTGGAACACCTTGGGCGGTAAAGGGGGGTTGGCCGAATGGCCATTGTTTGGTCAAGGGGTTGGTAGGATATTTTGGTGGTAGATGGATAAGGTGCACTTGGCAAGATCTTGGCCCTACACTTGCCTTGCACTTGGCAAGATCTTGGCCATTGGTTGGCCTTCACTTGACCTATAAATACCCACCCCTTTGAAGACTAATTCATCCACAAAATTGCCTAAGTCTTGAAAGCTTCTTCCTCCCCTTAGTGTAGTGTCTTGCCGAGAGCCCTCTTTCCCCTTGGCCGAGAGTTCCCCAGTGGGGTAGGCCGAGGGTATACACCCCCTCCTGGGTGCTAGCCGTGGTACCCCTAGCCTAGTTGTTTTCGTATAATACCCCCTCTTGGTAGAAATACTCAAAAGTATTGTTATAATGCCCAAATTACCTTAGCCAGATACCTTGTAGTATTCTAAGGTTATACTTATACTAAAAGCCCGTAAATACTATTATACTTCCTTCACCACAAAACCGAAACCCTAAGGATAATCTCCATAGTTAGTTGGAGTATTAAGTAGAAGTTGGTTAGAACTTCTAAGGGTTGTTTGGAGCGGCCTGAGCGCACGGAGTAGGAGCTAAACCTTGCTCAGGATCGACATTTAAACTCGGATAATTATGGGCTTATCGAGGTAAATATCTTGTCCCCCTATTGTAATTGGAAATTACATGTTGTTAGATTATATAGTTGAAGTATACTATATATAGTACTGAACGTTGTTATCGGCAATGTCTTTTGACTTAAGCCTGAATAATAAGAAACCTTTTCGAAAGAAGAGTAATCGAATCAGATTTACATAGGATCAGACAGTAGACTTGTGTAGCTTTTCTGTGAGGTAGAATTGTGCACGTCCGGATTAAACGTATAACCCCCCCTGGTTGGCTTGGTAGCCGGCCCCGATAGAGGAGGAGATTTACGCTGTTGCGGGGGGGGGGAGGTGCTGCCGAATTTTCTGTAGAATGTTCTACGATAAGATCTAGATGTTAATAAGCGCCTTGTGGCCTTATAGGTTGAAGTACTGCGTGTGGCGCGATTTACTTGGCTTAAGGAGTAGCCGACTACGAGGTACTGGAGCGTTTTGCTATTAGTCGATACTGTCCGCAGGTATGTGAACCTCTTCCTATCTCTTCTAGCATGATATGTGTGAACTATGTAGTACGGTAGACGCTTCATGTGCTAAATGTATTTGATTGGTTTAAACATAAAGTGTTATAACGACTTTATGGGAAGTTGGTTATAATGACTTTATGTTGGTAAGAAAATACTTGTGGTTTTTAGAAGGTAATCGATTTGAACTATAAGCGGCTTGTTATGTGTTAATAAAGAACTTGAAGTATTTCAAAAGATTTTTGAATCATTTCGAAGAAGAAGTAATACTTGGTTTTTGAAAACTTAAGAGTTATACTAGCTTTATGGGAAGTTAGGTAATAACGGCTTAAGAATGTTTTCTTGATTCGAATCGAATGTGTATCGACAAACCATCGCAGCGTTAATAAAAGGAAATGTTTTAACAGATTAAGTATTATTAAAACCAGAGAAACTTCCATCCGCATAGAAGCTAAGATGAGACAAAATGATATTTCCTAGATCATGGTCATTGTAATAAGATTGTTATAAACAAGAATATCCTACTCACATATAAGGCTTATGTTTCTCGATAGTTTAAAAGAGAGAATTATATTCTTAAATGAATAAGACTATGAACTACTAAACCTTTCTAAAATAAGAAACGTGAACATTTGAAATTAGGCAAACTTGGACGTTTGGATAATAATGTTGTTACTTGATTTTACAAAGATAAGTGTTTTGATTCACTTCAAAAGATAATCACTCTATTTTCATATACTACGGGTATTGTGTGACTTTTGTGAAAGTAACGTATCTTTTAAAAGTTAATGTATGAAGTACTTTGGGGATAGAAACCCGAACATGTTGACACATAGTAGAAAGTACCTTATGTGTGAATAACTTGATTGTATTGGTTTGTGATAGCCTTGTAATACCTTCGTGTTGATTTGATAAGTAATCATATTAGGATGCTACGTGTGTTAGTATTCTGTGATGTTTGTGTAAAGGGGCTTTCCCTTGATTGTGCTTATGTTGTTTAAACGTTAAACTGTTATGTTGGTATTATACCACTCACCGTGTTTTCGGGGGTTAAGCTGCCCTCCGATGCGGGGTAGACTCAGCGATGCAGGACCATGATTCGAGAATACCTCACGCGGGTCCCGGGCCTATGCGAGCTACGAGTTCCGTGTGTGCGGCCTTTATGGTCATGCGGTCATGTGGCCATGCGGATCGCGAGTCCGTGGCGATGCCGGAGTATCTACCCTCGATGCGGGTTATACCTCACGCGGGCCTATGAGATTGGCCCACGCGAGTCGCTGGAGTTCCGTGGCTAGACGCGCACATTTGATATTGCGGCGGCGACCACTTTGATCATGTGGCGGTCAGACAGATATCATGATACGATTTATGACCTTGTTAGTACCGGGTGTTAGTAGTCGGCTATGCCTTCGCATTTCACTCGCATCGCTTTATTTGGACACGTGGGACCTGCTGTTCATGTGTATTCCTTGGTGCTTTATATATCATAGATCACGGTGAGGAAGGTATTCCACGCATGATTGATGTTGTGGGCGTGAGACCCATTGCTATATCGAGTGATGACTTGAGGCGTGAGTCCTCGATCGATATGATCGCTTATTTATTGTGAATCAGTAGTTTGGTTATCATACATGTCTCCTACTTTATATAGACTACTATGATTTCATTTACGATTTTTCGCCACATACTCTGCACTGTTGCATCGACTTTCGGGCCGCGTTCATGCCGCAGTAAAGGTACACCGCCGTTGATCCTCGCTCTTAGGATCACGCTCAGCGCTTGGGAAGCTCCGTCCTCCGAGGCTTATCTTGTATAGTCCCTGTTGTAGGTGCTACATTCAGGGTATGACGGCCCCGTCCCCGTTGTTGTCATATCATTCGTAGAGGTCTCAGAGTAATCTTGTGTGGCGTAAATTGTAAGAGGGTTTGTAAAAAGGATTAAACTGCTCATTTGTAGGAGTTGTTATTTATATATATGCCGAAAGGCAAGTTTTCCTCGACATCGTTTTGTACTCCATTTGTTTCATGTATGTTTTATGTTCCGATTACTCGATGTTGTATCACTAGGGTGCCCGGTAAGGCACCACCACGCCCGATTCGGTCGTGACAAAGTGGTATCGAAGCGATTAATCCTCGGAAAGTGTCTGCACCGTATCGATGAAGTCTTGATTATCGTGTGTTGTGCACCACACCAATGATCCGAGGCTATAGGATATTTAGGATTGGTTTCTATTCTTCTCACTCGAGATCGTGCCTTAGAGCCGCGGTTGTAAGTTGGACCCTCTAACGTATTTCTTTCCCTTACCGTTATGCCTCCGCGTAGGGCAACCCGGGCCCAGGAGGGCAAGGCAGCCGAGGGAGCTGCGAGTAGAGTACAGAGGGTTACGTGGGCACAGGCCCAATTATCACCTTGGGTGGTGCTTCATTCGGGGAGTTCTGCGACGTCACTAGCCCCAGCAGAGTTTAGCACGGCGGCAAGCCTCATCGCGCCATGATATTTGAACCTTCGCCCACGACCGAACAGAATATAGATTTCAAGGAGGCGACCCTGTTACTAACTATGGATTTGACTACCAGAGAGTATACCGATGTACCGCGAGTCTTGATGAATATCAACGAGAAGGTTGTGCAAAAGTAAGTTCTTCAGTTAGGCTTGAGCATGGCCTGTGTACGGGCTTATGCGCAGCAGGCCGAGAAACGTAGAGATCGACGGGTTAACGAAGGACAGCAGAAGAGGGCCAGAGCAGCAAGGCCCTTTGGTAACTTTCGAGGCGAGTCGCCTCACCAGCAGATCAGATTATGCGCATCCACCAGTGCAGAAAGGTCCTCCACAGGGTTCAGGACGTTCGGGGTATGCAGGAGTTGGTCGAGCTCGAGCTTCCGCTCACAAATACACGAAGGTTCCAGCCATCTGGATTAAGTTTTTCTCAGTGTTCACAGTGTGGCAGGCGTCATCTCAGGGAATGTCGTCTTTTAGTTGGTACTTGTTGTACCTATGACCGCCGTGGTCCGATGTCGAAAGAGTGTCCTCGGGAGGACTTAGCCTTCAGGATCGGTGGGTAGTTCGTCATCTTCCTTAGCTGCGCCTACGGGCGTGTTTGATTAGAACGACTAAGGAGTAAAGAGAGATTCGTGTATATCTTTAACCTCTGGGTTTAGTATGTGTGATAAGGTGAGTATACCTTAAGTGTTATATTCTGATAGCATTGTGTAAATGGTGATTAGAAATCTTGGTTAGTTAACCAAGTAAGATTTGGGGGATAGAGAAAGTGTGAGCCTTAGAGTGTTATACGTAGATACCTTAGAGGTAAGGCCATCTCGAGTAAAAGATGTATTGTTTATGTTTGACCCTTATAGGAGTGCATAGTGCACGTGAGTTATGTTTGTGGGATTAGTCCCTGAGTAGTGTGGAATGAAAGAGGGTAGTTGAGCTAAGAAGACCGCTAGGTTTTCGTAACGTGATTAGTGAGAGTTTTCCTTCAGGGAGCTAGCGTTTTGCGCGTTGCCGGGTCGGGTTGAGGCCACGTTGCGGGTCAACCCGTGGCATGTTTGGTGGTGAAGGTCAGTGGTGGTCCCGCCTTGTGGTAGGGTCACGAGGGTGTTAGGCCCGAGTTTAGTTAACCAACGTACGATTTCATGGATGCATTCGACCAGTAGTTGGGCCGAGGAGGTCAGCCGTGTTGTCTTCTAGCAAAGACCGTTTACTCGGCAGAGGGTTATGCGAGATGATATATCAGAAAGGTTGTAAGGCTGCACGAGGTGCCTACCTTCACCTTATGTCGATGCTGGAGCCCGTGTCATACTGCTTTTCCGAGGTTTTACCGTGCAAGGTTAGGAACTCAAGTAAGTCTCGAGACCACATTCGCCTCGCCGCTGTTTGGATTTCAGGATAGTTGCGAGAATTGTTGTCTCCTGTTGAAGGAGTGTTTAAGCTACCATTTCAGTGTTCGGATGTCGCCTTATGAAGCCTTGTAGGGGCGGATGTGTGAGTCGCCGGTCGATTGGTTCAATGTTAGCAGGATTCAGATAGTTGGTTCAGGCTTGTTCCAGCAGACTGTGGATAGAGTAAAGCTTGTCTAGAAGAGGTTCTGGCAGCTCAGAGAAATCGTGCGGATAATCGGCGACGACGCTTAGAGTTCAGGTTGACGGTCGGTCTTCAAAGTACCACCCCGTCATGTGACGAGTTTTGGAATACAGAGGGAACTTAGCCCGAGTTACTTTGGGCCTTTGAGTTCATGTGAAGAATAGGCCAGGTTGCCTATATGTTAGCATTTGCCGTCCGACTTAGGAGGCAGTGCGTCCAGTCTTTCGTGTTATGTTCGAGAAGGAAATCGGAGATCCATCCAGAGTATTCCCAGCTAATGATGACCAAGTTGAAGATGATAACCCCGAGTTTTGGATACTGAAGCAGTATCAGAAATGTGGTAAGAGTTCGAATGTACGACATCTTCAGTGATCGCATGCAGCCCGGTACCATTTGTTGGGTCGCCGGAGTGACACTAGAACCTCGCGGCAAAGTGACAAAAGTGGTATGCTTTATGATGTTAGAGGTGCTTCCCCGTGGACTTGGATGTAAGCATTTTGCGCAGTTGTTTCGGTGGCCATGTGTGACAGGTTTGTCCTCGTAAGTATAGTAGTGAAGACTATACTGGCGCGCGTTTGTTTTGAGACTTAGAAGGAACATTCGGGACGAATGTTTCTAAGGAGGGGAGAATGTTATACCCCGTATTTCCAGAGTATGTACGTGGGGCGACGTGAAAAATTTGAACTTGTGATTTAGACTTGGCGAATTCTTTTGTTCACAACACCCGGTTAGAGTCGTGTTTCGGCGAAAAGTTTTCACAGCTTTAGTAGGGGAATTTCCGGCGATGTCATTTTTAAATTTTTAGGGTTTTTACGAGAGACTAAACATTTTGGACCAACAAGAGGGCGACACTTTTCACCCTCTCATTGGAACACCTTAGGCGGTAAAGGGGTTGGCGAATGGCCATTGTTTGGTCGGGGGTTGGTAGGATATTTTGGTGGTAGATGGATAAGGTGCACTTGGCAAGATCTTGGCCCTACACTTGCCTTGCACTTGTCAAGATCTTGGCCATTGGTTGGCCTTCACTTGACCTATAAATACCCACCCCTTTGAAGACTAATTCATCCACAAAATTGCCTAAGTCTTGAAAGCTTCTTCCTCCCCTTAGTGTAGTGTCTTGCCGAGAGCCCTCTTCCCCTCCTTGGCCGAGTTCCCCAGTGGGGTAGGCCGAGGGGTATACACCCCCTCCTGGGTGCTAGCCGGGTACCCCTAGCCTAGTTGTTTTCGTATAATACCCCCCCTCTTGGTAGAAATACTCTCAAAAGTATTGTTATAATGCCCAAATTACCTTAGCCATATACCTTGTAGTATTCTAAGGTTATACTTATCTAAAAGCCCGTAAATACTATTATACTTCCCTTCACCACAAAACCGAAACCCTAAGGAAAATCTCCATAGTTAGTTGGAGTATTAAGTAGAAGTTGGTTAGAACTTCTAAGGGTTGTTTGGAGCGGGTCGGAGCGCACGGAGTAGGAGCTAAACCTTGCTCAGGATCGACATTTAAACTCGGATAATTATGGGCTTATCGAGGTAAATATCTTGTCCCCCTATTGTAATTGGAAATTACATGTTGTTAGATTATATAGTTGAAGTATACTATATATAGTACTGAACGTTGTTATCGCAATGTCTTTTGACTTAAGCCCAATAATAAGAAACCTTTTCAAAGAAGAGTATCGAATCAGATTTACATAGATCAGACAAAGAGACTTGTGTAGCTTTTCTGTGAGGTAGAATTGTGCACGTCCGGATTAAACGTATAACCCCCCCTGGTTGGCTTGGTAGCCGGCCCCGATAGAGGAGGAGATTTACGCTGTTGCGGGGGGGAGGTGCTGCCGAATTTTCTGTAGAATGTTCTACGATAAGATCTAGATGTTAATAAGCGCCTTGTGGCCTTATAGGTCAAGTCTTCGCGTGGCGCGATCTACTTGGCTTAAGGAGTAGCCGACAGCTTGAGGCACTTGGAGCGTTTTGCTATTAGTCGATACTCGTCGCGAGGTATGTGAACCTCTTCCTATCTCTTCTAGCATGATATGTGTGAACTATGTAGTGCGGTGACGATACGTGCTAAATGTATTTGATTGTTGTAAAACATAAAGTGTTATAACGGCTTTATGGGAAGTTGGTTATAACAGCTTTATGTTGGTAAGAAAATACTTGTGGTTTTTAGAAGGTAACTGATTTGAACTATAACTGGCTTGTTATGTGTTAATAAAGAACTTGAAGTATTTCAAAAGATTTTTGAATCATTTCGAAAGAAGAAGTAATACTTGGTTTTTGAAAACTTAAGAGTTATACTAGCTTTATGGGAAGTTAGGTAATAACGGCTTAAGAATGTTTTCTTGATTCGAATCGTAATGTATCGACAAACCATCGCAGCGTTAATAAAAGGAAATGTTTTAACAGATTAAGTATTATTAAAACCAAGAGAAACTTCCATCCGCATGTAAGCTAAGATGAGACAAAATGATATTTCCTAGATCATGGTCAGTAATAAGATTGTTATAAACAAGAATATCCTACTCACATATAAGGCTTATGTTTCGGATAGTTTAAAAGAGAGAATTATATTCTTAAATGAATAAGACTAGGAACTACGAAACCTTTCTAAAATAAGAAACGTGAACATTTGAAATTAGGCAAACTTGGACGTTTGGATAATAATGTTGTTACTTGATTTTACAAAGATAAGTGTTTTGATTCACTTCAAAAGATAATCACTCTATTTTCATATACTACGGGTATTGTGTGACTTTTGTGAAAGTAACGTATCTTTTAAAAAGTTAATGTATGAAGTACTTTGGGGATAGAAACCCGAACATGTTGACACATAGTAGAAAGTACCTTATGTGTGAATAACTTGATTGTATTGGTTTGTGATAGCCTTGTAATACCTTCGTGTTGATTTGATAAGTAATCATATTAGGATGCTACGTGTGTTAGTATTCTGTGATGTTTGTGTAAAGGGGCTTTCCCTTGATTGTGCTTATGTTGTTTAAACGTTAAACTGTTATGTTGGTATTATACCACTCACCGTGTTTCCGGTTAAGCCGCTCCGACGCGGGTAGACTCAGCGATGCAGGACCATGATTCGAGAATACCTCACGCGGGTCCCGGCCTATGCGGAGCTACGAGTTCCGGTGTTAGTGCGGCCTTTATGGTCATGCGGTCTATGTGGCCATGCGGATCGCGAGTCCAGGCGATGCCGGAGTAGCTACCGATGCGGGGTTATACCTCATGCGGCCTATGAGATTGGCCCATGCGAGTGCGGGGAGTTCGTGGCTAGACGCGCACATTTGATATTGCGCGGCGACCAGCCTTTGATCATGTGGCGGTCAGACGGATATCATGATACGATTTATGACCTTGTTAGTACCGTAGGTGTTAGTAGTCGGCTATGCCTTCGTTACCCTGCATCGCTTTATTTGGACACAGTGGGACTCGCTGTTCATGTGTATTCTTGGTGCTTTATATATCATAGATCGCCAGCTGAGGAAGGTATTCCACGGGCATGATTGATGTTGTGGGCGTGAGACCCATTGCTATATTGGAGTGATGACTTTGAGGGCGTGAGTCCCTGACTTGATATGACTGGTTATTTATTGTGAATTGTAGTTTGGTTATCATACATGTCTCCTGCTTTATATAGACTAGTATGATTTCATTTACGATTTTTCGCCACATACTTGCACTATGCATCGACTCTTCGGGCCGCGTTCATGCCGCAGTAAAGGTACACCGCCGTTGATCCTCGCTCTTAGGATCACGATTCAGCGTTGGGAAGCTCGTTCCTCCGAGGCTTATCTTGGTATAGTCCCCTGTTGTTGTAGGTGCTTACATTCAGGGGTATGACGGGGCCCTGTCCCGTCGTTGTTGTCATATCATTCGTAGAGGTCTGTAGTACTGTTGTGGGCAGAAATTGTAAGAGGGTTTGTAAAAAGGATTAAACTGTTCATTTGTAGGAGTTGTTATTTATATATATGCCGAAAGGCAAGTTTTCCTCGACATCGTTTTGTACTCCATTTTTTTCATGTATGTGTTTTATGTTCCGCTGATTACTCTGATGTTGTATCACTAGGGTGCCCGGGGTAAGGCACCAGTCACGGGCCCAGATTCGGGTCGTGACAAAACATACTTAAACAAAGTATAGTAATACAACTGGTTCTTATAGCCCAAAACACATAGGTGACCACAGACCTCTAAAGATAACAACTGTGGCGGGACAGGGCCCCTCCATACCCCTGAATGTACAAAATACCTATAGCATCAGGGAATATCCGTACCAATAGACAAGCTTCCGGAGGGATGGAGCTTCTGACACTGGAGTAGTGATCCTAAGAACGAGGATCCTCAATCTGCTTACCCTTACCGCGCAGATTTAACGCAGCCCCGAGAAGGGGGTCGATTACACAATATGTACCAAGCATGTAAAGCTGGAAAATACTATAATAATGATATCATAAGTCTAAAAGTAAGCTGGAGTCATGGAAGTCAATAAAATACCTTTTATCAGGCCTTACTAACAATGAGTGACAAGTATATATATACACATCGCATAAAATAGGGGCCTTAGGATCAAAACGGTACCTCGCAGTAGTATCAATAAGTACCCTACTCTCGGGACTATTTCACCGCGTAGGTCCCGTGGACCCGCGTGAAGTATTCCTCGCATAGGTCAGACTACCGCACGGGACTATTTCACCCGCATAAGCCCATAAGGACCCTCATGAGGTATTCCTCGCATCATGGGTAGCAAATCCACGTAACTGGTGGTATAACGATCTTGGGACTCACCTCGGATATACTCTTACCCCGGCGGATGGTATAACGATCTTGGGACTTTCCTCGATATACTCTTACACCGGTGGTATAACGATCTTGGGGCTTGCCTCGATATACTCTTACTGAAGAAGGTGGTATGGCGATCTTGGGGCTGGCCCTCGCATACTCTACCCCGAGAAGGTGGTATAACGATCTTGGGGCTTGCCCCTCAGATATACTCTTACCCTAGCTCAAACTGTCATCATATCATAATCATAATAAGTTAAGAAAACTTATAACTTCTTATTAGTCTTGTTCATATACCCTCTCATTTTAGTTTACTTAAGGCACTTAATCATATCTTTAATAAAAGAAAACCGGGAATTTAATCCAAGTACTACATACTTTAACTCTTTTAAAAATGACTCTTTATACATAAAACTCTTGGGCAATTGATGCCTTAAACCAATTTGCCTCTTCATATACTTATCTTACTTTTAGAGTAGATCTCTTCTCATTAACCTTTTATGAAGCTAATAAACCAACTTCTCATAAAGTTGTTATATTAACTCTATACTTTAGTAAAATCATACGTTTTCCCTAACCAAGGGATTTATACATTCTTAAAACGAAACAAGTCATTATATACTTAAACAAGTAAGAATACCAAATCTTGTACGTCTACCGTACTACATAGTTTCATCTATTCATGCTCAAGAGATAGGAAAGCTTCACATACCTCTTTGGTCAATCCACTTGCCAAGTCCAAACTACCGCAAGTAATATTTCAACCTATAATAGTCATGATACGCTTATTAACCTCTAATCTTAATGTAGAACAACCCAAGTTCAAAGTCACTAAACTTATGGAAAAATTTGGGCAGCATTTCCTTTGTTTCTACTCACTTTGCCACCTTTCTCAAGGCCGAATTTATCATCAAAACACCACATTTAAGGTTCAACAATCCAACATTTAAAAGGGGATTACACACCCAAATACCAATTCTGCCCCATAAGTTTACCACAATTCACTTAACAATTCTAAGGTAGTTTTTAGGCTACAACATGCTCATAATCTCTTCTTAACCCATTCTTCATATCCAAACCACATTTTCTAGCATGCAATGACTCTAAGAGCATTATTTTACTACCACAAGTTCTATCTTCTAAGCATGCAACACTAGAACTAATTCTAAAGGAGGAAATGTTACCTTAAAGTTTTAGCTAAACTTATTCCAAAGATTTTACTAGCTTCCTTGCCAAGAACACCACCACAAGCTAGCCACAAGCTTCCTTTTCTTGTTCTTAATTTCTCAGATTTTCTTAGGCTTGGATTTCCTTTGGAAGTGTAGAGAGAAGGATGAGCTTTTGCTTTAGAGAGAGAGAGAGTTTGGAAGATGACCAAGTCTTGAAGACTTGGTCAATATATTGCATGCAAGAAATCAGATGGGGGGGGACACTTGTCACCCTCCCAAGGTCTTTTAAAAGAAAAATCTGACTTTTCTAAGTTTTTCCGCCCAAAATCCGCCTCGGCGCCGTACTAAACCCCAGCCTCTCTTCAACTTTCGGCGCCGCTCGCTGTCAGCCGGGCGCTGCAACTTCAGCGACCTCTCGATTTTCGCGCCATGCCCGCATCCGCGCCGCGTCTCGCGCTTTGTCCAAACATATTCTGTCCGATTGCGCCCGAACTTGTAACTCATATCTTTCTACTCCGACGTCCTATCGACGAACGGTTGGTTGCGTTGGAATCTAGACTCAACGAACTACGCCCTAGGCCTTTGAACCACTTAGTAACTCTCAATGTACCGGGTCATAACCCGCCTTAAAGTTGACTAAAACCCGTCCGGAATAATCCGTCAACCTATCCTTTGAAAATTTTAAGTTTTACATGCTTTCGTACGCTCTCATACGTAGGGTCAGAACTACGGGGTATAACATTTACCATGACCCCCAGGGAGTCGCACTTCCTCAGAGTACGATGCCACTCTGTAACAAGATCCATTTTAATTACATCCCATGTCTAAGTCGGGGTCTAAATCACCTGTAATAGCCCACTGGGCTTCTGGTGTTCAACCATGACCTGCTACTAATTCGGACACTAAGCAACAAACCCTGCTACGTCCCTCTTCAGGCCATCTTACCCATACATACATCTGAGGCCATGATACATCTTGGTCGACCCCGAACAAAATAAAGCAAGAAGCACCGCGTGCCTCCCCCTAAAACTTGCCGACAAGTCCTGCAGCATCGGGCACATACAAACTTTTCTCATAACACAGCACCCCATATGGTGCTACACAAACAGGATCTTCTCTTCTTGGAGAGCCGTATCTCGATATCATATCATAACTGGATCCTCATACTGTCGCCTCTTTACCTCTTCGACGAATGAAAACTCGGCAACCTCTCGGATCTAAAGCTCTATTAACCTTGGAACAAATAATTGAACCCATAGGCTCGGTAACTAAAGAATCTCACGGACCACATCCAGTCTATCTGGCTGCCCATCTGGCATACTACCCTTAGATCTGCGACTAAGAGTATCTTTAACTGTCTTGGCTTTCCCTGGGTGGTATAGGATATCGATATCACAATCCTTGAATAACTCTACCCACCGTCGCTGTCGCAAATTCAACTGCCTCTGTCAGAAGATATACCTGAGGCTCTTGTGGTCTGCACACATATTCACATGAAGTCTATATATATGTCATGCCCCCAAATCTTCAAGGCACGATTTAACTGCCGCCAGCTCTAAATCATGAGTGGCGTAATTTCCTTTCCTGCTTCCCTAACTATCGGGAAAACATAAGCTCTATCCTTATCGGGTTGCAAGACACAACCTAGCCCAACACCCAACATGTTATCATAATAACCTAACCTCTAGTCTTTCAGAGGTGTTAGAATCGTAGTCAGTCAACTTATCTTCCAATAAGCGGAAGCCTTTCTCATTCTCGCGAAATATTCGTATCCTTAATCTCACTTATGGTTCTGTTTCCTTTCTCTGCAACCAAACTTGGTCACTAAACTTAGATTTGATTCCTTTGTTTGCCCCATGGCTAAGACTTCCTTTCAATCACAATTTAGGGGATTTCCTTGATCTCGTAAAGTAGTAACCCGATTTTCCTTTCCCATTTTGTAGAGCCTATAGCTAGGTGTTACCACATTTCCTCGAAATGTTCTTACTTCCCATTATTTACTAATGGTCTTTACACTAGTCTGGGGTAGTCATAACTCGTGAAACTTACATAACCATAGTCGTATTCTCCTTTATCATTCGCCATATCCTTACCTTAGGCTTATTATTAGCAAAAGTATTTCTATCTTGATTCATAATCGCATAGCTTCATACATGCGCATAACCTGCATTTATATCTTTACGATACTTCCGACCAATTAAATGCGTCGTTCTTAATTACCCCAACACAACACTTTTCCCGGTTATCTACAATCAGAACCTATGGCATGACGATACCAAGACCTTACCAGCCTCATATCCTCGCCTAACAACATGGGTACACATAACCCCATAATACGTAAAGCGTCGCTTTTACGCGTAAGAGAACTTATCTCCTTTCTCAAACTTTCTCGAGTCACAACCATAATCACAAGGTCCTTCATGTCCAAGAATTATCTAATCATCACGCACCGCCTTTAAGTTCGTGTAGATTTTCCAACCCACCAAAGATGCCCTCAGCTTTCCGCCGGCAGCACTCGTACTTATTTTATTCTTGCCTTGTACATTTTCCTGAAATTATCCGGAAGGTCGTGGCCCTGACCGCCACACCAAACCAACTCCAAGTACCTCCAAGGGCACTTAACATAAATTCCTTCAAATTCAATTATTACTTACTTTGCGTCAATTTACCTCAAGTGAACAAGTCACACAGACTTAAAAAGAAAAACAATGATGCCAAAGAAGGAAGGATAATTCACTGGTTACTACCACTTCTCTTCCTTTACACTGGATAATCAGCTTACCAGAAAACTGGAATCGAGCCAATCTCTCTCTGCAGTCAACGTTGGTATAACAAGAGGCCAACTAGCCCGTACTCATAATGACCTCTATGTCTGTCATAACAGCTCTGCTAGGTCTGCTAGGGTCCAATGACTGTATCGTTTCCGGCAATTATCTACCCGCTCAGCTACCACCCAACACTCACGGGTGTAGTCACCTCGAAAGGTCCTCATGGATTCAGGCTTTATTTCTTTACACTTGGTTGCTCTCTTTTTCACTGGTCGCATTTCTTCCGCATTTCCAAACTTATCTCGTTACGGTGGAACACGCCCACGAACCCAGAAACGATTAACTAGACTCTGCTTGTACTGCGTGACTGCCACGCGAATGACTACTATCAACTGATCCCACCCCATAAACAGGTACACTAACTTCTCATATACTATAATTGGGTTGTCTTGTCCACAACAACCATACTTACTCCATACGGATCTCACCCGTACCATTCTCGAAATCCCACTACGTAGCTCAATCTATTAACATAGTCTTTCATTAAGTCCCTTAATTAACCTCTTAAGGGTCCATTTCATTCTCACACAACTCATCATCGCCTAATTATCTCAAATTAGCACGTAAAACCTTGATGAGAGTTCCTTAACTGTTCATACCTTCCCGGTATTTATTTAGTCCTTACCAAATCCTGGTAATCTAAAATCATCCTAGGCAACACATATGTGACCCCCATACATAAATCTGTATAGTTGTATGTCCCAATACCAATTATACTACAAACATTACCAACCTGGATACGCAATCCACATAATCTTTCCGGGGTCACTGCTGTCTTTCTCGTAGTTGCAAACAACATAACTTGTTAGGGAGAGACGACCCTAACCACACAGCTCTATCGCACGATCTTAGAGTGAGAAGAATGGTAACCAATCCTAAATGTCCTGCAGCCTCCTGATTATAGATGTGGTGCACAACACACCGATAATCAAGACTCTACTAGACACGATCAGAGACACTTTCCGAGGACTAATCGCTCGATACCACTTTTGTCACGACCGACCAAGCCTGCGGATCGTGCCCTACCAGGCACCCTTTCTGTATACATCGAGAATAGCAATGAACATAAACAACTGATAAAAATGCTGACACATAAAATAACAACAGGCTAGCCGATAAGGCCACCTTCCGTAAACTATACAAATAAAACGATACATTTTTTTTCTTTACAATCCAAACCACAATGTGACTATAGACCTCTAAGAATAACAACTCTGGCGGGACAGGGCCCCGCCATACCCCTGAATGTACAACTACCGACAATACCAGGGATAAGCCTCCGGAATAAAGGAGTTTCTCAACAGCTGAACAATGATCCTAAGAGCGAGGATCAGTGTCACGACCAGCGGGCGTGGATCGTGCCTTACCCCGCACCCTAGTGACACAACATCGAGTAATCAATGAACATAAAACAACAACATGAGATAACGTAAATATAAAACAATAATCAGGAAACTTGCCTTCGCATATATATAACCATCAACTCTTTTACAAATGAACAGCTTAATCCTTTTTACCAACCCCGCCACAACAAGATTACTGCACCTCTAAGAATGATACGACACAATGGCGGACAGGGCCCCGCCAAACCCTCGAATGTAAACACTTACTACGACAGGACTATACCACCGATAAGCCTCCGAGAAACGGAGCTTCCCAAACGCTGAATCGTGACACGAGAGCTAGGATCAACGATCGATGTACCTCAACTCGCGGATGAACGCAGCCCCCGGGCGAGGTCGATAACAGTACCGAGTATGTGAAACTAAAAATAAATATCAGTAAATGAAATCATAGTAGTCTATACAAAGCGAGAGACATGTATGATAACCAAACTACGCCACCATAAATAAGCCATGTCAAGTCGTGGACTCACACCTCAAGTCATCACTCAATTTAACAATGGGTCTCACGCCCACAACATCAATCGTGCCCGTGGAATACCTTCCTCACCGCCAGTTTATGATATACAAGCACCAAGGAATGCATATGAACACCAGGTCCCACCTGTGTCCTAATAAAACTGCATGGTAAGGCACGAAGGCATAGCCGACTACTAACACCTACGCATCAACAAGGTCATAAAGCGTATCATAAGATCTGTCTTGCATCACATGATCAAAGCCGCCACTTGCCCGCAGATCTAATGCGCGTGTCTAGTCCTCGAACTTCCCGCACTCGCGTAGGCCAATCTCATCGCCCGCATGAGGTATTCCTCGCATCGAGGGTAGCTACTCCCGGCATCGCCCCGACTTTCGAGTCCGCACGGCCACGCGACCGCATGCCCATAAAGGACGACACTAACACGGAACTCTCAGAGCTCGCATAGGCCCCTCAGACCCGCATGAGGTATTCTCGAATCATGGTCCTGCATCGCTGAAGTCTACCCCGCGTCGGAGGGCGACTTAACCGGAATCATCTCAAGAGATGAATGTCACAATACTATCATAACGATCGATAGTTAATAAGCACAATCGGAAACCCCTTACACAAACATCACAAGATACTAACACACGTAGCATCCTAACACGTTTACTTATCAAAGCAACAAGAAAGTATTACAAGGCTATCACAAACCAATACAATCAAGTTATTCACACAAGGTACTTTTTACTAACAAGTTCGGGTATCTATCCCCAAAGTACTTCACACATTAAAATCTTAAAAAAGATCTGCTTTTTCACATAAGTCACACAAAACCATTAATATAAAATAGATTGACATTCCTTTTAATAAAACAAAAAATCTTACCTTTGTAAAATAAAGTAAAAACATTATTTTCCAAACGCCCAAGTTTGCCTAATTTCAAATGTTCACGTTTCTTATTTTAGAAAGGTTTCGTAGTTCATAGTCTTATTCATTTAAGAATATAATTCTCTTTTAAACAATCTGAGAAACATAAGCCTTATATGTGAGTAGGATATTCTTGTTTATAACAATCTTATTACAGAAGCCATGATCTAGGAAATATCATTTTGTCTCATCTTAGCTTCTATGCAGATGGAAGTTTCTACTGGTTTTAATAACACTTAATTATTCAAAACATTTCCTTTTATTAACGCCGCAGTTGGTTTGTTTCGATACATTCTCGATTTCAAATCAAGAAAGCATTCTTAAGCCGTTATACCTAACTTCCCATAAAGCTAGCATAACTCTTAAGTTTTCAAACACCAAGTATTACTTCTCCTTTCAAAATGATTCAAAAATCTTTTGAAATACTTCAAGTTCTTTCTTATCATATAACAAGCCGCTTATAGTTCAAATCGCTACCTTTTAAAACCACATGTATTTTCTTACTAACATAAAGTCGTTATAACCAACTTCCCATAAAGCCGTTATAACACTTTATGTTTTAAACCACTCAAACACATTTAGCACACGTGACGCTCACCGCACTACATAGTTCACACATATCATGCTAGAAGAGATAGGAAGAGGTTCACATACCTCGCGACGAGTATCGACTCATAGCAAAACGCCCAAGTACTTCCAAACGTCGGCTACCCCTTAAGCCACGTAGATCGCGCCACACGTAGTACATCAACCTATAAGGCCACAGGCGCTTATTAACATTTAGATCTCATCGTAGAACATTCTAGAAAATTCGGCACCTCCCCCATGCAGCGTAAACCTCCTCTCTATCGAGGCCGGCCACCAAGCCAACCAGGGGTTATACATCTAACCTACGGGTACAATTCTACTCCACGGTACTACTAAACAAGTCAACTGTAATACAGACCTATGTAATTACATTTCAGTTCTTCAGGCTTAATTCCAAGGAAATTGCCACAAGCTATGCTCATTTATATATATATAGTAAACTTTAACTATATTTTCCTCTGACATGTAATATCCAATTACAAAAGGGGGACAAGATAGTTACCTCGATAAGCCCATAATTATCCGAGTTTAATGTCGATCCTTAGCAAAGTTTTAGCTCCAACTCAGGCGCTCCAACCCGCTCTAAACCACCCTTAGAAGTTCTAACCAACTTCTACACAATACTCAACTGACTATGGAGATTTTCCTAGGGTTTCGGTTTTGTGGACGGAAGTATAATAGTATTTTCTGGCTTTTGTATAAGTGTAACCTTGGGAATACTACAAGGTATTTGGGCCAAGGTATTTGGACATTATAACAATACTAGGAGAGTATTTCTATACCACAACAAGGGTATTATACGAAAACAACCTAGGCTAGTGGGTACCCTAGCTAGCAACTCTAGGAGGGGCACTACTCTCGGCTAGCACCCTAGAGGGTGCTCTCGGCCACAAGGGAGGCCATGGCCGAACTCAACACAAGGGAGGAGAGGATTTTACACTTAGAAACATTTAGGAATGGATGAAGAATTCATCAAAGGGAGAGGGTATTTATAGCACAAGCCAAGGCCAACCAATGGCCAAGATTGAGCCAAGTGCTACACAAGTGTAGGGCAAGATATGCCCAAGTGCCCCTAGTCCCTACTCCTTAAAACCCTCAAAATATCTACCAAAATATCTACCACTGACATCCCCATTTCGTCAAGTACCGCCACCTTGCCCACTGATGAGAGGGTGCCAAGTGCCGCCCTCTCGTTGGTCCAAAATGTTCCGTCTCTCGGAAAAATCCGCAAAAATGAGAAAAGACATAGCCGGAATTTTCCCTTCGCAAGTTACGTAAAACGTTTCGTCGAAAAACGACTTTAACCGGGTGTTGTGCACAAATGCCATTCGGCAAGCCACTAGGCGGGGTGACACGTGTCACCCTCCTATTGGCCCAAAATAAAACATCTTCGAAAATATCCATAATGGCCAAAATCTAGAAAACAAAGTGGGCCCACAAAACAGTAAATTTCTCCGTGGGCCCACGTGACCATTTTCGAAAATAAAATTCCATAATTCTCTAATATTCCAGAAGTCCGAATACCAAATCGGGAATCAATTCCCATTAACGAACCTTTTTCCTTCACAAAACCGGAAACTTTTCCGTGGAAAAATCGCCTCTTTCTTCCTTTCCAATCTTTACGTCGTATTCTCGCACGTGCGTCTCGCATACATACCACGGGACTACGGTATAACATTCTTCCTCCTTAGAAACATTCGTCGAATGTTCCTTCTAAGTCTCAAAAACAAGCGTGCGCCAAGATAGTCTTCACTACTATACTTACGAAACAATCTCGCCATACACGCCACGAAATACTGCGCAACATACTTATATCCAAGTCTACGAGGAAAACACCTCTATATCACCACAAATACCTCTTCCGGTCAAAATATACTTCCTTAGTCATCGATACCACTTTTGTCACTTTGTCGCGAGCCTTGCTCGGCGACCCAACAAATGGTGCCGGCAACTGCGATCGGAGGATCTCGTACACTCGAACTCTTACCACATTACGATACGGCTTGGTTTCCAAAACTCGGGTTACTATCTCTAACGTGGTCATCATTAATCGAACACTGGATGGATCTCAGATACTTTCCGATCATAACAATACGAAAGACCGAATCGCCTCCTAAGTCGGACGGCAAAGCTAACATATAGGCAACTGGCCTATTCTTCACATGAACTAAAGGGCCCCAGTAACTCGGGCTAAGTTCCCTTTGTTTCCAAAACTCGTCACACCCTAACCGGTGGTACTTTCAAGAAGACCGACCGTCAACTCGAACTCTAAGCGTCGTCGCGATTATCCGCACGATTTCTGCAGTGCGGAACTTCTTCTAGACAAGCCGCACTATCCACGGTCTGCCGGAACAAGCTCAACCAACTAATCAACCTTGCCAACATCGAACCAATCGATGGCAACTTACACTTCCGCCCTACAAGGCTTCAAAAGGCGACATCCGAACACCGAAATGGTAGCTTAAACACTACCTCCACAGAGACAACAATCCACAACTATCCCGAAATCAAACACCGGCAGAGGCGAATGCGGTCGAGACTTACGAGTTCTTAACACATGCCGGCAAAACTTCCGAAACAAAAACAGCCGTACCACTGGCTCCATCATCGTCATAAGGTGAAGGTAGGCACCCGTGCAACCTTACAACCTTTACGATAACCCAACGGTAAGTAAAGCGGTCGACCGAAGAAACACGATGGGCTGCCCATCGGCCCGACCACCGGTCGAACACATCCACGAACTCATCTGCTGGTTAACTAAACTGGGCCTAACACCTCGTGACCTACCACAAGGCGGGACCACCACAAACTGACCCCACCACATACCGCGGGTTGACCCGCAACATGGCTCGGCAGGCCCGACATTGCGCAAAACACTAGCTCACTCAAGGAATAATTTCACAAATCATATTACGAAAACCTAGCGGTCTTCCTAGCTCGACTACCTTCTTTCAAATCACGCTACTCAGGGACTTATCCCACGAACATAGCTCACGTGCACTATGCACTCCTATAAGGGTCAAACATAACACTACACCTTTCTCGAGATGGCCTTACCTCTAAGGTCTTTGCGTATAAAGCTCTAAGGCTCACACTTTCTCTATCCTCCAAAATCTTACTCGGTTAACCCACCATGATTTCTAATCACAACTAACACACTGCTATCAGAACATAGCACTTAAGGTATACTCACCTTGAAAGTTACCGAAGGACCTTGCCGCTTCGCCCTCTTCTGCGTCCTTGGTTAACGCCGATCTCTACGTTCTCGGCTGCTGCGCATAAGCCCGCATACGTGCCATGCTCAAGCCTAATCAAGGATTACTCTTGCACAACCTTCTCTTAGGTAGTCATCAAGACTCGCGATACATCGGTATACTCTCGTAGCCAAATCCATAGCTAGTAACAAGGTTGTCTCTTGCAATCTATATTCTCGGTTCCCGGTCGTGGAACTGAAGGTTCACATATCATGGCCGCAGTAGGAACTGCCGTCGCCATGCTTAAACTCTGCTGGGGCTAGTGACGTCGCAGAAATCCCCGAATGAAGCACTACCCTAGGTAATGATTTGGCTCGTGCCTCGCCACCCTCAACTCTACTCGCAGCCTCCTCGGCCGCTTTGCCCTCCTCGGCCCGGTTGCCTACGCGAGGCATAACGATAAGTGGAAATAATTTCGCCGAGGGTCCAACTTACAACATTTCTAAGGCACGATCTCGAGTGAGAAGAATAGAAACCAATCCTAAATATCCTATAGCCTCCTCGATTATCGTGGTGCACAACACCGATAATCAAGACTTCATCGATACGGTCAGACACTTTCCGAGGATTAATCGCTCGATACCACTTTTGTCACGACCAAATCGGGCGTGGATCGTGCCTTACCCCGCACCCTAGTGACACAACATCGAGTAATCACGAACATAAAACAACAACATGAGATAAACGAAATATAAAACAATAATCAGGAAACTTGCCTTTCGCATATATATAACCATCAACTCTTTTACAAATGAACAAATTAATCCTTTTTACCAACCCCGCCACAACGATTACTGCACTTCTAAGAATGATACGACACAACGGGCGGACAGGCCCCGCCAAACCCCGAATGTAAACACTTACTACGACAGGGACTATACCACCGATAAGCCTCCGAGAAACGGAGCTTCCCAAACGCTGAACTGTGACTCGAGAGCTAGGATCAACGATCGATGTACCTCAACTCGCGCATGAACGCAGCCTCGGGGAGGTCGATAACAAAAATTTAGTATGTGAAACTAAAAATAAATCAGAAATGAAATCATAGTAGTCTATACAAAGCGAGACATGTATGATAACCAAACTACGCTTCACCATAAATAAGCCATGTCAAGTCAGGGACTCACACCCTCAAGTCATCACTCAATTTAACAATGGGTCTCACGCCCACAACATCAATCGTGCCCGTGGAATACCTTCCTCACTGCCGGCAGTTTATGATATACAAGCACCAAGGAATGCATATGAACACGTGTCCCACCGTGTCCTAATAAAACTGCATGGTAAGGCACGAAGGCATAGCCGACTACTAACACCTACGCAGTACCAACAAGGTCATAAATCGTATCATAAGATCTGCCTGCATCGCCACATGATCAAAGCCGCCACTTGCCCGCAGATCTAATGTGCGTGTCTAGTCCTCGAACTTCCCGCACTCGCGATAGGCCAATCTCATCGCCCGCATTTAGGTATTCCGCATCGAGGGTAGCTACTCCCGCATCGCCCCGACTTTCGAGTCCGCACGCCACGCGACCGCATGCCCATAAAGGACGACACTAACCCGAACTCTCGTAGCTCGCATAGGCCCTCAGACCCGCATGAGGTATTCTCGAATCATGGTCCTGCATCGCTGAGTCTACCCCGCACGGAGGGCGCTTAACCCGGAATCATCTCAAGAGATGAATGTCACAATACTATCATAACGATCGATAGTTAATAAGCACAATCGTGGAAACCCCTTACACAAACATCACAAGATACTAACACACGTAGCATCCTAACACGTTTACTTATCAAAGCAACAAGAAAGTATTACAAGGCTATCACAAACCAATACAATCAAGTTATTCACACAAGGTACTTTTACTAACAAGTTCGCATCTATCCCCAAAGTACTTCACACATTAAAATCTTAAAAAGATCTGCTTTTTCACATAAGTCACACAATACCCGTAGTATAAAATAGAGTGATCGCCCTTTTAAGAAAACTAAAACTCTTACCTTTGTAAAATCAAGTAACAACATTATTTTCCAAACGCCCAAGTTTGCCTAATTTCAAATGTTCACGTTTCTTATTTTAGAAAGGTTTCGTAGTTCATAGTCTTATTCATTTAAGAATATAATTCTCTTTTAACAATCTGAGAAACATAAGCCTTATATGTGAGTAGGATATTCTTGTTTATAACAATCTTATTACAAAGCCATGATCTAGAAATATCATTTTGTCTCATCTTAGCTTCTATGCAGATGGAAGTTTCTACCGGTTTTAATAACACTTAATTATTCAAAACATTTCCTTTATTAACGCCGCAGTGGTTTGTCGCACACATTCTCGATTTCCAAATCAAGAAAGCATTCTTAAGCCGTTATACCTAACTTCCCATAAAGCTAGTATAACTCTTAAGTTTTCAAACACCAAGTATTACTTCTCCTTTCAAAATGATTCAAAATCTTTTGAAATACTTCAAGTTCTTTCTTATCATATAACAAGCCGCTTATAGTTCAAATCGATTACCTTTTAAAACCACATGTATTTTCTTACTAACATAAAGTCGTTATAACCAACTTCCCATAAAGCCGTTATAACACTTTATGTTTTAAACCACTCAAACACATTTAGCACACGACGTCTACCGCACTACATAGTTCACACATATCATGCTAGAAGAGATAGGAAGAGGTTCACATACCGCGACGAGTATCGACTCATAGCAAAACGCTCAAGTACTTCCAAACGTCGGCTACCCTTAAGCCACGTGATCGCGCCACACGTAGTACATCAACCTATAAGGCCACAAGGCGCTTATTAACATTTAGATCTCATCGAGAACATTCTACCGAAAATTCAAAGACCTCCCCGCAACAGAAACCTCCTCCTCTATCGAGGCCGGCTACCAAGCCAACCAGTGGGTTATACATCTAACCCTAACGGTACAATTCTACTCCACTGTACTACACAAGTCTATCTGTAATACACCCCTATGTAATTACAGTTCTTCTGTCTTAAGTCCAAGGACATTGCCACAAGCTATGTTCATTATATATATATAGTATACTTTAACTATATTTTCCTACAACATGTAATATCCAATTACAAAAGGGACAAGATAGTTACCTCGATAAGCCCATAATTATCCGAGTTTAATGTCGATCCTTAGCAAAGTTTTAGCTCCAACTCAGCGCCCAACCCATTTAAACCACCCTTAGAAGTTCTAACCAACTTCTACACAATACTCCAACTGACTATGGAGATTTTCCTAGGGTTTCGGTTTGGATCGACGGAAGTATAATAGTATTTTCTCGGCTTTTGTATAAGTGTAACTGGGAATACTACAAGGTATTTGGGGCCAAGGTATTTGGACATTATAACAATACTAGAGAGTATTTCTATACCACAACAAGGGTATTATACGAAACAACCTAGCAGTGGGTACCCACTACTAGCAACTCTAGGAGGGGCACTACTCGCTAGCACCCCTAGAAGGGGGTGCTCGGCCACAAGTGGGGAGGCCCTGGCCGAACTCAACACAAGGGAGGAGAGGATTTTACACTTAGAAACATTTAGGAATGGATGAAGAATTCATCAAAGGGAGAGGGTATTTATAGCACAAGCCAAGGCCAACCAATGGCCAAGATTGAGCCAAGTGCTACACAAGTGTAGGCCAAGATATGCCCAAGTGCCCCTAGTCCCTACTCCTTAAAACCCTCACAAAATATCTACCAAAATATCTACCACTGACATCCCCATTTCGCCCAAGTACCGCCACCTTGCCCACCAATGAGAGGTGCCAAGTGCCGCCTCTCGTTGGTCCAAAATGTTCCGCCTCTCGAAAAATCCGCAAAATGAGAAAAGACATAGCCGGAATTTTCCTTCGCAAGTTATGTAAAACGCTTCATTAAAACGACTCTAACCGTGTCAGGCACAAATGCCATTCTACCAAGCCACCTAGGCGGGGTGACACGTGTCACCCTCCTATTGGCCCAAAATAAAACATCTTCCAAAATATCCATAATGGCCAAAATCTCAAAACAAAGTGGCCCCACAAAATCAGAATTTCTCCGTGGCCCCACGTGACCATTTTCGAAAATAAAATTCCATAATTCTCTAATATTCCAGGAAGTCCGAATACCAAATCTGGGAATCCAATTCCCATTAACGAACCTTTTTCCTTCACAAAAACCGGAAACTTTTCCGTGGAAAAATCGCCTCTTTCTTCCTTTCCAATCTTTCTGTCGTATTCTCGTACGTACGTCCTCGCATACATACCCTGGGACTACGGGGTATAACAATCAGCAACCTGTACTCTACCTGCGGCATGAACGCAGCCCCCTGAAGGAGGTCATTACAACATGTACCAAATATGTGAAACTGAAAGTACTGTAATGAAATCATAAGTCTATAATAAAACTGGAGACATGTATGATAACTCAATTAATAAGACACAAAGGCCTTACTAACAATGAGAGTAACCAGTAGTATACTTACAATATAAAATAGGAAGCTCACGATCAAAGCAGGACCACCCGCCCGCAGTATCATTAAGCAATCCTACACCTGGGACTATTTCAAC
This sequence comes from Przewalskia tangutica, assembly GCA_029844215.1. Taxonomy (NCBI): domain Eukaryota; kingdom Viridiplantae; phylum Streptophyta; class Magnoliopsida; order Solanales; family Solanaceae; genus Przewalskia; species Przewalskia tangutica. The sequence goes on from CM056734.1 coordinate 78,168,291, forward strand.
CGCATAGGTCGCGTGGACCCGCATGAGGTATTCCTCGCATGGGACTATTTCACCCGCATAAGCCCTTACGGACTCGCATGAGGTATTCCTCGCATAGGTCAGATCCGCCGCACGGGACTATTTCACCCGCATAAGCCCTTACGGACTCGCATGAGGTATTCATCGCGATAGGTCAGATTCGCCGCACGGGACTATTTCACCCGCATAAGCCCTCATGACTCACGAGGTATTCCTCGTGTCAGGTAGCAAATCCACGGAATATGCAAATGCCACAAACCCGGGGAATGACCCCGAAATGAATAATATACCACTAGCACAAAACCGGCTATCATACATAACATAAGCACTACCGGATTATCACACAATATATAAGCAAGTTAAGAATCCCCTAACTTCTTATTATTCTTGTTCACATACACTCTCATTTTAGTTTACTTATGGCACTAACATGTCTTTTATAAAGATCCGGGAATTTAACCCAAGTACTACATACTTCTACTCTTTAAAACAAATGACTTTTTTTGTATAACACTTCCAAGATACTATTAACCATAGTATCAAGTCGCAATTTCGTTTCAAGACAAGTCACAATACCTTTAGAAATAAAGTTAGGTTTCTAAATCAAGTGACTCCTTTTCTTATAAAACCTTAGGCAATTGACGCCTTAAAATCAAATTGTCTTTCATTAAAACAAGTCATTTATCATACTTAAATTACTTAGAGTAAACCACTCTTTTTAACTTTCCATAAAGCTATTATAACCAACTTCCCATAAAGCCGTTATACTAGCTTTATACATTAGCAACTTACATACTTCTTTATAACCAAGAGACTTAAACTTTCCAACAAAACAAGTATCAATAATACTTTCATCATACTTAAAGTCTCTTAACTTTTGAAAGCCAAGATATCCTTAATATTTAACAAGTGAGTTAATTCCCTAACTCAATCAACTTGGACATTCTTAAAATAAGCCAAGTATATCAAATGGACCTAGATTGTCAAAATCTCAGACGCTCACCGTACTATACATTTACAACCTATTCATGCTCAAGAGATAAGAAAGTTCCACATACCTCTTCGGTTTAATCCACCTGCTAAGTTCAATTCGCCGTACGTAGTATGTCAACCTATAATGACCATAGTACGTCTATTAACATCTTACTTCAAATGTAGAATATTATAAGTGTAAAGTCTCTAAATTCTATAGAAAATCGGACAGCACCTCCTTTGTTTCTACTCACTTTGCCACCTTTTTCAAGGCCGAATTCAATAACCAAACACGCCACATTTAAGGCCCAATCAATGCAATTAACAATAGGGGATTACACGCCTACTAGACGTGTAAAATTCCGCCCCACAAAAGATACCAAACTAATACAAACTACTAGTCCAAATCGGCCATATTGAGTACAATAACACCAATTCTTAACCAATTGCCATTTCAATCCAAGTGGTTTAATATAACATGATATCTAGCCACAATTGATTATAACTACTACAATCCTCAAGTAGGTAAACATGCGACGATTCTAATTATCGACAAATTTGTATTTCAATTCAAATGGCTTAACATGTCATTTTCGGATTTGAGCTTCCAAATTTCCATAACACTTATAAATCTTCATAACACATATCACATGATCATATCAAACTTATAATAACATGAAATCATCAATTACAAAAGTAAGACGAAGATTATACCTCATTTAGCCCAAAAATGCTCCAAGATTACAAGTCGATCCTTAGCAACTTTAGCTCCTCTTTTTGAAATTCTTCTTCCCGCTAAAATCATCTCTACTAATCCCCTACAATCTTGCCAACATATTTCCTTCTTGTTGCCTTTCCAAAAATCTCATATAGGCCTAGGGTTTTAACCATTTGAGAGAGAAGAGGAGAGAAGAGAAGATTTTGGTGAAGTCTTGCAAATGATTTAAATCTAGCAAGACATGTCTTATATAACCTTTATCTTGCTCCACAAGTTGGGGGACACTTGTCACCCACCCAGGGGTCCTTTACAACAAATATCTTCTATTTTTACCCTATTTCCGCAAAAAATCCCGCCCGAGTCAGCGCTGCAGCCGGCGCGCCTCGCACTCAGACAATTTCAGTGTCACGACCCGTTCCGAGGCCCGTGACTGGTGCCTTACCCGGGCACCCAAGCAGTCATACATCAGAGAAAATCAGCGGAAATATAAAACAAGACATGAAACAGTTGTAAAATGAGACACAGTTTATCTGATGAAAAGCTTGCCTTTCGGCATATATATACAACCCAAGTTTTGCAGTTACATCCCAACTGTACAATAGGACTACTGCACTTGGGGAAGTAACAACTATGGCGGACAGGCCCCGCCATACCCTGAATGTACAAAACTATCTACAATACAGGGAGATCATACCCAAAAGTAGAGCCTTCGGAGAAGATGGAGCTCCTGATACCAACGCAAAGATCCTAAGGATGTGGATCTAGCACCTGCTTGCCTTTACCTGCGGCATGAACGCAGCCCCCCGAAGGAGGTCAGTACAACAGGTACTAAGTATGTGAAACTGTAAAGTACTTAAATGAAAACATATCCTTTTAAAAATTAGTTTTGCAAGTATGTATGAAACAACCAAGGTAACCGCACATAGTTCCACATCATAAACAAGAGCAACAATAGGTAAACTGTAACAGGTCTTTTCTAGGCTGCGAATGATCGAAGCAGGGCCAATTGCCCGTAGTATCACCATGCAAGCCTAATCTTGGACTCAGAGTCCGCATAGGCCACTCACATAGGCCCGCATAGTATATAACCCCGCATCGAGGGTAGCTACTCCTGCATCGCTCGACTCGTAGTCCGCATGGCCACATAGACCGCATGAGGTATAACCCCGCATCACTAACCTGGAACTCCCGTAGCTCCGCATAGGTCCCCTGGACCCGCATGAGGTATTCTCGAATCATGGTCCCAGACCGCCTGAGTCTACCCCGCATCGGAGGGCAGCTTAACCCCCGGTAATATGTCAAGAGGTGAGTGATATTACACTAACATAACAACTTATCGTTAAACAACATAAGCACAACAAGACTACTCTCTTATACAAACGTTACAAGACACTAACACACATAGCATCATATCATGTCTACTTATCAAACCATCTTATTATTCTTTTCACAAATCAATATAAGTCTGTTATAAACACATAGGCAAACTGTTTCTTTTATCATGCTTAAGTGGTTATACCTAACTTCCCATAAAGCTAGTATAACTCTTAAGCTTCTGTTTTAAAAACCAATTAGTTCTCTTCTCTAAAAATGATTCAAGAATCTTTTGAAATGCTTTGCATCCTTATTATTCAGCTTAAGTCGCGAGACATTGCTGTAAGTATTATTCGAGCTTAAGTCGAAAGACATTGCCGTAGTTATTATTCGCTTAACACATGTACGCGTCACCGCATCATATATTTAAAAATATCATGCTTTAGGAAGAATCACATACCTTCTCGAAAACCACCGCCAAGTTGAATATGTCGCGCAGAATCAACCTATAATAGTCGACACGCCTATCAACGCCTAGACTACTCGTAGAAATTCTAAGCAGAGGGTCCTTTATTCTACGGAAAATCGGGCAGACTTCCCTACCCTGAGCTACTCAAGTCTCATCGTGAAAACAGTCCTAAGTAAGTATAGTTTAATTATTCTTCTTTAAACCCTTCTATCGTGATAACAGCTCAATTCTATTCTGAATATTCTTCTAAGTATTTAATACTTATTCTTATACTACTACGGATGTATTCTCTAATTCAAAAGAGGGTTAGGATTAGTTACCTGGTTAAGCCCTATAATCCTTGATACAAGTCGAGCCTGAGAAAGTTTTAGCTCCTTAGTTGTACGCTACGATAGCTCCACGGAAACCTTAGAAGTTATTCACTACTTCTACTAAGTACTAAGGGATTTGGGCTAGGGTATTTTGGGCATTTTAACAATACTAGAAGACAACTTTTCTACCAAGGGAGGGTAGATTTCGCTAGGCTAGGGGAGGGTTGCCTCGCCAAGCTCACTCAAAGGGGGTGTTTGGACTAAAAAGGCTACAAGGGAGAGGGAAGGATTTTCAAGACTTGGAAAGGAATTTGTGGATGAAGAACTCTTCATCTTAAGGGGGTATTTATAGGTCAAGACATGGCCAACCAATGGCCAAGATTTAGCCAAGTGCTAGGCAAGTGTAAGGTCAAGAATAGGGCAAGTGTCCTTGGCCAACTTGCACACAAAATATCCTACCAACTACATGACAAGGATGGTCATCCATTCGTCCCTATTGCCGTGTACACATCCATCAATGAGAGGGTGACAAGTGTCGCCCTCTCGTTGGTCCAACGTGTTACGTCTCTCGGAAAAATCCGCAAAAATTAGAAATGGCATAGCCGGAATTTATCCTACGCGAGTCTTGTAAAACGTTTCGTCGGGGTATAACATTCTCCCCTCTTTAAGGCTAGACTTTTGTACGTATTCCCTTACGTACATACTCTGGAAGTACGGGGTATAACATTCTCCCCTCCTTAGAAACATTCGTCCCGAATGTTCCTTCCCAAGACAGTAACGATAAGATTCTTCATAACTTAAACAGTTTGCAAATGCCACACACGGCCACAAAACAACACTTAGGTATAAACGATAATGAAAATTTACAAGTAGGAAAGTGAATTACCTGGAGGTGTGGGGAATAGGTGAGGATACCTCTGCCTCATGTCCTCCTCAGCTTCCCACGTCATCTCATCCCTGAGCTCGTTCCGCCACAAGACTTTGACGGAAGCCACGTCCTTCGTCCGCAGACGCCTAACCTGACGATCGATTATCGCGCATGGAATCTCCTCATACGATAACCCCTCACACCGACATCGTCAATCGGGTGTACCCTAGATGGATCCCCGATACATCTCCTCAAAGATAGATACGTGAAAAACCGGATGCACCGCCCGGATCGGACGGCAGATCCAACTCATAGCAACCTTGCCTACCTCGCGACAACTGAAACGCCCAATGTACTGGGCCGAAGCTTTCTTCCCGAATCTCATCACACCCTTCATGGGTGACACCTTTAGGAAAACCCAATCATGAACCTCGAACTCCAGATGCCGACGACGATGATCTGCATATGACTTCTGTCGACTCTGAGCTGTCAGCAACCTCTCCTGGATAAGCTTCACCTTATCCATCGCTCGCTGTACCAACCGTCCCACTAGCTGCACCTCGCCCACATCGAACCAACCTATAGGCGATCTGCACTTCCTCCCATACAAGGCCTCATAAGGCGCCATCTGAATACTGGAGTGGTAGCTATTATTGTACGCAAACTCAACTAGAGGCAAATGATCCTCCCAGCTACCCCTGAAGTCGATAACACAGGCTCGCAGCATATCCTCAAGAGTCTGGATAGTGCGCTCTGCCTGTCCGTCCGTCTGTGGATGGAATGCAGTACTCAGGCTCACCTGCGTCCCTAAACCTCTCTGGAAAGACCTCCAGAAGTTAGCCAGAACCGGGCCTCTGCTCGATATGATCGAAATAGGGACTCATGCACCGACGATCTCTGATGTAAAGTCCGCATAATCCTCAGCCGAAAAAGTCGTCATGACGGGAAGAAAGTGGGCTGATTTCGTCAGCCTGTCGACGATAACCCATATAGAATCATGTCTCCTCTGAGTGCGAGTTAATCCTGTGATAAAATCCATGTTGATTACCTCCCATTTCCGTGTCGATCTCAATCGCTCGCAACAAACCACCGTGCCTCCGGTGCTCTACCTTCACCGCCGACAACATGGGCACCGAGCTACGAACTCGCAACGCCCTCTTCAAGCCATCCCACCAATACACGATCTAAGGTCGTGGTACATTTTGGTCGACCGACGGATAGAGTAACGCGCGCCGCGGTGCTTCCCAAGAACCTACCCAAGTCCTCAAACATCTGGAACACACAACCTGCCCTCAAACCTTAGCACCCCATCAGGTGCTACCTCAAAAGGACCCTTGCCCTCACGAAGAGCTGTATCACGATAACGTGTCAAAACTGGATCCTCGAACTGTTGCCTATTCACCTCCTCGACGATGGAAGACTCGGCAACCTCACGAACTCTAACCCCACTGCTATCAGAATCAATCAAACGGACACCAAGGCTCGCTAACTGATGCAAATCACGAACCATGTCCCTCCTCTCTAGCCGCACATCCGATAGGCTCCCATCGACCTACGACTAAGAGCATCCGCCACAACATTGGCTTTCCCCGTGGTACAGATATCAACATCGTAATCCTTAAGCAACTCTAACCACCGCCTCTCGCCGTAAGTTCGGCTCCTCCGTGAAGATATACCGAGGCTCTGTGGTCTCAGATAAATATCCACATGAACCCCATACAAGTAGTGCCTCCAGATCTTCAAGGCGTGAATCACCGCCGCTAACTCCAAATCACGCGGGTAGTTCCTCTCGTGTTTCTTCACCGTCGATGCATACGCTATAACCTTGCCTCACAGATCAACACACATCCCAACCCGATGCCCGACGATCACAATACACAACATAACCGTCTGGACCTCCGAAGAGTAAGAACGGGCGGCCGCCGCCTTCTTTCAAAGAATCGAAACCCCGCCACAAGCATCACCATCAAACTTGCCGCTTCCGAGTCACCTAGTCAATGGTGCAGAGATAGAAGCAAACTTCTCCACGAACCGCCGATAATATCCTCGCAAGGCCCAAAATCGCGAACCTCTGCCGAGTAGTAGGTCTAGGCCAAGTCCTCGATCGCTTCGATCTTGGCCGTATCCACTCGAATGCCATCACCCGACAATATGCCCAAGAAAAGCCACCAAGTCAACCAAAACTCACATTTGGAAAACTTAGCGCATAATCGCTGGTCTGGAGAATCACAAGACAGCCTCCTCAAATGCTCCGCATGCTCCCGCTCGAGCGAGAATAAACCAAGATATCATCAATGAACACTATCACAAACGTGTCCAAAATGGTTTGAACACTTTCATCAAATCCATGAATACCGCCGAGCATTGGTCAACCCAAAAGACATGACCACGAACTCATAATGCCCGCATCGTCCGAATGCACCCTGGGACATCCACCTCTCCGACTCGCACTGATGATAGCCCGATCGCAGATCAATCTTGAGAAACATCTCGCACTTCGCAATCGGGTCGAACAAATCATCAATCACGGGAAGGGGTATTCGTTTAATGGTCACCTTGTTCACCGCCAGTAATCAACACACGCGCAGCCGCCCCGTCCTTCTTCTTCACGAACAATACCGGCGCTTCCCAGGGAGAAACACTAGGCCTGATGAAGCCCTTCTCCAGCAAATCCCTAAGCTGATCCTTCAACTCTCTCAACTCGGCAGGTGCCATTCTGTATGGCGGAATGGAAATAGGCCGAGTGTCTGGCAATATGTCTATACAAAACTCAATCTCCCTCTCAGGAGGGATACCCGGGAGGTCGTCTGGAAACACGTCTGGGAACTCTCTGACTACTGGAACTGACTGAAAATCTGGCACTGCAGCCTCAGTATCAAACACCCGAACGAGATGGTAGATATACCCCTTCTGCACCATCTTCCTAGCCTTGAGGTAGGAAATAAACCTACCCCTCGGCGATACCGTGCTCCCCTCCCACTCAACAACCGGCTCCTCAGGAAACTGGAACCGTACTACTCTCTCTCTGCAGTCTACATTGGCGTAGCAAGAAGCTAGCCAATCCATCCCCATGATCACGTCGAAGTCAATCATCTCCAACTCTATCAAGTCGGCTAGGTCCGACGATCAGAATGGTCACAGGACAAGCTCTATATACCCGCCGAGCTACCACCGAATCACCCACTGGCATAGCTACCTCGAAAGGGTCTATGGACTCAGGCTCTATCCCTATCCTACTAGAAACAAGGGGGGATATATAGGACAGAGTAGAACCCGGATCTATCAAAGCATACACATCAAACCCAGAAACTGATAAGGTACCGCGACGACATCGGTGAGGCCTCCGATCCCGCTTACCGGAAAAAGCATAAATGCGGTTCTGAGGACCGCTAGAACTGGGACCCGCGCCACGACCTCTGCCGCGACCTGCTGGTCCATGAGTACCTTGCCCTCCAGGGCGAGTAGCTGTCGGGGATGAAGAAGACCCGGCGAAAGAACTCAGGTTGACCCTACCATCAAGATTGCCGCCCGGTGACACGGTTCGCGCATAGTGACCTGCCGCCACAATCAAACAAGCTCGTAGCACCACAACTCGAAGTGGGATCTACCGCATCGGCCACACCGAGGGGTGGTCCGTCGATCGAGACCTTTCTTTGCTCTGGGCGTCTAAAGTCCGGGGCCCGGTTTTGTTATACCGTATTTCGAGTATATGCGTGAGCGTCGTATTATAATTTGAGCCTTAAAAGTTAGCTAGTTTCGAAATTTGTACACAACACCCGAAAGGAGTCGTTTTTCGACGAAACGTTTCCACAGCTTTCGTAGGGAAAATTCCGGCTATGTCATTAATAATTTTTTGCGGATTTTTCCGAGAGACGAAACATTTTGGACCAACGAGAGGGAGACACTTGTCACCCTCTAATTGGAAGGAGTGGACGGACGAAATGGGCTAGTCTTGCACGTTTTTGGTGTTGAAATTTTGGTCAAGGGTTAGGTAGGATATTTTGTGTAGATGGATAAGGTAGCACATGGCTTAATCTTGGCCTTACACTTGCCTAACACTTGGATGGATTGTTATACCCCGTATTTTCAGAGTATGTACGTAAGGACGTACGTAGAAAATTTGAAACTTGTACTAAGGCTTGGCCGAATTAATTTTGTTCACAACACCCGTTTAGAGTCGTTTTTCGACGAAACGTTTTCACAACTTTCGTAGGGGAATTTCCGGCTATGTCATTTTTAATTTTTGCGGATTTTTCCGAGAGACGAAACGTGTTGGGCCAACAAGAGGGCGCCACTTGGCACCCTCCCATTGGCGGACGTAAGGGCTCGGATTGGACGAAATGGAGAGGTGTAGTTGGTAGGATATTTTGTGTGTTAGTTGGTCAAGGACACATGGGTGAATCTTGGCCCTACACTTGCCTTGCACTTGGCAAGATCTTGGCCATTGGTTGGCCTTCACTTGACCTATATATACCCCTTCCTTTGAAGACTTCTTCATCCAAAAATCTCTAAGTCTTGAGAGCTCCCCCGCCCCATTTCGTGAGGCCCCCTTGGCCGAGAGTAGCGCCCCCCCTCCTAGTAGTGTGGCCGTGGGGTACCCCCCCCCTAGCCTAGTTGCTTTCGTATAATACCCCCCTTTGTGGTGTAGAAATACTCTCAAAAGTATTGTTATAATGCCCAAATTACCTTAGCCGTATACCTTGTTGTATTCTAAGGTTATACCTATACGAAATGCCCGAAATACTATTATACTTACGTCTGTCACAAACCCGAAACCCTAGGAAAATCTCCATAGTCCGTTGGAGTATTGTGTAGAAGTTGGTTAGAACTTCTAAGGGTGGTTTAGAGCGGGTTGGAGCGCTCGGAGTTGGAGCTAAACGATTGCCCAGGATCGACTTTAACTAGGATAATTATGGGCTTATCGAGGTAATTATCTTGTCCCTCTATTGTAATTGGAAATTACATATTGTTAGAATATATAGTTGAAGTATACTATATATAGAACTGAACGTAGTTATCGGCAATGTCTTTTGACTTAAGCCTGAATAATACTTACGGCAATGTCTTGCGACTTAAGACTGAATTTAAAGAAGAATACTGAACTGTAATTACATAGAAGTATTACATGAGACTTGTGTAGTAGTACCGTGGAGTAGAATTGTACCGTTAGGTTAGACGTATAACCCCGGTTGGCTTGGTAGCGGCCTCGATAGAGGAGGAGATTTCTGTTGTTGCGGGAGAGTCTTCTTAGAATTTTCTGTAGAATGTTCTACGATGAGATCTAAATGTTAATAAGCGCCTTGTGGCCTTATAGGTTGAAGTACTACGTGTGGCGCGATCTACTTGGCTTAAGGAGTAGCCGACAGTTGGAAGTACTTGGAGCGTTTTGCTATTAGTCGATACTCGTCGCGAGGTATGTGAACCTCTTCCTATCTCTTCTAGCATGATATGTGTGAACTATGTAAATGCGGTGAGCGTCATGTGCTAAACGTATTTGATTGGTTTAAAACATAATGTGTTATAACGGCTTTATGGGAAGTTGGTTATAATGACTTTATGTTGGTAAGAAAATACTTGTGGTCTTTAAAAGGTAATCGATTTGAACTATAATCGGCTTGTTATGTGTTAATAAAGAACTTGAAGTATTTCAAAAGATTTTTGAATCATTTTGAAAGAAGAAGTAATACTTGGTTTTGAAAAACTTAAGAGTTATACTAGCTTTATGGGAAGTTAGGTATAACGGCTTAAGAATGTTTCTTGATTTCGAAATCGTAATGTGTATCGACAAACCATCGCGGCGTTAATAAAAGGAAATGTTTTGACTAATTAAGTATTATTAAAACCAGTAGAAACTTCCATCCGCATAGAAGCTAAGATGAGACAAAATGATATTTCCTAGATCACTACCTTTGTAATAAGATTGTTATAAACAAGAATATCCTACTCACATATAAGACTTATGTTTCTCAGATGGTTTAAAAGAGAATTATATTCTTAAATGAATAAGACTATGAACTACGAAACCTTTCTAAAATAAAAAACGTGAACATTTGAAATTAGGCAAACTTGGACGTTTGGAAAATAATGTTGTTACTTGATTTTACAAAGGTAAGTGTTTTGGTTTATCTAAAAAAAAGTCAGTCACTCTATTTTATACTACGGGTATTGTGTGACTTATGTGAAAGCAACGGATCTTTTAAAAGATTTAATGTATGAAGTACTTTAGGGGTAGATACCCGAACTTGTTAGCTTAAAGTACCTTGTGTGTATAACTTGATTGTGTTGGTTTGTGATAGCCTGGTAATACTTTCTTGTTGATTGATAAGTAAACATGCTAGGATGCTACGTGTGTTAGTATCTTGTGATGTTGTGTAAAGGGGTTTTCCTTTGTTGTGCTTATGTTGCTTAACGATAAGCTGTTGTGTTAGTATTTTACATCACTCATCTCTTGAGATGATTAGGGTTGCGCCCTCCGTCTGGGGTAGACTCAGCGGGTCGATGGACCTATGATTCGAGAATACCTCACGCAGTCCCGAGGGCTATCGCGAGCTACGAGAGTTCGTGTTAGTGTGCGTCCTTTATGGGCATGCGGTCCATGTGGCCATGCGGACTGCGAAGTCGGGGCGATCTTGGGAGTAGCTACCCTCGATGCGGGAATACCTCATGCGGGCGATGAGATTGGCCTACGCGAGTGCGGAAAGTTCGAGGCTAGACGCGCACATTAGATCTCGCGCAAGTGGCGGCTTTGATCATGTGGCCGGTCAGACAGATCTTATGATACGATTCATGACCTTGTTGATGCATGGGTGTTAGTAGTCGGCTATGCCTTCGCATTTACCGCATGCGTTTCATTATAGCACAGGTGGGACACGGTGTTCATGTGTGTTCCTTCGTGCTTTTATATCATAAGCGCCGGCGATGAGGAAGGTATTCCACGCATGATTGATATTGTGGGCGTGAGACCCATTGTTATATTTGAGTGATGACTTGAGGGCGTGAGTCCCTGACTTGATATGACTGCTTGTTTATTGTGAACTGTAGTTTTGTTATCATACATGTCTCCGCTTTATATAGCGCTATGATTTCATTTCTGATATTTTGATTTCACATACTCGGCACTGTTATCGACCTCCTTGAAGTGCGTTCATGCCGCAGTAAAGGTACACCATCGTTGATCCTCGCTCTTAGGGTCACGGCTCGGTAGCTTGGGAAAGCTCCGTTTCTCGGAGGCTTGTCTTCGTATAGTCCCTGTTGTTGTAGGTGCTACATTCGGGGTATGGCGAGACCCGTCCGTCGTTGTTGTCATATCATTCGTAGAGTGCATAATCTTGTTGTGGGCAGGGTTTGTAAAAAGGATTAAACTGTTCATGTTGAAAAAGTTGTTATTTACATATATGCCAAAAGGCAAGTTTTTCTCAGATTATTGTTTCATATTTCATAATATGTCTTGTATCGCTTTATGTTCACGATTACTCTGATGTTGTATCACTGGGGTGCCCGGGGTAAGGCACCAGTCACGGGCCCCGATTCGGGTCGTGACAAAAGTGGTATCAGAGCAGTTAATCCTCGGAAAGTGTCTACAAACCGTATCCAGTAGAGTCTTGATTATCGGTGTGTTGTGCACCACCAATAATCGTGAGGCTATAGGTATTTAGGATTGGTTTCTATTCTTCTCACTCGAGATCGTGCCTTAGAGTCGTGTTGTAAGTTGGACCCTCGACGTATTTCTTTCCTCCGCTATGCCTCGCGTAGGCAACCCGCCCGAGGAGGCAAAGCGGCCGAGAGGCTGAGTAGAGTTCGGAGGGTGGCGAGCGAGCCCAATCATTACCTAGGGTAGTGCTTCATTCGGGAGTTTTGCGACGTCACTAGCCCAGCAGAGTTTGGCACGGCAGCGGCGATTCCATCTGCGGCCATGATATTTGAACCTTCACGGCCAGAACGATGAATATAGAGTGCAAAGAAAGCGACCACATTACTAGCTATGGATGTGGCTACAGAGAGTATACCGATGTACCACGGGTCTTGATGACTATCTAAGAGAGGTTGTGCAAGAGTAATTCTTGATTAGGCTTGAGCATGGCACGTATGCGGGCTTATGCGCAGCCAAAAACGTAGAGATTTACGGGTTAACAAAGGACAGCGGGAGAGGGCGAGCAAGAAGGTCCTTTAGTAACTTTCGAGGTGAGTCGCCTCACCGCCAGATTAGATATGCACCTCGCCCGGCAGTGGTCTTCCGCATTTCGGGGCGTTCGGGGTGTGCGAGTTGGCGTAACTCCGTGGCTTCGTCCGATGTGTGAGCGCCGTCGGGAATGTCGTCTTTTAGTTGTACTTGTTGTACCACGACCGTCGGTCGATGTCGATGGGGTGTCCTTGGGAGGACTTAGCCTTCGTGATTGGTGGGTAGTTCGTCATCTTGTAGCTATGAGCCTACGTGGCAGGTTTGATTAGAACGACTAAGGGGAGTGAAGCAGTAGATATAGATATATCTTTAACCCTCTAGAGATCAGTATGTGTGATAAGGTGAGTATACCTTAAGTGCTATGTTCTGATAGCAGTGTGTTAGTCGTGATTAGATCATGGTTGTTTAACCGAGTAAGATTTTGGGGGATAGAGAAGGTGTGAGCCTTAGAGCTTTTACGTAAAGACCTTAGAGGTGAGGCCATCTCGAGAAAAGGTGTAGTGTTATGTTTGACCCTTATCGGAAGTGCATAGTGCACGTGAGTTATGTTGGGATAGGTCCCTAGTAGTGTGGAATGAAAGGGGATAGTTGAGCTAAGAAGACCGCTAGGTTTTCGAAACGTGATTAGTGAGATTGTTCCGGATCGGGGAGCTAGTATTGTGCGCGTTGCCGGGTCGGGTTGAGGCCACGTTGCGGGTCAACCCGCGATATGTTTGGTGGTGGGGTCAGGTTGTGTTGGTCCCGCCTTGTGTTAGGGTTGTGAGGATGTTAGGCCCAAGTTTAGTTAACCAGCGAACGAGTTCGTGGATGCGTTCGACCAGTGGTCGGGCCGATGGGGGCAGCCCATCGTGTTCTTCGGTCAGGACCGTTTACTCGGCTGTGTTGGGTTATCAGAAAGGTTGTAGGGCTGCACGAGGTGCCTACCTACACCTTAAGACAGACAGTGGAGCCCAGGTTACGGCTGCTTCTTTTTCTGGAGGTTTTGCCAGGCAAGGTTAGGACTCAGGTGAGTCTCAGAATCGCATTCGCCCTCGGGCCAGTGTGTGTATTTCAGAGGTAGTCGTGGGGATTGTTGTCTCCTGTGGAGGAAGTGTTTAAGCTACCATTTCAGTGTTCGGATATCGCCTTATGAAGCCTTGTAAGGGCGGAAGTGTAAGTTGCCGGTCGATTGGTTCGATGTTGGCAAGGTTCAGACAGTTGGTTCAGGCTTGTTCCAGCAGACTGTGGTTAGGGTGTGACGAGTTTTGGTATGACAGAGGAACTTAGCCCGTGTTACTTTGGGCCCTTTTGAGTTCATGTGAAGGATAGGCCAGGTTGCCTACATGATAGCTTTTGCCGTCCGACTTAGGAGGCAGTACGTCCGGTCTTTCGTATTGTTATGATCGGGAAAGTATCGGAGAATCCATCCAGGGTGTTCCCAGTTAATGATGACCACGTTAGAGATAGTAACCCCGAGTCTTGGAAACTGAAGTCGACGTAATGTGGTAAGAGTTCGAGTGTCACGACGACCTCGAAGTCGCAGCGACCCGGTACCATTTGTTGGGTCGTCGGAGCAAGGCTCGCGACAAAGTGACAAAAGTGGTACCATTTGTTGGGTCGCCTGAGAAGGTTAATGCCTCAGGCAAAGTGACAAAGTGGTATCTACGACGAGTAAAGAGAGAAGCAAGCATGTATGGCGGGCATAGATGTGATCATTTCTTTTGTAAAGAGAAGGTGCGAAGGAAGTATATTTTAGACCCCGGTGAGGAGTGTTTTGGGGTGATGATTAGAGGTGTTTCCTCGTGGACTTTGATGTAAGTATTTACGCAGGTGCTTCTGTGGCCAGCTGTGGCAGGATTGTTCTCGTAAGTATAGTAGTGAAGACTATCTTTGCGCGTTGTTTTGAGACTTAGAAGGAACATTCGACGAATGTTTCTAAGGAGGAGAATGTTATACCGTATTTTGAGTATATGCGTAGGACGTACGTAGAAAATTTGAAACTTGTACTAAGGCTTGGCCAAATTAATTTTGTTCACAACACCCGTTTAGAGTCGTTTTTCGTAAACGTTTTCCACGACTTTCGTAGGGAATTTCCGCTATGTCATTTTTAATTTTTGCGGATTTTTCCGAGAGACGAAACGTGTTGGGCCAACAAGAGGGCGCCACTTGGCACCCTCCCATTGGCGGACGTAAGGGCTCGGATTGGACGAAATGGAGAGGTGTAGTTGGTAGGATATTTTGTGTGTTAGTTGGTCAAGGACACATGGGTGAATCTTGGCCCTACACTTGCCTTGCACTTGGCAAGATCTTGGCCATTGGTTGGCCTTCACTTGACCTATAAATACCCTTCCCTTTGAAGACTTCTTCATCCAAAAATCTCTAAGTCTTGAGAGCTCCCTCCCATTCGTGAGGCCCCTTGGCGAGTAGCGCCCCACTCACAGTAGTGTGGCCGTGGGGTACCCCTAGCCTAGTTGCTTTGTATAATACCCCTTTGTGGTGTAGAAATACTCTCAAAGTATTGTTATAATGCCCAAATTACCTTAGCCGTATACCTTGTTGTATTCTAAGGTTATACCTATCTGAAATGCCCCAAATACTATTATACTTAGTCGGTCACAAAACCGAAACCCTAGGAAAATCTCCATAGTCCGTTGGAGTATTGTGTAGAAGTTGGTTAGAACTTCTAAGGGTGGTTTAGAGCGGGTTGGGCGCTCGGAGTTGGAGCTAAACGATTGCCCAGGATCGACTTTAACTAGGATAATTATGGGCTTATCGAGGTAATTATCTTGTCCCTCTATTGTAATTGGAAATTACATATTGTTAGAATATATAGTTGAAGTATACTATATATAGAACTGAACGTAGTTATCGGCAATGTCTGTTGACTTAAGCTGAATAATACTTACAATGATGTCTTGCGACTTAAGCTGAATTTAAAGAAGAATCGAATCGTAATTACATGAAATGTATTACGATGAGACTTGTGTAGTAGTGCGTGGAGTAGAATTGTACTCGGGGTTAGGCGTATAACCCCTGGTTGGCTTGGTAGCGGCCTCGATAGAGAGGAGATTTACTGTTGTTGCGGGAGGTCTTCTTGAATTTTCGGTAGAATGTTCTACGATGAGATCTAAATGTTAATAAGCTCCTTGTGGCCTTATAGGTTGAAGTACTACGTGTGGCGCGATCTACTTGGCTTAAGGAGTAGCCGACGGTTGGAAGTACTTGGAGCGTTTTGCTATTAGTCGATACTCGTCGCGAGGTATGTGAACCTCTTCCTATCTCTTCTAGCATGATATGTGTGAACTATGTAGTACGGTGAGCGTACATGTGCTAAACGTATTTGATTGGTTTAAAACATAAAGTGTTATAACGGCTTTATGGGAAGTTGGTTATAATGACTTTATGTTGGTAAGAAAATACTTGTGGTCTTTAAAAGGTAATCGATTTGAACTATAATCGGCTTGTTATGTGTTAATAAAGAACTTGAAGTATTTCAAAAGATTTTTGAATCATTTTGAAAGAAGAAGTAATACTTGGTTTTGAAAAACTTAAGAGTTATACTAGTTGTATGGGAAGTTAGGTATAACGGCTTAAGAATGTTTCTTGATTTGAATCGAATGTGTATCGACAAACCACTGCAGGCGTTAATAAAGGAAATGTTTTGACTAATTAAGTATTATTAAAACCAGAGAAACTTCCATCTGCATAGAAGCTAAGATGAGACAAAATGATATTTCCTAGATCACAATTTCTTTGTAATAAGATTGTTATAAACAAGAATATCCTACTCACATATAAGACTTATATTTCTCGGATGGTTAAAAGAGAATTATATTCTTAAATGAATAAGACTATGAACTCTGAAACCTTTCTAAAATAAGAAACGTGAACATTTGAAATTAGGCAAACTTCGACGCTTGGAAAATAATGTTGTTACTTGATTTTACAAAGGTAAGTGTTTTGCTTTAACTAAAAAAACAGTCACTCTATTTTATACTAAGTTTATTTTGTGAAAAATGTGAAAGAAACGGATCTTTTAAAAGATTTAATGTATGAAGTACTTTAGGGGTAGATACCCGAACTTGTTAGATTAAAGTACCTTGTGTGTATAACTTGATTGTGTTGGTTTGTGATAGCCTGGTAATACTTTCTTGTTGATTGATAAGTAAACATGCTAGGATGCTACGTGTGTTAGTATCTTGTGATGTTGTGTAAAGGGGTTTTCCTTTGTTGTGCTTATGTTGCTTAACGATAAGCTGTTGTGTTAGTATTTTACATCACTCATCTCTTGAGATGATTCCCGGTTAAGCGCCTCCGATGCGGGTAGACTTCGGGCGGTCGATGGACCTATGATTCGAGAATACCTCATGCAGTCCTGTGGGCCTATCGCGAGCTACGAGTTCGTGTTAGTGTCGTCCTTTATGGGCATGCGGTCCATGTGGCCATGCGGTGCGAAGTCGGGGCGATGCTTGGAGTAGCTACCCTCGATGCGGGGAATACCTCATGCGGGCCGATGAGATTGGCCTATGCGGAGCTGCGGAAAGTTCCAGGGCTAGACGCGCACATTAGATACTGCGGGCAAGTGGCCAGCTTTGATCATGTGACGGTCTAGACAGATCTTATGATACAGTTCATGACCTTGTTGGTACTGTGGGTGTTAGTAGTCGGCTATGCCTTCGTACTTACCCTGTACGTTTTCATTATGGCACAGGTGGGACCTGGTGTTCATGTGTGTTCCTTGGTGCTTTTATATCATAAACTGCCGGCAGTGAGGAAGGTATTCCACGGGCATGATTGATATTGTGGGCGTGAGACCCATTGTTATATTTGAGTGATGACTTGAGGGCGTGAGTCCCTGACTTGATATGACTGCTTGTTTATTGTGAACTGTAGTTTTGTTATCATACATGTCTCCTGCTTTATATAGACTGCTATGATTTCATTTACGGTATTTTGATTTCACATACTGCACTTTTGTTATCGACCTCCTTGGGCCGCGTTCATGCCGCAGGTAAAGGTACACCAGTCGTTGATCCTCGCTCTTAGGGTCACACTCGCTGGGAAAGCTCCGTTTCTCCGAGGCTTGTCTTCGTATAGTCCCTGTTGTTGTAGGTGCTACATTCGTGGTATGACGAGCCCTGT
Organism: Przewalskia tangutica; assembly: GCA_029844215.1. Lineage (NCBI taxonomy): Eukaryota > Viridiplantae > Streptophyta > Magnoliopsida > Solanales > Solanaceae > Przewalskia > Przewalskia tangutica. The sequence continues at coordinate 78,186,261 of CM056734.1, forward strand.
CCGTCGTTGTTGTCATATCATTCGTAGAGTGCATGTAATCTTGTTGTGGCGGGGTTTGTAAAAAGGATTAAACTGTTCATGTTGAAAAAGTTGTTATTTACATATATGCCGAAAGGCAAGTTTTTCTCAGATTATTGTTTCATATTTCATAATATGTCTTGTATCGTTTTATGTTCCGATGATTACTCTGATGTTGTATCACTAGGGTGCCCGGGGTAAGGCACCAGTCACGGGCCCGGAATCGGGTCGTGACATGGATCTTGGCCATTGGTTGGCCATTCCTTGACCTATAAATACCCCTCTAAGTTGAAGACTTTCTTCATCCAAAACTTGAGCAATCTATCTAAGTCTCAAATACTCCCTCCCTCTTGTCTTGCTATCGTCCAAAGTCCCCCTCCCCCCCTTTGAGCAAGGCCCTTGGCCGAGAGCCTCCCCCTCCCCCTTTGTGGTACCCTAGCCGTGGGGTACACCCCCCCTAGCCTTGTTGTCTCGTATAAATACCCCCTTTTTGTGGTATAGAAATACTCTCCTAGTATTGTTATAATGCCCAAATACCTTGGCCTAAATACCTTGTAGTATTCCCAAGGTTACACTTTTACAAAAGCCCAGAAAATACTATTATACCTCCCTCAGTCACAAAAACGAAAACCTAAGTAAATCTTCACCCGTAGTTGAAGTCATAAGTAGAAGTTGGTTAGAACTTCTAAGGGTTGGTTGGAACGGATTGGAGCGCCCGGAGTAGGAGCTAAACGTTGTTCAGGATCGACATATAACTTGGATAATTTTGGGCTTAACGAGGTAAACACTCTTGACCTTCTGTTGTAATTGGAAATTACATGTTGTTGGAGTATATAGTTAAGTATACTATATATAGAACTTGTTATACCCCGTAGTTCCAGGGTATATAGGTGAGGATGTATGTGCGAGAATACGACAGAAATTTTGGAAAGAAAGAAAGATGTGATTTTTCGACGGAAAAGTTTCCGGTTTTTGTGAAGAAAAAGGTTCGTTAATGGGAATTGGATTCCCAGATTTGGTATTTGGACTTCGTGGAATATTAGAGAATTATGGAATTTTATTTCCGGAATTGGTCACGTGGGGCCACGGGAGAATTCTGGTTTTGTGGGGCCCACTTTGTTTTGAGATTTTGGCCTTTATGGATATTTTCGGAAGATGAAATATTTTGGACGAATAGGAGGGCGACACGTGTCACCCCCCTAGGTGGCCTCATGGCCGAAATTTGCTAACAAGTGGCAAGACAAGTGGCCTTGTCTTGCTAGATATTTTGTGTGGACAAGTGGCCAAGTCTTGCTAGATATTTTTTGTGGACAAGTGGCTTGTGGGACCCACACACACTTGTCCCCAATCTCAACCACACACTTGCCTTCATCCTAGCCCTTGGTTGTCCTATATATGCACCCTTAGTTGATGAAAACTTCCACTTAACCATTTCAAGACAAGAAATTCCCTCCTTCTCCCTTGACCTTGCTCTCGTTTTTGAGCCCATTTCTTGACCTAAATTTGTCCAACAATTCTTAAACTCTCAAGTGTTCTTCCCTAAGGTGTTAGGAAGATTGTGTACCAAGAGTTGGAAAAGATTTCACACCCCTAACCTATTGTTCATGCCTTGGCCGAAACTTACTAGTTGGAAACCCTAAGTGTTCTTCACTTTTTGGAGTTGGTTCTTGAAGAGAAGTTGGTTAGGAGCTTCTATGGGTTGCTTGTAGCGGATTGGAACGTAAAGATTTGGAGCTAAGACTTGCTTGGAGCGACATTAAGTTCTTGGATAATTTTGGGCTATTTGAGGTAGTAAACCTTAACCTCTTTGTGAATTGGTCATTATACATATATTATAAGTATATTATGGAGTATATAATATATCTTTAAAGTTTGGAAGAGTTGGATCTTGTTAACTTGTTAAAAGAAAGGATTGGCCGTTTGCCATTAAAATGGTAAAAACGTATCTTACTTGTGAAGAAGTAATTAACAAAGTAACTATAACTTATATTAAGATGGAATATAAGTTGGATGACTAATGAAGTAATTGGATAAGTAAAATGGACAAAGTTGGCCAAGGACCCCAACTTAAGGATCAGATTTACTTTGGATCATTTACTTTGGGATGAGATTTACTTTGGGTATTTACTTTGGACAGATTTACTTTGGTATTTACATTTCATTAAGGGAAGATTGTTCAATCGCGTTAGTTTGGGCGTGTGATCCCTTTTTTAATTATTGTATTATTCTGGCGTGATAGTAAACGCGTTACATTGGGCGCGTAATCCCCTTCTTTTACTTATTGTTATTATGGAGGCGTGATAGTAAACCGCGTTACCGTTTGGGCGTGTAATCCCCTTCTTTATGTTGTTTAATTATTACGCCTTATATATATATATAGTATATATATTACGGTTATTCGGGCCTTGGAAAAAGATGGAAAAGTGAGTAAAAACGGGGGAAGTGCTGCCGAATTTTCCGTAGAATTAGAGGGCTTTTTATTGGTATAAGTCTTCAATGGTGAGAAAGGTTTGATAAAAGTACTATGACCGTTTTAGGAGTGGAGTACTACGTGTGGCGTGATCTACTTGGCTTAAGGAGTAGCCGACGGGTTGAAGTACTTGGAGCGTTTTGCTATTCGTCGATAATCGTCGCGAGGTATGTGAACCTCTTCCTATCTTTTCTAGCATGATTGTTGTGAACTATGTAGTACGGTAGACGTACATGTGCTAAGTGATTTGGTTGGTTTAAAACATAGGGTGTTATAATAGTTTTATGGGAAGTTAGTTATAACGACTTTATGTAGGTAAAAGAATGGTTTATTGATTGTAGAAAGTTAAGAGACTTGATCTTGAAAGATAAGAGACTTGACTTATACACGACTTGATTTTGAAAGTTAAGAGACTTGATCTTGAAAGATAAGAGACTTGACTTAGTTTGACTTGTTATGAATTTTGTTAAAATGTTGTAAAAACCTCATTCGCGAGTAATGAGTAGTTGGTTTTAAAGAATAATGTTTCTTGATTTCGAAATGAGATTAAGTATCGAACAAACCATTGCAGCGTTAATAAAGGAAATGTATTGACTAATTGTTATTAAAACCAAGTAGAAACCTCCATCCGCATAGAAGCTAAGATGAGACAAAATGATATTACATTTCCTAGATCATGGCTGCTTTTATAAGATTGTAATAGACAAGAACAACCTACTCACACATAAGGCATATGTTTCTCAAATTTGTTTTAAAGGAGAATTATATTCTTAAGTGATTAAAACTATGAATTATGAAACCTTTCAAAATGAGAAACGCGAGCATTTGAAATTAGGCAAACTTGAACGTTTGGAAAATAATGTGTTACTTGATTTTACAAGGGAAGTGTTTTGGTTTACTTAAAAGATAGTCACTCTATTTTATACTACGAACATTGTGTGACTTTTGTGAAAGAAACGTATCTTTTAAAAGAGTTAATGTATGTAATACTTTAGAATTCGAAGCAGGATTTTGGCATAAAATGATAGTACCTTAAGTTGTGTGTAACTTGCCTATGTTTGCGTGTGATAGCCTTGTTGTGCAAATCTTGTATTTTACTCGACTACGGTTCGTAGGATGAGCCGAATGTATTTCACCCGACTACGCGTTCATAGGATGAACCGAATGTATTTCACTCGACTACGCGTTCATGGGATGAAGCGGGAATGTATTTCACTCGACTACGCGTTCGTGGATGAACCGAATGTATTTCACTCGACTACGCGTCCGTAGGATGGACCGGAAATGTATTCCATCCACTACCGAGTTCGTGAGATGAGCCGGAATGTATTCCACGCGTTTCTACTGGGTCCATGAGATGGGCCGAGACATATTATACGTATCACATGGTTTGTACCTAGACTGCCGGCAGTGAGGAAGGAGTTCCACGGGCATGAGGGATGACTTTGAGGGCGTGAGTCCCTGACTTGACATGACTGCTTTTATGTTATGAGCTGTGGTTTGGTTATCATACATGTCTCCTGTTTTATATAATGTTATGATTTCATTTCTGATATTTTTGATTTCACATACTTGGTACTGTTATCGACCTCGCCCGGGCTGCGTTCATGCCGCAGTAGAGGTACATCGGTTGTGGATCCTCACTCATGTGATCCTGATTCGCGTATTGGGAAGCCCCGTTTCTTGAGGCTTATCTTTTGGTATGTTACCACAGTGCAGTAGGTTCTTGTACATTCGAGGGTATGGCGGGGCCTGTCCGTCATAGTTATTGTCACTTCTTAAGTGCATGTAATCTTGTTGTGGCGAGTTTGTAAAAGGATAAGCTGTTCGGGTTTTATGTATATATCTGAGAAGCAATTTTGGTTGGCTTTGTTTATTTATCATGTCTCTTGTTTCATGTTTATGTTTTTATTTCCGCTGATTTTCTCGATGTTGTATCACGAGGTGCGAGGTAAGTCACGATCCACGGGCCGGTTGGTCGTGACAAAAGTGGTATCGAGCGCTTAGTCCTCGGAAAGTGTCTGACGTGTCTAGTAAGTCTTGATTATCGGTGTGTTGTGCACCATCTATAATCGTGAGGCTGCAGGACATTTAGGATTGGTTTCATTCTTCTAATTCGAGATCGTGCCTTAGAAGCTGTGTTGTCGATTGGACTCCTCCGACGTATTCTTATGTGTCGATTATGCCTCACGCAAGGCAATCGGGGCCCGAAGAGCAAGTCAGCCGAGGAGGCGTGAGTAAACACGGAGGGTTCTGGGCGAAGGCCCGATCGTTACGAGATAGTGCTTCCGGCCCGAGTTTGCGGCGCCGCCCAGCCAGCGAGTTTAGAGCGCAGCGGTGGCTGCCGAGACTCTGATACACGAGCCTCAGTCCACGGCTGGAAGCGGATGAGATAAGTACAAGGAGATGGCGATTCTTGGCGAGGTCGTGGCGAATATGAGAGAGGTGGATCGGCAGTTCGATCCAGTAGCACCGTAGTTCACCCGGCGAGCGATTTGAGACTACGGGACTTTACGAGTTGTAGCACTTGATGTTCTATGGATCGAGGCGAGGATGACCTCGGGAGTTTATCCAAGCTACTGACGGATCATGAGTGATCGAGTCTCGAGCGGTCGGTGGTATTGGGTTCGCGTCACCGCGTGATCTTTGCGATCGGTGGTTTTGATTCATGGGAAGCGTCGAGGAACATGCGCTCCAGATTTGGCGAGTTCTCAAGGCATTTCTTGCACATTTCTTGCCTCACGGATGAGAGGGCTCGGGCGACAAATTTTTGGCGTTAAAGCGGGCCGGGCGTGCGGTTAGGAGTACAACGTGGAGTTTGACTTCGTTGGCTCGGTATGTCCCGCCTTAGTGACCGATATGGAGGACGAGTGCACCGCTACGTCACGGGCTCGATGATTACTTAGCGAGGCTTGTTCGTGTAGCTCTTCAGGGCATGGACATTGCCGCATGCGAGCTCATGCACTTGGATGTGAGGCACGGAGAGGTCGACGGAATGGCCGGATCAGCGAAGAAGGCGAACAGCGAGGTCCTTTGGTATCTTGCGAGGCGGACCGCCTCGTGGCGAGCTGGTTATGCACCTTCGCCAAGATGCAGTGGTCCTCCGCGATCTTCGGGGCGTTCGGGGTATTCGGGGCTGATCGGGGCTCGGGGCTTCCGTTCACGAATATCGTGAGTTCTAGCGGCGGGATTCATGTCCCCCTCGATGTACCGCGATGTGGCGGCGTCATCGGGAATGTCGTCTTTTTCGGTGCTTGTTTCACTGCGGCCGTCGAGGGCCATGTGACGAGAGAATGTGCTTATAGGAGAATGCAGCGACGTGGCGCGACTACCGGATCGATGGTAGGTTCATCGCCTTCTCTGACTATGCGCCTGCGGTGGGCCTATGATTAGAGTGAAGCGGTAGATGCAGTATATCCTTAACCCTACAGAGTTTTGTTTGCGCGATATGATGATCTTATTATTGTGTGCTGTATGCGGATAGCGTTGTGTTATTTGTAAGTTAGAAAACATGGTTAGTTGGAAGGATAAGTGTGGGGGCATGGAAAGTGTGAACCTTAGAGTTTTATACGTGGAGACCTTAGAGGCGAGGCCGTCTTGAGTGGGTGATTTTACGGTTGGTCTTTGTCGATGTACTTGGTATGCGGGGAAATATTGTGGGATAATTACAGGGTAGTGTGAGATGGAAGTGGTAGCTTTCATGGCGTGAATTAGTAAGATTGTTCGGATCGGGAACAAGAGTTGGCGCGTTTAGAGTCGGGTTGAGGGCCATTTGCGGGTCAACCCGCCAGATGAGGTGGGGTCGGTTCGAGGTGGTCCCGCCAGTGGTAGGTCACGAGGTGCTAGGCCAAGTTTAGGTAACCATCGTACGAGTTCGTGGATGCGTTCAACCAGAATCAGATCGTGAAGGCCGGGAATGGCCTTAGAGTAAATTGAAGCTAGTGGGAGCTGTTGTGAGATTAGAAATGATTCCTCGTTGGCTTGGATTTGAGTTTTGCGACATGTTATATTCGGCCATTGGTGGCATGATCGGTTTGTAAGTATAGTAGTGAAGACTATACCGACACAAATGCGTTTGGAGACTTAGAATGAACATTCGGACGAATGTTTCTAAGAGGAAGAATGTTATACCGTAGTTCAGGTATATAGGTGAGGATGTATGTGCGAGAATCGTAAATTTTGGAAAGAAAGAAAGATGTGATTTTTTCGGAAAAGTTTCGGTTTTGTGAAGAAAAGGTTCGTTAATGGGAATTGGATTCCCAGGTTGGTATTTGGACTTCGTGGAATATTAGAGAATTATGGAATTTTATTTAGGAATTGGTCACGTGGGGCCACGGGAGGAATTCTGGTTTTGTGGGCCCACTTTGTTTTCGAGATTTTGGCCTTTATGGATATTTTCGGAAGATGAAATATTTTGGGACGAATAGGAGGCGACACGTGTCACCCCTAGGTGGCCTCGTGGCGAAATTTGCTAACAAGTGGCGACAAGTGGCCTTGTCTTGCTAGATATTTTTGTGTGGACAAGTGGCCAAGTCTTGCTAGATATTTTTGTGGACAAGTGGCTTGTGGGACCCACACACACTTGTCCCCAATCTCAACCACACACTTGCCTTCATCCTAGCCCTTGGTTGTCTATATATGCACCCTTAGTTGATGAAAACTTCCACACTTAACCATTTCAAGACAAGAAATTCCCTCCTTCTCCCTTGACCTTGCTCTCGTTTTGAGCCCATTTCTTGACCTAAATTTGTCCAACAATTCTTAAACTCTCAAGTGTTCTTCCTAAGGTGTTAGGAAGATTGTGTACCAAGAGTTGGAAAAGATTTCACACCCTAACCTATTGTTCATGCCTTGGCGAAACTTACTAGTTGGAAACCTGTGTTCTTCACTTTTTGGAGTTAGTTCTTGAAGAGAAGTTGGTTAGGAGCTTCTATGGGTTGCTTGTAGCGGATTGGAACGTAAAGATTTGGAGCTAAGACTTGCTTGGAGCGACATTAAGTTCTTGGATAATTTTGGGCTATTTGAGGTAGTAAACCTTAACCTCTTTGTGAATTGGTCATTATACATATATTATAAGTATATTATGGAGTATATAATATATCTTTAAAGTTTGGAAGAGTTGGATCTTGTTAACTTGTTAAAAGAAAAGTTGGCCGTTTGCCATTAAAATGGTAAAAAGCGTATCTTACTTGTGAAGAAGTAATTAACAAAGTAACTATAACTTATATTAAGATGGAATATAAGTTGGATGACTAATGAAGTAATTGGATAAGTAAAATGGACAAAGTTGGCCAAGGACCCCAACTTAAGGACTGTATTTACTTTGGACTGTATTTACTTTGGACAGTATTTACTTTGGGTATGTATTTACATTTACATTAGGGAAGATTGTTCAATCGCGTTCCGTTTGGGCGTGTGATCCCTTTTTAATTATTGTATTATTCTGGCGTGATAGTAAACGCGTTACTGTTGGGCGCGTAATCCCTTCTTTTACTTATTGTTATTATGGGCGTGATAGTAAACGCGTTACCGTTTGGGCGTGTAATCCCTTCTTTATGTTGTTTAATTATTACGCCTTATATATATATATAGTATATATATTACGTTATTCTGCCTTGGAAAAGATGGAAAAGTGAGTAAAAGCGGGAAGTCTTTAGAATTTTCCGTAGAATTAGAGGGCTTTTATTGGTATAAGTCTTCAATGGTGAGAAAGGTTTGATAAAGTACTATGACCGCTTTAGGAGTGGAGTACTACGTGTGGCGTGATCTACTTGGCTTAGGAGTAAGCGACGGGTTGAAGTACTTGGGCGTTTTGCTATTCGTCGATAATCGCCGCGAGGTATGTGAACCTCTTCCTATCTTTTCTAGCATGATTGTTGTGAACTATGTAACGGTAGGCGTACATGTGCTAAGTGATTTGGTTGGTTTAAAACATAGGTGTTATAATAGTTTTATGGGAAGTTAGTTATAACGACTTTATGTAGGTAAAAGAATGGTTTATTGATTGTAGAAAGTTAAGAGACTTGATCTTGAAAGATAAGAGACTTGACTTATACACGACTTGATTTTGAAAGTTAAGAGACTTGATCTTGAAAGATAAGAGACTTGACTTAGTTTGACTTGTCATGAATTTTGTTAAAATGTTGTAAAAACCTCATTCGCGAGTAATGAGTAGTTGGTTTTAAAGAATAATGTTTCTTGATTTCGAAATGAGATTAAGTATCGAACAAACCATTGCAGCGTTAATAAAGAAATGTATTGACTAATTGTTATTAAAACCATGAAACCTCCATCCGCATGAAGCTAAGATGAGACAAAATGATATTACATTTCCTAGATCATGGTCGCTTTTATAAGATTGTAATAGACAAGAACAACCTACTCACACATAAGGCATATGTTTCTCAAATTTGTTTTAAAGGAGAATTATATTCTTAAGTGATTAAAACTATGAACTACTGAAACCTTTCAAAATGAGAAACGAGCATTTGAAATTAGGCAAACTTGAGCGCTTGGAAAATAATGTGTTACTTGATTTTACAAGGAAGTGTTTTGGTTTACTTAAAAGATAGTCACTCTATTTTATACTACGAACATTGTGTGACTTTTGTGAAAGAAACGATCTTTTAAAAGAGTTAATGTATGTAATACTTTAGGTCGAATCGATTTTGGCATAAAATGATAGTACCTTAAGTTGTGTGTAACTTGCCTATGTTTGCGTGTGATAGCCTTGTTGTGCAAGTACCTTGTATTTTACTCGACTACCGGTTCATAGGATGAACAGGAATGTATTTCACCGACTCACCGCGTTCATGGATGAGCGGAATGTATTTCACTCGACTACCGCGTTCATGGATGAAGCGGGAATGTATTTCACTCGACTACCGCGTCAGTGGGATGGACCTAAATGTATTCCATCCGACTACCGAGTTCACGAGATGAGCCGAATGTATTCCACACGTTTCTATCTGGGTCCATGAGATGGGCCGAGACATGTTATACGTATCACATGGTTTGTACCTAGATCGCCGCGATGAGGAAGGAGTTCCACGGGCATGAGGATGACTTTGAGGCGTGAGTCCACGACTTGACATGGCCGCTTTTATGTTATGAGTGTGGTTTGGTTATCATACATGTCTCTGTTTTATATAGGCTCGTTATGATTTCATTTACGATTTTTCATTTCACATACTTGGTACCGTTGCCGACCTCCTTCGGGGCCGCGTTCATGCTGCGCAGTAGAGGTAATATCGGTTGTGGATCCTCACCATGTGATCACGCTTGTATTAGGAAGCCCCGTTTCTTGAGCTTATCTTTTGGTATGTTACCACTGAGTCTAGGGTTCTTGTACATTCAGGTATGGCGGGGCCCTGTCCGTCATAGTTGTTGTCACTTCTTAGAGTGCAGTAGTGCTGTTGTGGCGCAGTTTGTAAAGGATAAGTTTCGGTTTTTATGTATATATGAGAAGGCAATCTGCTTTGGTTGGCTTTGTTTATTTATCATGTCTCTTGTTTCATGTTTATGTTTTTATTTCCGCTGATTTTCTCGATGTTGTATCACGAGGGTGCAGGAGTCAAGTCGCGATCCGGGCCCCGGTTAGGGTCGTGACAAAAGTGGTATCAGGCGATTAGTCCTCGGAAAGTGTCTGGACCGTGTCTAGTAGAGTCTTGATTATCGTGTGTTGTGCACATCTATGTCAGGCTGCGAGACATTTAGGATTAGTTTCTATTCTTCTCACACGAGATCGTGCCTTAGAGGTGTTATAAGTTGGACTCCTCTGGCGTATTCTTATGTACGATTATGCCTCTGAAGGCAATCGGGGCCCAGAAGGCAAAGCGGGAGGCGTGAGTAGAAACACGGAGGGTTCTGAGGCAAGGCCCGGTCGTTACGAGATAGTGCTTCCGGCCCGAGTTTTGCAGCGCGCTAGCCGGCGAGTTTAAGCGCGGCGATGGCTGCTTTGAGACTCTGATACGAGCCTCGATCCCGCGGCCTGGAAGCGGATGAGATGAGGGTACAAGGAGATGGCGATTTGCGGCGAGTCGTGGCGAATATGAGGAAGGCGGATCTGTGGTTCCAGTCCAGTAGCACCGTAGTTCGCCCGGCGAGCGGTTTGAGACTACGGGACTTTACGAGTTGTAGCCAGCGTTCATGGATCGGCGAGAGATGACCTCGAGGAGTTTATCCAGGCCTACGGATCGTAGTGATCCGAGTCTCGGAGCGAAGTCGGTGGTATTGGGTTCGCGTCATTTGCGTGATCTGCGATCGGTGGTTTGATTCATAGGAGCGTCGAGGAACATGCGCTCCAGTTTGGGGCGAGTTCTCAGGGCATTCTTGCACATTTCTTGCCTCCACAGATGAGAGGGCTCGGTAAGATTTTTGGCGTTAAAGCGGGCCAGGCGTGCGGTTAGAAGTACAGCGTGGAGTTTGACTCGTTGGCTCGGTATGTCCCGCCTTAGTGGCGATATGGAGGAAGTGCCATTACGTCACCGGGCTCGATGATTACTTAGCGAGGCTTGTTGGGTGTAGCTCTTGGCCGGGCATGGACATTGCCGCATCTGAGCTGTACGCTTGGATGTGAGAGCCGCGGAAGGTCGGCGGAATGGCCGGGATCAGCGAAGAAGGCGAGCAGCGGGGTCGCTGGTAACTTGCGAGGCGGACCGCCTGGCGGCGAGCTAGTTATGCACCTTAGCCCGGTCTGAGTGGTCCTCCAGCGGTCTTGAGGCGTTCGGGGTATTAGGGAGTCGAGGGCTCGGGCTTAGTTCCGCAGATATCGTGAGTTCTTGGCCGGCGAGATTAGTGTCCCCCGGTGCGATGTGGCGGCGTCGTCGGGAATGTCGTCTTTTTGGTGCTTGTTTCACTGCGGCCGTCGAGGGCCATGTGACGAAGAATGTGCTTATAGGAGAGAGGCGGCGTGGCCAGCCTAGGATCGATGGTAGGTTAAACGTAGCGCTTCTGACTATGCGCCTGCGAGCGGTATGATTAGAGTGAAGCGGTAGATACTGGTATATCCTTAACCCTCTAGAGTTTTGTTTGTGCGATATGATGATCTTATTATTGTGTGTATGCGGATAGCGTTGTGTTAGTAAGTTAGAAAACATGGTTAGTTGGAAGGATAAGTGTGGGGCATGGAAGTGTGAACCTTAGATATTATCGTGGAGACCTTAGATGCGGTCTTGAGTGGGTGATTTTACGGTTGACCTTTGTCGGATGCATACTTGGTATCTGGGGAAATATTGTGGGATAATTACATGGGTAGTGTGAGATAAGGAAGTGGTAGCTTTCATGGCGTGAATTAAATATTGTTCGGATCGGGAACAAGAGTTGCGTTTAAGTCGGGTTGAGGTTTGCGGTGTCAACCGCGCGTTGGTGAGGTCGGATTCGAGGTGGTCACGCGGTGGTAAGTCGCGAGGTGCTAGGCCGAGTTTAGGTAACCATCGTGCGAGTTACGTGGATGCGTTCACAGAATCGGATCGTGAAGGCGGGAATGGCCTTGAGTAAATTGAAGCTAGTGGGAGCTGTTGTGAGATTAGAAATGATTCCTCGTTGGCTTGGATTTGAGTTTTTGCGCACATGTTATATTACGGCCATTGGTGGCGTGATCGGTTTTGTAAGTATAGTAGTGAAGACTATCTGGCGCAGAAATGCGTTTGGAGACTTAGAAGGAACATTGGGATGAATGTTTCTAAGAGGAAGAATGTTATACCCGTAGTTCGAGGGTATATAGGTGAGGATATGCGTGCGAGAATCGTGAAATTTTGGAAAGAAAGAAAGATGTGATTTTTAAGCGGAAAAGTTTCGGTTTTGTGAAGAAAAAGGTTAGTTAATGGGAATTGGATTCAGATTTGGTATTTGGACTTATTGAATTATATTAGAATTATGGAATTTTATTTAGGAATTGGTCACGTGGGGCCACGGGAGAAATTCTGATTTTGTGGGGCCAGCTTTGTTTTGAGATTTTTGGCCTTTATGGATATTTTGGAAGATGAAATATTTTGGGCGAATGGGAGGCGACACGTGTCACCCCCTAGGTGGCCTCATGGCGAAATTTGCTAACAAGTGGCGAAACCAGTGGCACTTGTCTTGCTAGATATTTTATTGGACAAGTGGCCAAGTCTTGCTAGATATTTTGTGTGGACAAGTGGCTTGTGGGACCCCACTTGTCCCCAATCTCAACCACACACTTGCCTTCATCCTGGCCCTTGGTTGTCTATATATAGTTGATGAAAACTTCCACTTAACCATTTAGACAAGAAATTCCCTCACTTCTCCCGACCTTGCTCTCGTTTTGAGCCCGTTTCTTGACCTAAATTTGTCCAACAATTCTTAAACTCTCAAGTGTTCTTCCCTAAGGTGTTAGGAAGATTGTGTACCAAGAGTTGGAAAAGATTTCACACAACCTATTGTTCATGCCTTGGCGAAACTTACTAGTTGGAAACCACAAGTGTTCTTCACTTTTTGGAGTTGGTTCTTGAAGAGAAGTTGGTTAGGAGCTTCTATGGGTTGCTTGTGGCCAGTTGGAGCAGTAAAGATTTGGAGCTAAGACTTGCTTGGGCGACATTAAGTTCTTGGATAATTTTGGGCTATTTGAGGTAGTAAACCTTAACCTCTTTGTGAATTGGTCATTATACATATATTATAAGTATATTATGGAGTATATATAAAATATGGAGTAAAGTTTGGAAAAGTTGGATCTTGTTAACTTGTTAAAAGAAAGGATTGGCCGTTTGCCATTAAAATGGTAAAGCGTATCTTACTTGTGAAGAAGTAATTAACAAAGTAACTATAACTTATATTAAGATGGAATATAAGTTGGATGACTAATGAAGTAATTGGATAAGTAAAATGGACAAAGTTGGCGAGACCCCAACAAATTGTATTTACTTTGGGTATGTTACTTTGGGTATTTACTTTGGGCGGATTTACTTTGGTGTATTTACTTTGGTGTATTTACATTTACGGTAAGGGAAGATTGTTCAATCGCGTTCCGTTTGGGCGTGTGATCACTTTTTAATTATTGTATTGTTATGAAGGCGTGATAGTAAACGCGTTACCGTTTGGTAGCGTAATCCCTTCTTTTACTTGTTGTTATTATGGGCGTGATAGTAAACGCGTTACCGTTTGGGCGTGTAATCCTTCTTTATGTTGTTTAATTATTATATATATATGGTATATATATTACGGTTATTGGGACCTTGGAAAAGATGGAAAAGTGAGTAAAAGCGGAAGTCTTCTTGCGAATTTTCCGTAGAATTAGAGGGCTTTTTATTGGTATAAGTCTTGATGGTGAAAGGTTTGATAAAAAGTACTATGGACCGTTTTAGGAGTGGAGTACTCGTGTGGTAGCGATCTACTCGGCAAGGTGCGTAAGCGGTTTGAAAGTACTTGGGCGTTTTGCTATTAGTCGATAATCGTCGCGAGTATGTGAACCTCTTCCTATCTCTTCTAGCATGATATGTGTGAACTATCTAGTGCGGTAGGCGTCATGTGCTAAATGTATTTGATTGGTTTAAAACATAAAGTGTTATAACGGCTTTATGGGAAGTTGGTTATATGACTTTATGTAGGTAAGAAAAATCTTGTGGTTTTAATAGGTAATGGTTTGAACTATAAGCTGGTGGCTATGTGATAATAAAGAACTTGAAGTATTTCAAAAGATTTTTGAATCATTTTGAGAAGAAGTAATACTTGGTTTTTGGAAACTTGAGAGTTATACTAGCTTTATGGGAAGTTAGGTATAACGGCTTAAAATGTTTTCTTGATTTGGAAATCGAATGTATCGACAAACCATCTGCGGCGTTAATAAAAGGAAATGTTTTGGATGATTTAGTATTATTAAAACGGTAGAAACTTCCATCTGCATAGAAGCTAAGATGAGACAAAATGACTTTTCAAGATCATGGTGCTTAATAAGATTGATTATAAACAAGAATAACCTACTCACTTATAAGACATAGGTTTCTCAAAGCGTTTAAGGAGAATTATGTTTTAAAGGATTTAAAACTATGAACTCTGAAACCTTTTCTAAAATGAGAAACTTGAGCATTTGAAATTAGGCAAACTTGAGCGTTTGGAAAATAAGGTTGTTACTTGATTTTACAAAGAAAGCATTTTAGTTTACTTAACAATGTTAATCACTCTAATTTTATACTACGGTATCGGGTGACCTTTGTAAAAGAAATGGATCTTAAAAGGAATTTACGGACGTAGTACTTTAAGTTACAAATCCGGACTTTGACATAAAATGAAAGTACCTTGAGTTGTGTGTAACTTGCTTATGCTTGTTGTTATGAAACTTGACCATGTTGCGTGTGATAGCCTTGTTGTGCAAGTATTGTGTTCTACTCGATTACCGGTTCATCCGGGAATGTATTTCACTTGACACAATGGTTCATCAGGAATGTATTTCACTGATTACGGTTCATCCGGAATGTATTTCACTGATTACGGTTACATCAGAATGTATTTCACCGACACGGTTAATCCGGAATGTATTCACTGATTACCGGTTAAATCAGGAATGTATTTCACACGATTACTCTGGTTCATCCGGGAATGTATTTCACTTGACTAGGTTCATCCGAATGTATTCAAACTTGACTCTTTAGGTGGGAGGATTTCACTCGACTACCGGTTCATGGGAGGAACCGGGAATGTATTCCACACGTTTCTATATTGGGTCCATAAGATGGGTCGAGACCGGTTCATGTGAGGAAGAAGTTCCACGGGCATGAGGGATGACTTTGAGGGCGTGAGTCCCTGACTTGACATGACTGCTTTTATGTTGTGAACTGTAGTTTGATTATCATACATGTCTCCTGCTTTATATAGACTATTATGATTTCATTCTGATATTTCTGATTTCACATACTTGGTACTGTTATCGACCTCCTTCGAAGCTGCGTTCATCTGCCGCAGTAAAAGGTACATCGTGTCGATCCGCTTAGGATCACATTTCGTGTTGGGAAGCTCGTTCCTTGAGGCTTATCTTTTGGTATGTTACCCAGTGCATGGAGATTCTTATACATTCGAGGTATGGCGGGCCCTGTCCGTCATAGGCTATTGTAAAAATCTTAGAGAGTGCATGTGCCTTGTTGTGGCGGGGTTTGTAAAAGGATAAGCGTCGTATTTATGTATATATGATGAAGGCAAGCTGTTTTGGTTGGCTTTGTTTATTTATCTTTTCTCTTAATTCATGTTCATGTTTTTATTTCCGATTTTCTCGATGTTGTATCACTAGGGTGCGGGGTAAGGCACGATCACGCGCAGGTTGGTCGTGACAAAAGTGGTATCGAGCGATTAGTCCTCGGAAAGTGTCTGAGACCGTGTCTAGTAAGTCTTGATTATCGGTGTGTTGTGCACCACATCTATAATCGAGGAGGCTATAGGACATTTAGGATTGGTTTCCATTCTTCTCATTACGAGATCGTGCCCGAGTGTGATAAGTTGGGCCCTCCGACGTATCCCTTTTCTTTTACGATTATGCCTCGCGTAAAACCTTGAGCCCGAATGGGCAAGCGATCGAGGAGGCGTTAGCGAGATCTGAGAGAATCTGGCGCGAGCCGATCGATGCGAGCGATGCTTAGCGGCCCGGGTTTCGCGACGCCGCCCGACCAGCGAGTTTAAGCGCGGCGGTGGGCTGCTGAGACTCTGATACACGAGCCTCGATCCACGGCTGGAGCGATGGGAATGGGTACAAGGAGATGGCCGATTCGCCGCGGTCGTGGCGAATATGCGGATAATTTGGATCGGCGATTCCGGCCCAATAGCACGTAGTTCACCCCGAGCGGTTTGAGGCTACGTGACTTTACGAGTTGTAGCCGCGATGTTACATGGATCGAGGCGAGATGACCCTCGGGAGTTTATCAAGCGACTCTGACGGATCATGAGTAATCGAGCCTCGAGCAGTCGGTGGTATTGGGTTCGCATCATTGCGTAATCTGCGATTGGTGGTTTGATTCGTGAGCTGTCGGGAAGAGCATGCACTTCCAGCGATTTGGGGCGAGTTCTCGAGGCATTTCTTGCACATTTCTTGCCTCACGAGATGAGAGGCTCGGGTAAACAGTTTTTGGCGTTGGCGGGGCAGGCGGGCGGTTAGAGAATACAATGTGGAGTTCGACTCATTAGCTCGGTATGTTCCGTGTAGTAGCGGATATGGAGGAGCAGTACACCGCTACGTCAGGCTGGGCGATTACTTGGCGAGAGGCTTGTGCAGGTGTAGCTCTTGGTCACCAAGAGACATTGCCGCACGCAGCTCATGCACTAGGATGCGAGGCACGGAGAGGTCGGCGGAATGGCCGAGATCAGCGAAGAGGCGAGCAGCAGGTCCTTTGGTAACTTTAGGCGGACCGCCTCAGCGATCTAGTTATGTACCTCCGCCCGATGCGGAGTGGTCCTCCTCGATCTTGGGGCGTTGGGGTATTCGGGCTGGTCGAGCTCCGGGGCTTAGTTCCGCGGTATACGTGAGTGCTAGCGGCCGGATTCGTGTCCCACCGGTGTGCGATGTGGCAAACATCATCCGGGAATGTCGTCTTTGCGGTGCTTGTTTCACTGCGGCCCGTCGAGCGTGTGACGAAGGCGTGCTTATAGGAAACTGGCGGCTTAGCGCGACCTAGGATCGATGGCGAGTTCAGCGCCTTCAGCGATTATGCGCCTGCGGCGGACTTATGATTAGAGTGGAGCGGTAGATTCGAGTATATCTTAACCCTACCTCTAGAGGCTTGTATGTTTGATGTTATGTTAATGTGTTAAGTGTTATGTTCGGATAGCTTTGTGCTAAAATGTGATTTAGGAACCAGTTGGGGAAAAAGTAAGCACAGGGTGAGAAAATGATGAACCTTAGAATATTACAGTTGAGACCTTAGATGTAAGGCCGTCTTGAGTACAAGATTTTGCGAGTGATCCTTGTCAGAGTGCATTTTATGCCTGGAATGTATTGTGTGATAAGTCCCTGGGTTGAGTAAATGAAAGTGGTATCTTTCCTGATGTGATTTAGCAAGGTTGTTCCGGATCGAGAAACGAGAGAGTCGGCGTGACAGAGGCTCGGGTTGAGGACGTGTTGCGTGTCAACCCGTGGCCGGAATAAGGTGGGGTCACAGGTGGTCCCGCCAGTGGTAAGTCACGGGTGCTAGGCCCAAGTTTAGATGACCATCGTATGAGTTTGTGGATATGTTCGACTGGCGGATCGTGAAGGCGCCGAGTGGCCTTAAGGAAGATTGAGGCTAGTAAGATAACCAAGTTGGAAGTGGTGACTCGAGGCCGGAAAGCGAAACGTTGGAAGTGTGGTACGGATACTAGAAAGAGTCCGAGTGTTCGAGAAGGTACAACGATGGGGAGAAGTGAGCGTGTGTGATCATTTCTTGTAAAGGAGAATGTGCGAAGTATGTATATTTTTGACCTCGGGGATCGCATGCGATCGGTACCATTTGTTGGGTCGCGGAGTGACACTAGAACCTCGCGACAAAGTGACAAAAGTTTGTGATGTTAGAGGTGTTTCCTCGTGGACTTGGATGTAAGTATTTGCGCAGTGTTTTACGTGGCGGGTGTGGCAGATTGTTCTCGTAAGTATAGTAGTGAAGACTATCTTTTGGCGTGTTTGTTTTAAGGCATAGAAGGAACATTCGACGAATGTTTCTAAGAGAGGAGAATGTTATACCCGTATTTCGGGTATGTACGTGGCGTCACGTATTATAATTTGAGCCTTAAAGTTGGCTAGTTTGAAATTTGTACACAACACCCGAAAAGTCGTTTTAATGAAGCGTTTCCACATCTTTCGTAGGAAAATTCGGCTATGTCATTAATAATTTTTGCGGATTTTTCAGAGACGAAACATTTGGACCAACGAGAGGCGACACTTGTCACCTCAATTGGAAGAGTGGACGGATGAAATGGGCTAGTCTTGCACGTTTTTGGTGTTGAAATTTTGGTCGAGGTTAGGTAGGATATTTTGTGTAGATGGATAAGGTATACGTGGCTTAATCTTGGCCTTACACTTGCCTAACACTTGGATGGATCTTGGCCATTGGTTGGCCATTCCTTGACCTATAAATACCCTCTAAGTTGAAGACTTTCTTCATCAAAACTTGAGCAATCTATCTAAGTCTCAAATACTCCCTCTCTTGTCTTGCTATCGTCAAAGTCCTCCCCTTTGAGCAAGGCCCTTGGCCGAGAGCCTCCTCCCCTTTGTGGTACCACTGGCTGGGTACCCCACTAGCCTTGTTGTCTCGTATAAATACCCCTTTTTGTGGTATAGAAATACTCTCCTAGTATTGTTATAATGCCCAAATACCTTGGCCTAAATACCTTGTAGTATTCCCAGTTACACTTTTACAAAAGCCAGAAAATACTATTATACCTCCTCGATCCACAAAAGCGAAACCTAAGTAAATCTTCACCCGTAGTTGAAGTCATAAGTAGAAGTTGGTTAGAACTTCTAAGGGTTGGTTGGAGCAGTTGGAGCGCCGGAGTAGGAGCTAAGCGTTGTTCGGGATCGACATATAACTTGGATAATTTTGGGCTTAACGAGGTAAACACTCTTGACCTACATTGTAATTGGAAATTACATGTTGTTGGAGTATATAGTTAAGTATACTATATATAGAACTGAACATAGTTGTGCGGCAATGTCTTTTGACTTAAGCTGAATAATATACAGCGATGTCTTGCGACTTAAGCCTGAATTTAAAGTGGAATCAGTAATTACATGGGATTGTATTGATGAACTTGTGTAGCATTCTTGTGTAGTAGAATTGTACACGTCAGGTTAGGCGTGTTAACCCCTGGTTGGCTTGGTAGCCGGCCTCGATAAAGGAGGAGATTTACGCTGTTGCGGGGAGAGTCTTTGAATTTTCATATTCTACGTCGGGATCTAAAGATATTAATAGGCGCCTTGTGGCCTCTATAGGTTGAAATACTACGTGTGGCGCGATCTACTCGGCTTAAGGTGCAGCCGACGGTTTGAGGTACTTGGAGCGTTTTGCTATTAGTCGATAATCGTCGCGGTATGTGAACCTCTTCCTATCTCTTCTAGCATGATATGTGTGAACTATCTAATGCAGTGACGTACATGTGCTAAATGTATTTGATTGGTTTAAAACATAAAGTGTTATAACGGCTTTATGGGAAGTTGGTTATAACAGCTTTATGTAGGTAAGAAAATACTTGTGGTTTTTAAGAGGTAACTGGTTTGAACTATAACTGGCTGGCTATGTGATAATAAAGAACTTGAAGTATTTCAAAAGATTTTTGAATCATTTTGAGAGAAGAAGTAATACTTGGTTTTTGGAAACTTGAGAGTTATACTAGCTTTATGGGAAGTTAGGTATAACGGCTTAAAAATGTTTTACTGATTTCGGAAATCAGAATGTGTATCGACAAACCACTGCAGCGTTAATAAAGGAAATGTTTTGGACAGATTTAGTATTATTAAAACCGGTAGAAACTTCCATCTGCATAAGCTAAGATGAGACAAAATGACTTTTCTAGATCATGGTCGCTTAATAAGATTGATTATAAACAAGAATAACCTACTCACTTATAAGACATAGGTTTCTCAAACGTTTAAAGGAGAATTATGTTTTAAAGGATTTAAAACTATGAACTACGAAACCTTTTCTAAAATGAGAAACTTGAGCATTTGAAATTAGGCAAACTTGAACGTTTGGAAAATAAGGTTGTTACTTGATTTTACAAAGGAAAGAATTTTGGTTTACTTAACAATGTTAATCACTCTAATTTTATACTACGTATCGGGTGACCTTTGTAAAGAAATGGATCTTAAAAGGAATTTAACGGACGTAGTACTTTAAGGTTACAAATCCGGACTTTGACATAAAATGAAAGTACCTTGAGTTGTGTGTAACTTGCTTATGCTTGTTGTTATGAAACTTGACCATGTTACGTGTGATAGCCTTGTTGTGCAAGTATTGTGTTCTACTCGATTACGGTTCATCAGGAATGTATTTCACTTGATTCTGGTTCATCCGAATGTATTTCACTGATTAGGTTCATCCGAATGTATTTCACTGATTAGGTTCATCAGGAATGTATTTCACGATTAGGTTCATCCGGAATGTATTTCATCGATTAGGTTCATCAGAATGTATTTCACTTGATTACCGGTTCATCCGAATGTATTTCACTGATTAGGTTCATCCGGGAATGTATTTCACTGATTAGGTTCATCCGGAATGTATTCACTTGACTACGGTTCATCAGAATGTATTTCACTTGACTACCGGTTCATAGGAATGTATTTCACTCGACTAGGTTCATGGGAGGAACAGGAATGTATTCCACACGTTTCTATATTGGGTCCATAAGATGGGCGCCGAGACACGATCGTATCACATGATTTGTACCTAGGCTGCAGCGGTGAGGAAGAAGTTCCACGGGCATGAGGATGACTTTGAGGCGTGAGTCACGACTTGACATGGCTTTTATGTTGTGATCGTAGTTTGGTTATCATACATGTCTCTGCTTTATATAGACTATTATGATTTCATTTCTGATATTTCTGATTTCACATACTTGGTACTGTTATGCTTGACCTCCTTGAAATTTGCGTTCATCTGCAGTAAAGGTACATCGATTATCGATCCCCTTATAGGATCACATTTCGTGTTGGGAAGCTCGTTCCTTGAGGCTTATCTTTTGGTATGTTACCACAGTGCAGCAGATTCTTATACATTCGTGGTATGGCGAGGCCTGTCCGTCATATTGTGTAAAAATCTTAGAGTGCAGTTTGTTGTGAGCGGGGTTTGTAAAAAGGATAGCGTTCGGGTATTTATGTATATATGATGAAGGCAACATGTTTGGTTGCTTTGTTTATTTATCTTTTCTCTTAATTCATGTTCATGTTTTTATTTCCGCTGATTTTCTCTGATGTTGTATCACTAGGGTGCCCGGGGTAAGGCACCAGTCACGGGCCCGGGTTCGGGTCGTGACAGGTTTGCCCTCGAATATCTCGTCTTGAGGGCGGTGCGAGAGTGCTCTGGCGTGGTGCAAATCTAGGCTCTGAGGCCGCCACCACGATAGCCACCAAAAGACCTGCCCTGGTCTTCTACGCTCGCATGTCGGCGTCGGTCTCTCGCTCTCGCATCCAAGAGCATGAGCTGCGTGCGGGTAATGTCCATACGGTGAAGAGAAACACCCGCGCATGACTCGGCCATATAATCATCTAGCCCGGTGGCGTAGCGGTGCACCCTATCCTCATCTGCTACCAACGCTGGGACATATCAAGCGATGAATCAAACTCGACATTGTACTCCCTGACGGTGCGTCCTCTCTGCCTCAGCAGTAAAAATCTATCAGCCCGCGCCCTCCTCATCTGTGGAGGCAAGAAGTGAGTGAGGAAAGCCTCTGAGAACTCATCCCAAGTAGCTGGGGACGCGTGCTCTCCCCGGGATAACTCCCACGAATCAAACCAATCGACTGCGGTATCACGCAGCCTATGTGAACCAAAGATCACGGACTCGGTCTCCGACGCCCTGATCACTCTCAAAATCCTCTGTAGCTGACGGATGAACTCCTGCGGATCATCCTCCGGCCTCGACCCGTAAAACTCTGGCGGGCTCTGACTCGGGAAGTCTCGTAGCCTCAAGCTCAAACTCGCCTCGGGTGAACCACGGTACGACTGGGTGGGGCTGAACTGCTGCATCTCGTCCTCATGTTCGCCACGATCTGGCCAATAGTCAAGCCATCTCCTTGTACCCTAACTCCTCCGCGGTGTGGGACGGAAGGTGTGGGTGCGTGGTCTCTTTGGGGCCGCGGCGTCATAGAACTTCGCCGTCGAGGTATAGGCGGGCACGAGCCCTCGTAACTCTCGGTGTCCGATGGCGGCTCTCGGCTGCCTTGCCCTCTGGGCGGGTTGCCTTACGTGGAGGCATAAGCGGTATAGAAAGGAATACGTTAGAGGTCCAACTTTAACACGCTCTAAAGCACGATCTCGAGTGAGAAGAATGGAAACCAATCCTAAATATCCTCCTCTAGCCTCACGATTATTGGTGTGGTGCACAACACGATAATCAGACTCTACTAGATACGGTGCAGTAGACACTTTCCGAGGATTAAGCGCTCGATACCACTTTTGTCACGACCCGTTCGGGCGTGGCGTGCCTTACCGGCACCAGCGATCATACATCGAGAGAAAATCAGCGGAAATATAAAACAAGACATGAAACGATTGTAAAATGAGACCACGCTTTATCGATGAAAAGCTTGCCTTTCGGCATATATACAACCCAAGTTTTGCGATACATCCCAAGTACAATAGGACTCTGCACCTCTGGAAGTAAACAACTATGGCGGGGCGGGGCCATACCCTGAATGTACAAAACTATCTACAATCTGAGGAGATCATACCAAAAGTAGAGCCTCGGAGAAGATGGAGCTCACGATACCAACGCAAAGATCCTAAGGATGTGGATCTAGCACTCTTTGCCTTACTGCGGCATGAACGCAGCCCAGGAGGTCGATCTGGCAATTGTACTAAGTATGTGAAACTGTAAAATACTTAAATGAAAACATATCCTTTTAAAAATCAGTTTTGCAAGTATGTATGAAACAACCAAGGTAACGCATAGTTTCACATCATAAACAAGAGCAACAATAGGTAAAGTATGTGTCTTTTCTAGGTGCGAATGATCGAGCAGGCCAATTGCGTAGTATCACCATGCAAGCCTAATCTCGACTCTCGTAGTCCCATAGGCCACTCACATAGGCCCGCATGGGTATATAACCCGCATCGAGGGTAGCTACTCCTCGGCGTCGTCACGGACTCGTAGTCCGCATGGCCACATAGACCGCGTGAGGTATAACCTGCGCATCACTAACACGGAACTCCGTAGCTCCGCATAGGTCCTCGGACGCATGAGGTATTCTCGAATCATGGTCCCTGCACAGCTTGAGTCTACCACGCGTGGAGGCGACAACCCGTAATATGTCAAGAGGTGAGTGATATTACACTAACATAACAACTTATCGTTAAACAACATAAGCACAACAAGACTACTCTCTTATACAAACGTTACAAGACACTAACACACATAGCATCATATCATGTCTACTTATCAAACCATCTTATTATTCTTTTCACAAATCAATATAAGTCATTATAAACACATAGGCAAAGCTGTTTCTTTTATCATGCTTAAGTGGTTATACCTAACTTCCCATAAAGCTAGTATAACTCTTAAGCTTCTGTTTTAAAAACCAACTAGTTCTCTTCTGTTAAAAATGATTCAGTAATCTTTTGAAATGCTTTCAGATCCTTATTATTCAGGCTTAAGTCGAGACATTGCGTAAGTATTATTCAGCTTAAGTCGAAAGACATTGCGTAGTTATTATTCGATTAACACGTATGCGTCTCTGGTACTATATATTTAAAAATATCATGCTTTAGGAAGAATCACATACCTTCTACCGTGAAAACCACGCGAGTTGAATATGTCGCGAAGAATCAACCTATAATAGTCGACACGCCTATCAACGTCTAGACTACTCGTAAGCGATTGAGCGAGAGGTCCTTTATTCTACGGAAAATCGGGCAGCACTTCCCTACGGTGAGCTACTCAAGTCTTGTGGAAACAGTCTAAGTAAGTATAGTTTAATTATTCTTTTAAACCCTTCCTCTTTGTGATACGATTCAATTCTATTCTGTAATATTCTTCTAATTATTTATTACTTTTTCTTATACTTCTACATTATTCATTCTCTAATTCAAATGAGGGTTAGGATTATTTAACTCGTTAAGCACAATAATATACTAGATAAAAGTCGTTCCGGATCAAGGCTTAGCTCCTAAGTTATGCGCTCAGATAGCTCCAAGAAACCTTAGAAGTTCTTCACAACTTCTACTAAGTACTAAGGGATTTGGGCTAGGTATTTTGGGCATTATAACAATACTAGAAGGCAACTTTTCTACCAAGGGAGGGGGGGTAGATTTCGGCTAGGCTAGGGGGAGGGGTTGCCTCGGCCAAGCTCACTCAAATGGGGTGTTTGGGCGAAAAAGGCTACTGAGAGGGAAGGATTTTCAAGACTTGGAAAGGAATTTGTGGATGAAGAACTCTTCATCTTAAGGGGGTATTTATAGGTCAAGACATGGCCAACCAATGGCCAAGATTTAGCCAAGTGCTAGGCAAGTGTAAGGTCAAGATTAGGGCAAGTGTCGCAACTTGCACACAAAATATCCTACCAACTACATGACAAGGATGGCCATCCATTACCCTATTGCCGTGTGTACACATCCATCAATGAGAGGGTGACAAGTGTCGCCTCTCGTTGGTCCAACGTGTTCGTCTCTCGGAAAATCCATAAAAATTAGAAATGGCATAGCCGGAATTTATCTACGCGAGTCTTGTAAAGCGTTTCGTCGGAAGCGATTCTTTTAGAGTTGTGCCCAAAAACGTCTTGTGCCTAAACTTTAAGGCTAGACTTTGTACGTATTCCATACGTACATACTGGAAGTCTGAGGTATAACATTCAGGCTTTCGGCCCGCCCATTACGAACGCGACGCGACCGCCTGCATTCTGTCGGCCCGATCTTGTAACGTCCATAACTTTCCACTCCGAGGTCCTATTGACGAGAGGTTTGTTGCGTTGGAAACTATACTCAATTAAATTCATGTTAGGATTTTAAAACACCTAAAAACCCCAATTATACTAGGAGATATACTGCTTCCAAGTTGACTAAAAAACTGTCCAAAAATATTCTGCCAACTTTTTTTCTTTTTCCAACTTCGAATCTTATTTCCTTTCGTACGTTCTCATCTCATCCTCTTGGAATTACGGGGTGTAACAACAAGTATCAATAATACTTTCAACATACTTAAAGTATCTTAACTTTTGAAAACCAAGATATCCTTAATATTTAAACAAGTGAGTTAATTCCCTAACTCAATCAACTTGGACATTCTTAAAATAAGCCAAGGATATCAAATGGACCTAGATTGTCAAAATCTTGTACGTCTACCGTACTATACATTTATAACTTATTCATGCTCAAGAGATAAGAAAGTTCCACATACCTCTTCGGTTTAATCCACTTGCAAAGTCCAATTCGCGTCGTGATGCAACCTATAATGACCATAATACGTCTATTAACTTCTTACTTCAAACGTAGAATATCCCAAGTGCAAAGTCACTAAATTCTACGGAAAATCGGACAGCACTTCCTTTGTTTCTACATACTTTGCCACCTTTTTCAAGGCCGAATTCAATAACCAAACACGCCACATTTAAGGCTCAACAAAGTAGTTAACAATAGGGGATTACACGCTTAAATCAAGACATGTAAAATTCCGCCCCACAATAAATAACAAACTAGTCTAAACTACAATGTCAATTCGACAATTAGGGCAACAATACCAATTCTTCTTCCAATTTCTTTTCAATCCAAGTTGTTTAGTATAACATGTTATAAGGCCGCAATTGATTATTACAACTATAATCTTCAAGTAGATAACATGCGACGATTCTAGTTAACGACCAAAATGTAATTCAATTTCAAATGACTCAACATGTCATTTTCGGATTTGAGCTTCTAAATTTCCATAACACTTATCAATCTTCATAACACATATCACATAATCATTTCTAACTTATAATAACATGGAATCTTCAATTACAAAAGTAAGACGAAGATTATACCTCATTTAGCCCAAATATGATCCAAGACTACAAGTCGATCCTTAGCAACTTTAGCTCCTCATTTCGATGTTCCAATCCACTCCAAGCAACCCTTAGAAGCTTATGAAGAACTCATCTTCAAGTTCCAACTTCAAAGTTGAAGAACTCCTTAACTTCCCGCCTTCCGACTAATACGAAAACGCCACTTTTCCGGGATCTTTCTATTGAGATACCCTTAGAATACTCTTAGGAACCTTGGTTTAAAGTATGGGAATTATTGGACAACAATTGAAAAAAATTCTCTCTTGAAACCCCTCAAAGCCGAGAGCATACCTAGAGCACTTCAAGATTTTTTTGAAATTTTAGCTAAGTGTGGAGCTTGTCTTGCACTAGTATACATATATAACATGATGGAGGGTCAAGATTAGCACAATTGTGTGGCTTGGATGAGCTTCACATGGATCAAGTCCAAGTGGCCTTTGACTTAGTCAACATTGTCAAGCTTCAAGACTTTAGCAAGATTTTCTTCATAAATATGGTCAAATGACCATTCTACCCATGCACAAATTCGACCAAGACCACTAAGGGGGGGGGGGGGGGTGACACGTGTCGCCCTCTCATTCGTCGCAATATTTCGTTTTCCGATAATTCCATAATTCGGATAAGTTTTTACTCGTCTCAAACCTTAATATTTTTGAGTTCTTACGTACGTTCTTATAAACATATCCTGAAATTCCGGGTGTATCATTCTTCCCCCCTTAGAAACATTCGTCCCCGAATGTTCCTTTGGGAGTCAAACTTAAAGATAGCGACATAGTCTTCTTTTACAACCCCTACATACCAATAATACCACACGAGGCCACGTAAAAATGCGTACTAAAATGTCAATTTGAACCCCACGTGTCAACGTCGGTTATCGCATAAAGCTTGTGACTCTAAGCTTACTAATAATCTTTCGGATAAGCTTCGCCTTATCCACAGGCTGAATCAAGTGCGGACCAAATAACTCAACCTCGCCTATGTCGAACCATCCAAACGATCTACACTTTCTACATACAAGGCCTCATACGGGGCCATCGAATCTTGGAAGGGTATCTGTTATCGTGACGTAACACAACAAGAGGCAATTAACCCTCGCTTGTTTAAAATCAAGAACACAAGCCGCAACCTATCCTCGAGTGCACGGATAGTACGCTATGCACATCCATGGTCGGAGGGTGTAATGCAACACCGAGACTCATGTGTCCCTAAAACCTTCGAAAAAACCTCCGAAGTCATGTGTCGAGCTCATCATGCGACATCATAAACGTAGGAATCCCGTGCAGTCTCACAATCCCCCTGCTATAAAAGCTAGCACGAACCTCAGCCGGGTAAGTGGTCCTAATCGGAAGAACACGGCTGGTTTCGTCAGCCTATTTACCATGACCCCCAGGGAGTCGCACTTCCTCTGAGTACGATGCCACCCTGTAATAAGATCCATTTTAATTACCTTCCATGACTAAGTCGGTGTCTAAATCGCCTGTAATAGCCCACTGGGCTTCTGGTGCTCAACCATGACCTGCTACTAACTCGGACACTAAGCAGTAAACTCCGCTATGTCCCTTTTCCGGTCATCTTACCCATACATACATCTGAGGTCACGACACAACTTAGTCGACCCCGAACAATTAGAACAATAAGCACTGCGTGCCTCCCCTAAGACCTGTTGACTAGTCCTGCAGTACCGGGTACACGCAATCTATCCTCATCTCACAGCACCCCATCCGGTGATACTCAAACAAGCTCTTCTCTTCTCAGAGAGCCGTATCTCGATACCGTATCATCACTAGATCCTCATATTGTCGCCTTTTTACCTCCCCAACGACGGAAGACTCTGCAACCTCTCGGATCTAAACTTCATTAACCTTGGAAACAAATAATCGAACCCCTAGTCTCAGTAACTGAAAAATCTCACGGACCACGTCCGATCTATCCGTGCCCGTCGGCATACTACCGTAGATCGCGACTAAGAGTATCTTTAACTGTCTTGGCTTTCCCTGGATGGTATAGGATATCGACATCACAATCCTTGAATAACTCTAACCACTGTCGATGTCGCAAATTCTACTGCCTCAGTCTGCAGATATACCGGAGGCTTTGGTGGTCTGCACAAATATCCACATGAAGTCTATATATACGTCATGCCCCCAAATCTTCAAGGCATGATTTAACTGCCGCCAATTCTAAATCAGAAGTGGCGTAATTTCCTTTCCTGCTTCCCTAACTATCGGGAAAACATAGGCTCTATCCTTATCGGGTTGCGTCAGCACACAACCTAGACCAACACCCAACGTGTTATCATACAACCTAACCCTCTAGTCTCACAGGAGGGGTTATGTCACGACCTGTTAGGGGCGTGGCGTGCCTTCAGGCACCCAAGTAGTCATACATCGAGTAATCGGAAATATAAAGCAAGACATGAAACAATTTATAAAATAAGACCACGCTTTATGTGAGAAAACATCGCCTTCGGCATATATATATATAATCATGGTTTAGCGATTACATCAAACAGCATACAACATGACTCTGAACCTCTGAAATATACAACTATGGCGGGACGGGGCCGCCATACCTACTGTACAAAACTATCTACAACGGAGATCATACCAAAAGTAGAGCCTCGGAAGAGATGGAGCTCGACACCAACGTAGAGATCCTAAGATGCGGATCTAGCACTGCTTGCCGCCTGCGGCATGAACGCAGCCCCCCGAAGGAGGTCAGTACAACAGGTACTAAGTATGTGAAACTGTAAAGTACTTAAATGAAATCATAACCCTTTTTAAAACCAGTTTACAAGTATGTATGAAGAAATCAAGGAAACCGCACATAGTGCCACATCACAAACAAGAGCAACAATAGGTAAACTGTAATAGATCTTTTCTAGGCTGCGAATGATTGAGCGGGGCCACTCGCTGTATTATCATTACGCAAGCCTAATCCTGACTCGAGTCCGCATAGGCCACTCACATGGGCGCGTGAGGTATAACCCGCATCGAGGGTAGCTACTCCTCGGCGTAAATCACCGACTCGCTGTCGCGTGGCGCGTAGACGCGTGAGGCATAACCCCGCATACTAACACCGGAACTCGTAGCTCGCGCATAGGCCCCTGGACCCGCATGAGGTATTCTCGAATCATGGTCCTGCATCACTGAGTCTACCGCATCGGAGGGCAGCTTAACCCCCGGTATCATCTCAAGAGGTGAGTGATAGTATACTAACATAACAACTTAACTTTAAACAACATAAGCACAACAAGGATACTCACCTATACAAACGTTACAAGATACTAACACACATAGCATCATATCATGTCTACCTATCAAACCATCTTCTTATTCTTTTCTCAATATAAGTCTTGTTATAAACACATAGGCAAACTTGTTTCTCTTATCAATCTTAAGTGGTTATACTTACTTCCCATAAAGCTAGTATAACTCTTAAGCTCGCTTTAAAACCAATTAGTTCTCTTACATTAATATGATTGATAGTCTTTTGAAATGTTTTGATTCTTTATTATTCAGCTTAAGCGTGAGGCATTCGTAAGTATTATTCGAGCTTAAGCGTGAGGCATTCCGTAAGTATTATTCAGCTTAAGTCAAAGACATTGCCATAGTTATTATCGCTTAACACGTATGCGTCTCCGTACTATATATATTGTAAAATATCATGCTTTAGGAAGAATTACATACCTTCTCATGAAAACCACCTTGAGTTGAATATGTCGTAGAGAGTCGACTATAATAGTCACGAATATCTATCAAAGACTACTCAAGGTCATTCTAAGCAGGGTTCATAATTCTGGTAAGTCGGGCAGCACTTCCCTGCAGGTGAGCTATATAAGTCTCATGTGAAAGCAGTCCTATGTAAATCTGAGTTTGATTATTCTTCTTTAAACCCCCTACTGTGGTAATTCAATTCTATTCGTGATATTCTTCTAAGTGATTAATACTTATTCTTATACTTCTACGATGCATTCTCTAATACAAAAGAGGGTTAGGATTATTACCTCGGTAAGCCCAATAATATCCTAGAAAAGTCGCTGAGCAAGGTTTTGCTCACAAGTTGTATGCTCAAGAACCTTAGAAGTTCTTCACAACTTCTACTAAGTACTAAGGTATTTGGGCTAGGGTATTTTGGGCATTATAACGATACAAGAAGGTAACTTTTCTACCAAGGGAGGGGGTAGATTTTGGCTAGGCTAGGGGAGTATTCGGCCAAGGGCCACTTAGGCTAGAGGGGAAGAGGGCTTGGGCGAAATGGCTAACAAAGGGAGAAGGAGGATTTTCAAGACTTGGAAAGTAATTTGTGGATGAAGAACTCTTCATCTTAAGGGTATTTATAGGTCAAGAAGTGGCCAACCAATGGCCAAGATTAAGACAAGTGCAAGGCAAGTGTAGGGTGAGGATTAACTATACACAAATATCCTACCAACTCGCGACTTGTGCACAAGGCACAAAAAGCGTGCTCCTATTGTTCAAATCGTCCAAATGGACGATTTCAAGTCCATCAATTGGGGGTGACCCGTGTCGCCCTCCGTTGGTCCAAAATGTTTCGTCTCTGGAAAAATCCATAAAAATTAGAAATGGCATGGCGGAATTTACCTACGAAAGTTGTGGAAGCGTTTAGTCGGAAAACGATTCTTTTAGCGAGTTGTGTACAAATAAAAGCGTCAAGGCTTATCTTTAAGGCTAGACTTTTCACGTATTCCTTACGTGCATACTGCAAATACGGTATAACATTCTCCCCTTAGAAACATTCGTCGAATGTTCCTTCCCAAGACGATTATCGAAGAAGCTTAAGCGGTTGTAAATGCCACACACGGCCCACGAGCAACACTTAGGCAGAAACGATAATGAAAATTTACAAGTAGGAAAGTGAATATACACGGAGGTGTGGGAATAGGTGAGGATACTTCCGTCTCATGTCCTCCCGGCTTCCCGTCATCTCCTCACGAGCTCGTTCGCCACAAGACTTTGTGGAAGCCACGTCCTTGGTCGCAGACGCCTAACTCGACGATCGACTATCGCTATGGGAATCTCCTCATCGATAACCTCGGTCACACGGACATCGTCGATCGGGTGTACCCTAGATGGATCCCGATACATCTCCTCGGCGTAGATACGTGAAAAACCGGATGCCGCCTCGGATCGGACGGCAGATCCAACTCATAGGCAACCTTGCCTACCTGCGGACAATCGAAACGGCCCAATGTACCTTGGTGAGTTTCCTTCTTCCCGAATCTCATCACACCGCCATGGGTGACACCTTTAGGAAAACCCAATCATGAACCTCGAACTCAAGATCGACGACGATGATCTGCATACGACCTGCGGCTACGGTGTCGATAGCCGCTCTCGGATAAGCTCCACCTTATCCACTGTCTGCTGTACCAAATCTGGTCCTACTAGCTGCACCTCGCCCACATCGAACCAACCTATAGGAGATCTGCACTTCCTCCCATACAAGGCCTCATAAGGCGCCATCTGAATCTTTGGAGTGGTAGCTATTATTATATGCGAACTCAAATAGAGGCAAATGATCCTCCCAACTACCAGAAGTCAAAAACACGGGCTCGCGGATATCCTCGAGAGTGCGGATAGTGCGCTCTGCTGTCACGTGCATGCGTGGATGAAATGCGATGCTCAAGCTCACTGCGTCCCTAAACCTTCGGAAGGATCTCCGAAGTTAGCGTGGCGGGCTCCACATGCGATATGATCGAAGTAGGGACTCCATGCGGTTGTGATCTCTCGGATGTAAAGTCCGCATAATCCTCGGTAGAAAAAGTCATCTGACGGGAAGAAAGTGGGCTGATTTCGTCGATCTGTCGGCGATAACCCATATAGAATCATGTCTCTCCGAGTGCGAGGTAATCTGTGATGAAATCCATGTTGATTACCTCCACTTCCAGTCGGGATCTCGATAAATGCGCAACAAACCACGGGCCTGCGGTGCTCTGCCTTCACTGCCGACAACACGGGCGCGAGCTACGAACTCTGCAACGTCCTCTTGAAGCCATCCGCAATACACGGATCTAAGGTCGTGGTACATCTTGGTCGACCGGATGGATAGAGTAGCAGCGTTGTGTGCTTCCCCAAGAACTCTGCCGAAGTCACGAAACATCTGGAACACGATGCGCCTCAAACCTTAGCACCCCATCAGTGCTACCTCAAGGACCCTTGCCCTCACGAAGAGGCGTATCGCGATATCGAATCAAAGATGGATCCTCGGCTGTTGCCTCTTCACCTCGCCGGCGATGGAAGACTCGGCAACCTCGAACTCTAACCCATTGCTATCGAATCAATCAAGCGGACACAAGGCTCGCTAATCGATGCAAATCACGAACCATGTCCTCCTCTCTGCGCACATCCGATAGGCTCCCATCGACCTACGACTAAGAGCATCTGCCACAACATTGGCCTTCCCGGGTGGTGCGGGATATCAACATCGTAGTCCTTAAGCAACTCTAACCACCGTCTGCGCTGTAAGTTCGACTCCTCTGGTGAAGATATCTGGAGGCTCTTGTGGTGCGTATAAATATCCACGTGAACCCCATACAAATAGTGCCTCGGATCTTGGCGTGAATCACGGTGCAACTCAAATCATGGGTGGGGTAGTTCCTCTCGTGTTTCTTGGTGTCGGGATGCATATGCTATAACCCGCCATGCTGCGTCAACACACATCCCAACCCGATGCAGCGCGATCACAATACACGACATAACCATCTGGACCTGCGGAAGTAAGAAGCGAGGCGTGCGTCAATCTCTCTTCAAGAATGGAAACCACCGCTCCAAGCATCGATCCACGGAACTTGGCGCCTTACGAGTCGGCTAGTCAATGGTGCGAAGATAGAAGCAAACTTCTCCACGAACGCCGATAATAACTGCGAGGCCCGAGCTGCGAACCTCTGCCGGAGTAGTAGGTTCAGGCCAAGTCTGTGCCTCGATCTTGGCCGTATCACTCGAATGCCATCAGCCCAACAATATGCCCAAGAAACACCATCAAGTCAACAAAACTCACATTTGGAAAACTTGGCGTACAAGCTGCTGGTCTGGAGAAGCGTCGGCCTGATCCTCAATGCTCCGCGTGCTCGCTCTGGCGAGAATAAACCAAGATATCATCAATGAACACTATCACAAACGTGTCCAAAATGGTTTGAACACTCGGTTCATCAAATCCATGAATACCACGGAGCATTGGTCAACCTAAAAGACATGACCACGAACTCATAATGCCCATACGGGTCGGAATGAAGTCTAGGGACATCCACCTCTCGACACGAACTCGATGATAGCGAGCGGATCGATCTTGGAGAAACATCTCGCAACTGGTGGTCGAACAAATCATCAATCACGGGAAGCGGGGTATCATTCTTAATGGTCACCTTGTTTGCACTGTAATCAACACATGCGCGGCGTCCGTCCTTCTTCACGAACAATCTGGCGCCCCGGGAAACACTGGGCCTAATGAAGCCGCTTCTCGGCCAAATCCCTCGGTGGTCCTTGACTCTCTCAACTCGGCGGTGTCGTTACGTATGGCGGAATGGAAATAGGCGAGTATCCGCAATATGTCAATACAAAACTCAATCTCCTCTCGGGAGGATACGGGAGGTCATGCAGGAACACGTGCGGGAACTCGTGACTCGGAGGCGGTGAAAATGCAGTACGCGGCCTCGATATCAAACACTCGAACTAGATGGTAGATATACCCTTCGCACCATCTTCCTAGCCTTGAGGTAGGAAATAAACCTACCACCGGCGTCTGGTGCTCCTCCCACTCAACAATGGCTCGCCGAGCTGGAACCGTACTACTCTCTCTCTGCGGTCTACATTGGCATAGCAAGAAGCTAGCCAATCCATCCCATAATCACGTCGAAGTCAATCATCTCCAACTCTATCAAGTCGGCGGTCGACCACAGTAAATGGTCACGGGACAAGCCATATACCGCCGAGCTACCTTTGAATCACCAGTGGCGTAGCTACCTCGAAAGGGTCTATGGACTCGGGCTCTATCCACTATCCTACTAGCAACAAGGGAGATATATAGGATGAGTAGAACCGGATCTATCAAGGCATAAACATCAAACCCGAGCCCGATAAGGTACATGGCGACATCGGTGAGGCCTCACGATCTGTCGGTGGACAAAGCATAGATGCGGTTACGAGGACGCTAGGCGGGACGAGCCACGACCTGCTGCGCGACCTGCGACCCGTATGAACCACGCCTCGGGCGAGTAAGCGTAGGAGATGATGAAGCGGCAGCAGAACACGAAGGTGAGCCTACCACGTGCGCCCGGTCGGACAATCCTCGCCAAGTGACCTGCTGGCCCTGGCGTAACAAGCTCAAAGTAGTACCACACTTCCGTAATGGGATCCACGCGTCGGCCACCGGGTGGTCTGATCGGCGATGCCTCTGCTACTACGGGCGTCACGAAGCCACAGGGCCCGTGCGCCCTCGAAAACTCTGTTTGCGAGGGCGGTGCGGGAGTGCTCGGCCGGCGTGGTGCGAATCTAGGCTACTTCGAGGCCGCCCACGATAACCACCGAAGACCCTCCCGTCACGGCCTTCCTGCTGGCACATGTCGCTCGTCGACCTCTGCGCTCGCCGCATCAGGCGTGAGCTGCGTGCGGGTAATGTCCATACCTGGTGGAGAAACCCGCATGACTCGGCCATATAGTCGTCTAGCCGGTGACATAGCGGTGCACCTATCCTCCATATCTGCTACCAATCTTTGGGACATAACGAGCCAATGAATCAAACTCGACATTGTACTCACGACGGTCGTCCTCTGCGCCTCGCGGTAAAAATCTATCGGCCGCGCCCTCGCCATCTGTGGAGGCAAGAAGTGAGTGAGAAAGCCTCGAGAACTCATCCCAAGTAGGCGGGGACGCGTGCTCTCCCGGGATAACTCCATGAATCAAACCAATCATTGCGGTATCACGCGGCCTATGTGAACAAAGATCACGGACTCGGTCTCGGCATACGATCACTCTCAAAATCCTCTGAAGGCGACGGATGAACTCCTGCGGATCATCCTCGGCCTCGACCCATAAAACTCCGTGCTCTGACTCAAGAAGTCTCGTAGCCTCAAACTCTGCCCTCGGGTGAACAGCAGTGCGGCGGGTGGAGCTGGGCCCAGGCCGCGTCAGCCTCTCGCCGTGTCGGGCCTGACTTTAGCCAAAAGTTGGGCCGTCTCGCTTGTACCCTAACTCCTCGCCCAGTGTGGGGACAGAGGTGTAGATGCTGTGGTCTCTGGTTTGGCGGCGTCATAGAACTCGCCGTCTCGGTATAGGCCCGGGCACGAGCCCTCGTGACTCTGGGTGTCTGCTAGCGACTCCTCATTTGCCTTGCCGCCCACGGGCGGGTTGCCTTGCGTGGAGGCATAAGCATTACGGGAAAGGAATACGTTAGAGGTCCAACCTATAACATTGCTCTAAAGCACGATCTCGAGAATGAGAAGAATGGAAACCAATCCTAAATATCCTATAGCCTCACGATTATTGGTGTGGTGCACACACCGATAATCAAGACTACTAGATACGATGCGTAGACACTTTCCGAGGATTAGCGCTCTGATACCACTTTTGTCACGACCGTTCGGGGCGTGGTAGTGCCCAGGGCACCCAGTAGTCATACATCGAGTAATCGAAATATAAAGCAAGACATGAAACGATTTATAAAATAAGACACGATTTATGTGAAAACATCGCCTTCGGCGTATATATATATATAATCATGGTTTAGCGATTCATCCAAACCTTTGTATAACATGACTACAGACCTCTAAGAAATATACAACTATGGCGGGCGAGGCCCGCCATACCTGGCTATACAAAACTATCTACAACGGGAGATCATACCAAAAGTAGAGCCTCGGAAGAGATGGAGCTCGACACCAACGTAGAGATCCAGGATGCGGATCTAGCACTTTGCCGCACTGCGGCATGAGCACGGCCCCGAAGGAGGTCGATACAAGTACTAAGTATGTGAAGCGTAAAGTACTTAAATGAAATCATAACCCTTTTTAAAACCGGTTTACAAGTATGTATGAAGAAATCGAAAGCACATAGTGCCACATCACAAACAAGAGCAACAATAGGTAAAGCGTAATAGATCTTTTCTAGGCTGCGAATGATTCGAAGCGGGGCCACTCGCTGTATTATCGTGCAAGCCTAATCTGAACTCCGAGTCCGCATAGGCCACTCCGCGTGGGCGCGTGAGTATAACCCGCGTCGGTGTAGCTACTCCTCGGCGTAAATCTGGACTCGTCGCATGGCCCACATAGACGCATGAGGCATAACCCGCATACTAACACGGAACTCTCGTAGCTCCGCATAGGCCCCTGGACCCGCATGAGGTATTCTCGAATCATGGTCCCGGACCGCTGAGTCTACCGCGTCGGAGGCGACAACCGGTATCATCTCAAGAGGTGAGTGATAGTATACTAACATAACAACTTAACTTTAAACAACATAAGCACAACAAGGATACTCACCTATACAAACGTTACAAGATACTAACACACATAACATCATATCATGTCTACCTATCAAACCATCTTCTTATTCTTTTCTCAATATAAGTCTTGTTATAAACACATAGGCAAACTTGTTTCTCTTATCAATCTTAAGTGGTTATACTTACTTCCCATAAAGCTAGTATAACTCTTAAGCTTCTGTTTTAAAATACAATTAGTTCTCTTACATTAATATGATTGATAGTCTTTTGAAATGTTTTGATTCTTTATTATTCAGGGCTTAAGCGTGAGGCATTCGTAAGTATTATTCGAGCTTAAGCGTGAGGCATTCAAGTAAGTATTATTCGAGCTTAAGTCAAAGACATTGCCATAGTTATTATCCATTAACACATATGCGTCTACCGTACTATATATATTGTAAAATATCATGCTTTAGGAAGAATCACATACCTTCTCGTGAAAACCACCGCGAGTTGAATATGTCGCGAGAGAGTCGACCTATAATAGTCACGGATATCTATCAAAGACTACTCAAGGTCATTCTAAGCAGAGGTTCATAATTCTACGGTAAGTCGGGCAGCACTTCCCTACGGTGAGCTATATAAGTCTCTTGTGAAAACAGTCCTATGTAAATCTGATTTGATTATTCTTCTTTAAACCCTTCTACTGTGGTAACAGTTCAATTCTATTACGTGATATTCTTCTAAGTGATTAATACTTATTCTTATACTTCTACGATGCATTCTCTAATACAAAGAGGTTAGGATTATTACCTCAGTAAGCCCAATAATATCCTAGAAAAGTCGCGCTGAGCAAGGTTTTGCTCTAAGTTGTATGCTCAGAACCTTAGAAGTTCTTCACAACTTCTACTAAGTACTAAGGTATTTGGGCTAGGGTATTTTGGGCATTATAACGATACTGAAGGTAACTTTTCTACCAAGGGAGGGGGGTAGATTTTTGGCTAGGCTAGGGGGGAGTATTCGGCCAAGGGCCACTTAGGCTAGAGGGGGAAGAGGGCTTGGACGAAATGGCTAACAAGGGAGAAGGGAGGATTTTCAAGACTTGGAAAGTAATTTGTGGATGAAGAACTCTTCATCTTAAGGGGGTATTTATAGGTCAAGAAGTGGCCAACCAATGGCCAAGATTAAGACAAGTGCAAGGCAAGTGTAGGGTGAGGATTAACTATACACAAATATCCTACCAACTCCTTGACTTGTGCACAAGGCACAAAAAACGTGCTCCCTATTGTTCAAATCGTCCAAATGGACGATTTCAAGTCCATCAATTGGGGGGTGACAAGTGTCGCCCTCCCGTTGGTCCAAAATGTTTCGTCTCTCGGAAAAATCCGCAAAAATTAGAAATGGCATAGCCGGAATTTACCCTACGAAAGCTGTGGAAACGTTTCGTCGGAAAACGATTCTTTTAGCGAGTTGTGTACAAATAAAAACGTCCAAGGCTTATCTTTAAGGCTAGACTTTCGTACGTATTCCCTTACGTACATACTCTGGAAATACGGGGTATAACAGGTTAGAACTGTAGTCGTGGTCAACTTATCCTCCAATAACTGAAAGCCTTTCTTATTCTCGCGAAAATATTCGGGTATCCTTAATCTCACTTATGGTTCCTGTTTCCCTTTCTCTGTTGCAACCAAACTTGGTCATTAACTTAGATTTGATCCTTTTGCTTGCCTCCTGGCTAAGACTTCCTGTCAATCACAATTTAGGGGGGGAAGATTTCCTTGATCTCGTCAAGTAGTAACCCGATTATTTTGTTATACCCCGTATTTCCAGAGTATGTACGTGAGGGCGTACGTACAAAAGTTTAAGCCTTAAGTAGGCAAAGTGGCGAAATTTGTACACAACTAGCGAAAAGAGTCGTTTTCCGACGAAACGTTTTCCGGACTTTGCGAAGGGAAAAATATGGCTATGTCATTTATTATTTTTGCGGATTTTTCCGAGAGACGGAATATTTTGGACCAACGAGAGGGCGACACTTGTCACCCTCAAGTTGGCGGACCAAGTGGGACGACCATGGCACGTTTTGCCTTATTTTTTGTCAAGGAGTTGGTAGGATATTTTTGTGTAGTTGATGAGCAAGTGGGACCCACAAACACATGTCCAAATCCCCACCCTACACTTGCCTACCACTTGGCTTGATCTTGGCCATTGAAAGTCCTATAAATACCCCCTTAGTTGAAGACTATTTCTTCATCCTCACTTGAAATTCCAAGTCTAAAAATCCTCCCTCCCTTCTTGTTGCTCTCGTCCAAGAGCCTCCTCCC
The DNA here is from genome assembly GCA_029844215.1 of Przewalskia tangutica. Lineage (NCBI taxonomy): Eukaryota > Viridiplantae > Streptophyta > Magnoliopsida > Solanales > Solanaceae > Przewalskia > Przewalskia tangutica. Next base: position 78,225,168 of record CM056734.1, read on the forward strand.
CCTTTGTAAGGCCTTGTGGCAGAGGGTACCCCTTCCTAGTGGTGCTAAGCGAGAGGTACCCACGCCTAAAGTGTTCTCGTAAAAATACCCTTCTTGGTTGAGAAATACTTCTCCAAGTATTGTTATAATGCCAAATACTCTAGCCCAAATACCTTGTAGTATTCCAAGGTTACACTTATACTAAAAGCCCAGAAATACTATTATACTTCCCTTCAGTCACTAAACGAAACCCTAAGGAAAATCTTCACAGTTGGTTGAAGTATTAATAAGAAGTTTCGTAGAACTTCTAAGGGTTGTTTGGAGCGGGTTGGAGCACCCGGAGTAGGAGCTAAACATTGCTCAGGATCGACATTAAACTTGGATAATTTTGGGCTTACTGGGTAAATAATCCTATCCTTCTATTGTAATTGGAAATTACATCGTAGTTGTATAGAAATGAATATAAGATTCATAGAAGAGAATTGAACTGTAATAGAAGGATATTCTGAAAAGACTTGAATGAAATCACATCGGAAGAATATTAAAGTAGAAGATTAAAGCGTACTTACATGGGAATTTGTATTTCTGATGAACTTATAACCTTTATTGGTTGAATGTTCTGCGAGTAGCATGTACTACTTGGAAGGTGGACAAGGCTAGCGGGTTATAGCCGTGGAGCATTTTGCTAATAGTCGATAATCGTCGAGGTATGTGATTCTTCCTATCCTCTTGAGCATGATATTTTAAAAGAATATATATATAGTACGGTGAGCGTCGTGTGTTAGCGAATGTAGTTTACGGCAATGTCTTTTGACTTAAGCTGAATAATAAGAATCGAAGTATTTTAAAAGAATATATATATAGTACGGTAGGCGTGCGTGTGTTAAGCGAATGTAGTTTTACGGCAATGTCTTTTGACTTAAGCTGAATAATAAGAATCTTGAAGTATTTCAAAGAATTAAGAATCCTTTTGAAAGAAGAATAATACTTGGTTTGAAAGCTTAAGAGTTATACTAGCTTTATGGGAAGTTAGGTATAACGACTTAAGAGAGATAAAAAGAATGGTTTATTGATTTTAAGAAGTTAAGAGACTTGATCTTAAAAGATAAGAGACTTGACTTAATTGAATTAATATGAATTTTGTTAAAAAGTGTGAAACCTCATTCGTGAGTAATGAGTACTTGGTTTTAAAAGGAATAATGTTTCTTGATTTGGAAATCGAATAAGTATCGAACAAACCAACTGCGGCGCTAATAAAGAAATGTATTGAATAATTAAGTATTATTAAAACCGGTGAAACCTCAAATCAGATAGAAGCTAAGATGAGACAAAATGATATTACATTTCCTAGATCATGGCTGCTTTTATAAGATTGTTATAAACAAAGAATAACCTACTCACACATAAGGCTTATTGTTTTAAAGGGGAGTACGTTATTTGATTAAGACTATAAACTATGAAATCTTTCCAAACTAAAAGACGTGAGTATCTGAAATTAGGCAAACTTGAACTTTTGGAAAGAATGTTGTTACTTGGCGTTGTTCTAGAAAGTGTAAGCCACTTGGTTAAAGCGATTGTAAAGTACTTGATTTTAAAACATGAACGTATTTGGCACTACGGATAATAGTATCGAGTTGTTTTTACGTAAAAAGAGGTCTTTTTGAAAGGATTAATGTATGTAGTACTTTGGGGTTAAAACCCGGATTTGTTGTAATAAAATAAGAGTCTATAAGTATGTTGAAATTACCTATGTTTGTAGTAATAGCCTTTGTTGTGCAAGTGTTGTATTTACGTACTCTGGCGTCTCGTTGGAGGCGGCTATCGGTGATTGATGGACATCGCGACACGATGGGTGGCCACGGGTATGCTTCCATTAGGAGTGTTATGTTGTTACATGGACATGCGCCGCACGAGTCGAGCGTGCGGCCATGCGGCGGGTTAATCACCCGATATATTGTTATTGTTGTTATTACATGGACGTATGCACCGTCTGAAATTAGGGCATGTGGCCATGCGGCAGGGTTGATCACCCGGTGTATTGGTATTATTGTTACATGGACATGTCTGAACCGATGCAGAATTCCGGGGGCATGCGGCCATGCGGCGGGTTAATCACCCGATATATTGTTATTGTTGTTACATGGACATATGCCGTCACCGGGGCATGTGGCCCGTGCGGCGGGGTTGATCACCGGTGTATTGGTATTATTGTTACATGGACATGTCTGCCGATCTGAATTCGGGCATGTGGCCATGCGGCAGGGTTGATTACCCGGTACCTTGTTATTATTGTTGCATCCTGGGCATGTCTGCACCGATGGAGAATTCCGGGGGCATGTGGCCAAGATGCGAACATGATTGATGTTGTGGGCGTGAGACCCATAGTTATATTTGAGTGATGACTTTGAGGGCGTGAGTCCCTGACTTAACTGCGTTTATGATTGCGTACTGTATTTTGGTTATCATATATGTCTCCTGCTTTATATAGACTGTTATGATTTAACTACAGTATTTTCAGTTTCACATACTTGGTACCTGTTGTACTGACCTCCTTCGGGGGGCTGCGTTCATGCCGCAGGTAGAGGTATATCGGTTGTTGATCCTCGCTCTTAGGATCGCAGTTCAGCGTTGGGAAACTCCGTTCCTCCGGAGGCTTATCTTTTGGTATGTTACCCTGAGTTGTAGGTTCTTGTACATTCAGGGGTATGGCGAAGCCACTGTCCGTCATGTTGTCTAAAAACTCTTAGAGGTGCATGAAATCTTGTTGTGGGTAGAGTTTGAAAAAAAGGATAATTGTTGGGTTTTATGTATATATCTGAAGGCACTGTTTTGGTTAGCTTTGTTTATTTATCATATCTCTTGTTTCATGTTTATGTTTTATTTCGCTGATTTTCTCGATGTTGTATCACTAGGGTGCCGAGGTAAGACACGATCATGGGCGAGGTTGGTCGTGACAAAAGTGGTATCAGGCGATTAATCCTCGGAAAGTGTCTACTGAGCAGTGTCTAGTAGAGTCTTGATTATCGATGTGTTGTGCACTACATCTATAATCGAGAGGTGCGAGACATTTAGGATTAGTTTCCATTCTTCTCATTACGAGATCGTACCTTAGAGTTGTGTTGTAAGTTGGACCCCTCCGCGTATCTCGTTTTTACGATTATGCCTCGCCAAGTGCAACCGGGCAGATGGGCAAGGCGGTAGAGAGCGCTAGTAGGATACTGAGAAGTGCGAGCGCGAGCCGGCCAATACGAGATTGTGCTTGACGGCGAGTTTTGCGGCGCCGTCGGCCAAGCGAGTTTAGAGCGCAGCGATGGTGGCGAGACAACGATACAGGCCTCGATCCGCGGCACAGAGGCGGAGGAGATGGGTTACAAAGAGATGGCACGATTGCTAGCGAGTTGTGGCGGAACATGAGGATAAATTTGGGCCAGCGGTTCGATAGTACCTGTAGTTCACCCGAGATCGGATAGTTTGAGGCTACGGGACTTCCCGAGTTGTAGCCGCTTGAGTTCTACGGGTGAGGCACGAGGATGATCGCGAGGAGTTCATCCGGCGATTCTGACGGATAATGAGGGTAATCAAGGCTTGGAGACCGAGTCGGTGGTCTTAGGTTCGCATCGGCCGCGTGATCTGCGATCGGGTTTTGGTCGTGGGAGCTGTCGGGAGAGTATGCACCGGCCATTTGGGGCGAGTTCTCGAGGCATTTCTTGCACACTTCTTGCCGCCCACAGATGAGAGGCTCGGACCGGCATTTTTGATGTTGGCGAGCGAGCGTCTGATTGGAGTACAATGTGAGTTCGACTCATTGGCTCGTGCGTCCCAGTAGTAGGCGATATGGAGGACGAGTACACCGCTACGTCACGGGCTAGATGACTACTTGGCGAGCTTGTTGGTGTAGCTCTTCACGGGCATGGACATTGCCGCGTGCGAGCTTATGCACTTAGGTGTGAGGCGGAGAGGTCGACGGAATGACCAAGATCGGCGAAGAAGGGCGAGCAGCGAGGTCTTTTGGCGACTTTGAGGCGGACCGCCTCAAGCGAGCTAGTTATGCACCTTCGCCGATGCAGTGGTCCTCCACAACCTTGAGCGTTCATGGTATTCGAGGCGGTCGAGCTCAATGGGTTCGAGTTTCGGGGAATAGGGTGTTGGCGGATCGATCACCCTACCTCGGTGTGGTCGATGTAGTAGACCGCATTTGAGAATGTCGTGGTGCCAAGGGAGCTTGTTATTTTGCGGCCAGCGGGGCCATTTTGCGAGCGCCCGACCAGGTATACGAATGTTACGACTCAGCCTTCAGAATCAGTGGCTGGTTCATCACCTTCACTTGCTATGCGCCCTGCAGGGCAGGACTGTGATTAGAGTAAAGCGGTAGATTCAGGTATATCCTTAACCCTCTAGAGTTTTGTATGCTTGATATGATGATCTTATTGTATGCGATATACAGATAGCGTTGTGTTATTTGTGAGTTAGAAAACATGGTTAGCTGGAAGGATAAGTATGGGGGCAGGGAAAGTGTGAACCTTAGAATATTTCACGATTGAGACCTTAGATGTAAGGTCGTCTTGAGTAAAGGATTTTGCAAATGATTCTTGTCGGAGCGCATTATATGCCTAGAATGTATTAGTGTGATAAGTCCATGGGTAGTGAGATGGAAGTGGTAGCTTTCATGATGAGAATTAGTAAGATTGTTCCGGATCGAGAAACTAGAGAGTTCGGCACGATAGAGGGTCGGGTTGAGGCGTGTGCGGGTCAACGTAGCCATGTTTAAGGTGGGGTCGGTTAGGTGGTCGCGGTGGTAGGGTCACGAGGGTGCTAGGCCCAAGTTTAGATGACCATCGTATGAGTTCGTGGATATGTTCGACCAGAATCGGATCGTGAAGGCCGGGAACGGCCTTAAAGGAGATTAAGGTTAGTAAGATGACCAAGTTTGGAGGTAGTGACTCCAGAGATTTTGGAAACTGAAGCGATGACTGAAGTATGGTACGTATACTAGAAGAGTTCAAGTGTTCGAAAGTGCGACGAGTAAGGAAGGAAGAGAACGTGTGTTATTTTGTGGCCAGGTGCGGCGTTGGCAACTTGTTAGAGGAACTTTATCGTTATCCGTCTTGAGAAGGAACATTCGGGACGAATGTTTCTAAGGAGGGGAGAATGTTATACCCCGTATTTCCAGAGTATGTACGTGAGGGCGTACGTACAAAAGTTTAAGCCTTAAGTAGGCAAAGTGGCAAAATTTGTACACAACTAGCGAAAAGAGTCGTTTTCCGACGAAACGTTTTCCGGACTTTGCGAAGGGAAAAATACGGCTATGTCATTTATTATTTTTGCGGATTTTTCCGAGAGACGGAATATTTTGGACCAACGAGAGGGCGACACTTGTCACCCTCAAGTTGGCGGACCAAGTGGGACGACCATGGCACATTTTGCCTTCTTTTTTGTCAAGGAGTTGGTAGGATATTTTTGTGTAGTTGATGAGCAAGTGGGACCCACAAACACATGTCCAAATCCCCACCCTACACTTGCCTACCACTTGGCTTGATCTTGCCCATTGAAAGTCTTATAAATACCCCCTTAGTTGAAGACTATTTCTTCATCCTCACTTGAAATTCCAAGTCTAAAAATCCTCCCTCCCTTCTTGTTGCTCTCATCCAAGAGCCTCCCCCTCCCCCTTTTTAAGGCCTTGTGGCCGAGAGGGTACCCCCCTCCCCTTCCTAGTGGTGCTAAGCCGAGAGGTACCCCCCCCCCCTGCCTAAAGTGTTCTCGTAAAAATACCCTTCCCTTGGTTGAGAAATACTTCTCCAAGTATTGTTATAATGCCAAAATACTCTAGCCCAAATACCTTTTAGTATTCCAAGGTTACACTTATACTATAAGCCCAGAAATACTATTATACTTCCCTTGATCACTAAAGCGAAACCTAAGGAAAATCTTCACGTTGGTTGAAGTATTAGGAAGAAGTTTCGTAGAACTTCTAAGGGTTGTTTGGAGCGGGTTGGAGCACCGGAGTAGGAGCTAAACATTGCTCAGATCGACATTAAACTTGGATAATTTTAGGCTTACCAGGGTAAATAATCCTATCCTTCTATTGTAATTGGAAATTACATCAGTAGTTGTATAGAAATGAATATAAGATTCATAGAAGAGAATTGAACTGTAATAGAAGGATATTACAAAAAGACTTGGCGAAATCACATCAAAGAATATTAAAGTAGAAGATTAAATGTACTTACATAGATTGTTTACAATAGACTTATAACCTTTATTGGTTGACTGTTCTGCGAGTAGCATGTACTACTTGGAAGGTGGACAAGGCTAGCGGGTTATAGCGTGGGCGTTTGCTAATAGTCGATAATCGTCGCGGTATGTGATTCTTCCTATCCTCTTGAGCATGATATTTTAAAAGAATATATATATAGTACGGTAGGCGTGCGTGTGTTAGCGAATGTAGTTTTACGGCAATGTCTTTTGACTTAAGCTGAATAATAAGAATCGAAGTATTTTAAAAGAATATATATATAGTACGGTGAGCGTCGTGTGTTAAGCGAATGTAGTTTCTGTGCAATGTCTTTTGACTTAAGCATGAATAATAAAAATCTTGAAGTATTTCAAAGAATTAAGAATCCTTTTTGAAAGAAGAATAATACTTGGTTTGAAAGCTTAAGAGTTATACTAGCTTTATGGGAAGTTAGGTATAACGACTTAAGAGAGATAAAAAGAATGGTTTATTGATTTTAAGAAGTTAAGAGACTTGATCTTAAAAGATAAGAGACTTGACTTAATTGAATTAATATGAATTTTGTTAAAAGTGTGAAACCTCATTCGTGAGTAATGAGTACTTGGTTTTAAAAGGAATAATGTTTCTTGATTTGGAAATCGAATAAGTATCGAACAAACCAACTGCGGTAGCTAATAAAGGAAATGTATTGAATAATTAAGTATTATTAAAACCCGGTAGAAACCTCCATGCATAGAAGCTAAGATGAGACAAAATGATATTACATTTCCTAGATCATGGCTGCTTTTATAAGATTGTTATAAACAAAGAATAACCTACTCACACATAAGGCTTATTGTTTTAAAGAAGTCGTTATTTGATTAAGACTATAAACTATGAAATCTTTCCAAACTAAAAGGCGTGAGTATCTGAAATTAGGCAAACTTGAACTTTTGGAAAGAATGTTGTTACTTGACGTTGTTCTAGAAAGTGTAAGCCACTTGGTTAAAAGCGATTGTAAAGTACTTGATTTTAAAACATGAACGTATTTGGCACTACGGATAATAGTATCGAGTTGTTTTTACGTAAAAAGAGGTCTTTTTGAAAGGATTAATGTATGTAGTACTTTGGGGTTAAAACCCGGATTTGTTGTAATAAAATAAGAGTCTATAAGTGTTATACCCCGTATTTCCAGAGTATGTACGTAAGGGCGTACGTATAAAAGTTTAAAGCCTTGAGTAGGCAAAGTGACTTGGCCGATTTATGTTTGTGCACAACACCCGTTTAGAGTCGTTTTTCGACGAAACGTTTTCACGACTTTCGTAGGGAATTTCCGCTATGTCATTTCTATTTTTGCGGATTTTTCCAGAGGCGAAGCGTGTTGGACCAACAAGAGGCGCCACTTGGCACCCTCTCATTGGTGGACTTCAAATCGTCCATTGGACGAAAATGGCTAAGCTTGGCACGTTTTTGTGCCTTGGCACAAAGTCAAGGGTAGGTAGGATATTTGTGTTTGGTAAATCCTAGCCCTACACTTGCCTAACACATGGATTGATCTTGGCCTTTGGTTGGCCATCCCTTGACCTATAAATACCCTCTAAGGTTGAAGACTTCTTCATCCAAAATGCCTAAGTCTTGAGAGCCTTTCCTCCCCTTTTCGTGAGGCCTCTTGGCAGAGATGTCCTCCCTCCCTTGCCTAGTGGCTCTCGTGAGAACCCCTCCTCCTAGTAGTGTGGCGTGGGGTACCCCACTGCCTAGTTGCTTTCGTATAATACCACTCTCTTGGTAGAAATACTCTCAAAGTATTGTTATAATGCCCAAATTACCTTATCCGTATACTTTGTTGTATTCTAAGGTTATACCTATCTGAAAAGCCCGAAAATACTATTATACTCCGTCGGTCACCAAACCGAAACCACTAAGGAAAATCTCCATGGTTAGTTGGAGTAGTATGTAGACGTTGGTTAGAACTTGTATGGGTATGTTGGAGCGGGTTGGAGCGCACGGAGTTGGTGCTAAAGGATGGCCGAGGATCGACGTTATACTTGGATAATTATGGGCTTCTCGAGGGAAAGATCTTGTCCTCTATTGTAATTGGAAATTACATGTTGTTTGAATATATAGTTGAAGTATACTATATATAGTCTTGAGCGTAGTTAGTTGGCAATGTCTTTTGACTTAAGCTGAAGAATCGACTGTAATTACATAGGGCGTATTACTGATGACTTGTGTAGTAATCTTGTGGAGTAGAATTGTACCCGTTCGGGTTAGATGATTAACCCCCCCTGGTTGGCTTGGTAGCCGGCCCCGTTAGAGGAGGAGATTTACGCTGTTGCGGGGGGGGGGAGGTGCTGCCAAATTTTCTGTAGAATGTTCTACGTTAAGATCTAGATTTTAATAAGCGCCTTGTGGCCTTATAGGTTGAAGTGCTACGTGTGACGTAATCTTCTGGACTAAGGAGTAGTCGACGGTTTGAGGTACTCGGAGCGTTTTGCTATTAGTCGATAATCGTCGCGAGGTATGTGAACCTCTTCCTATCTCTTCTAGCATGAAATGTGTGAACTATGTAGTACGGTAGACGTACATGTGCTAAATGTATTTGATTGGTTTAAAACATAAAGTGTTATAACGGCTTTATGGGAAGTTGGTTATAACAGCTTTATGTTGGTGAGAAAATAAATATGGTTTTTAATAAGGTAACTGATTTGAATTATAAGCGGCTTGTTATGTGTTAATAAAGAACTTGAAGTATTTCAAAAGATTTTGGAATCATTTTGAAAGAAGAAGTAATACTTGGTTTTGAAAACTTAAGAGTTATACTAGCTTTATGGGAAGTTAGGTATAACGGCTTAAGAATGTTTTCTTGATTTGAAATCGAATGTGTATCGACAAACCACTGCGGCGTTAATAAGGAAATGTTTGACTAATTAAGTATTATTAAAACCGGTAGAAACTTCCATATGCATAGAAGCTAAGATGAGACAAAATGATATTTCTAGATCACAATTCTTTGTAATAAGATTGTTATAAACAAGAATATCCTACTCATATAAGACTTATGTTTCTCAGTTGTTTAAAGGAGAATTATATTCTTAAATGAATAAGATCATGAACTCTGAAACCTTTCTAAAATAAGAAGCGTGAACATTTGAAATTAGGCAAACTTGGGCGTTTGGAAAATAATGTTGTTACTTGATTTTACAAAGGTAAGTGTTTTGGTTTACTGAAAAAGACAGTCACTCTATTTTTACTACGGGTATTGTGTGACTTATGTGAAAGCAACGTATCTTTTAAAAGATTTAATGTATGAAGTACTTTAGGGGTAGATACGAACTTGTTAGCTTAAAGTACCTTGTGTGAATAACTTGATTGTGTTGGTTTGAGATAGCCTTGTAAATACTTTCTTGTTGATGTGATAAGTGAAAATGTTAGGATGCTACACGTGTTAGTATCTTGTGTGATCGTGATGTAAGAGGTCATTCTTGTTGTGCTTACGTTGTTAAACGTTAAGCCCGTTGTACTATTATTGTATCACATACCCTTTGACTTATTATACCGAGGGCTTGCCACCCTTGATGCGGTCTTTCACGGCTATGCGGTCCTCGTGACTATGCGAGTCGCGGTAGCTCGAGATTGATCATTCCGGTGTTTAGCCCGATGCGGGGATTCCTATGCGGTGCTGAGACTATGCGGTCTTTTGAGACTATGCGGGTTGCGGGAGCCTAGGCGGATACCGAGGGTTAGTGCCTTCGATGCGGGGTATACCTCGGTGATGCAGGACCGTGATTCGAGAATACCTCATGCGGGTCGTGTGTGACCTATGCGGGCTGCGAGAGTTCGAGGATAGACGCGCGTTGATATTGCGGGCGAGTGGCGGCCGATCATGTGGTGCGGTCTAGAAAGACCTCGGGATACGCTTTGTGGTATTTTTGGTGCTTGTGGGTCTTAGTAGTCGGCTATGCCTTCGCACTTGCCGTGCGGTTTTATTGTGATAACTTTGAGGCGTGAGTCCACGACTTGACATATTTGCTTATTTGTTGGTGAATCGTAGTTTGGTTATCATACATGTCTCCTACTTTATATAGACTACTATGATTTCATTTCTGATTTATTTTGATTTCACATACTTGGTACTGTTGTCTTGACCTCGCCTTCGGGCTGCGTTCATCTGCGGTAAAGGTACACGATCATTGATCCTCGCTCTTAGGTCCTGATTCGGCGTTTGGGAAAGCTCCGTTTCTCGGAGGCTTATCGATGGTATAGTCCCTGTTGTTGTAGGTGTTTACATTCGGGGTATGGCGGGGCCCTGTCCGCCATTGTTGTCGTATCATTTCGTAAGTGCAGTAATCTTGCGTGGCGGGGTTTGTGAAAAGATTAAACTGCTGTTCATTTGTAAAAGTTGTTATTTATATATCGAAAGGCAAGTTTTCCTCAGTTCTTGTTTTGTACTTCACTTGTTTCATGTATATGTTTTATGTTCGTGATTACTCGATGTTGTGTCACTAGGGTGCCCGGTAAGGCACGATCCGCGGGCGATTTGGTCGTGACAAAAGTGGTATCGAGCGATTAATCCTCGGAAAGTGTCTGACCGTATCGATGGAAGTCTTGATTATCGGTGTGTTGTGCACCACACCAATAATCAGGAGGCTATAGGGTATTTAGGATTGGTTTCTATTCTTCTCACTCTGAGATCGTGCCTTAGAGCTGTGTTGTAAGTTGGACCCTCTGACGAAATTATTTCCATTATCGTTATGCCTCCGCATAGGCAACCCGCCCGGGAGGGCAAAGCGGCCGGAGGCTGAGTAGAGTTCAGAGGTGGCAAGGGCTCAGCCCAACCATTACCTAGGGTAGTGCTTCATTCGGGAGTTCTGCGGCGTCACTAGCCCCGCAGAGTTTAGCTGCAGCGGCGGTTCCTCTGCGGCCATGATATTTGAACCTTCAGTTCCGCGACCGGGAACAGTGAGTATAGAGTATACCGATGTACCGCGAGTCTTGATGACTATCTAAGAGAGGGTTGTGCAAGAGTAATTCTTTAGTTAGGCTTGAGCATGGCCTGTGGTCCGCTTATGCGCAGGCGAGAAACGTAGAGATCGACCAGGTTAACAAAGGGCGAGAAGGGGCGAGCGGCAAGGTCCTTTAGTAATTTTCGAGGCGAGTCGCCTCACGGCCAGATTAGATATGCACCTCGCCCGGTCTGAGTGGTCTTCACGGATTTCGGGGCGTTCGGTATGCAGGAGTTGGTCGAGAACTCCGTGGCTTCCGTTCCACAGTGTGACGCGTCATCGGGAATGTCGTCTTTTGATTAGTACTTGTTGTACTGCGGCCGTCGAGGCCATGTGTCGAGAGAGTGTCCTTGTAGGAGGACTTAGCCTTCAGATTGGTGGGTAGTTCGTCATCTTCCTTAGCTATCGCCTACGGGGCAGGTTTGATTAGAACGACTAAGGGGAGTGAAGCAGTAGATATAGATATATCTTTAACCCTCTAGAGTTTCATTTATGTGATAAGGTGAGTATACCTTAAGTGCTATGTTCTGATAGCAGTGTGTTAGTTGTGTTTAGAAATCATGGTGGGTCACCGAGTAAGATTTTGGGGGATAGAGAAGGTGTGAACCTTAGAATGTTTTACGTAAAGACCTTAGAGGTAAGGCCATCTCGAGAAGAGGTGTAGTGTTATGTTTGACCCCTTGTCGGAAGTGCATAGTGCCGTGAGTTATGTTGGGATAGGTCCCTAGTAGTGTGGAATGAAAGGGGGTAGTTGAGCTAAGAAGACCGCTAGGTTTTCGAAACGTGATTAGTGAGATTGTTCCGAATCGGGGAGCTAGTATTGTGCGCGTTGCCGGGTCGGGTTGAGGCCACGTTGCGGGTCAACCCGCGGTAGGATTGGTGGTGGGGTCAGGTTGTGGTGGTCCCGCTTTGTGTTAGGGTTGTGAGGTGTTAGGCCCAAGTTTAGTTAACCGTCAGCGAGTTCGTGGATGCGTTCGACCGGTGGTCGGGCGATGGGGCAGCCCATCGTGTTCTTGATCGGGACCGTTTACTCGGTGTGTTGAGTTATCCGAAGGTTGTAAGGCTGCACGGGGTGCCTACCTTCACCTTATGTCAGACAGTGAAGCCCAGGTTGTGGCTATTTTCGTTTTCTAAAAGTTTTACCAGGCAAGGATAGGAACTCAGGTGAGTCTCAGAATCACATTCGCCCTCGGGCCAGTGTTTGGATTTCAGGGATAGTTGTGAAGATTGTTGTCTCCGGTGGAGGGAGTGTTTAAGCTACCATTTCAGTGTTCGGATATTGCCTTATGGAGCCTTGTAAGGCGGAAGTGTAAGTTCTTACGATTGGTTCGATGTTGGCAAGATTCGAATAGTTGGTTGAGCTTGTTCCAATTTGTGGATAGTGAAGCTTGTCTAGAAGAAGTTCGCGGCTCGGAGGAATTGTGCGGATAATCGGCGACGCTTAGAGTTCGAGTTGACGGTCGGTCTTCTTGGAAGCACCACCGGGTTGGGGTGACGAGTTAGGAATCTGAGAGGAACTTAGCGAGTTACTTTGGGCCTTTGTGAGTTCATGTGAAGGATAGGCGAGTTGCCTATATGTTAGCTTTTGTCGTCCGACTTAGGAGGCGATGCGTCGTCTTCGTATTGTTATGATCGGGAAAGTATCGGAGATCCATCCGAGTGTTCGATTAATGATGACCACGTTAGAGATAGTAACCGAGTTTTGGAAACCGAAGCGATGTCGAAATGTGGTAAGAGTTCGAGTGTCTGACAGCCTTAGGGATCGCATGCGATCCGGTATCGTTTGTTGGGTCGCGAGTGACACTAGAACCTCGCGGCAAAGTGACAAAAGTGGTATCGGTGGTATCGCGAGCATAGATGTGATCATTTCTTTTTTTGTAAAGAAGGTGCGAAAGAAGTATATTATAGACCGGTGAGAGGTGTTATGGTGATGATAGAGTGTTTCCTCGTGGACTTGGATGTAGGCTTTTTGCGCAAGTTGTTTACGTGGCCATGTGTGGCAAGGATTGTTCTCGTAAGTAGAGTAGTGAAGACTATCTTTGCGCGGTTGTCTTGAGATTTAAAGGAACATTCGGAACGAATGTTTCTAAGAGGAGAATGTTATACCGTATTTCAGTATATGCGTAAGGGCGTACGTATAAAAGTTTAAAGCCTTGAGTAGGCAAAGTGACTTGGCCGATTTATGGTTGTGCACAACACCCGTTTAGAGTCGTTTTTGGGCGAAAGCGTTTTCCACGACTTTCGTAGGGGAATTTCCGGCTATGTCATTTCTATTTTTGCGGATTTTTAGAGGCGAAGCGTGTTGGACCAACAGAGGCGCCACTTGGCACCCTCTCATTGGTGGACTTCAAATCGTCCATTGGACGAAAATGGCTAAGCTTGGCACGTTTTTGTGCCTTGGCACAAAGTCAAGGGTAGGTAGGATATTTGTGTTTGGTAAATCCTAGCCCTACACTTGCCTAACACATGGATTGATCTTGGCCTTTGGTTGGCCATCCCTTGACCTATAAATACCCCTCTAAGGTTGAAGACTTCTTCATCCAAAATGCCTAAGTCTTGAGAGCCTTTCCCCTCCCCCTTTTCGTGAGGCCTCTTGGCCGAGAGATGTCCCTCCCCCTTGCCTAGTGGCTCTCGGCCGAGAACCCCCTCCCCCTCCTAGTAGTGTGGCCGTGGGGTACCCCCCCTAGCCTAGTTTCTTTCGTATAATACCCCCCTCTCTTGGTAGAAATACTCTCAAAAGTATTGTTATAATGCCCAAATTACCTTAGCCGTATACTTTGTTGTATTCTAAGGTTATCCCGATACGCAAAGCCCAGAACATACTATTATACTCCCGTCAGTCACCAAACCGCACACCTCAGTAATATCTCCATGGTTAGTTGGAGTAGTAAGTAGAAGTTGGTAAGAACTTCTAAGGGTAGTTTGGAGCGGGTTGGGCGCACGGAGTTGGAGCTAAACGATTGCCGGGATCGACTTTATACTTGGATAATTATGGGCTTATCGAGGTAAATATCTTGTCCTCTATTGTAATTGGAAATTACATGTTGTTTGAATATATAGTTGAAGTATACTATATATAGTCTTGAGCGTAGTTAGTTGGCAATGTCTTTTGACTTAAGCACAGAAGCTGATCAGTAATTACATAGGGTGTATTACAGTAGACTTGTGTAGTAATCTTGTGGAGTAGAATTGTACCGTTCGGGTTAGATGATTAACCCCGCTGGTTGGCTTGGTAGCGGCCCGTTAGAGGAGGAGATTTCTGCTGTTGCGGGGAGAGTCTTTGCCAAATTTTACGTAGAATGTTCTACGTTAAGATCTAGATTTTAATAAGCGCGTGGCCTTATAGGTTGAAGTGCTACGTGTGACGTAATCTTACGGACTAAGGAGTAGTCGGCGGTTTGAGGTACTCGGGCGTTTTGCTATTAGTCGATAATCGTCGCGAGGTATGTGAACCTCTTCCTATCTCTTCTAGCATGAAATGTGTGAACTATGTAGTACGGTAGCGTCATGTGCTAAATGTATTTGATTGGTTTAAAACATAAAGTGTTATAACGGCTTTATGGGAAGTTGGTTATAACGACTTTATGTTGGTGAGAAAATACATATGGTTTTTAATAAGGTGTCGATTTGAATTATAACAGGCTTGTAATGAGTTAATAAAGAACTTGAATTATATAAAAAGATTTTTAGAATCATTTTGAAATAATAAGTTAAACTTCGTATTTGAAAACTTAAGAGTTATACTAGCTTTATGGGAAGTTAGGTATAACGGCTTAAGAATGTTTTTACTGATTTCGGAAATCAGAATGTGTATCGACAAACCACTGCAGCGTTAATAAAAGGAAATGTTTGACTAATTAAGTATTATTAAAACCAGTAGAAACTTCCATATGCATAGAAGCTAAGATGAGACAAAATGATATTTCCTAGATCACGGCTGCTGTAATAAGATTGTTATAAACAAGAATATCCTACTCACATATAAGACTTATGTTTCTCAGATTGTTTAAAGGAGAATTATATTCTTAAATGAATAAGGCATGAACTCTGAAACCTTTCTAAAATAAGAAACGTGAACATTTGAAATTAGGCAAACTTGGACGTTTGGAAAATAATGTTGTTACTTGATTTTACAAAGGTAAGTGTTTTGGTTTATTTAAAAAAGACAGTCACTCTATTTTTACTACGGGTATTGTGTGACTTATGTGAAAGCAACGGATCTTTTAAAAAGATTTAATGTATGAAGTACTTTAGGGGTAGATACCCGAACTTGTTAGCTTAAAGTACCTTGTGTGAATAACTTGATTGTGTTGGTTTGAGATAGCCTTGTAAATACTTTCTTGTTGATGTGATAAGTGAAAATGTTAGGATGCTACATGTGTTAGTATCTTGTGTGATCGTGATGTAAGGGGGTCATTCTTGTTGTGCTTACGTTGTTAAACGTTAAGCCCGTTGTACTATTATTGTATCACATACCCTTTGACTTATTATACGAGGGCTTGCCACCCGATGCGGTCTTTCGGCTATGCGGTCCTCGTGACTATGCGGTCACGGTAGCTCGAGTTGATCATTCCGGGTGTTTAGCCTGATGCGGGGGATTCCCTATGCGGTCTGTTGAGACTATGCGGTCTTTTGAGACTATGCGGGTTGCGGGAGCCTAGGCGGATACCGAGGGTTAGCTGTCTTCGATGCGGGGTATACCTCGGTGATGCAGGACCATGATTCGAGGAATACCTCATGCGGTCGTGTGTGACCTATGCGGGCTGCGAGAGTTCGAGGATAGACGCGCATTGATATTGCGGGCGAGTGGCGGCCGATCATGTAGTGCGGTCTAGAAAGACCTCGGGATACAGTTTGTGGTATTTTTGGTACTGTGGGTCTTAGTAGTCGGCTATGCCTTCGTACTTGCCCCGTACGGTTTTATTGTGATAACTTTGAGGGCGTGAGTCCCTGACTTGACATGACTGCTTATTTGTTGGTGAACTGTAGTTTGGTTATCATACATGTCTCCTACTTTATATAGACTACTATGATTTCATTCTGATATTTATTTTCATTTCACATACTTGGTACCGTTATGCCCGACCTCGCCCGGGGCTGCGTTCATGCCGCAGTAAAGGTACACGATCATTGATCCTCGCTCTTAGGGTCTGATTCGGCATTTAGGAAAGCTCCGTTTCTCCGAGGCTTATCGATGGTATAGTCCCTGTTGTTGTAGGTGTTTACATTCGGGGTATGGCGGGGCCTGTCCGCCATTGTTGTCGTATCATTTCTTAGAAGTGCAGCCTATTATGCGTAGGCGGGGTTTGTGAAAAGGATTAAAGCGTTCATTTGTAAAAGTTGTTATTTATATACGCCAAAGGCAAGTTTTCCTCAGTTCTTGTTTTGTACTTCACTTGTTTCATGTATATGTTTTATGTTCCGCTGATTACTCTGATGTTGTGTCACTAGGGTGCCCGGGGTAAGGCACCAGTCACGGGCCCAGTTTCGGGTCGTGACAATAAGTATGTTGAACTTGCCTATGTTTGTAGTAATAGACTTTGTTGTACAAGTGTTGTATTTACGTACTCTGCGTCTCGTTGGAGGCGGCTATCGGTGATTGATGGACATGCGACACGATGGGTGGCCGGGTATGCTTCCATTAGAGTGTGATGTTGTTACATGGACATGTCTGCCGTCACGAGATTCCGGGGGCATGCGGCCATGCGGCGGGTTAATCACCCGATATATTGTTATTGTTGTTACATGGACATGTCTGCATCGATGCAGAATTCCGGGGGCATATGGCCATGCTGCAGGGTTGATCACCCGGTGTATTGGTATTATTGTTACATGGACATATGCGCCGTCACGAATTCGGCGCATCGCGCCATGCGGTGGGTTAATCACCCGATATATTATTATTGTTGTTACATGGACATGTACGCACGTCACGAATTCGGGCATGTGGCCATGCGGCGAGGTTGATCACCGGTGTATTGGTATTATTGTTACATGGACATGTCTGCACGTCACTCCGGCATGTGGCCGTGCGGCGGGGTTGATTACGTGCGTTGTTATTATTGTTGCATCACGGGCATATGCGCACGATGGAGAATTGGGCATGTGGCGAATGCGAACATGATTGATGTTGTGGGCGTGAGACCCATAGTTATATTTGAGTGATGACTTTGAGGGCGTGAGTCCCTGACTTAACTGCGTTTATGATTGCGTACTGTATTTTGGTTATCATATATGTCTCCTGCTTTATATAGCCTGTCTTCTGTTATGAGGGCGTGAGTCCCTCAGTTTTCCACCGGCAGCACTCGTACTTATTTTATTCTTGCCTTGCACATTTTCCTGAAATTATCCGGAAGGTCGTGGCCCTGACCGCCACACCAAACCAACTCTAAGTACCTCCAAGGGAACTTAACATAAATTCCTTCAAATTCAATTATTACTTACTTTCTGCGTCAATTTACCTCAAGTGAACAAGTCACACAGACTTAAAAAGAAAACAATGATGCCAAAGAAGGAAGGATAATTCACTGGTTACTACCACTTCTCTTCATTTACCTTTGGATAATCGACACGGCGGAATCGAGCGAATTCTCTCTGCGATCAGCGTTGGCATAACAAGAGCCCAACTAGCGTACTCATAATGACCTCAAGGTGCATCATGACTCTGCTAGGTGCGCTGGGGTCCAACGACTGTATCGTTACCGGAAACTATTATCTACCCGCTCAGCTACCACCCAACACTCACGGTGTAGTCACCTCGAAAGGTTCTCATAGATTCAGGCTTTATTTCTTTACACTTGGTTGCTCTCTTTTTTCACTGGTCGTACTCTTTCCGTACTTCCAAACTTATACTAGCATACGTACATAAATTCCATACTAATTCCGGCCTCCACTCTTGGGAGTTACTAAATTAAACAATATAAGGCCCATTCGGCTCTCACACTGGTTCGGTGGAACACGTCCACGAACAGTAAAATGATTAACTAAACTTGGACCTTGCACCCTCGTGACCCTGTCACGTAGAGGGACTACTACCAACTGATCCCATTTCATTTCAAGCTATGGGCGACCCTTAATAGGTCCCAACCGACTCGGCGTCATATTTAACTCTTTTCATTGGTGCTGTCTTAACTTTTACTACCCGGAAGGCCTTATATACCCAAGGTCTCGGTGGTTATCACATTCTTAGGCTCGCAATTTCCATGCTCCATGCCTACCTTATCAGTCCCCCCGTAAACGGGTACAAAACTTATCGTAATACCATAATCGTGTTGTCTTGACCACAACAACCATACTTACTCCATACGGATCTCACCCGTACCATTCTCGAAATCCTACTACGTAGCTCAATCTATTAACATAGTCTTCCATTAATTCCCTTAATAATAACTTCTTAAGGGTCCATTTCCTTCTCGCATGACTCATCATTTCCTAATTATCTCAAATTAGTCGTAAAACCTTGATGAGAATTCATTAAATTGTTTCATACCTTCCGGATTTATTTAGTCCTTACCAAATCACGGTAATCTAAAATCATTCTAGGCAACAGCGTCGACCCTCATACATAAATCCGTATAGTTGTATGTCACAATACCAACTACAAACATTACCAACTGGATACGCAATCCACATAATCTTTCTGGTCATCACGCTTTCTCGAAGCTATGACAATCATAACTTGTTAGGGAGAGCGACCACAACCATACTGACTCTATCGCACGATCTTAGAGTGAGAAGAATGGAAACTAATCCTAAATGTCCTGCGACCTCCCGATTATAGATGTAGTGCAACACACCGATAATTAAGACTCTACTAGACACGATGCGTAGACACTTTCCGAGGACTAAGCGCTCGATACCACTTTTGTCACGACCCGACCTCGGGGCATGGGTGCCTACCAGGCACCGCTTTGATATACATCGAGAATAGCGGCGGAACATACACAATCGATAAAATGCTTAAACATAAAATAACAACAAAGCTGCCGATAAGGCCACCTTCCGTAAACTATCCAAATAAAGCGATGCATTTTTTTTTACAACCCAAACCACAATGTGACTACGGACTCTAAGAATAACAACTCGGCGGGGCGGGGCCGCCATACCCTGAATATACAACAACCGCAATACCGAGGATAAGCCTGCGGAATAAAGGAGTTTCTCAACGGTGAGCGGTGATCCTAGAGCGAGGATCGAATCAGTACTACTGCGGCGTGAACGCGGCCCCGAAGAGGTCGGTACAACATGTACCAAATATGTGGCCCGAAATGCGTCAGAATGAAATCATAAGTCTACAATAAAGCTGGAGCAGTATGATAACTCGATTAACGATTACCACGGTGCCTTACTAACAATGAGTAATGAAGAGTATACTTACAACATAAAAATAGGAAGCTCGCGATCAAAGCGGGACCGCCGCGCGATGTCATTAAGCAATCCTACTCGGGACTATTTCACCCACATAGGTCGTGTGGACCCGCATGAGGTATTCCTCGCATAGGCTGTACCGCCGCGTGGGACTATTTCACCGCGTAAGCCCATGGGACTCGCGTGAGGTATTCCGCGTCATGGGTAGCAAATCCACGAAGCAGTGGTATAACGTCTTGGGGTTTACCGCCATTTATACTCTTACCACAGGCGGTGGTATAACGTCTTGGGGGTTTACCCCTCATTTATACTCTTACCCTGGAGAAGGTGGTATAACGTCTTGGGGGTTTACCCCTCATTTATACTCTTACCTATCTCAACCGGCCATCATACATAACATAAGCCCTACAAACATCATACATAACATAAGCACTACCGGCTTATCATACAATAAATAAGCAAGTTAAGAAATCCCCCTAACTTCTTATTAGTCTTATTCATATACACTCTCATTTTAGTTTACTTAAGTCACTAACATGTCATTATAAATTCGGGAGTTTAACCCAAAGTACTACGTACTTCTAGTCTTTTAAAAAATGACTCATTTTCATATAAAACTTCCAAGATATTAATACTTGATGGTATCAAGTCATAACTACATTTTAAGACAAGTCACAATACCTATTTAGAAAATACATTTTGGCTTCTAAATCAAGTGACTTCTTTCTTTTAAAACCTTAAGCAATTGATGCCTTTAAATCAATTTGCCTTTCGTTATTTCAAGTCATTTAACATACTTAAATTACTTAGAGTAAACCACTCTTTTTAACTTTCCATAAAGCTATTATAACTAACTTCCCATAAAGCGTTATACTAGCTTTATACATTAGCAACTTACATACTTCTTTATATCAAGAGACTTAAACTTTCCAACAAAACAAGTATCAATAATACTTTCAACATACTTAAAGTCTCTTAACTTTTGAAAACCAAGATATCCTTAATATTTAAACAAGTGAGTTAATTCCTAACTCAATCAACTTGGACATTCTTAAAATAAGCCAAGGATATCAAATGGACCTAGATTGTCAAAATCTTGTCGTCTAGTACTATACATTTACAACTTATTCATGCTCAAGAGATAAGAAAGTTCCACATACCTCTTGGTTTAATCCACTTGCTAAGTCGATTAGACGTAGTGATGTCAACCTATAATGACCATAATACGTCTATTAACTTCTTACTTCAAGCGTAGAATATCCCAGTGCAAAGTCACTAAATTCTACGGAAAATCGGAATGACACTTCCTTTGTTTCTACATACTTTGCCATTTTTTCAAGGCGAATTCAATAACCAAACACGCCACATTTAAGGCTCAACAAAGTAGTTAACAATAGGGGATTATACGCTTAATCGAGACATGTAAAATTCCGCACAATATATAACAAACTAGTCTAAACTACAATGTCAATTCGCAATTAGGGCAACAATACCAATTCTTCTTCCAATTTCTTTTCAATCCAAGTTGTTTAGTATAACATGTTATAAGGCGCAATTGATTATAACAACTATAATTTTCAAGTAGATAACGTCGGCGATTCTAGTTAACGACAAAATGTAATTCAATTTCAAATGACTCAACATGTCATTTTGGTTGAGCTTCTAAATTTCCATAACACTTATCAATCTTCATAACACATATCACATGATCATTTACATTACACCGTAAATTCAAGAGGTTAAGTTAAGAACATACGAAGAAAATAAGATTTGAATTTGGAAAGTGGGTTGGCAAAGGTTATGGGTAGACTTTCGATCAACTTTGGGCGGTATATCTCTAGTTCCGTAGGAGTGTTGAGGAGTTTTAAAAGACTAGTATGAAGGTTGTTGAGTCTAGTTTCCAACGCAACAAACCACTCGTCGATTGGACATCGGGGTGGGAGGTTACGGGCGTTAAGTTACGTGGGATGGCCAGAGGCGATTTTCCAGCAGCATCGCAGCAGCCTGTGCCGTCAGCGAGCATGGCGCGATAATCAGCAGATCCTCGAGGTTGCAGCCATGCGGCTGCAGGGCCGCGGCGCCAAGGCGGGATTTTTACGCGGAAAGGGCCGAAAAACAGGGGATATTTTGATAAAAGGCCTATGGGAGGGTGACAAGTGTCCCTCCCATATTTTGACCAAGTGAGGGTCTTATTTTAGGGCCAAATCTTGAAGACTTGGCCATTGGCAAGGGTTTCCCTAAGAAAAATCCCTCTCCTCTCTCTCAAATTGATGAACCCCGGTGAGATTTTTGGGAAGGCTTCAAGAAGGAAAAATGTTGGAAAGCTTGTAGAGAGTTCGAGTGGGCGATTTTAAAGTGAAGAAGATTTCGGAAAGAGGGCTTCTTGAGGTAAAACCTTCACCTTCTTGTGTAATTGAAGATTTCAAGTTATAGTAGTTAAGAAATGATCCTGAGGCTGTTATATTAAAGTTTGAAAAGATATGGATCTTGTCGTCTTGTTGAAAACCGAAAATGGGCATGTTATCCACTCATGTTGTAATCAATTGGGTTGTTAGCTTAAATCATTGCATGTTATAAATTGGAGGGTATATAATTGGTTATGATTTTATATACCATGTTGGAATAACGAGTTGGATTAAAGGGAAATTTAAAGGAAAGTGATAATTGTTGTAATATTATAGCCGAATGTGGCTTGGAATTTTTGGTTTGATTTGTATTATTGTGGGGCAGAATTTTACGCGTCCTGTAAGGCGTGTAATCCCCTTTTGATTAGTTGAATTGTTGTGCCTTAATACGGCGTTTGGTTGTTGAATTCGGACCTTGAAAAAGGTGGAAAAGTACGTAGAAACAAAGGAAGTGCTGTCCGATTTTCCGTAGAATTTAGTGACTTTGCACTTAGAATATTCTACGTTCGAAGCTAAAGGTTAATGGACGTATTATGGCCATTATAGGTTGAAGTACTAAGTATAGCGTATTCTACTTGAAGGATGGAATAGCTATCAAGGTTGAAGTACTTTGGAGCATTTTGCTATTTGTCGATGTCGATAATCGTGAGGTATGTGAACCTCTTCCTTCTTTAGACATGATTCTATGTATGGAATATACATGTAGTACTATTTCATGATTCCTTCTACTCTTAGAAGTTAAGAGGTATGTATGTTGATTTACTCTACGTAAAGGTTATGGCTAAGTTATCCTAAGTTCTTACCAAGTCTTATGGGGGATGTTGGTAAGAGTAGTTAAGAGGTATTTGGAGCCAAGTTGACTTGGCTAAGATTCTGCAAAAATGAGAATAAGAATCGAACAAGCCACTGCATCGTTAATAAAGGAAAATGTAATGACAATCAATTAAGTTAAAATGAGTAGAATTCTCCATCTACATAGAAGCTAAGATAAGACAAAATTGTATTACATTTTCTAGATCACGGCTACTCGATTAAGATCGTTATAAATAAGTATAACTTATTCACAACGCACCAAAGTTTATGTTACTTAACTTATAAGAATTTACGTATGAAGTTTTAGGACAATGGATCTCAAATTCTTAAAAGTTAAGAGACTTTATTTTTCAAGTTATGGGACTTGATTCTTAAAGGAAGAAATGAATTGATTTACAAGTATAGAATACTTGATTTGGAAAGACTTGATTTCTAAAGTTAAGAAACTTGTTTTCTTAAAAATTTGACTTTATTTTTCAAGTTATGGGACTTGATTCTTAAAGGAAGAAATGAATTGATTTACAAGTATAGAATACTTGATTTGGAAAGACTTGATTTCTAAAGTTAAGAAACTTGTTTTCTTAAAAGTTAAGAGACTTGAAGTATTTTGAAAGCTATGTGATTTGAATTGAAAGTATAAGTTTCTTGGTCATAAAAGGAATGAATTTGTCTAAGACATAAAGAGTTATAACGGCTTTATGGGAAGTTGGTTATAACAACTTTATGGAAGATTAAAAGAATGGTTTTCTTCAGTAATGTAAGCAAAGAAATGACTTGAAATAAAGAAGGGCAAATTGTTTTAAAGGTACCAATTGCTTAAGGTTTTAAAGAAAGAAGTCACGTGATTTAGAAGCCTATAATTGTATTTCTAAAAAGGTATTGTGACTTGTCTTGAAAAGTAAGTATGACTTGATACTACGGTTATTAGTATCTTGGAAGTTTTATTTGAAAAGAGTCATTTTAAAGGAGTAGAGGTCGTAGTACTTTGGGTTAAATTCGGATTTCTATGTGTGAAGCAGAAAGTGCCATGAGTTTATAAAAATGGAAGTCTAAAGGTTTAATGAACTTGCCTATGTTTGCTTGTGATAGCTTTGAGTGCAAGTATTATATGTTTACGTTGTCGTGACTCTCAGTTGGAGGGTCGACTGTCTTGTTGTAAGTTTGCTTGGATGTACCGACAGTGATGTGGGATTCCACGGGTATGCTTCCATTATGATTGATCCTTGGACATCTTTATCGATGTGGGATTCAGGCATGTGACGAGGCGGGTTAGATTCGGTTGTTTTATTACCCATGGCCATGCTTATACGATGAGGATTCCGGCACGCGACCGTGCTATGTCGACTATTACTCCATGGGCTAGCTCCCATGAAGACATGTACCCGCGATGAGGATTAGGGGCATGTTATATTATTACTCATGGGCTAGCTCCGGCGAAGACTGCACCTACGATGAGGATGCAGGGCACGTTATGGCCCGTCTTATACGATGAGGATTCGGGGCATGCGCCACGTTATATATATATATATATATATATATATATATATATATATATATATATATGTTGTATATGTGTATGCAAGCGGTGAGGTAGGATGCCAAGGCGCGTCACGGTTATATGTTACACTTATGATCGCGGTGATGTGGGATTCCAGGCGGGAGATATATATATATGTATTGTGTATGTATGCGCGTGAGAGGTAGGATGCCCGCAGGCGCGTCACGTGGTTATATGTTACACTTATGGTATCGGTGATGGGGATTTCAGACGCGCTTTGATATTTGGGTGACTTGATCGCGTCCCAGTTGGGCGGGTAGTATATCGTCCTCCATAAAGGGCGGATTATGTTATGAAAGATAAGTAAGTTATATGGTAATGCACTTAATGATTTTTCCTAAGCATGTACGTAAGAAGGTGACTATAACTTTTATTGAAAAATGGGAAAAGATAATAAGGTACGATTAAGTTCACGAGATGGTAATGACACGGTAGGATCTGGTATGTGTTATACACCGTATTTCCAGAGTATGTACGTGAGGGCGTACGTATAAAAATTGAAGCCTTAAGTTTGGCAAGTTTCGAAATTTGGGCACAAGTGCCGAAAAGAGTCGTTTTTCGACGAAACGTTTTACTAAACTTGCGAAGGGAAAATTCCGGCTATGTCATTTATAATTTTTGCGGATTTTTCCGAGAGACGAAACATTTTAGACCAACGGGAGGGTGACAAGTGTCACCCTCACATTGGACGCAAGGTTGGGCGGTAATGGACGATTGGAAGGAGGGAGTAGGTAGGATATTTTGTGTGCAAGTTGTTGTGGTAGATGGATAAGGTACACTTGGTGGAATCCTAGCCCTACACTTGCCTAACACTTGGATGGATCTTGGCCATTGGTTGGCCATTCCTTGACCTATAAATACCCCCCCCTTTGGAAGACTTCTTCATCCTAAAATCTTCCTAAGTCTTGAAAGCTCTCTTCCTCCCCCCCCCTTTGTGTAGTAGCTCATCCAAAGCATCCACTCCCTTTGTTGAGGCCTTTTGGCGAGAAATACCACAGGTGAGGCTAGGCGAGAGGTACCCACAGCCTAGTTGTCTCGTATAAATACCCCTTGTGTGGTATAGAAATACTCTCCTAGTATTGTTATAATGCCCAAATACCTTGGCCCAAATACCTTGTAGTATTCCCAAGGTTACACTTATACAAAAGCCAGAAAATACTATTATACTTTCTTTAGCCACTAAACGAAACCTAAGGAAAACCTTCATAGTCGGTTGACGTGTTAAGTAGAAGTTAGTAGGACTTCTAAGGGTTATTTGGGCGGGTTGGAGCACTCGGAGTAGGAGCCTAACGTTGCTCGGGAGCGGCATTATACTTGGATAATTTTTGGGCTCATCGAGGTAAATACTCTCGTCCTTCTATTGTAATTGGAAATTACATCTTGTAGTAGTATAGAAATGAATATAAGATTCATAGAAGAGATTTGAAGCGTAATAGAAGGATATTACGAGAAAAGTTGATCGAAATCACTTGAAGAATTTAAGTAGAAGTTAAGCTATGCGTACATAGGGTGTATTCTGATGGTGATAACCTTTATTGGTTGAATGTTTTGCAAGTAGCATGTGCTACTTAGAAGGTGGACAAGGCTAGCCGGGTTATAGCCGTGGAGCGTTTTGCTCATAGTCGATAATCGTCGCGAGGTATGTGATTCTTCCTATACTCTTGAGCATGAAGTATTTTAGTATATATATATAGTACGGTAGACGTACGTGTGGCAATGTCTTTTGACTAAAGCCTGAATAATATATATATATATATAGTACGGTAGACGTACGTGTGCTAACTGAATATAATTGTACGGCAATGTCTTTTGACTTAAGCCTGAATAATAATAACCTTGAAATATTTTAAAGGAACATATATATAGTACGGTAGACGTATGTGTGTTAACTGAATGTAGTGTTATGGCAATGTCTTTTGACTTAAGCCTGAATAATAAAGAATCTTGAAGTATTTCAAAAGAGTTAAGAAACCATTTTTGAAAGAAGAGTAACACTTGGTTTTAAAGGTTTTAAAAAGAGTTATACTAGCTTTATGGGGAGTTAGGTATAACGTCTTAAGAGAGGTAAAGAAAATGGTTTACTGATTTTAGAAGTTAAGAGACTTGATCTTATAAGATAAGAGACTTAACTTAATTGAATTAATATGAATTTTGTGTGAAGCCTCATTCGTGAGTAATGAGTACTTGGTTTTTAAAAAGGAATAACGTTTTACCGATTTCGGAAATCAGAATGAGTATCGACAAACCACTGCAGCATTAATAAAGGGGAAATGTAATGAATAATGAAGTATTATTAAAACCAATAGAAACCTCCATCTGCATAGAAGCTAAGATGAGACAAAATGATATTACATTTTCTAGATCATGGCTGCTTTAATAAATGGTAATAAACAAGAATAAATGTTACTCAATTGTTTTAAAAGAGATTAAGACATTGAACTATGAAACTTTTCTAAAAAAAGAGACTTGAGTAATTGAAATTAGGCAACTGGAACTTTAGGGAAAAGAAAGGCGTTGTTTGGTCTTAAATTGGTTTAAAACATAAAGTGTTATAACAGCTTTATGGGAAGTGAGTTATAACGACTTTATGAAAAAGAGTTTTATCATTGGTTTTAATGTGGTAACTTGACTTTAAAAAGAGAAGTGTTTTGGTCCAAAAAGAAGGCATGGTATTGCCTTGATTTGGTTTTAAAAAGGAAAGTATGGAAGTTGTTTTGTTTTACTTGAAAGATGTAAGTCACTCTATTTGTATACTACGGGTATCGGGTGACTTTTATAAAAGGAATGGATCTCTTTAAAAGGAATTTAACGTACGTAGTACTTTAGGGTTAAAACCCGGACTTTGACATAAAATGAAAGTACTTAGAGTTATGTATAACTTGCCTATGCTTGTTGTTGTGTAACTTGCCTATGCTTGTTGTTGTGTAACTTGCCTATGCTTGTTGTTGTGTAACTTGCCTATGCTTATTGAGATAGTCTTTGTTGTGCAAGAATTGTGTTTCTATTCTACCGCGAGGGCCGGTTGAATTGTTGAGAACTTACTTGGGCGTCTGGCGGTGTGGGAGATTCCACCGTATGCTTCCATTAGCATTGGTACATGGGCATGTCTACACCGTTGATGGATTCTGTGGGCATGTGACCATTTTTGGTTATGGCGAAGTATCGTGACTTACGGTTGTGATTGGGTGCGTAGCCTGTTTACTTGCCCCGTCGCCATTAGGCGCAGGTGGATCTGGTACAGGTTCTTGCACTTACCACGTGTCAGCTTCGCGGCGAAGTATCGTGACTTACGATTGTGATCGGGTGCGTAGCTTGTATACTTGCCCCTGTCAGCTACGTGGCGCAGGTGGATCGGGTATAGGTTATTGCACTTGCCACGTGTCGACCGCGAGTCGAGATAGTGACGAGGTCTCGTGGTACGACTTTGGCATCAGGTAGGACTTGGTGTTCAGGTGTACTCCTTGGTGTTGTTATATCATAGACTTCCGGCAGTGAGGAAGGAATTCCACGGGCACGAGTGATGATTTGGAGGGCGTGAGTCCCTGACTTGATATGACTGTTTATATGTTGAGTCCTGTAGTTTGGTTATCATACATGTCTCTGCTTTATATAAAGCTATGATTTCATTTATAGTACTTTCTGATTTCCCATACTTGGTACATTATGTCTTGACCTCCTTGAGGCTGCGTTCATCTGCATGAGTAAGTACATCATTGTCGATCCATTTTAGGATCACCTTTCAGTCTTGGAAGCTCCGTTCCTTGGAGGCTTATCTTTGGTATGTTACCACAGTGCATAGGTTCTTGTACATTCGGGGTATGGCGGGGCCTGTCCGTCATAGTTGTTGTAAAAATCTTAGAGGTCTGTAGTACTGTTGTGGGCAGGGTTGTAAGGATTGTAACTGTTCAAAATGTCGTTATATTTATATATACTGAAAGGAAACCGTTTTGGTTGGCCTATTTTCCTTTATCTTGATTCATGTCTATTTAAATGTTTAAGTTTTTATTTCCGCTGGTTTTTCTCTGATGTTGTATCACTAGGATGCCCGGGGTAAGGCACGATCCGGGCCGAGTTCGTCGTGACAAAAGTGGTATCGAGCGATTAGTCCTCGGAAAGTGTCTACGACCGTGTCTAGTAAGTCTTGATTATCGATGTGTTGTGCACCACATCTATAATCGGGAGGCTGCGAGGCGTTTAGGATTGGTTTCTATTCTTCTCATTCGAGATCGTGCCTTAGAGTTGTGTGATAAGTTGGACCCTCGGCGTGCCGTTTTTACTGTTATGCCTCGCGTAAGCAACCGGGCCCGGAAGGGCAAGGCAGAAGGAGGCTGCGAGTAGAGCGTGGCGAGAGACCATACACGAGCCTCGATTCGCGATGCGGAAGCGAGAGGAGATGAGTTACAAGTGAGCGCGATTAATGGCGAGGTTGTGGCGGACTTGAGATAGGCTAGGCGGCGATTCAGTGAGCACGATGGTTCACCTTAGTCCGAGATAGTTCGAGGCTACGAGATTTTATGAGTTGTAAGCGCGAGTTTCTGGTCGAGGCACGAGGATGATCGCGAGTTCATCAAGCGATTCTGACGGATCATAAAGTGATCAAGGCATCGGAGACCGAGTCGGTGGTCTAGTTACGCATCGGCCGCGTGATACCGCATGATCGGGTTTGATCGTGGGAGCTGTCGGGAGAGAATGCACTTCCGGTATATGGGGACGAGTTCTCGAGGCATTTCTTGCACATTTCTTGCCTCGCGGATGAGAGGGCTCGAGCGGAACATATTTTTGGTGTTGCGGCGAGCAGGCGTGCGGTTCGGAGTACAATGTGAGTTCGACTCATTGGCGTCGTCCGCGTTAGTAGCTAGTATGGAGGATCGAGTGCAGATATGTTCTGAGGGCTCGATGATTACCTAGCAGAGAGTTGTTGGTGTAGCTCTTCAGGGCATGGACATTGCCGCATGCAGCTTATGCACTTGGATGTGAGGCGGAGAAATCGGCGGAATGACCGAGATCGTGAGAAGAGGGCGAGCAGTGGTCCTTTGATGACTTTCGAGGCGGACCGCCTCAACAGCAGGCCAGTTATGCGCCTCCGCTTGTACCAAGTGGTCCCCCACCGTCGTCGGAACGTTTGGAATATTCAGGAGCAGGTCAGGACTCCCAGGGTTCAGATTTTCAGGGGAGTAGGAGTACTCGCCGGATGAGGCCACCCGTATCTCAGTGTGACTATTGTGGTAAAGCCCATAGGGGGGAATGTCGTACTGGTTTGGGAGATTGCTATACTTGCGGCCGACAGGGCCATTTGTGAGAGCTGTCAGGCGGGGTGAATCGGTGGGATAGCACGGACTACTAGATCAGTTGCGGGTTCTTCACCTTCCATAGCTAGGCAGGATGTACACACACCGGCGGGCCACGGCAGAGGTCGCGGTGGAAGTTCCCAGTTTTAGCGGTCCTTTGAACCGCCTATTTTCAGGTATATCCTTAACCCTCTAGAGACTTGTATGTATTGATGTTATGATAATGTGTTAAGTGTTATGTTCGGATAGCTTTGTGCTAAAATGTGATTAAGAAACACAGTTAGTGAAAAAGGGTAATCACAGGGTGAGAAATGATGAACCTTAGAATATTCTGATTGAGACCTTAGATGTAAGGTCGTCTTGAGTACCAGATTTTGCAAGTGATCCTTGTCGGAGTGCATTTTATGCCTGGAATGTATTGTGTAATAAGTCACTGGGTAGTGTGAAATGGAAGTGGTAGCTTTCATGACCTGTAGAGGTAAGATTGTTCCGGATCGGGGAACAAGAGCGTGATGCGTTATGTGGGTCGGGTTGGGGCCATGTTGAGGGCCAACCCGCGGCCTGTTCGGTGGGGTCAGCTCGGGTGGTCCCGCCAGGTGGTAGGGTCACGAGGGTGCTAGGCCCAAGATTAGATGACCATCGTATGAGTTCGTGGATATGTTCGACCAGAAGCGGATCGTGAAGGCCGGGAATGGCCTTAAGAAAGATTGAGGCTAGTAAGATGACCAAGTTTGGAGGTGGTGACTCCAAAGTTTTGGGAACTGAAGCGATGACTAAAGTGTGGTACGTGTACTAGAAGAGTTCAAGTGTTCGAGAAGGGCACGACGAGTAAGGAAGGAAGAGGACGTGTGTTATTTTTTGTGGCCATATGTGGCGTTGGCAACTTGTTAGAGGAACTTCATCGTTGTCCGTCTTGAGAAGGAACATTCGGGACGAATGTTTCTAAGGAGGGGAGAATGTTATACCCCGTATTTCCAGAGTATGTACGTGAGGGCGTACGTATAAAAATTGAAGCCTTAAGTTTGGCAAGTTTCGAAATTTGGGCACAAGTGCCGAAAAGAGTCGTTTTTCGACGAAACGTTTTACTAAACTTGCGAAGGGAAAATTCCGGCTATGTCATTTATAATTTTTGCGGATTTTTCCGAGAGACGAAACATTTTGGACCAACGGGAGGGTGACAAGTGTCACCCTCACATTGGACGCAAGGTTGGGCGGTAATGGACGATTGGAAGGAGGGAGTAGGTAGCATATTTTGTGTGCAAGTTGTTGTGGTAGATGGATAAGGTACACTTGGTGGAATCCTAGCCCTACACTTGCCTAACACTTGGATGGATCTTGGCCATTGGTTGGCCATTCCTTGACCTATAAATACCCCCCCCCCCCTTTGGAAGACTTCTTCATCCTAAAATCTTCCTAAGTCTTGAAAGCTCTCTTCCTCTCCCCCCCCCCCCTTTGTGTAGTAGCTCATCCAAAGCATCCCCCCCTCCCCCTTTGTTGAGGCCTTTTGGCCGAGAGAAATACCCCCCCCCTTGAGTGAGGCTAGGCCGAGAGGGTACCCCCCCTCTAGCCTAGTTGTCTCGTATAAATACCCCCCTTGTGTGGTATAGAAATACTCTCCTAGTATTGTTATAATGCCCAAATACCTTGGCCCAAATACCTTGTAGTATTCCCAAGGTTACACTTATACAAAAGCCCAGAAAATACTATTATACTTTCTTTAGCCACTAAACGAAACCCTAAGGAAAACCTTCATAGTCGGTTGAAGTGTTAAGTAGAAGTTGCGTAGGACTTCTAAGGGTTATTTGGAGCGGGTTGGAGCACTCGGAGTAGGAGCCTAACGTTGCTCAGGAGCGACATTATACTTGGATAATTTTTTGGGCTCATCGAGGTAAATACTACTGTCCTTCTATTGTAATTGGAAATTACATACTGTAGTAGTATAGAAATGAATATAAGATTCATAGAAGAGATTTGAACTGTAATAGAAGGATATTACAGAAAAGTTGAACGAAATCACTTGAAGAATTTAAGTAGAAGTTAAAGCGTGCGTACAGGTGTATCAGACATGGTGATAACCTTTATTGGTTGAATGTTTTGCAAGTAGCATGTGCTACTTAGAAGGTGGACAAGGCTAGCCGGGTTATAGCTGTGGAGCGTTTTGCTCATAGTCGATAATCGTCGCGAGGTATGTGATTCTTCCTATACTCTTGATCATGAAGTATTTTAGTATATATATATAGTACGGTAGACGTACGTGTGGCAATGTCTTTTGACTTAAGCCTGAATAATATATATATATATAGTACGGTAGACGTACGTGTGCTAACTGAATATAATTGTACGGCAATGTCTTTTGACTTAAGCTTGAATAATAATAACCTTGAAATATTTTAAAGGAACATATATATAGTACGGTAGACGTACGTGTGTTAACTGAATGTAGTGTTATGGCAATGTCTTTTGACTTAAGCCTGAATAATAAAGAATCTTGAAGTATTTCAAAAGAGTTAAGAAACCATTTTTGAAAGAAGAGTAACACTTGGTTTTAAAGGTTTTAAAAAGAGTTATACTAGCTTTATGGGGAGTTAGGTATAACGTCTTAAGAGAGGTAAAGAAAATGGTTTACTGATTTTAGAAGTTAAGAGACTTGATCTTATAAGATAAGAGACTTAACTTAATTGAATTAATATGAATTTTGTGTGAAGCCTCATTCGTGAGTAATGAGTACTTGGTTTTTAAAAAGGAATAACGTTTCTTGATTTGAATCAGAATGAGTATCGACAAACCACTGCAGCATTAATAAAGGGGAAATGTAATGAATAATGAAGTATTATTAAAACCAATAGAAACCTCCATCTGCATAGAAGCTAAGATGAGACAAAATGATATTACATTTTCTAGATCATGGCTGCTTTAATAAATGGTAATAAACAAGAATAAACTGCTCACACATATGGCCTATGTTACTCAATTGTTTTAAAAGAGATTAAGACATTGAACTATGAAACTTTTCTAAAAAAAGAGACTTGAGTAATTGAAATTAGGCAACTGGAACTTTAGGGAAAAGAAAGGCGTTGTTTGGTCTTAAATTGGTTTAAAACATAAAGTGTTATAACAGCTTTATGGGAAGTGAGTTATAACGACTTTATGAAAAAGAGTTTTATCATTGGTTTTAATGTGGTAACTTGACTTTAAAAAGAGAAATGTTTTGGTCCAAAAAGAAGGCATGGTATTGCCTTGATTTGGTTTTAAAAAGGAAAGTATGGAAGTTGTTTTGTTTTACTTGAAAGATGTAAGTCACTCTATTTGTATACTACGGGTATCGGGAGACTTTTATAAAAGGAATGGATCTCTTTAAAAGGAATTTAACGTACGTAGTACTTTAGGGTTAAAACCCGGACTTTGACATAAAATGAAAGTACTTAGAGTTATGTATAACTTGCATATGCTTGTTGTTGTGTAACTTGCCTATGCTTGTTGTTGTGTAACTTGCCTATGCTTGTTGTTGTGTAACTTGCCTATGCTTGTTGTTGTGTAACTTGCCTATGCTTATTGAGATAGTCTTTGTTGTGCAAGAATTGTGTTTCTATTCTCTGCGTAGGTTGACTTGTTGAGAACTTACTTGGACGTACCGGCAGTGACGGGAGATTCCACGGGTATGCTTCCATTAACATTGGTACATGGGCATGTCTACACCGTTGATGGATTCTGTGGGCATGTGACCATTTTTGGTTATGGCGAAGTATCGTGACTTACGGTTGTGATTGGGTGCGTAGCCTATTTACTTTCCCCAGTCAGCTACGTGGCGCAGGTGGATCTGGTACAGGTTGTTGCACTTACCACGTGTCAGCTTCGCGGCGAAGTATCGTGACTTACGGTTGTGATCGGGTGCGTAGCTTGTATACTTTCCCCCGTCAGCTACGTGGCGCAGGTGGATCGGGTATAGGTTATTGCACTTGCCACGTGTCAGCTTCGCGAGTCAGTATAGTGACGAGGTCTCGTGGTACGGCTTTGGCATCAGGTAGTACTTGGTGTTCAGGTGTACTCCTTGGTGTTGTTATATCATAGACTGCCGGCAGTGAGGAAGGAATTCCACGGGCACGAGTGATGATTTGGAGGGCGTGAGTCCCTGACTTGATATGACTGTTTATATGTTGTGTACTGTAGTTTGGTTATCATACATGTCTCCTGCTTTATATAAACTGCTATGATTTCATTTATAGTACTTCTGATTTCCCATACTTGGTACTGTTATCTTGACCTCCTTCGAAGTGCGTTCATCTGCAGGTAGAAGTCGTCATTTGTCGATCCCCGCTTTTAGGATCACCTTTCAGCGTCTTGGGAAGCTCCGTTCCTTCGGAGGCTTATCTTTGGTATGTTACCCTGAGTCTGTAGGTTCTTGTACATTCAGGGGTATGGCGGGGCCCTGTCCCGTCATAGTTGTTGTAAAAATCTTAGAGGTCTGTAGTACTGTTGTGGGCAGGGTTGTAAGGATTGTAACTGTTCAAAATGTCGTTATATTTATATATACTGAAAGGCAACCGTTTTGGTTGGCCTATTTTCCTTTATCTTGATCCATGTCTATTTAAATGTTTAAGTTTTTATTTCCGCTGGTTTTTCTCTGATGTTGTATCACTAGGGTGCCCGGGGTAAGGCACCAGTCACGGGCCCGAGTTCGGGTCGTGACAGTATGTACCCTTTTTATACTTGCCCCTGTCATTCTTTTGTATAGTTATGATTTGTTTACTGTACCTTATTTACATTCCCGTATTAAATTTTTGTTATGACCCCCCGAGCTGCGTTAAATGTCATGAGTTAGGTACGATTGTGGATCCGCGAGCTTAGGATCCTGGTTCAGCATTTTGAGATGGCTCCAATGTTCCGGAGTTGTCATGTTTATGTATATTCAGAGGTACGGCGGGGACTTGTCCCGTCATAGTATTTGTTCAAATCTTAGAGGTTTGTATTCACATGTGGGCTGGACTGGTTAGAGTTGTAATTACTCTTTTTTGGATAATGTAAGCCCTTTTTGGGTGATTTATATTATGGCAGCCTTATCGGCTTTGCCTTGGTTTAAAAAAAAATGTGTTACTTATTTTCCGCAGTTGGTTTGGTATTGTATGATTAGAAGGGTACCCAGGTAGGGCACCAGTCGCGGCCCGGGGTCGGGTCGTGACAATTTCTAACTTATAATAACATGGAATCTTCAATTACAAAAGTAAGACGAAGATTATACCTCATTTAGCCCAAATATGATCCAAGACTACAAGTCGATCCTTAGCAACTTTAGCTCCTCCTTTCGACGTTCCAATCCACTCCAAGCAACCCTTAGAAGCTTATGAAGAACTCATCTTCAAGTTCCAACTTCAAAGTTGAAGAACTCCTTAACTTTCCGCCTTGCGACTAATACGAAAACACCACTTTTCCGGGATCTTTCTATTGAGATACCACTGATATTCTTAGGAACCTTGGTTTAAAGTATGAGAATTATTGGACAACAATTGAAAAAATTTCTCTCTTGAAACCCCTCAAAGCCGAGAGCATACCTAGAGCTCTTCAAGATTTTTTTTGAAATTTTAGCTAAGTGTGGAGCTTGTCTTGCACTAGTATACATATATAACATGATGGAGGGTCAAGATTAGCACAATTGTGTGGCTTGGATGAGCTTCACATGGATCAAGTCCAAGTGGCCTTTGACTTAGTCAACATTGTCAAGCTTCAAGACTTTAGCAAGACTTTCTTCATAAATATGGTCAAATGACCATTCTACCCATGCACAACTTCGACCAAGACCACTAAGGGGGGGGGGGGGGTGACACGTGTCGCCATCTCGTTAAATCGTCGCAATATTTCGTTTTCGACAATTCCATAATTAGATAAATGTTTACTCGTCTCAAACCTTAACATTTTTAGTTCTTACGTGCGTTCTTATAAACATATCACGAAATTTCAGGTGTAACACGATCCATACCATAATGACATCAAAATCGTCATCTCCAACTCTATCAAGTGCGCAGTGCGGCGTAAATAAACAGGACAACCTCTATACACCCGCTCGGCTAACACCGAATCACCCTGGCGTAGCTACCTCAAAAGGCTCTATCGACACGGATCTATCCGATTCTACGCGATAAGAGGGGACACATAGGACAAGGTAGAACCTGGATCTATCAAAGCATATACGTCACATCATGAAATCAATAATGTACCTGTGATGACGTCAGGGGAAGCCTCCTGATCCTGGCGGCTGGCTAAGGAATAAATGCGGTTATGTGGACCGCTAGAACTGGAACCACCACCACGACCTGCGCGCGGCTGCGTCCGTGAACACCGTACCTCGGGCGCGTAACGCGAGAATAAGAGGAAGACCTAGCAACTGATCCTGTCGGCTGCACCGTACCACCCATGCTGCCTCTAGTCGGACAGTCTCTCTTTAAATGGCCCAGCTGGCCACAAGAGTAACAAGCTCATGCAGGAATACGACACTCGCCTGGGTGAGATCTACCGCATCGAGCACACCGAGATGTGGGTGGTCTCGATCGGTAGCGGTCTCTGCCTCGCAGAAACCGAAGTCCGGAGCCACGACACTGCTCTGAATGACTGGCTGATCGGACCTCACGCGATCCGTGAAGGAGCACTCTGTGCTGGCTGGAATGTGGACCTAGTCTGCTGCTGAGGTTGTCCGCCTCGAAAACTGCCCTGAGACCCTGCTGTCCTGGCCCTCTTGGGCTGGCCTGAGTCAATCTGATCCTCCCTCTCTCTATCCTCTATCCCCTGCGCATACGCCTGCATCCTGGCAATATCCATACCTGGCTGAAGAGCCACCCCCAAGCATGCAGTAATCATATGACGGTCTAGCCCCATCACATAACGATGAACTCTGTCTGCCGTATGAAATTTCTGATGGTGTGCGCATGCCTGGCCAAAGAGTCAAACTCCAGGCTGTACTCTCTGATAGTCCTCCCATTCTGCCTCAAGGTCAAGAATCTATCTACGCGGGCTCTCCTCATCTCAGGAGGCAAAAAGTGATCCATGAAGGCCTCTGTGAACTCCTCCCAAACAGCTGGAAGAGCATCTTCACCTCTCGACAGCTCCCATGACTCAAAGCAGTTCAACGCAATATCGCGTAACCGGTAAGATGCTAGCATAACTGACTCTGTCTCCGAAGCCCTAAGAACCTGCATAGTCCGCTGTAACTGCCGAATGAACTCCTGCGGATCCTCCTCAGACCTCGAACCATAAAACTCGGGTGGATGACAACCCAAAAAATCCCAAATCCATAAACTGTCGGCTCTAGGGTTAGCCACCTGCTCCTGTCGGCGCTGCCCTGCTACTATGCTGGTCAATAACCGGATCTGCTCCCCGTAGTCTCTATACTCAGCTCCTGGCTGTGGGACTGGAGGCTCAGGTACCGGAACCTCTGGAGCTACTGCCGCTCTCGGCTCCTCTAATATTGCCGGCGTGACTGAACTCGCCGACCCGTCTACTACCTCAGGCATAGTCCGTGCACGAGTCTCAGTAACCCTCTGCGTGCATTGCGACTCCTGCTTCTTTGCCTTGCCTCTGGGCCACAGTGTCTTTCGTGGAGGCATAAGCGTTTCATAAGAATAGGTCGGAGAGGATTCAACCTAATAAGGCGGCTCATTGCCACGATCTCGAGAGAGAAGAATGAAACCAATCCTAAATGTCCTGCGACCTCACGATTATAGATGTGGTGCACAACACAGATAATCAAGACTCTACTGAACACGATGCGTAGACACTTTCCGAGGACTAATCGCTCGATACCACTTTTGTCACGACCCAACCGGGCGGCGGTGCCTACCAGGCACCCGTTGATATACATCGAGAGAATAGCGGAACATACACAACATAAAAACATGTTTAGACAATAAACATCACATGCTAGCCGATAAGGCCGTCTTCCATAAAATATGCATAATCAAAAGTAAAACTGTACAACTCGGTTCTTACAGCCCAACCACAAATGTGGCTCTGCACCTCAGGAATAACAAGCGTGGCGGGACGGGGCCCATACCACGAATGTACATAAATCTACAACATCGGGAAAGAGCGTACCAAAAGACAAGCCTCGGAGAAATGGAGCTTCGGCGCGATCGGTGATCCAGAATGAGGATCCACCACTGCTTACCCTACTGCGGCGTGAGCGGCCCAGGAAGAGTCGATTACCTGATATGTACTAAGTATGTAAAAGCGGAAAATCGTAATTACATCATAAGTTTAAAACAAAGCGGAGGCATGTATGATAATCAAATTATAGTACATCGTGCCTTACTAACAATGAGAGTAAATAAGAGTATACTTACAACATAAAAATAGGAAGCTCACGATCAAAGTAGGACCACGCATTTCGCGATATCATTAAGCAACCCTACTCGCGGGACTATTTCACCCGCATAGGTCGTGTGGACGCGTGAGGTATTCCTCGCATAGGTGTATCCGCGCGTAGGTCGTGTAGACCGCGTGAGGTATTCCTCGCGATAGGTCATCCGCATGGGACTATTTCACCCGCATAAGCCTTTACGGACTCGCATGAGGTATTCCTCGCATCGTGGGTAGCAAATCCACAGAATATGCAAATGCCACAAACCCGGGGAATGACCCCGTAATGAATAATATACCACTAGCACAAACCGGCTATCATACATAACATAAGCACTACCGGCTTATCATACAATATATAAGTAAGTTAAGAAATCCCCTAACTTCTTATTATTCTTGTTCATGTACACTCTCATTTTAGTTTACTTAAGGCACTAACATGTCTTTTATAAAATCCGGGAATTTAACCCAAAGTACTACATACTTCCACTCTTTTAAAAATGACTCTTTTTCATATAGAACTTCCAAGATACTAATAACCGTAGTATTAAGTCACAATTACTTTTCAAGACAAGTCACAATGCCTTTAGAAATAAAATTAGGCTTCTAAATCAAGTGACTTCTTTTCTTATAAAACCTTAGGCAATTGATGCCTTAAAATCGATTTGCCTTTCATTAAATCAAGTCATTTATCCTTATTTATCTTTCCATAAAGCTAATATAACCAACTTCCCATAAAGTCGTTATATTAACTTTATACCTTAGCCAATTACAATTTCCTATCCAAGGGACTTATACGTTTAAAACAAAACAAGTATCATATACTTTAAAACTCTTCAAGTCCCTTAACTTTAAAAACTTAAGACATCCTTAATACTTTTAAAGAAGTGAGTTAATCTCCTAACTCACCCAACTTGGCTATTCATAAAACAAGTAAAGGATATCAAGGTCTTGTACGTCTACCGTACTATATACGTGCAACTATTCATGCTCAAAAGATAGGAAAGTTCTACATACCTCTTCGGATCAAACCACTTGCCAAGTACAATATCCCGCTCGTAATATGTCAACCTATAATCTCCACAATACGTCTATTAACGTCTTACTTCAAACGTAGAATATTATAAGTGCAAAGTCACTAAATTCTACGGAAAATCGGACAGCACTTCCTTTGTTTCTACATACTTTGCCACCGTTTTCAAGGCCGAATTCAATAACCAAACACGCCACATTTAAGGCCCAACAATGTAATTAACAATAGGGGATTACACGCCTACTAGACGTGTAAAA
This sequence comes from Przewalskia tangutica, assembly GCA_029844215.1. Taxonomy (NCBI): domain Eukaryota; kingdom Viridiplantae; phylum Streptophyta; class Magnoliopsida; order Solanales; family Solanaceae; genus Przewalskia; species Przewalskia tangutica. The sequence continues at coordinate 78,264,425 of CM056734.1, forward strand.
TTCTGCCCCACAAATGATATCAAGCTAATACAAATTACTAGGCCAATTCGGCAACATTGAGATACAATAACACCAATTCTTATCCAATTTCCTTTTCAATCCAAGTTGTTAGCATAACATGATATCAAGTCGCAATCGATTATAACTACTATAATCTTCAAGTAAGTAACATGCGACGATTCTAATTAACGACAAATTGTAATCCAACTTCAAATGGCTTATATGACATTTCGGTTTTAGGCTACAATCAATCCATAACACTTATGAAACTTCAACACATATACTTCATGCTAGCAAACATGTAAGGCTAACAACAATATATAATCTTGTAACACTTTAAGAGATAAGATTATTACCTCAACGAGTCTTAGTCCAACTTCAAATTCGAAGTCGCTCCCTAGCAACTTAGAGCCTCTTCTTGACACTTCAATCCGCCACTTGAGACCCTTAGAATATCACAAACAAGTTTCCTTTAATCTTCCAATCAAAACCTAGAAAAGCAACTAGGTTTTCACTTTGCGACTAATACGAAAACTATCTTTTTCCGGGATTTTTCTATTGAGATACACTTACAATACCCTCATGAACCTTGGTTTAAAGTGGGGAGCTTAATGGACAACAAACAAAAAAAAATTCTTTTTGTTGGTAGTGAACCCGAGAGCAACCCTTTGGAGTTCTTCAAATTCTTGAAATTTTTTCTAAGTGTAGAAGTTAGTCTTGCTACTAGTACTACTATATAGCACAATGGAGGGTCAAGATGTGCACAAATGTGTGGCTTGGATGAAGTTCTATTAAATATCAAGACTTGTGGCCCCATTGACCAAGTCAATATTATCAAGCTCTTCAAGTTGCAAGACTTTGTCATCCTAACAATGGTCAAATGACCGTTTTGGCCATGCCTAAATTCGTCCAAGGCAACATAAGGGGGGTGACACGTGTCGCCCTCCCATTCGCCACAATATTACGTTTTCCGACAATTCCATAATTCCGATAATTTTTTTACAAGTCTCTAATCTTAACATTTGGGATTCTCACGTACGTTCTTAAAACATGTCCTGAAAATATGGGGTGTAACAATATCGAACACATCGAGGCAAAGGTGGTCTCATCTGGCTAGAACCCCTAAACATCTGCGAATCTGTTGCCCGAAGCTCTGACCAGCTCCTGAATACCCTGTCCTGCGATCGAACCTCCTTCCTGTAGACTTTGGAGGTGCACTCTACGCTGGCTGGGAAGAATACCCGACAGGCTGCTGAGGCTGCCCGCCTCGAAACTCACCCGAAAATCCTGCTGATTTGGCCCTCTTATTATGGCCCCCGTCCTGACATCTGTCTGGCCGACGCCCTCTATGTCGGTCCTCAACTCCCTGTGTATACGCCTGGTACGAGCAATATACATACCCGGCTGAAGAGCCACTGCCATGCACCCATCGATCAAATAGTGGTCGAGTCCCATCACATAGCGATGAACTCAATAGGCCATATCAACCATAATCATAGACGCATACCTCGCCAATGAATCAAACTCCAAGCTATACTCGCGAATGGTCCGGCCACTCTGCCTCAACTGTAGGAATCTATCAACTCTAGCCTCCTCATCACTGGAGGCAAGAAGTGACCAAGGTGTTATACCCCGTATTTCCAGTATGCGTGAGGGCGTGCGTCTGGTTTAAGCCTTAAGTAGGCGAAGGGGCGAATATTGTGCAACTACGAAAGAATTGTTTTTCGATGAAACGTTTTCCAAACTTTGCGAAGGAAAATTACAGTTACAACATTAATAATTTTTGCGGATTTTTAGAGATGAAATATTGTGGACCAACGAGAGGCGACACTTGGCCTCAGTGGGACGGCAATCCATGAGCTTCCATTGCACGTTTTTCATTTTTTGTGCCTAAAACATTTGGTCAATGTTTGGTAGGATATTTGTATGGTAGATGAGTAAGTGGGACCCACACACCACTTGTCCAAATCCTCACCCTACACTTGCCCACCACTTGTCTTAATCTTGGCCGTTGATTGGCCTATAAATACCCCCCCTTAGTTGAAGACTTCTTCATCCACAAGTAATTTCAAGTCTTGAAAATCCTCCCCATTCTTGTTGCTCTCGTCCAAAGAGCACCCTGTCACGCCCCAAATCCGGGCAGGTATGGTGCCCCTACAGGCACCCTTCTACCCATCCAACCTAACTCAACCGCGGAAGATACATCACACTCCTATTTTTAAAAACAAAGGCAAAGCCGGAAAGGCTTCCGTCTAAATCTAAATCACCCGAACGGGTCTACGCTATACAACAATGTAAATACAACTTACACCATCCATTACATATGAATACGGACCTCTAAGAAGGTGACAACAACTATGGCGGGACAAGGCCCGCGTACCCAGAATGTACCTAGCCATAATGACAAACTCGGAACTTGGAGCCATCTCAAAATGCTGAACAAGATCCTAAGCTCGCGGATCCACAACTGTACCTAGACCAATGGACATGAGCGACCCACAAGAAGTCGGTACAACAAGTACTAAGTATGGAACGGAAATAAAGTACATTAAACAAGATCATAACTGTACAACAGAATGACAGGGGCAAGTATAAAAATTAAAATACCAGATCCTACCGTGCCATTTTAACTCATGAAATCAATCGTACATTAATCATTTTTTTCCTTCTTTCAATAAGAATTAGCATCATATTCTTACATACATACTTAAGAATTCAATCAAGTTTTTCCACATAACTTACATATCTTACATAACATAATCCAGCCCTTTATGGAGGGACTTCTTATTTGGGAGTTTACTTTGATTATCCATACGTGATAACGTAATCTGGCCCATTTGCGGGACACGGTGTACTGATGAATCGTGTGGCATAATTCGGCCCGCCTGTGGGGCTCGGTGTACTGTGGAATCATGTAGCATAATCCGGCCCGCCTGTGGGGCTCGGTGTACTGTGGAATCATGTAGCATAATCCGGCCCGCCTGTGGAGCTCGGTGTACTGTGGAATCGTGTAGCATAATCCGGCCCGCCTGTAGAGCTCGGTGTAAGATGACGTAACCCGGCCTATGTGTAGGCTCGGGGTAATATGGCGTAATCCGGCCTATTTGTAGGCTCGGTGTATCTCATAACATAATCCGGCCTATTTGTAGGCTCGGTGTGATTTGACGTAATCCGGCCTATTTGTAGGCTCGGTGTATCTCATAACATAATCCGTCCTATTTGTAGGCTCAGTGTGATTTTCCTTACATAACATTTTAACCACCCTTTCACTTCTTCTTAAGTCGTTATAACAACTTCCCATAAAGCTATTATAACAACCTTTCATTTTAGAGAACTTAAGACACTTTTATTTCTTATCACGTTGGAAACTAAACCCCAAAGTACTACGTACATACATACTTAAAAAGAATCATAAAACTCCTTCTCTTTAAATCAATAAACGTATACTTTTAAAACTCAAGTCACATACTCTTTCGAAATCAAGCCTCTTAACTTTAGAAGTAAATCAAGTAACCCATATCTTGAAAAATAAAGTCTCATAACTTGTAAAGAAATCAAGTCTCATAACTTTAAATCAAATCTCTTAACTTTAGAAATCAAGTCCCATATCTTGAAAAATAAAGTCTCATAACTTGTAAAGAAATCAAGTCTCATAACTTTAAATCAAATCTCTTAACTTTAGAAATCAAGTCCCATATCTTGAAAAATAAAGTCTCATAACTTGTAAATAAATCAAGTCTCATAACTTTAAATCAAATCTCTTAACTTTAGAAATCAAGTCTCATATCTTGAAAAATAAAGTCTCATAACTTGTAAAGAAATCAAGTCTCATAACTTTAAATCAAATCTCTTAACTTTAGAAATCAAGTCCCATTTCTTGAAAATTAAAGTCTCATAACTTGTAAAGAAATCAAGTCTCTTAACCTTAAATCAAATCTCTTAACTTTAAAGTACTTCACGTAACTTATACAATTTTGACTAAGCCACTCATACTTTCATAATCAAGACTCATATATTTCCAAAATGGACTTACTTACTTCAAATGAATTAAGTCGCATAGACTTACCAAATCAAGTCACATAGACTCACTAAAATTTAGTCACATAGACTTACCAAATAATCATGTCAAAGAACGGAAGAAGTTCACATACCTCGTTGGCGACTAACCCAAACGACAAGTAGTAATACGCTCCAATGTACTTCAACCTTATTGGCTATTCCACAAGCCAAGTAGAATGTTCTACACGTAGTACTTCAACCTAAAATGACAATAGCACTTCTATCAACTACAAGCTATCAAGTGTAGGACTTATACCAAATAATGGCCCTCTAATTCTATGGAAAATTGGGCAGCACTTCCTTTGTTTCTACGTACTTTTCCACCTTTTCCAAGGCCCGTATTCATCAACCAACAAGCCACATTTAAGGCACAACCAACAGTTAGCCAAAGGGGATTACACGCCTAACTGGACCTGTAAAATTCTGCCCCACAGTTATACAAAACAATCCACAAATCAGCCCATAAAAACAGTCCGCAATCCAACCATAACGAGGGTAAAATGTGAGGCCTTTTAACGCCTTTCCACACCCTTATTCCCTTAGGACTTTAATTAGCAACTACTACACTTAAACATGCATAACAACAACTAAATTTCCAGCATTTAATACCTCAAAACAGTCCACTAAACGACACAACAACGTCTAACAGGTTTGGTCAGTTTCTCGGCCACAACAACTACAATCCGATAACTCGTTCCTTAATCCATTTTATTCCAATTCGAGTTCCAAAACTTCTACATAAGTTATAACAACTTATTAACAACAATATTAATCCATTATAACATGCAATAGGTGAAGATAACAACGACAATAACCAACGAATTCCATTTGCACCAAATCTGTCCCAAATCGGTTTTAGCCCCAAAAATGGCTCAAACACTTATTATTCTTCATTCTTTTCTAACACAAGTTCATACATACATAATAACAATAAGTAATATCCAATTACTTTAAAAGAAGGACTTTTACCTCATTTATTGCCCAAAAACGCCCCAAAACAGTCCGGTCTTTATTGGTGCGCTGTTTTCGTTTCGCTCCACTTCTTCAAGTTCCAATCACATATATGTACCCCCTACAATATTAGGAGCAACTTCTCTTTGAATCTCACTTCCAAAAAGTCGACGTAACCCCTAGGGTTTTGGCATCAACTTTCGGCCAAGACAAGTAAAAACGTGTAGAATAATAATCTAGGCTTAGCACTTGGTTTAAGGGCTTAATCTTGGAGAAATAAATTGATCAACAATGGTTGTTCTTAGCCAAGGGGCTCTCGAAATTATGGAGCTAAAGGGGAGAAGATGAGAGCTTATTTTTTTGTCTAAGTGTAAAGTGATTCAAGTCTTGCAAGACTTGGATATGTATAGCCAAGTGGAGTGGGACCCATGTCCACTTGTCCCCTCTCAAAATATCTATTTTGTTGTCATCTTAGCAAGACAAGTGGAGGGGTGCCACGTGTCACCCTCCGATTGGTCCAAAATATTATAATTTTTCGAAGGTCCCTGCGAAATTGTGAAATTCTCGGCGGACCCCATATTATCAATTCCAACACCTTATAATCCAATACTAAGTCCATAAATCCAATTAGAAGTATTATACTCCAAGTTAATAATTTTTCCGTAAATCACATTTTTTTCGAAATTTTCCTTAAGAAAATGTAATTATTCTTTCCTTCCAAAATTCAAATCTTAAATCCTTAATCACGTTCTCAATTAGTAGCCCTGATATTACGGGGTGTAACATCCTCCCCCCCTTAGAAACATTCGTCCTCAAATGTTCATCTAAGGTCTCAATAGTTAGCTAGTATTCCACGATTCTCGATTATTCCATGTCCCAATCTTACATTATCTCTCCCCTCATACGGGTAAGATAGTTTCTCATAATCTCAATATCATGTTGTCCTAATCACAACAACCATATTTACTCCATAAAAATATTATTCGTGCATCTCACTTAAGCATACAACACGACAATCTAATAACATGGTATGTCCATAAGTCAATTAAACCTGATCTTTCAAGAGTCTATCACAATCTTAGTCAGTTCATTACCTCTTGACTATTCCAAATAAGTACATAAATAAAGCTTAGGTGTGGATTCAATAAACTGTTTCACACCTTTCAAGTAATTATTAAGGCTTAACCAACTCATGGTAACTCATAATCATTCTAGGCAACGCACATATGACCCCAAATAAATACGCTCGTACAGATACACATCATCATTATACCAACTGTACAATAGTTTTACCAACCTGGATACGAAGTCCATATAATCCTTTCTGGGTCACTGTTACCTTTCTCATCTCTGCAATCAAAATAACACGTTAGGGAGAGACTACCCTAACAACACAGCTCTATCGCACGATCTCAGAGTCAGAAGAAGGGAAACCAATCCTAAATGTACTATAGCCTCCTGTTTATAGATGTGGTGCACAACACATCGATAAACAAGACTCTACTATACACGGTCTGTAGACATGCCGAGGACTAACGGCTCTGATACCACTCTGTCACGCCCCAAATCCGGGCGTGGATCGTGCCCCTACCAGGCACCCTTCTACCCATACAACATAAATAAACCGCGGAAGATAAATAACACTCATTTTTTTAAAAACAAAGGCAAAGCCGGAAAGACTTCCGTATAAATATAAATCACCCGAAAGGGTCTACGCTATACAACAATGTAATTACAACTTACACCAGTCCAACCCACATATGAATACAGACCTCTAAGAAGGTGACAACAACTATGACGGGACAAGGCCCCGTGCACTGAATGTACCTAGCCATAATGACAAACTCCGAACTTGGAGCCATCTCAAAATCTTGAACAAGGATCCTAAGCTCGCGGATCCACAATCGTACCTAGACCTGCGGACATGAACGCAAATTTCTAAGGGGTCGATAACAAGTACTAAGTATGGAACGGAAATAAAGTACATTAAACAAGATCATAACTGTACAAAAGATTGACAGGGGCAAGTATAAAAATTAAAATACCAGATCCTACCGTGCCATTTTAACTCATGAAATCAATCGTACATTAATCATTTTTTTCCTTCTTTCAATAAGAATTAGCATCATATTCTTACATACATACTTAAGAATTCAATCAAGTTTTTCCACATAACTTACATATCTTACATAACATAATTCGGCCCTTTATGGAGGGACTTCTTATTTGGGAGTTTACTTTGATTATCCATACGTGATAACGTAATCTGGCCCATTTGCGGGACACGGTGTACTGATGAATCGTGTGGCATAATCCGGCCCGCCTGTGGGGCTCGGTGTACTGTGGAATCATGTAGCATAATCCGGCCCGCCTGTGGGGCTCGGTGTACTGTGGAATCATGTAGAATAATCCGGCCCGCCGGAGCCTTGCATCGTGGAATCGTGTAGCATAATCCGCCCGCTGTGAGCTCGGTGTAAGATGGCGTAACCCGCCTATGTGTAGGCTCGGGTAATATGGCGTGTCCGCCTATTTGTAGGCTCGGTGTATCTCATAACATAATCCGCCTATTTGTAGGCTCGGTGTGATTTACGTGTCCGGCCTATTTGTAGGCTCGGTGTATCTCATAACATAATCCGTCCTATTTGTAGGCTCGGTGTGATTTTCCTTACATAACATTTTAACCACCCTTTCACTTCTTCTTAAGTCGTTATAACAACTTCCCATAAAGCTATTATAACAACCTTTCATTTTAGAGAACTTAAGGCACTTTTATTTCTTATCACATTGGGGAAACTAAACCCAAAAGTACTACGTACATACATACTTAAAAAGAATCATAAAACTCCTTCTCTTTAAATCAATAAACGTATACTTTTAAAACTCAAGTCACATACTCTTTCGAAATCAAGCCTCTTAACTTTAGAAGTAAATCAAGTAACCCATATCTTGAAAAATAAAGTCTCATAACTTGTAAAGAAATCAAGTCTCATAACTTTAAATCAAATCTCTTAACTTTAGAAATCAAGTCCCATATCTTGAAAAATAAAGTCTCATAACTTGTAAAGAAATCAAGTCTCATAACTTTAAATCAAATCTCTTAACTTTAGAAATCAAGTCCCATATCTTGAAAAATAAAGTCTCATAACTTGTAAAGAAATCAAGTCTCATAACTTTAAATCAAATCTCTTAACTTTAGAAATCAAGTCTCATATCTTGAAAAATAAAGTCTCATAACTTGTAAAGAAATCAAGTCTCATAACTTTAAATCAAATCTCTTAACTTTAGAAATCAAGTCCCATTTCTTGAAAATTAAAGTCTCATAACTTGTAAAGAAATCAAGTCTCTTAACCTTAAATCAAATCTCTTAACTTTAAAGTACTTCACGTAACTTATACAATTTTGACTAAGCCACTCATACTTTCATAATCAAGACTCATATATTTCCAAAATGGACTTACTTACTTCAAATGAATTAAGTCGCATAGACTTACCAAATCAAGTCACATAGACTCACTAAAATTTAGTCACATATACTTACCAAATAATCATGTCAAAGGAAGGAAGAAGTTCACATACCTCGTTGGCGACTAACCCAAACGACAAGTAGCAATACGCTCCAATGTACTTCAACCTTATTGGCTATTCCACAAGCCAAGTAGAATGTTCTACACGTAGTACTTCAACCTAAAATGACAATAGCACTTCTATCAACTACAAGCTATCATGTGTAGGACTTATACCAAATAATGGCCCTCTAATTCTATGAAAAATTGGGCAGCACTTCCTTTGTTTCTACGTACTTTTCCACCTTTTCCAAGGCCCGTATTCATCAACCAACAAGCCACATTTAAGGCACAACCAACAGTTAGCCAAAGGGGATTACACGCCTAACTGGACCTGTAAAATTCTGCCCCACAGTTATACAAAACAATCCACAAATCAGCCCATAAAAACAGTCCGCAATCCAACCATAACGAGGGTAAAATGTGAGGCCTTTTAACGCCTTTCCACACCCTTATTCCCTTAGGACTTTAATTAGCAACTACTACACTTAAACATGCATAACAACAACTAAATTTCCAGCATTTAATACCTCAAAACAGTCCACTAAACGACACAACAACGTCTAACAGTTTTGGTCAGTTTCTCGGCCACAACAACTACAATCCGATAACTCGTTCCTTAATCCATTTTATTCCAATTCGAGTTCCAAAACTTCTACATAAGTTATAACAACTTATTAACAACAATATTAATCCATTATAACATGCAATAGGTGAAGATAACAACGACAATAACCAACGAATTCCATTTGCACCAAATCTGTCCCAAATCGGTTTTAGCCCCAAAAATGGCTCAAACGCTTATTATTCTTCATTCTTTTCTAACACAAGTTCATACATACATAATAACAATAAGTAATATCCAATTACTTTAAAAGAAGAAGGACTTTTACCTCATTTATTGCCCAAAAACGCCCCAAAACAGTCCGGTCTTTATTGGTGCGCTGTTTTCGTTTCGCTCCACTTCTTCAAGTTCCAATCACATATATGTACCCCCTACAATATTAGGAGCAACTTCTCTTTGAATCTCACTTCCAAAAAGTCGACGTAACCCCTAGGGTTTTGGCATCAACTTTCGGCCAAGACAAGTAAAAACGTGTAGAATAATAATCTAGGCTTAGCACTTGGTTTAAGGGCTTAATCTTGGAGAAATAAATTGATCAACAATGGTTGTTCTTAGCCAAGGGGCTCTCGAAATTATGAAGCTAAAGGGGAGAAGATGAGAGCTTATTTTTTTGTCTAAGTGTAAAGTGATTCAAGTCTTGCAAGACTTGGATATGTATAGCCAAGTGGAGTGGGACCCATGTCCACTTGTCCCCTCTCAAAATATCTATTTTGTTGTCATCTTAGCAAGACAAGTGGAGGGGTGCCACGTGTCGCCCTCCGATTGGTCCAAAATATTATAATTTTTCGAAGGTCCCTGCGAAATTGTGAAATTCTCGGCGGACCCCATATTATCAATTCCAACACCTTATAATCCAATACTAAGTCCATAAATCCAATTAGAAGTATTATACTCCAAGTTAATAATTTTTCCGTCGTCACATTTTTTTTCGAAATTTTCCTTAAGAAAATGTAATTATTCTTTCCTTCCAAAATTCAAATCTTAAATCCTTAATCACGTTCTCAATTAGTAGCCCTGATATTACGGGGTGTAACACACCCCCTCCCCCTTGAGAAGGCCTTGGCCGAAACACCCCCCCTCCTAGTGGTGTTGGCCGAGACATACCCCCCCTCTTGCCTAGTTGTTCTCGAAAAATACCCCCCACCCCCTCTTGGTAGAAAATACTCTCCAAGTATTGTTACTATTCCAAATTACCTTAGCCTTCATAGTCGGTTGAAGTATTAAGAAGAAGTTGCGTAGAACTTCTAAGGGTTGTTTGGAGCGGGTTGGAGCGCCCAGAGTAGGAGCTAAACGTTGCTCAGGATCGACATTTAAATTTGGATAATTTTGGGCTTATCGAGGTAAATACTCTTGTCCTTCTATTGTAATTGGAAATTACATACTGTAGTAGTAGAGATGTATTTAAGATACATAAAAGGATATTAAAGAAGAAGAATTAAACTGTACTTACATAGGACTGTATTTGCAGTAGACTTGTGTAGTTTAACGGGTAGGGAAGTGCTGCCCGATTTTCCGTAGAATAGAGAACCCTCTGCTTAGAATATTCTACAGAGTAGTCTAGACGTTGATAGACGTATATGGCCTTTATAGGTTGAAAGTTCTGCGAGTAACATGTTCTACTTAAATGGTGGACAAGGCTAGCCGGGTTATAGCCGTGGAGCGTTTTGCTAATAGTCGATAATCGTCGCGAGGTATGTTATTCTTCCTATCCTCTTGAGCATGATATTTTGAAAGAATATATATATAGTACGGTAGACGTACGTGTGTTAACTGAACGTGGTTTTACTCCGATGTCTTTTGACTTGAGTTTAAATAATAAGAATCTTGAAGTATTTCAAAAGAATTAAGAAACCTTTTTGAAAGAAGAGTAATACTTGGTTTTAAAAGCTTAAGAGTTATACTAGCTTTATGGGAAGTTAGGTATAACGACTTAAGAGAGATAAAAAGAATGGTTTATTGATTTTAAAAGTTAAGAGACTTGATCTTAAAAGATAAGAGACTTGACTTAATTGGATTAATATGAATTTTGTTAAAAAGTGTGAAACCTCATTCGTGAGTAATGAGTACTTGGTTTGTAAAGGAATAATGTTTTACTGATTTCGGAAATGAGAATAAGTATCGAACAAATCACAGCAGCGCTAATAAAGGGAAATGTATTGACTAATAAAGTATTATGAAAATCAGTAGAAACCTCCATCTGCATAGAAGCTAAGATGAGACAAAATGATATTACATTTCCTAGATCATGGCTGCTTTGATAAGATTGTTATAAACAAGAATAACCTACTCACATATAAGGCATATGTTTCTCAAATTGTTTTAAAGGAGGATTATATTATTAAGTGATTAAAACTATGAACTACGAAACCTTTCGAAAATGAGAAACTTGAGCATTTGAAATTAGGCAAACTTGAACGTTTGGAAAATAATGTTGTTACTTGATTTTACAAAGGAAAGTGTTTTGGTTTACTTAAAAAGATAGTCACTCTATTTTTATACTACGGGTATTGTGTGACTTTTGTGAAAGAAACAGATCTTTTAAAGAATTAATGTATGAAGTACTTTGGGGATAAAAACCCGAACTTGTTGACATAAAGTAGGAAGTTCCTTGTGTGAATAACTTGATTGTGTTGGTTTGTGATAGCCTTGTAATACTTTCTTGTTGATTTGATAAGTAAACATGTTAGGATGCTACGTGTGTTAGTATCTTGTGATGTATGTGTAAAGGGTTTCTTGTTGTGCTTATGTTGTTTAACGATAAGTCGTTATGTTAGTATTATATCACTCACCTCTTGACATGATACGGGTTAAGCCGCCTCCACGCGGGTAGACTCAGTGCTTACATTCAGGGTATGGCGGGCCCCGCCCCGCCATTGTTGTTATATCATTCTTAGAGGTGCAGTAGTAATTGTTGTGGGCGAGTTTGTAAAAGGATGTAAATCGTCGGTTTCATGTTTTTATATAAGCGAAAGGCAAATTTTTCTCGAATAAACTGCTTTCATTCATATTATTTTATGTCTTGTTTTATATTCCGCCGATTACTCTGATGTTGTATCACTAGGGTGCCCGGTAGGCACGATCCACGCCCGTTCGGTCGTGACAAAAGTGGTATCGCGATTAATCCTCGGAAAGTGTCTACAGCATCAGTATCTAGTAGAGTCTTGATTATCGGTGTGTTGTGCACCACACCAATAATCAGGAGGCTATAGGATATTTAGGATTGGTTTCCATTCTTCTCACTCTGAGATCGTGCTTAGAGCTGTGTTATAAGTTGGACCCCTCTAACGTATTTCTTTCCCTTACCGTTATGCCTCCGCGTAAGGCAACTTGGGCCCGGAAGGGCAAGGCAGCCGAGGGAGCTGCGAGTAGAGCACAGAGGGTTACGAGGGCACAGGCCCAATCATCACCTGCGGTGGTGCTTCATTCGGGGAGTTCTGCGACGTCGCCATCCCCAGCAGAGTTTAGCACAGCGGCAGCGATTCCATGCGCCATGATATCTGGACCTTCGCCCACGACCGAGCGCAGAGAATAGATTGCAAAGAGACGACCCTGTTACTAGCTAGGGAGTTAGCAACCAGAGAGTATATTATGTACCGATTTATCACGGGTCTTGATGACTATCTAAGAGAGGGTTGTGCAAGAGTAGCTCTCGATCGAGCATTAGCATGGCCTCACAGACGGCTTATGCGCAGCAGTCGAGAAACGTAGATATCGACAGATTAATCAAGGAGAGGAGAATGTTATACCCCGTATTTCCAGAGTATGTACGTGAGGACGTACGTACAAAAGTTTAAGCCTTAAGTAGACAAAGGGAAGAAAATTGTGCAACTACCGAAAAAAATTGTTTTCCGACGAAACGTTTTCCAAACTTTGCGAAGGGAAAATTACGGTTACAACATTAATAATTTTTGCAGATTTTTCCGAGAGATGAAATATTGTGGACCAACGAGAGGGCGACACTTGGCCCTCAAGTGGACGGCAATCCATGAGCTTCCATTGCACGCTTTTTCATTTTTTGTGCCTAAAACATTTGGTCAATGTTTGGTAGGATATTTGTGTGGTAGATGAGTAAGTGGGACCCACACAAAACTTGTCCAAATCCTCACCCTACACTTGCCCACCACTTGTTTTAATCTTGGCCATTGATTGTCCTATAAATACCCCCCCTTAGTTGAAGACTTCTTCATCCACAAGTAATTTCCAAGTCTTGAAAATCCTCCCCCCCTTCTTGTTGCTCTCGTCCAAAGAGCACCCCCTCCCCCTTGAGAAGGCCTTGGCCGAAACACCCCCTCCCTCCTAGTGGTGTTAGCCGAGACATACCCCCCCCCCTTGCCTAGTTGTTCTCGAAAAATACCCCCCACCCCCTCTTGGTAGAAAATACTCTCCAAGTATTGTTACTATTCCAAAATACCTTAGCCTTATACCTTGTAGTATTCCAAAGTTACCTCTATACGTAGAGCCCGGAAATACTACCTTATGTCCTTTTAGTCTCAAAACGAAACCCTAAGGAAAATCTTCATAGTCGGTTGAAGTATTAAGAAGAAGTTGCGTAGAACTTCTAAGGGTTGTTTGGAGCGGGTTGGAGCGCCCAGAGTAGGAGCTAAACGTTGCTCAGGATCGACATTTAAACTTGGATAATTTTGGGCTTATCGAGGTAAATACTCTTGTCCTTCTATTGTAATTGGAAATTACATACTGTAGTAGTAGAGATGTATTTAAGATATATAAAAGGATATTAAAGAAGAAGAATTAAACTGTACTTACATAGGACTGTATTTGCAGTAGACTTGTGTAGTTTAACGGGTAGGGAAGTGTTGCCCGATTTTCCGTAGAATAGAGAACCCTCTGCTTAGAATATTCTACAGAGTAGTCTAGACGTTGATAGACGTATATGGCCTTTATAGGTTGAAAGATCTGTGAGTAGCATGTTCTACTTGAATGGTGGACAAGGCTAGCCGGGTTATAGCCGTGGAGCGTTTTGCTAATAGTCGATAATCGTCGCGAGGTATGTGATTCTTCCTATCCTCTTGAGCATGATATTTTGAAAGAATATATATATAGTACGGTAGACGTACGTGTGTTAACTGAACGTGGTTTTACTCCGATGTCTTTTGACTTGAGTTTAAATAATAAGAATCTTGAAGTATTTCAAAAGAATTAAGAAACCTTTTTGAAAGAAGAGTAATACTTGGTTTTAAAAGCTTAAGAGTTATACTTGTTATACCCCGTATTTCCAGAGTATGTACGTGTGGGCGTACGTCGAAAATTTTGAGCCTTAAAGTTAGGCAAGATTCGAAATTTGTACACAACCCCCGAAAAGAATCGTTTTTCGACGAAACGTTTTACAGAACTTGCGAAGGGAAAATTCCGGCTATGTCTTTTATAATTTTTGCGGATTTTTCCGAGAGATGAAATATTTTGGACCAACGAGAGGGCGACACTTGTCACCCTCAAGTGGACGGTCAAGTGGCCTTTGGCTTTCACGGTTTGGACGAATTTGAGGCCTAATTCATGGGTCAATGTTTTGTGAGGGATTTGAGGAGTAGGATAGGGTGCACTTGTGCCAATCTTGGCCATCCACTTGCCCCCCACTTGGCTTGATCATAGCCATTGGTTTCCCTATAAATACCCCTCCCTTGTTGAAGACTTCATCATCCTAAAATTGTTTCTAAGTATTGAAATCCCTCTCCCCCTCTTAGTGTAGTGTTCTCGTCCAAGAACACCCCCCTCCCCTTTCGCGAGGCCCCCTTGGCCGAGAGTTATTCCCCCCTCCTAGTGGTGCTAGCCGAGGGGTACCCCCCCTACCTTGAGTTGTTCTCGTAAAGTACACCCCCCCCCTTGGTAAAAAAGTATTCTCCAAGTATTGTTACTATACCAAAATACCTTAGCCTTATACCTTGTAGTATTCCAAAAGTTACCTCTATACGTAGAGCCCGGAAATACTACCTTTTGTCCTTTTAGTCTCAAACCAAAACCCTAAGGAAAATCTTCATAGCGTGTTGAAGTATTAAGTAGAAGTTGCGTAGAACTTCTAAGGGTTGTTTGGAGCGGGTTGGAGCGCCCAGAGTTGGAGCTAAACGTTGCTCAGGATCGACATTTAAACTTGGATAATTTTGGGCTTATCGAGGTAAATACGCTTGACCTTCCTTTGTAATTAGAGTTTACATACTGTTGAAGTATAAGATTTAAGTATAAGTTATATACAAGGAAGGTATATAAGAGAAGAATTGAACTGTACTTACATAGGACTGTATCTACAGTAGACTTGTGAAGTTTGACAGGTAGGGAAGTGCTGCCCAATTTTCCGTATCTAGATTTATTTTACCGAGTAGTCTAGACATTGATAGACTTGTATAACCGTTATAGGTTGAAGTACTGCGAGTAGCGAATTCTACTCGAAGGGTGGAAAAGGCTAACAGGACTACAGTACTTTGGAGCTTTTTGCTAATAGTCGATAATCGTCGCGAGGTATGTGATTCTTCCTATACTCTTGAGCATGATATTTTAAAGGAATATATATAGTACGGTAGACGTACGTGTGGCAATGTCTTTTGACTTAAGCCTGAATAATAAGAATCTGGAAGTATTTTACAAGAATATATATATATAGTACGGTAGACGTACGTGTGTTAACTGAATATAGTTTTACGGCAATGTCTTTTGACTTAAGCCTGAATAATAAGAATCTTGAAGTATTTCAAAAGAATTAAGAATCCTTTTTGAAAGAAGAATAATACTTGGTTTGAAAGCTTAAGAGTTATACTAGCTTTATGGGAAGTTAGGTATAACGACTTAAGAGAGATAAAAAGAATGTTTTATTGCTTTTAAGAAGTTAAGAGACTTGATCTTAAAAGATAAGAGACTTGACTTAATTGAATTGATGTGAAAGTTGTTAAGAAGTGTGTAACCTCATTCGTGAGTAATGAGTACTTGGTTTTTAAAGAATAATGTTTTACTGATTTCGGAAATGAGAATAAGTAAGGAACTTGATTTCTAAAAAGAGACTTGAGGAAATTAAAGAGTCTTTGGTTTAAAAGAAAGGCATTGTTTTGTCTTAAAATTGGTTTAAAACATAAAGTATTATAACAACTTTATGGGAAGTTAGTTATAACGACTTTATGAAAACAAAGGAATGGTTTTATCATTGGTTTTAAAGTGGTGACTTGACTTTAAAAGGAGAAGTGTTTTGGTCTAAAAAGAAGGCATGGTATTACCTTAATTTGGTTTTAAAAGGAAAGTATGGAAGTTGTTTTGGTTTACTTAAAAGATGTTAGTCACTCTATACTGCGGGTATCGGGTGACCTTTGTAAAAGAAATGGATCCTTTAAAAAGAGTTTTGGGGTTAAAACCTGGACTTTGGCATAAAATAAAAAGTACCTTGAGTTGCGTGTAACTTTCCTATGTTTGTGTATGATAGCCTTGTTGTGCAAAGTGTTGTATTCTTATGTTACCGCGTCTCTCGAACGGAGGGCCGGTCGTGTTATTCTTGATCATTTTGGACATACTGACACGATGGGTGGCCCACGGGTATGCTTCCACTATGATAGTCCATGGACATACTGACTCGATGGATGGTCCACGTACGCGCCATGATGAGGTTCGTTTCCACGCTGATAGTCTTATTCTATGGACTAGCTCTCCATGAGGTTTTACCGATTGGCCTTGGTATCCGTGGTCGGCTTCAGATTTGCTCCCCTCGTGGCTGATTTGGCCTTGGTACTGGTAGTTAGACCGTGACTTGCCCCATTCGAGTAGTGACGGTCTCGTGATACGCTGGTACCGTAGTTAGCCTCGTAATTGCCGGTCCACGTGACACGCCTGGTATCCGTAGTCGGCTTCGTATTGCTGCACGCCTTCGTGGTTTAGTTGTATAGTATTGTTAGTACGCACTTGGTGTTCATATGTACTCAGAGTGTTATTATATCATAGGCATGTGAGAGGAAGGTATTCCACGCATGATTGATGTCATGCGCGTGAGACCCATAGTTATATTTGGAGTGACTACGAGGCGTGAGTCCCGACTTACATGATCGCTTATTTTTGTGAATCGTAGTTTGGTTATCATACATGTCTCTCGCTTATATAGATCGCTATGATTTCATTTACAATATTTTCGATTCATATACTTGGTACTGTTATCGACTCTTCGGGCCGCGTCATGCCGCAGTAGGTACATCGATCGCCGATCCTCGCTCTTAGGATCACGTCATTGGCGTTAAGCTCCGTTTCTCCGAGGCTTATCTTTGGTATGTTACCCGAGTTGTAGGTTCTTGTACATCTGGGGTATGGCGGAGCCTGCCGTCCACATGTTGTATAAAAACTCTTAGAGGTCTCAGTAAATCTTGTTGTTGTGGTTTGTAAAAAGGATTAAACTGCTCGGTTTGAAAGATTTGTATTCATATATTTTATTGGAAGGTAACCGCTTGGTTGGCTTGTTTTATGATCTTACCTCTTATTTCATGTTTAAGTTTTGTTTCACGATTTTCTCTCGATGTTGTTTCACTAGGTGCCCGGTAGGCACTACCACGCCCGGATCGGGTCGTGACAAAAGTGGTATCGAGCGTTAATCCTCGAAAGTGTCTACGCATCGCGTCTAGTAGTCTTGATTATCTCGGTGTTGTGCACCACATCTATAATCGTGAGGTCAGGACATTTAGGATTAGTTTTCTTCTCATTCCGAGATCGTGCCTTGTAGAGCCGTGTTGTAAGTTGGACCTCCGACGTATCTCGTTTTACCGCTATGCCTCCGCAAGGCAACCCGCCCAGTGGGTAAGGCAAGGAGCTGCTAGTGAGATACGTAGAGTACGAAGACGCAGCCCGGTCGATACGTGAGATTGTGTTTGAACAGACGAGTTTTATGACGCCGCCACCCAAAGCGAAGCTAGAGCGTGATGCGATGAGACAACGATGCACGAGCCTCCACCCCACGGCTGGAGCAGAGGAGATGGGTTACAAAGAGATGCCCGCCATCGCCGTGATCGTGGCCGCATGAGGATAGGCCGGACGCAGCAGCCCAAAGAGCACCGTGGTTCACCCGAGATCGGATAGTTTGAGGCTACTGACTTTCGAGTCAGAGCCCGCCAGTTCTATGGGTCAAGGCCGAGGATGATCCGCAGGAGTTCATCCGAAGCGATTCTGAGATCATGAGAGTGATCAAGGCTTGGAGACCGAGTCGAGTCTTGGGTTCGCGGCGGCGCGTGATACCGCAATGATCGGGTTTGATTCGCGAGCCGCCCCGGGAGAGTATGCACTTCCACCGTATGGGACGAAGTTTTCAGGCATTTTTGCACATTTCTTGCCTCCACGGATGAGAGGGCTCGGCCGATGCATTTTTGACGCTGAGGCGTCAGCGCATACTGGAGTACAACGTGGAGTTTGACTTTGGCTCGGTATGTCCCCGCCAGTAGCCGATATGAGGATGAGTGCACCTCTACGTCACCGGGCTCGATGACTACTTGGCAGAGGCTTGTTCGAGTGTAGCTCTTCAGCCGGGCATGGACATTGCCCGTATGCAGGCTTATGCACTTGGATGTGAGGAGCGTAGAGGTCGACGGAATGACCAAGATCAGCAGAAGAGGGCCAGAACCGCAGGGTCGTTTGTTAACTTTCGAGGCGGACCGCCTCAGCAGCAGACTAGTTATGTACCTCCGCCAGATGCAGTGGTCCTCCACAACGCCGGGACCTTCGGATGTTCGGAGCAGTCGTGGCTCGTGTTTCAGATTTTCGGGGAGTAGGAGTGCTCGCGGATGAGGTCACCCTTTGTCTCAGTGGCGTTGTGGAAAACTTCATAAGGGAGAGTGTCGTACTAACTGGGAGATTGTTATGCTTGCGCCATGTGGCCATTTGAGAGACCGTCACTGTGGTAGCACCGGTAGGATAGCACACTACGAGATCGGGCCATGGTTCTTCACCTTC
Source organism: Przewalskia tangutica (assembly GCA_029844215.1). Classification (NCBI taxonomy): domain Eukaryota; kingdom Viridiplantae; phylum Streptophyta; class Magnoliopsida; order Solanales; family Solanaceae; genus Przewalskia; species Przewalskia tangutica. The sequence goes on from CM056734.1 coordinate 78,283,538, forward strand.
CATAAGGCAGATGTTCATACACCTAAGCCACGGTAGAGGTCGCGTGGAAGTTCCTGATTTTAGCGGTCCTTTGAACCGCCTATCTTTTCAGGTATATCCTTAACCCTCTAGAGTTTTGCATGCGTGATACGATGATTGTATGTTGAGTGCTATGTACAGATAGCTTTGTATGTATCGTAGTTTATAGACATGGATAGTTGAAAGAATAAGTGTGGGGACAGGGAAGGTATGAACCTTAGAATATTACACGTTGAGACCTTAGATGTAAGGCCGGCTTGAATAAAAGATTTTTCGGTTAGTCTTTGTCGAAATACTTGGTTTGCGTATAATGTATTATGGGATAATTCCGTGTGTTGTGTAAAATGAAAGTGGTAACTTTCCTGATATGAATTAGTAAGGTTATTCCGTATCGAGGAGCAAGAGTTGGCGCGACGGAGGGTCGGGTTGAGGGCGTATTGCGGGTCAACCGTGAGCCCTGATTTGAGTCAGTCTGGGTGGTCCCGCCAGATGGTAGGTCACGAGGTGCTAGGCCCAAGTTTAGATGACCATCGATGAGTTCGTGGATATGTTCGACTGAGCGGATCGTGAAGGCCGGAATGGCCTTAAAGAAGATCGAGGCTAGTAAGATGACCAAGTTGGAGGTAGTGACTCCAGATTTTGGAACAAGTAATGATCAAGTATGGTATACGATACTAGAAGAGTTCAAGTGTTGAGAAGAGTACGACGAGTAAGGAAGAAGCGAGCATGTGTTGAGAGCATAGAAGTGATAATTTTGTTGTGAAGTGAAATTGCGAAGGAAGTATCCTTTAGACCAGGGTGGAAGCTTTTGTTATGCTTGAGGTGAATTCTCATGGACTTGGATTAAATATGTGAGCGTGTGTTATTTTGTGGCCAGGGTGGCATTGGCAACTGGCTTAAGTTATGAGGAACTGATCATTATCTGTTTTGAGAAGGAACATTCGGGACGAATGTTTCTAAGGAGGGGAGAATGTTATACCCCGTATTTCCAGAGTATGTACGTGTGGGCGACGAAAAGTTTGAGCCTTAAAGTTAGGCAAGATTCGAAATTTGTACACAACCCCCGAAAAGAATCGTTTTTCGACGAAACGTTTTACAGAACTTGCGAAGGGAAAATTCCGGCTATGTCTTTTATAATTTTTGCGGATTTTTCTGAGAGATGAAATATTTTGGACCAACGAGAGGGCGACACTTGTCACCCTCAAGTGGACGGTCAATTGGCCTTTGGCTTTCACGGTTTGGACGAATTTGAGGCCTAATTCATGGGTCAATGTTTTGTGAGGGATTTGAGGAGTAGGATAGGGTGCACTTGTGCCAATCTTGGCCATCCACTTGCCCCCCATTTGGCTTGATCATAGCCATTGGTTTCCCTATAAATACCCCTCCCTTGTTGAAGACTTCATCATCCTAAAATTGTTTCTAAGTCTTGAAAGCCCTCTCCCCCGCTTAGTGTAGTGTTCTCGTCCAAGAACACCCCCCTCCCCTTTCGTGAGGCCCCCTTGGCCGAGAGTTATTCCCCCCCTCCTAGTGGTGCTAGCCGAGGGGTACCCCCCCTACCTTGAGTTGTTCTCGTAAAGTACACCCCCCCCTTGGTAGAAAAGTATTCTCCAAGTATTGTTACTATACCAAAATACCTTAGCCTTATACCTTGTAGTATTCCAAAAGTTACCTCTATACGTGAGCTTAAATACTACCTTTTGTCCTTTTAGTCTCAAACCAAAACCCTAAGGAAAATCTTCATAGCGTGTTGAAGTATTAAGTAGAAGTTGCGTAGAACTTCTAAGGGTTGTTTGGAGCGGGTTGGAGCGCCCAGAGTTGGAGCTAAACGTTGCTCAGGATCGACATTTAAACTTGGATAATTTTGGGCTTATCGAGGTAAATACGCTTGAACTTCTTTTGTAATTAGAGTTTACATACTGTTGAAGTATAAGATTTAAGTATAAGTTATATACAAGGAAGGTATATAAGAAAAGAATTGAACTGTACTTACATAGGACTGTATCTACAGTAGACTTGTGAAGTTTGACGGGTAGGGAAATGTTGCCCAATTTTCCGTAAGAATCTTGTATCTAGATTTATTCTACCGAGTAGTCTAGACATTGATAGACTTGTATAACCGTTATAGGTTGAAGTACTGCGAGTAGCGAATTCTACTCGAAGGGTGGAAAAGGCTAACAGGACTACAGTACTTTAGAGCTTTTTGCTAATAGTCGATAATCGTCGCGAGGTATGTGATTCTTCCTATACTCTTGAGCATGATATTTTAAAGGAATAAATATATTACGGTAGACGTACGTGTGACAATGTCTTTTGACTTAAGCCTGAATAATAAGAATCTGGAAGTATTTTACAAGAATATATATATAGTACGGTAGACGTACGTGTGTTAACTGAATATAGTTTTACGGCAATGTCTTTTGACTTAAGCCTGAATAATAAGAATCTTGAAGTATTTCAAAAGAATTAAGAATCCTTTTTGAAAGAAGAATAATACTTGGTTTGAAAGCTTAAGAGTTATACTAGCTTTATGGGAAGTTAGGTATAACGACTTAAGAGAGATAAAAAGAATTGTTTATTGCTTTTAAGAAGTTAAGAGACTTGATCTTAAAAGATAAGAGACTTGACTTAATTGAATAGATGTGAAAGTTGTTAAGAAGTGTGTAACCTCATTCGTGAGTAATGAGTACTTGGTTTTTAAAGAATAATGTTTTACTGATTTCGGAAATGAGAATAAGTAAGGAACTTGATTTCTAAAAAGAGACTTGAGGAAATTAAAGAGTCTTTGGTTTAAAAGAAAGGCATTGTTTTGTCTTAAAATTGGTTTAAAACATAAAGTGTTATAACAGCTTTATGGGAAGTTAGTTATAACGACTTTATGAAAACAAAGGAATGGTTTTATCATTGGTTTTAAAGTGGTGACTTGACTTTAAAAGGAGAAGTGTTTTGGTCTAAAAAGAATGCATGGTATTACCTTAATTTGGTTTTAAAAGGAAAGTATGGAAGTTGTTTTGGTTTACTTAAAAGATGTTAGTCACTCTATACTGCGGGTATCGGGTGACCTTTGTAAAAGAAATGGATCATTTAAAAAGAGTTTTGGGGTTAAAACCTGGACTTTGACATAAAATAAAAAGTACCTTGAGTTGTGTGTAACTTTCCTATGTTTGTGTATGATAGCCTTGTTGTGCAAAGTGTTGTATTCTTATGTTACATCGTCTCTCGAACGGAGGGCCGGTCGTGTTATTCTTGATCATTTTGGATATACTGACACGATGGGTGGCCCACGGGTATGCTTCCACTATGATAGTACATGGGCATACTGACTCGATGGATGGTCCACGTACGCGCCATGATGAGGTTCGCTTTCCGTTGATAGTGTTATTCCACGGACTAGCTCTCACGAGGTTTTGACCGACTTGGTATCCGTGGTCGGCTTCAGACTTGCCTCGTGGCTGATTCGGCCTTGGTACCTGGTAGTTAGCCCTCGCACTTGCCCCGTTCATGTTACACCCCGTAAATTCAAGGAGTTAGATAAGAACATACCAAGGAATTTAAGATGTGAAAAGTTGATAGATAAGTTGACAACATGTGTTGGACGGATTTTGAGTTTACCTTGGAGTGTTGTACCCCAGTTGTTAAGAATTTCGAGGTGTTTAAAAGGCCTAATGTGTAGTCCGTTAAATCTAGATCCCAACGCAACAAACCGTTCGTCATTTGGACATCGAGTCAAAAGTTATGGAAGTTACAAGTTTGCGCGCAATGCCGCAGCAGCTTCAGACAGTGGTAGTACAGCGCCGGATCGCAGGCAGCGTGCGCTTGTACCGGGGGTCACAGGGCCGCCGCGCGCGAATGCAGGTCGCCACGACATGCGGAAGATTTATTTTTGGAAGTGGAAGCGCCGCGGCGCCGAGGCGGAAATTTTGCGCAGTGAGTGACGAAAAACGGGGGATATTTCGTTTATAACCTATGGGAGGGTGACAAGTGTCCCTCCCATCCTTTTTATCAGTAAGTGGTCCTATTTTAGGGCAAAGTCTTGGAACTTGGCCATTCCATTTCATTTCATTTCCAAACCCTCCTAAGAAAAACCCTCTCCCTTCTCTCTAGTTTTTGGAAGAAAACCTAGCTTTAGAGGAGATTGTTGGAGCGGCGGCAAGAAGAAAAAATGTGGGTAAACTTGTGGGTAACGCTGGTGGGCGATTTTGACGGAAAGAGGTGGAAGAAAAAGGGGCTTTTGTGGGCTATTCCTTAAGGTAAAAGTTTTCCCCTTTCTCTTGGTTATGAGCCTAAGGCTGTTATATTTTAGTAGTATAGATGTGAGCCTGAGGCTGTTTTATTTTAGTAGTTTAGAGTTGAGCCTAAGGCTGTTATATTGTAGTAGTAAAGAATTGAGCCTGAGGCTGTTTTATATTGTATAGATTTGGATCTTGTTGTCTTGTTAAAAACTGAAATGGGCATGTTAGCCTTGAGATTGTAACTTCAATTGGATTTCTAATTGGGACGTCGCATGTTGTAAAGGGAGATTGTAATTGTTGAAGATGTCTAGGGCTAAATATCATGCTAGACCTAAGAACTTGGATTGGAAAGATTTGAAAGGGGTTTAAGGTTGGTTTAGTGTGGGGCGTTGGGTTATTGAATTCGACCTTAGCAAAGGTGGCAAGTTAGTAAAGACAAAGGAAGTGCCGTCCAAATTGTCGTAGAATTTGGGGACTTTGAACTTAGTTATTCTATGTTCGAAGCTAGAGTTTGATAGACGTTTTATGACCCTTATAGGATTGAAGTACTACGGTAGCATATTCTACTTAAGCGATATGATCGTGGAGCATTTTGCTTATTGTCGACAATCGTCGCGAGGTATGTGATTCTTCCTATCCTCTTCAGCATTTGACTATTTGTGAAATATATAGTGCGGTAGACGACGCAGTTAAAGGAATTAAATCTCCTTTTGTGCCTTGACTTGATATGAAGTGTAAGTGGTCTTGATTGTTTGAAGAAAAGAGTAGGAAAATCTTATTCGTTAGTAATAAGTGCTTGGTTGTTAAAGAATAAGCCCTCTTGATCTCATAAGGGCTTACAGTGTAATTGGTTGTTAAAACATAAAGTGTTATAACGGCTTTATGGGAAGTTGGTTATAACCACTTTATGTAAGTAAAAGAATGTTTTGTTGATTTCAAAGGACAAGTGATTTGACTTAAATGGTGTCAAAAAAATGTGAAACCTCATTCGTGAGAAATGAGTCCTTGGTTTTTAAAAAGGAATAATGTTACCCAAATTTCGGAAATGGGAAGAAGAATCGAACAAGCCAATGCAGCGTTAATAAAGGAAATAGTAATGACATTCAATCATGTTAAAACCAGTAGAAACCTCCATCTGCATAGAAACTAAGATAAGACAAAATTGTATTACATTTCCTAGATCATGGCTGCTCTAATAAGAACTATTGAAATCAAGTTTTGATCTTCTAAAAAATTTCAAAGTAAGGAACTCGTTTTCTAATAGAGAAGAGACTTAAGAATTTGAAGTATTTTAGTTTAAAAGAAAGGCATGATTTTGTCTTGACTTGTTTTATTAATCATAAAGTGTTGTAATAGCTTATTGGGAAGTTAGTTATAACGACTTTATGGAAAATAAAGAAATGGACTCATTATTGGATTTTAGAATGGTAACTTGATTTTGGAAAAAGGGAAGTAACTCGTTTTCAAATATTGAACTCCTTGTGATGGAAAAACATAAGTGACTTGTTTATAAAAGGTAGGAGTACCTTGATCCTAAAGGGGTTAAGTACTTGGGTGTTAAATGGTATACTTGATGTTGTGTTAAGAAGTATTTATAGTACCTTGAGTTGTGTGTACTAGCCTATGCTTGTTGTGGTAGCCTTTGTTGTGCAAGTGTTGGGTTGTGTGCTACCGAGTCTCTCGATGGAGGTCATTATCCGTTGATTGATGGACATACCGACGCGTTGGGTAGCCCACGTATGCTTCCATCAGACGATCCTCTTGGACATGCTGACACGTTGGGTAGCCCACGGGTATGCTTCCATTAGGAGTGTTATCTGGTTAGTTGTTTGGACATACTGACACGTTGGGTAGCCCACGGGTATGCTTCCACAGTGAGTATCATCTTGTTATTTCCTTTGGGCATACTGACACGTTGGATGGTCCACGTATGGGCCCACTAGGATGGTTCCATGGCCATGCTTATACCGAGTGATGTCTGGCACGCGGCCGCGAGCGGCGTTAAACTCGGGTTGTATTTGAGTGATGATTTCGCGTACGAGTCCCCGACTTGACATGATCTTATATGTCGGTATCGTAGTTTGGTTATCATACATGTCTCCCGCTTTATATAGACTATTATGATTTCATTTACTGATTTTACGCTTCACATACTTGGTACCGTTGTGATCGACTTCTCGGCCGCGTTCATGCCGCAGTTGAGGTACATAGCTTGGCCGATCCACACTCTTAGGTCGCGGTTCGCCTCGGAAAGCTCCATATCTCCTAAGCTTGTCCTGTGGTACGGTTCTCAAGTAGTAGATTTTTGTATATTCAGTGGCACGGGCGGCCCGTCCGTCATTATGGTTTCAAAATTCATAGGTCTCAGAGCAATCGCTGTGTGTTTGTATGGGATGTAATCTGCTCAAGTTTTAAATTATGTATAAAAAGGTAACCGTTTAGGTTAGCCTACTTTCTTATTTCACTGCTTTCATTCTCGAGTATTTATTTCCGCCGGTTTTTCTCTCGATGTTGTATCACTAGGGTGCCCGGTAAGGCACCACCACGGCCCGGTTCGGTCGTGACAAAAGTGGTATCGTGAGCGATTAATCCTCTGAAAGTGTCTGACGCATCGTATCTAGTAGTTCGATTATCGATGTGTTGTGCACCACATCTATAATCAGAAGGCTATAGGATATTTAGGATTGGTTTCCATTCTTCTCACCCTGAGATCGTGCCTTAGAGCTGTGTTATAAGTTTGGACTCCTTCTGACGTATTCTTTGTATACCAGTGATGCCTCCACGCAAGGCAACCAGAGCCCAAAAGGGGCAAGGCAGCAGAGGAGTCGCGAGAGCAAACAGCCGGTCTCTCCCGAGACCCGACACGAGCCTCCGCCCCACACCGGGCAGGAGATGGGTTACGCGAGATGGCCCGATTATTGGCCGTGATCGTGGCAGCACGAGGATAGATCGGATGCAGCAGCCGAGAGCACCCATAGTTCACCCGAGGTCAGATAGTTTGAGGCTACGGGATTTTCTGAGTTGTAGCTCGCACGACCCGTTCGGGGCCCGTGATCGTGCCTCACCGGCACCCAAGTAGTCATACATCGAGTAATCACGGAAATATAAAGCAAGACATGAAACGCTTTATAAAATAAGACACGCTTTATGTGAGAAAACATCGCCTTTCGGCATATATATATATAATCATGGTTTAGCGATACATCCGACAATCGCATAACATGACTCAGCACTCTAAGGAAATATACAACTATGGCGGACAGGCCCCGCCATACCCTCGACTGCATAAAACTATCTACAACAGGAGATCATACCAAAAGTAGAGCCTCCCAAGAGATGGAGCTCCCGACACCAACGTAGAGATCCTAAGGATGCGGATCTAAGCACTGCCGCTCTACCGCGGCATGAACGCAGCCTCAAGGAGGTCGACAACAGTACTAAGTATGTGAAATCAGAAAGTACTTAAATGAAATCATAACCCTTTTTAAAACCAGTTTACAAGTATGTATGAAGAAATCATGAAACCGCACATAGTGCCACATCACAAACAAGAGCAACAATAGGTAAAGCGTAATAGGTCTTTTCTAGGCTGCGAATGATTCAAGCAGGCCACTCGCCCAGATTATCATTCTCGCAAGCCTAATCTCGACTCGAGTCCGCATAGGCCACTCACGGGCCCGCATGAGGTATAACCCCGCATCGAGGGTAGCTACTCTCGGCATCGCCCCGACTCGTCGCACGCGGCCACATGCATCGCATGAGGCATAACCCCGCATACTAACACTGGAACTCTCGTAGCTCGCATAGGCCCTGGACCCGCATGAGGTATTCTCGAATCATGGTCCTGCATCACCGAGTCTACCCGCGTCGGAGGGCGGCTTAACCCCTGTGATCATCTCAAGAGGTGAGTGATAGTATACTAACATAACAACTTAACTTTAAACAACATAAGCACAACAAGGATACTCACCTATACAAACGTTACAAGATACTAACACACATAGCATCATATCATGTCTACTTATCAAACCATCTTATTATTCTTTCTCAATATAAGTCCATTATAAACACATAGGCAAACTTGTTTCTTTTATCAATCTTAAGTGGTTATACTTACTTCCCATAAAGCTAGTATAACTCTTAAGCTTCGCTTTAAAACCAATTAGTTCTCTTACATTAATATGATTCGGAGTCTTTTGAAATTTTTTCATTTCTTTATTATTCAAGCTTAAGCCGAGGCATCAGTAAGTATTATTCGTGCTTAAGCCGTGAGGCATTGCCGTAAGTATTATTCAGCTTAAGTCAAAGACATTGCCATAGTTATTATCCGATTAACACATGCGTCACCGCACTATATATATTGTAAAATATCATGCTTTAGGAAGAATCACATACCTTCTCAAATAAAACTACCGCCAAGTTGAATATGTCGCAGAGTCACCTATAATAGTCACAGATATCTATCAAAGACTACTCAAGGTCATTCTAAACAGAGGGTTCATAATTCTACGGTAAGTCGGGCAGCACTTCCTACCCGGTGAGCTATATAAGTTCATCGTGAAAATCCTATGTAAGTACAGTTTGATTATTCTTCTTTAAACCCTTCTTCGTGGTAACAGTTCAATTCTATTCTGTGATATTCTTCTAAGTGATTAATACTTATTCTTATACTTCTACAGATGCATTCTCTAATACAAAAGAGGTTAGGATTATTACCTCGGTAGCCCAATAATATCCTAGAAAAGTCGCTACCGAGCAAGGTTTTGCTCCTAAGTTGTATGCTCCAGAACCTTAGAAGTTCTTCACAACTTCTACTAAGTACTAAGGTATTTGGGCTAGGTATTTTGGGCATTATAACGATACAAGAAGGTAACTTTTCTACCAAGGGAGGGGGTAGATTTTGGCTAGGCTAGGGAGTATTCGCCAAGGGCCACTTAGGCTAGAGGGGAAGAGGGCTTGGACGAAATGGCTAACAAGGAGAAGGGAGGATTTTCAAGACTTGAAAGTAATTTGTGGATGAAGAACTCTTCATCTTAAGGGGTATTTATAGGTCAAGAAGTGGCCAACCAATGGCCAAGATTAAGACAAGTGCAAGGCAAGTGTAGTGAGGATTAACTATACACAAATATCCTACCAACTCCTCGACTTGTGCACAAGGCACAAAAACGCGTTCCTATTGTTCAAATCGTCCAAATGGACGATTTCAAGTCCATCAATCGAGGGTGACAAGTGTCGCCTCCCGTTGATCCAAAATGTTTCGTCTCTCGGAAAAATCCGCAAAAATTAGAAATGGCATAGCCGGAATTTACCCTACGAAAGCTGTGGAAACGTTTCGTCGGAAAACGATTCTTTTAGTGAGTTGTGTACAAATAAAAACGTCCAAGGCTTATCTTTAAGGCTAGACTTTCGTACGTATTCCCTTACGTACATACTCTGGAAATACGGGGTATAACATTCTCCCCCCCTTAGAAACATTCGTCCCGAATGTTCCTTCCCAAGACAGTTATCGAAGAAGCTTAAACAGTTGTAAATGCCACACACGGCCACAGAGCAACACTTAGGCAGAAACGATAACGAAAATTTACAAGTAGGAAAGTGAATTTACCTGGAGGTGTGGGGAATAGGTGAGGATACTTCCGTCTCATGTCCTCCTCGGCTTCCCACGTCATCTCCTCCCTGAGCTCGTTCCGCCACAAGACTTTGACGGAAGCCACGTCCTTGGTCCGCAGACGCCTAACCTGACGATCGACTATCGCTATGGGAATCTCATACGATAACCCCACACCTGACATCGTCGATCGGTGTACCTAGATGGATCCCCGATACATCTCTCAAAGATAGATACGTGAAAAACCGGATGCATCGCCTCCGGATCGGACGGCAGATCCAACTCATAGGCAACCTTGCCTACCCGCGGACAATCTGAAACGGCCCAATGTACCTTGGGCTGAGTTTCCCCTTCTTCTCGAATCTCATCACACCCTTCATGGGTGACACCTTTAGGAAAACCCAATCATGAACCTCGAACTCAAGATGCCGACGACGATGATCTGCATACGACTTCGCCGACTGAGTCATCGATAGCCGCCTCGGATAAGCTTCACCTTATCCATCGTCTGTACCAAATCTGGTCCTACTAGTTGCACTCGCCCACATCGAACCAACCTATAGGCGATCTGCACTTCCTCCCATACAAGGCCTCATAAGGCGCCATCTCGAATCTGGAGTGGTAGCTATTATTATATGCGAACTCAACTAGAGGCAAATGATCCTCCCAACTACCATCGGTCAATAACACGGGCTCGCAAAGATATCCTCAAGAGTCGGATAGTGCGCTCGCCTGTCCGTCATGCGTGGATGAAATGCGACTCGAGCTCACTGCGTCCTAAACCCATCCGGAAGGATCTCCGGTTAGCCGTAAACCGCTCTCGCTCGATATGATCGGGTAGGGACTCCATGCGACCGACGATCTCTGATGTAAAGTCCGCATAATCCTCACCGAAAAAGTCGTCTGACGGAAGAAAGTGGGCTGATTTCACACCGTCGGCGATAACCCATATAGAATCATGTCTCCTCCGAGTGCGAGGTAATCCCGTGATGAAATCCATGTTGATTACCTCCCACTTCCGTGTCGGGATCTCAATCGCGCAACAAACCACCGGGCCTCGGTGCTCTACCTTCACCACGACAACACGCATCGAGCTACGAACTCGCAACGTCCTCTTCAAGCCATCCCACCAATACACGATCTAAGGTCGTGGTACATCTTGGTCGACCCGGATGGATAGAGTAACGCGCCGTGTGCTTCCCCAAGAACTCGCCAAGTCTCAAACATCTGGAACACACACCGCTTCAAACCTTAGCACCCCATCAGTGCTACTCAAAAGGACCTTGCCTCACGAAGAGTCAGTATCACGATATCGAATCAAAGCCGGATCCTCGAATCGCCTCTTCACCTCTCGACGATGGAAGACTCGCAACCTCACGAACTCTAACCCCATCGCTATCGTAATCAATCAAACGGACACCAAGGCTCGCTAATCGATGCAAATCACGAACCATGTCCTCCTCTCTAGCTGCACATCCGATAGGCTCCCCATCGACCTACGACTAAGAGCATACGCCATAACATTGGCCTTCCCGTGGTACAGATATCAACATCGTAATCCTTAAGCAACTCTAACCACCGCCTCTGCGTAAGTTCAGCTCCTCTGGTGAAGATATACCGAGGCTCTTGTGGTCCGTATAAATATCCACGTGAACCCCATACAAATAGTGCCTCCAGATCTTCAAAGCGTGAATCACTACGCTAACTCCAAATCATGGGTGGGGTAGTTCCTCTGCGTGTTTATTCACCGTCGGGATGCATATGCTATAACCCCGCCATGCCGCATCAACACACATCCCAACCCGATGCCCGACGTCACAATACAGGACATAACCATCTTGACCCTCTGGAAGAGTAAGAACGGGCGATCGTCAATCTCTTTTCAAAGAATCGAAACCCCGCCACAAGCATCACCATCGGAACTTGGGTGTCTTACGAGTCACTAGTCAATGGTGCGAGATAAGCAAACTTCTCCACGAACCGCGATAATAACTGCAAGGCCCGAAATCGCGAACCTCGCCGAGTAGTAGGTCTAGGCCAAGTCCTCGATCGCCGATCTTGGCGTATCCACTCGAATGCCATCACCCGACAATATGCCCAAGAAACGCCATCAAGTCAACCAAAACTCACATTTGGAAAACTTGGCGTCTAATCACGTCCTGGAGAATCGCAAGACAGCCTCAAATGCTCCGCATGCTCCTGCGTTGAGCGAGAATAAACCAAGATATCATCGATGAACACTATCACGAACGTGTCCAAAACTGGGGTGAACACTCGGTCATCCAATCCATGAATACCGCCGAGCATCGTCAACCCAAAAGACATGACTGAACTCATAATGCCCGCATCGTCCGAATGCGATCTAGGGACATCCACCTCTCGACACGAACCTCGATGATAGCCCGAACGCAGATCAATCTTGGAGAAACATCTCGCGCCCGCAATCGTCGAACAAATCATCAATCACAGGAAGGGTATCATTCTTAATGGTCACCTTGTTCACCGTCAGAATCAACACACATGCGCAGCGTCCCGCCCTTCTTCTTCACGAACAATACTGGCGCCGGGAAACATCTGGCCTAATGAAGCCCTTCTCCAAGAAATCCTCACTGGTCCTTGACTCTCTCAACTCGGCGGTGCCATTCGTATGGCGGAATGGAAATAGGCCGAGTATCCGCAATATGTCAATACAAACTCAATCTCCTCTCGGGAGGATACCCGAGGTCATCCAGGAACACGTCGGGAACTCACGACTACGGAATCGATCAAAATCTGTACCGCACCTCGATGATCAAACACTCGAACTAGATGGTAGATATACCCTTCTCGCACCATCTTCCTAGCCTTGAGGTAGGAAATAAACCTACCGCCGGCGATACCGTGCTCCCACTCAACAACCGGCTTCTCAGAAAGCTGAACCGCATTACTACTCTCTCTGCGGTCTACATTGGCATAGCAAGAAGCTAGCCAATCCATCCCCATAATCACGTCGAAGTCAATCATCTCCAACTCTATCAAGTCGCCGGTCCGACGATCAGAATGGTCACGGGACAAGCCCTATATACCCGCCGAGCTACCACCGAATCACCCACTGGCGTAGCTACCTCGAAAGGGTCTATGGACTCAGGCTCTATCCCTATCCTACTAGCAACAAGGGGAGATATATAGGATAGAGTAGAACCCGGATCTATCAAGGCATAAACATCAAACCCAGAAACTGATAAGGTACCTGTGACGACATCAGGTGAGGCCTCCTGATCCTGTCGGCTGGACAAAGCATAGATGCGGTTCTGAGGACCGCTAGAATTGGGACCCGAGCCACGACCTCCGCGACACTGACCCATATGAACCCCGCCCGGGCGAGTTATCAGAGGAGATGATGACGGCGCAACAGAACTCGGTGAGCCTACCACCGCCACGCTTCGGCCGGACAATCCGCAAAGTGACCTGCCGCCACAATCGTAACAAGCTCCAAAAGTAGTACCACACTTCCGTAATGGGATCCACCGCATCGCCACACCGGGGTGGTCCCGACGCCGCACTCGCTACTCGACGCTCAAGCCCTGGGCCCCGCGCGCCTCAAAACTCGGCCGTGCTTGAGGACGGTGCAGAGTGCTCGAGCCGGCCGTGGTGCGAATCTAGATCTGCTTCGAGGCCGCCACCACGATAACCACCGTAAGACCCTCCCGCCCCGCCTTCTTCTCGCTGTCGCCCACTCGCCGACCTCTGCGCCTCGCATCCAAGGGCGTGAGCTGCACGCGGTAATGTCCATACCCGGGAGAGAAACCCCGCACATGACTCGGCCATATAGTCGTCAGCCCGGTGACATAGCGGTGCACCCTATCCTCCATATCTCGCTGCAATCCGGGACATATCGAGCCAATGAATCAAACTCGACATTGTACTCCCGACAAGGCGTCCTCTGCCTCGCGAAGAAAATCTATCACCGCGCCTCCTCATCTGCGAGGCAAGTGAGCGAGGAAAGCCTCGAGAACTCATCCCAGTAGCCGGGACGCGTGCTCTCCCGATAACTCCCATGAATCAAACCAATCGATCGCGGTATCACGCAACCTATGTGAACCAAAGATCACGGACTCGGTCTCCGACGCCCGATCACTCTCAAAATCCTCTGGCGACGGATGAACTCTCGCGATCATCCTCCCTCGACCCATAAAACTCCGGGGCTACAACTCGAAGTCTCGTAGCCTCAAACTCTCTCGCCTCGGGTGAACAACGGTACGACCGAGCTGAGCTGAACTGAATCGCCAGATCCAGCCTCTCTCAGACGGGCCACAACTTTAGCCAAAAGTGGGCCATCTCTCAGTACCTAACTCCTCCGCCCGGTGCCGCGGGACAGAGGTGTGGGTACTGTGGTCTCTTTGGGCTGGCGGCGTCATAGAACTCGCCGTCTCGGTATAGATCGGGCACGAGCCCTCGTGACTCTGGGTGTCTCGCTAGCGACTCCTCACGCCTTGCCCTTCGGGCCGGGTTGCCTTACGCGAGGCATAATCATATAGAAAGGAATACGTTAGAGGTCCAACCTATAACACGGCTCTAAAGCACGATCTCGTAATGAGAAGAATGGAAACCAATCCTAAATATCCTATAGCCTCACGATTATTGGTGTGGTGCACAACACACCGATAATCGAGACTTACTAGATACGGTCAGTAGACACTTTCCGAGATTAAGCGCTCGATACCACTTTTGTCACGACTGCCTGGCCCGTGATCGTGCCTTACCGGCACCCAAGTAGTCATACATCGAGTAATCGGATATATAAAGCAAGACATGAAACCGTTTATAAAATAAGACACATTTTATGTGAGAAAACTTCTCCTTTCTGCATATATATATATAACCATGTTTTAGCAGTTAGATCAGACACTGTACAACATGACTACAGACCTCTAAGGAAATATACAACTATGGCGACAGGCCCGCCATACCCTCGATCAGACAAAACTATCTACAACGGAGATCATACCAAAAGTAGAGCCTCGGAAGAGATGGAGCTCCCGACACCAACGTAGAGATCCTAAGGATGCGGATCTAGCACTGCTTGCCCTTACCGCGGCATGAACGCAGCCAAGGAGGTCGACAACAGTACTAAGTATGTGAAAGCGTAAAGTACTTAAATGAAATCATAACCCTTTTAAAACCGGTTTACAAGTATGTATGAAGAAATCAAGAAACCGCATAGTGCCACATCACAAACAAGAGCAACAATAGGTAAACTGTAACAGGTCTTTTCTAGGCTGCGAATGATTGAAGCAGGCCACTCGCCAGATATCATTCTCGCAAGCCTAATCTGAACTCGAGTCCGCATAGGCCACTCACGGGCCCGCGTGAGGTATAACCCCGCGTCGAGGTAGCTACTCTCGGCATCGCCCCGACTCGCTGTCCGCATGGCCACATAGACCGCGTGAGGCATAACCCCGCATACTAACACGAACTCGTAGCTCGCGTAGGCCCCCTGGACCCGCATGAGGTATTCTCGAATCATGGTCCCAGACCGCCTGAGTCTACCCCGCATCGGAGGGCAGCTTAACCCCCGGTATCATCTCAAGAGGTGAGTGATAGTATACTAACATAACAACTTAACTTTAAACAACATAAGCACAACAAGGATACTCACCTATACAAACGTTACAAGATACTAACACACATAGCATCATATCATGTCTACTTATCAAACCATCTTATTATTCTTTTCTCAATATAAGTCTGTTATAAACACATAGGCAAACTTGTTTCTTTTATCAATCTTAAGTGGTTATACTTACTTCCCATAAAGCTAGTATAACTCTTAAGCTTCTGTTTTAAAAACCAATTAGTTCTCTTCTGTTAATATGATTCAGTAGTCTTTTGAAATGTTTTCAGTTCTTTATTATTCAAGCTTAAGCGTGAGGCATTCTGTAAGTATTATTCGAGCTTAAGCCGTGAGGCATTGCCGTAAGTATTATTCAGGCTTAAGTCAAAGACATTGCCATAGTTATTATCCAATTAACACATGTACGTCTACCGTACTATATATATTGTAAAATATCATGCTTTAGGAAGAATCACATACCTTCTCAGCGAAAACCACCTGCCAAGTTGAATATGTCGCGCGCAGAGAGTCAGCCTATAATAGTCACGGACATCTATCAAAGACTACTCTGAAGGTCATTCTAAACAGAGGGTTCATAATTCTACGGTAAGTCGGGCAGCACTTCCCTACCCGGTGAGCTATATAAGTCTCATCGTGAAAACAAATTCTATGTAAATACAGTTTGATTATTCTTCTTTAAACCCTTCTACTGTGGTATGATTCAATTCTATTCGTGATATTCTTCTAAGTGATTAGTCCTGATTCTTATACTTCTCCAGTATGCAGTCTCTAATCCACAAGAGGGTCAGGATTATTACCTCGGTACGCCCCATAATCTCCTAGAAAAGTCGCTACCGAGCAAGGTTTTGCTCTAAGGTGTATGCTCCAAGAACCTTAGAAGTTCTTCACAACTTCTACTAAGTACTAAGGTATTTGGGCTAGGGTATTTTGGGCATTATAACGATAAAAGAAGGTAACTTTTCTACCAAGGGAGGGGGGTAGATTTTTAGCTAGGCTAGGGGGGAGTATTCGGCCAAGGGCCACTTAGGCTAGAGGGGGAAGAGGGCTTGGACGAAATGGCTAACAAGGGAGAAGGGAGGATTTTCAAGACTTGGAAAGTAATTTGTGGATGAAGAACTCTTCATCTTAAGGGGGGTATTTATAGGTCAAGAAGTGGCCAACCAATGGCCAAGATTAAGACAAGTGCAAGGCAAGTGTAGGGTGAGGATTAACTATACACAAATATCCTACCAACTCCTTGACTTGTGCACAAGGCACAAAAAACGTGCTCCCTATTGTTCAAATCTTCCAAATGGACGATTTCAAGTCCATCAATTGGAGGGTGACAAGTGTCGCCCTCCCGTTGGTCCAAAATGTTTCGTCTCTCGGAAAAATCCGCAAAAATTAGAAATGGCATAGCCGGAATTTACCCTACGAAAGCTGTGGAAACGTTTCGTCGGAAAACGATTCTTTTAGTGAGTTGTGTACAAATAAAAACGTCCAAGGCTTATCTTTAAGGCTAGACTTTCGTACGTATTCCCTTACGTACATACTCTGGAAATACGGGGTATAACATAGCCCACCTGAGTTCTACGGGTCGAGGCCTGAGGATGATCCGCAGGAGTTCATCCGAAGCGATTCTGACTGGATCATGAGAGTGATCAAGGCTTGGAGACCGAGTCGGTGGTTTTGTTCACATCGGTGCGTGATCTGCGGTGATCGGTTTGATTCGTGGGAGCTGTCCCGGGGGGAACATGCACCTCCAGCTGGTTGGGGTGAGTTCTCCGAGGCTTTCCTTGGCCATTTCTTGCCTCCACAGATGAGGAGGGCATGGGCCGACAGATTTTTGATGCTAAGACAAAGAGGGCGCACAGTTCGGGAGTACAATGTAGAGTTTGACTCATTGGCCCGGTATGTCCCCGCTTTGGTGGCCAATATGGAGGATAGAGTGCACCGTTATGTCACCGGACTCGATGATTATTTAGCGGAGGGATGCACAGCAGTAGCTCTTCAGCCGAGCATGGACATTGCCCGCATCCAGGCCTATGCGCAGCAGATCGAGAACGTAGAGGTCGATGGAATAACCAAGATCAGCGAAGAGGGCCGTGACGAGAGTCCTCCGTGACCTTCGAGGCGACAACCTCGCGAAGAGCTAGTTATTTACCTCGGCCCGATGCAGTGCTCCATCACGCCTTCGGGCGTTCAGAAATTCGAGCGGTCGGGCTCCCGTGTTTCGAGTTTTGGGAGCAGGGACGTTAGTCAGATGGGACCACCCCTACCTCGTTGTGGCCGTTGTGGTAGGCTCCATGGTGGGGAGTGTCGTGCTGGAATGGGTGTTTGTTTTGTATGCGGCCAGCAGGGCCATTTTGCGAGGAATTGTCCAACCAGAGATAGCGCGGATGTAGAGACTCAGCCTTCGGGATCAGTGGCTGATTCATCTCCTCCTTTTGTGCGCCGTGCAGGGAAGGAACATGAGTAGAACGACAAAAAGGGAAAGTGAAGTAATAGTTACAGGTATATTCTTAACCCACTAGAGACTAGCATGCATTGATGTTATAGTGATGTGTTAAGTGTTATGTTCGGATAACTTTGTGTTAAAAATGTGAATTAGAAGCCTGATTAGTGAAAAGGGTAAGTCTGAGGATGAACAGATTTTGAACCTTAGAATTTATAACAATCGAGACCTTAGAGGTAAGACCGGCTAGAGTAAAAGATTTTACAGTGATCCTTGTCGGAAGTACATAGTATGTGAGGAGTATTTTTCTAGTGATAAGTCCATGAGTGGTATAACTGATTCTTTCATGAGTGGAGTAGTGAAGACTATACCGGCGTCTGCGTTTTGGAGACTTAGAAGGAACATTCGGGACGAATGTTTCTAAGGGGGGGAGAATGTTACACCCCGTAAATTCAAGGAGTTAGATAAGAACATACCAAGGAATTTAAGATGTGAAAAGTTGATAGATAAGTTGACAACATGTGTTGGACGGATTTTGAGTTTACCTTGGAGTGTTGTACCCCAGTTGTTAAGAATTTCGAGGTGTTTAAAAGGCCTAATGTGTAGTCCGTTAAATCTAGATCCCAACGCAACAAACCGTTCGTCGTTTGGACATCGGAGTCAAAAGTTATGGAAGTTACAAGTTTGGTGCGCAGTCAGGCTGCAGCAGTTCTCGGTACAGGGGTACAGCGCCGCGGCGCCGGATCGACGCGGCGCCAGATTGTAGGGCGTCACGAGGTTGCCGCCGCGGCGCCGAATGCGAGGCGCGGCGCCGACATGCGGAAGATTTATTTTTGGAAGTGGAAGCGCCGCGGCGCCGAGGCGGAAATTTTGCGCAGTGAGTGACGAAAAACGGGGGATATTTCGTTTATAACCTATGGGAGGGTGACAAGTGTCCCTCCCATCCTTTATCGATAAGTGGTCCTATTTTAGGCCAAGTCTTGAAGACTTGGCCATTCCATTTCATTTCATTTCCAAACCCTCCTAAGAAAACCTCTCCCTTCTCTCTAGTTTTTGGAAGAAAACCTAGCTTTAGAGAGATTGTTGGAGCGGCAAGAAGAAAAATGTGGGTAAACTTGTGGTAACGGTGGGCGATTTTGACGGAAAGAGGTGGAAGAAAAAGGGGCTTTTGTGGGCTATTCCTTAAGGTAAAAGTTTTCCCCTTTCTCTTGGTTATGAGCCTAAGGCTGTTATATTTTAGTAGTATAGATGTGAGCCTGAGGCTGTTTTATTTTAGTAGTTTAGAGTTGAGCCTAAGGCTGTTATATTGTAGTAGTAAAGAATTGAGCCTGAGGCTGTTTTATATTGTATAGATTTGGATCTTGTTGTCTTGTTAAAAACTGAAATGGGCATGTTAGCCTTGAGATTGTAACTTCAATTGGATTTCTAATTTGGACGTCGCATGTTGTAAAGGGAGATTGTAATTGTTGAAGATGTCTAGGGCTAGATATCATGTTAGACCTAAGAACTTGGATTGGAAAGATTTGAAAGGGGTTTAAGGTTGGTTTAGTGTGGGGCGTTGGGTTATTGAATTCGACCTTAGCAAAGGTGGCAAGTTAGTAAAGACAAAGGAAGTGCCGTCCAAATTGTCGTAGAATTTGGGGACTTTGCACTTAGTTATTCTACGTTCGAAGCTAGAGTTTGATAGACGTTTTATGATCCTTATAGGACTGAAGTACTACGGTAGCATATTCTACTTAAGGGCGATAGTACTGTGGAGCATTTTGCTTATTGTCGACAATCGTCGCGAGGTATGTGATTCTTCCTATCCTCTTCAGCATGACTATTTGTGAAATATATAGTGCGGTAGACGCACGTGTGTTAAAGGAATTAAATCTCCCTTTTGTGCCTTGACTTGATATGAAGTGTAAGGGTCTTGATTGTTTGAAGAAAAGAGTAGGAAAATCTTATTCGTTAGTAATAAGTGCTTGGTTGTTAAAGAATAAGCCCTCTTGATCTCATAAGGGCTTATAGTGTAATTGGTTGGGTTAAAACATAAAGTGTTATAACGGCTTTATGGGAAGTTGGTTATAACCACTTTATGTAAGTAAAAGAATGTTTTGTTGATTTCAAAGGACAAGTGATTTGACTTAAATGGTGTCAAAAAAATGTGAAACCTCATTCGTGAGAAATGAGTCCTTGGTTTTTAAAAAGGAATAATGTTACCCAAATTTCGGAAATGGGAAGAAGAATCGAACAAGCCAATGCAGCGTTAATAAAGGAAATAGTAATGACATTCAATCATGTTAAAACCAGTAGAAACCTCCATCTGCATAGAAGCTAAGATAAGACAAAATTGTATTACATTTCCTAGATCATGACTTCTCTAATAAGAACTATTGAAATCAAGTTTTGATCTTCTAAAAAATTTCAAAGTAAGGAACTCGTTTTCTAATAGAAAAGAGACTTAAGAATTTGAAGTATTTTGGTTTAAAAGAAAGGCATGATTTTGGTAACGACCCGTAACCGGGCCCGTGACTGGTGCCTTACCCCGGGCACCCTAGCGATACAACATCAGAGAAAACCAGCGGAAATAAAAACTTTAAACATGAAATGAGAGACATGATAAATAAACAGGCCAACCAAAACAGTTGCCTTCAGTATATACATAAAAACCCGAACAGTTATCCTTTTTACAAACCCTGCCCACAACAATTGCACCTCTAAGATTTACAACAACTATGACGGGACAGGGCCCCGCCATACCCCTGAATGTACAAGAACCTACAACTCAGGGAAACATACCAAAGATAAGCCTCCGACGGAACGGAGCTTTCCAACACGCTGAAATGAGATCCTAAGAGCGGGGATCCACGACCGATGTACCTCTACCTGCGGCATGAACGCAGCCCCCCGAAGGAGGTCGATAACAGTACCAAGTATGTGAAATCAGAATACTGCAGTTAAATCATACCAGTCTATATAAAGCAGGAGACATGTATGATAACCAAAATACAGTACGCAACATAAAAGCAGTCAAGTCAGGGACTCACGCCCTCAAAGTCGCCACTCAAATATAACTATGGGTCTCACGCCCACAACATCCATCATGTTCGCATCATGGCCGCATGCCCCCGGAATACTGCATCGGTGTAGACATGTCCATGATGCAACAATAATAACAAGGCCGCATGGCCACATGCCCCCGGAATACTGCCTCGGTGTAGACATGCCCATGTAACCTCAATAACAATATACTGGGTGGTCAACCCTGCCGCATGGCCACATGCCCCCGGAATACTGCCTCGGTGTAGACACGTCCATGTTGCAGTAATAACCATATACCGGGTAATCAACCCGGCCGCATGGCGCGTGCCCTGCATCGGACGGTGTAGACATGTCCATGTGACATCAACAACAAGACAGTAATCAAAATGGAAACATACCCGTGGAATTCTCCATCACTGCCAGCACGTCCAAGTAAGTTCTCAACAAGTCAACCGGCCCTCTATCGAGACGCCAGAACACGTAAATACCACACTTGCACAACAAAGGCTATCATCACAAGCATAGGCAAGTTTCACAACAACAAGCATAGGCAAGTTTCACAACAACAAGCATAGGCAAGTTTCACACAACTCAAAGTACTTTCATTTTATGCCAAAGTCCGGGTTTTTAACCCCAAATTACTACATACGTTAAGTTCTTTTAAAAGAGATCCATTACTTTTATAAAGTCACCCGATACCCGTAGTATTAGAATGACCAACCCACATTCCTTTTCAAAATCAAGTAACAACATTCTTTTCCTAAGTTCCAGTTTGCCTAGTTTCAATTACTCAAGCTTCTCATTTTCAAATGGTTTCATAGTTCCCAAACTTAATCACTTGATTCCTTTTTAGAACAATTAAGTAATATATGTCTCACGTGAGAGTAGGTTATTCTTGTTTACAACATTCTTATTACAGCAGCCATAATCTAGAAAATGTAATATCATTTTGTCTCATCTTAGTTTCTATGCAGATGGAGGTTTCTACTGGTTTTAATACGATACATCATTATTCAATACATTTTCCTTTATTAACGCTGCAGTGGTCTGTCGATACACATTCTGATTTCCGAAATCAGTAAAACATTCTTAAGCCGTTATACCTAACTTCCCATAAAGCTAGCATAACTCTTAAGTTTTCAAAACACAGTACTACTCTTCTTTCAAAACGATTCATAAATCTTTTGAAATACTTCAAGTTTTATTATAACGCCCAAGCCAGTTATAAATCAAATCAGTTATCCTTTAAAAGCCACAACCCATTTTCTTACCTACATAAAGCTGTTATAACCAACTTCCCATAAAGCCGTTATAACACTTTATGTTTTACAACAATCAATTACAATTAACACATGTACGTCTACCGTACTACATAGTTCACACATATCATGCTAGAAGAGATAGGAAGAGGTTCACATACCTCGCGACGATTATCGACAATAAGCAAAAAGCTCCAAGTACTACAACCTTGCTAGCCCTTTCCACTCCTCGAGTAGAATACGCTACTCTTAGTACTTTCACCTATAAAGGCCACAAACGTCTATTAACTCTTAAACACAGGTTCCCATCTTTCTACGTAAAATTCGCGACCTCTCCCCGCCACAACAGAAATCTCTCGACTATCGAGGCCGGCTACCAAGCAAACCAGGGGGGGTTTATACGTTTAACCGGACGTGTACAATTCTACTACACAGTAATACTACACATGTCTACTGTAACACAGTCCTATGTAATTACTGTTCAGTTCAGTTCTATATTCTTCAGGCTTAAGTAAAAAGACATTGCCACAATACTAAGTTTAGTTCTATATATAGTATACTTCAACTATATATTCTAACATGTAATTTCCAATTACAAAAGGGGGACAAGATTATTTACCTCGACAAGCCCAAAATTATCCAAGTTATAATGTCGATCCTGAGCAAGGTTTAGCTCCTACTCCGTGCGCTCCAATCCGCTCCAAACAACCCTTAGAAGTTCTAACCAACTTCTACTCAAATACTTCAACCAACTATGAAGATTTCCTTAGGGTTTCGGTTTTGAGACTAAAAGGACAAAAGGTAGTATTTCCGGGCTCTACGTAAAGAGGTAACTTTTGGAATACAACAAGGTAAAGGCTAAGGTATTTTGGGCATTATAACAATACTAGGAGAGTATTTCTACCCCGCGGGGGGTGTATTTATCCGAAACAACTAGGCTCGGGGGGGGGTACCCCACGGCTAGCACCACACCGGGGGGAGGGTAGTACCTCTCGGCCACACCTCAAAGGGGAAGAGGGAGGGTTTCGGCCAAGGCCAATTTTAAGGGGGAGAGGGGCTCTTGGACGAGAGTCAACAAGAGGGAGGGGAGGGGTTTCCAAGACTTGGAAGATTTTTGGATGAATGAAGTCTTCAAGAGAGGTATTTATAGGAAAGCCAAAGGCCAACCAATGGCCAAGATCAAGCCATGTTCAAGGCAAGTGTATGGCCTTGATCAAGCCAAGTACACCCTAACCCTACTCCACAAAACATTGCACCAAACAAGCCACAAAACAAGGCACAAAACAAGGCCAAAATAAGGAACCAATTATGCAAGGCCAAACGTCCCTCGGCGCCCAAATCGCCCAAAGCACCCACTTGCTTCCAATGTGAGGTGACACGTATCACCCTCCCGTTGGTCCAAAATGTTTCGTCTCTCGGAAAAATCCGCACAAAAAAGAAAAGACATAGCCGGAATTTTCCCCTCGCAAGTTATGTAAAACGTTTCGTCAAAAAACGACTCTAACCGGGTGTTGTGCACAAATGTCATTCGGCCAAGCCACCTAGGAGGGGGTGACACGTGTCACCCTCCTAATGGCCCTCATAAAACGTCTTCCGAAAAATATCCACAATGGCCAAAATCTCGAAAACAAAGTGGGCCCCACAAAACCGTAAATTTCTCCCGTGGGCCCCACGTGACCATTTCCGAAAATAAAATTCCATAATTCTAATATAATCTAAGAAGCCCAAATTCCAAATCTGGGAACCCAATTCCCTTCAACGAACATTTTTCCTTACAAAAACCGGAAACTTTTTCCGTGGAAGAATCACCTCTTTCTTCCTTTCCAATTTTTCTGTCGCTCTCGTACGTACGTCCTCGCATACGTACCCTGAGAATACGGGGTATAACAATTTTGTCTTGACTTGTTTTATTAATCATAAAGTGTTGTAATAGCTTATTGGGAAGTTAGTTATAACGACTTTATGGAAAATAAAGAAATGGACTCATTATTGGATTTTAGAATGGTAACTTGATTTTGGAAAAAGGGAAGTAACTCGTTTTCAAATATTGAACTCCTTGTGATGGAAAAACATAAGTGACTTGTTTATAAAAGGTAGGAGTACCTTGATCCTAAAGGGGTTAAGTACTTGGGTGTTAAATGGTATACTTGATGTTGTGTTAAGAAGTATTTATAGTACCTTGAGTTGTGTGTACTAGCCTATGCTTGTTGTGGTAGCTTTTGATGTGCAAGTGTTGGGTTGTGTGCTACCGAGTCTCTCGATGGAGGGCCGGCTATCTGGTTGATTGATGGACATACTGACGCGTTGGGTAGCCCACGGGTATGCTTCCATTCAGATCGATCCTCTGGACATGCCGACGTTGGGTAGCCCACGGGTATGCTTCTATTAGGAGTGTTATCTGGTTAGTTGTTTGGACATACTGACACGTTGGGTAGCCCACGGGTATGCTTCCACAGTGAGTATCATCTTGTTATTTCCTTTGGGCATACTGACACGTTGGATGGTCCACGGGTATGGGCCCACTAGGATGGTTCCATGGCCATGCTTATACCGAGGTGAGATCCGGGCATGCGGCCGATGTCGCGTTAAACTCGGGTTGTATTTGAGTGATGATTTCGCGCATGAGTCCACGACTTGACATGATTGCTTATATGTTGTAATCTTGTAGTTTGGTTATCATACATGTCTCCCGCTTTATATAGACTATTATGATTTCATTTACTGATTTTACGCTTTCACATACTTGGTACTGCCAGATCGACTTCGGCTGCGTTCATGCCGCAGTTGAGGTACATAGCTTGGCGATCCACACTCTTAGGGTCGCTGGCGGTTCTCGGAAAGCTCCATATCTCGGAAGCTTGTCATGGTACAGTTCCTCAAGTAGTAGATTTTTGTATATTCAGAGGCATGGCGGCCCCGTCCGTCATTATGGTTTCAAAATTCTTAGAGGTCTCAGAGTAATGTGGGCAGGTTTGTATGGGATGTAATCGCTCAAGTTTTAAATTATGTATAAAAAGGTAACCGTTGGGTTAGCCTACTTTCTTATTTCACTGCTTTCATTCTTGAGTATTTATTTCACCGGTTTTTCTCGATGTTGTATCACTAGGGTGCCCGGTAAGGCACGATCACGCCCGGTTCGGGTCGTGATACGAGTAGTGACGGTCTCGTGATACCTTGGTACCAGTAGTTAGCCCTCGTACTTGCCGGTCACCACGTGACATGGCCTTGGTATCCGTAGTCGGCTTCAGACTTGCCCCGTGACGCCTTCGTGGTTTAGTTGTATAGTATTGTTAGTACGCACTTGGTGTTCATATGTACTCGTGGTGTTATTATATCATAGATCGCGGTGAGGAAGGTATTCCACGCATGATTGATGTTGCGGGCGTGAGACCCATAGTTATATTTGAGTGATGACTCGAGGCGTGAGTCCACGACTTACATGATCGCTATTTATCAGGAATCGTAGTTTGGTTATCATACATGTCTCCCGCTTTATATAGATCGCTATGATTTCATTTACATTATTTTCGATTTCGTATACTTGGTACTGTTATCGACCTCGCCGGGCTGCGTTCATGCCAGCCTAGAGGTACATCGATTGCCGATCCTCGCTCTAGGATCACATTCAGCCGTTGGAAGCTCCGTTTCTCGAGGCTTATCTTTGGTATGTTACCACGAGTTGTAGGTTCTGTACATTCGGGGCTATGGCGGCCCCGTCCGTCATGTTGTATAAAAACTCTTAGAGGTCTGTAGTATCTTTGCAAGTGTGGTTTGTAAAAAGGATTAAACTGTTGGGTTTGAAAGATTTGTATTCATATATTTTATTGGAAGGTAACCGTTTGGTTGGCCTGTTTTATGATCTTACCTCTTATTTCATGTTTAAGTTTTGTTTCCGCTGATTTTCTCTGATGTTGTTTCACTAGGGTGCCCGGGGTAAGGCACCAGTCACGGGCCCGGGATCGGGTCGTGACAATACTGGCTTTATGGGAAGTTAGGTATAACGACTTAAGAGAGATAAAAAGAATGGTTTATTGATTTTAAAAGTTAAGAGACTTGATCTTAAAAGATAAGAGACTTGACTTAATTGGATTAATATGAATTTTGTTAAAAAGTGTGAAACCTCATTCGTGAGTAATGAGTACTTGGTTTGTAAAGGAATAATGTTTTACTGATTTCGGAAATGAGAATATGTATCGAACAAATCACAGCAGCGCTAATAAAGGGAAATGTATTGACTAATAAAGTATTATGAAAACCAAGAGAAACCTCCATCCGCATGTAAGCTAAGATGAGACAAAATGATATTACATTTCCTAGATCATGGCTGCTTTGATAAGATTGTTATAAACAAGAATAACCTACTCACATATAAGACATATGTTTCTCAAATTGTTTTAAAGGAGGATTATATTATTAAGTGATTAAAACTATGAACTACGAAACCTTTCGAAAATGAGAAACTTGAGCATTTGAAATTAGGCAAACTTGAACGTTTGGAAAATAATGTTGTTACTTGATTTTACAAAGGAAAGTGTTTTGGTTTACTTAAAAAGATAGTCACTCTATTTTTATACTACGTATTGTGTGACTTTTGTGAAAGAAAGATCTTTTAAAGAATTAATGTATGAAGTACTTGGGGATAAAACCCGAACTTGTTGACATAAAGTAGGAAGTGCCTTGTGAATAACTTGATTGTGTTGGTTTGTGATAGCCTTGTAATACTTTCTTGTTGATTTGATAAGTAAACATGTTAGGATGTTACGTGTGTTAGTATCTTGTGATGTATGTGTAAAGGGGTTTCCCTTGTTGTGCTTATGTTGTTTAACGATAAGTTGTTATGTTAGTATTATATCACTCACCTCTTGACATGATACCGGGTTAAGCGCCTCCGTCGCGGGGTAGACTCAGCGATGCAGGACCATGATTCGAGAATACCTCATGCGGGTCCAGGGGACCTATGCGTAGCTACGAGAGTTCCAGGTTAGTGTGCGGCCTTTGTGGTCATGCGGTCTATGTGGCCATGCGGACTGCGAGTGCAGGACGATGCCGGGGAGTAGCTACCCTCGATGCGAGGAATACCTCATGCGAGCCTATGTGAGTGGCCTGCGCGAGTCGCGGAAGTTCCAGGATTAGACGCGCACATTTGATACTGCGGGCGAGTGGCCAGCTTCGATCATGTGGCGGTCTAGACAGACCTCGTGATAC
The DNA here is from genome assembly GCA_029844215.1 of Przewalskia tangutica. NCBI lineage: Eukaryota > Viridiplantae > Streptophyta > Magnoliopsida > Solanales > Solanaceae > Przewalskia > Przewalskia tangutica. The sequence goes on from CM056734.1 coordinate 78,310,932, forward strand.
AGTTTATGACTTTGTTGGTATTGTGGGTTTTAGTAGTTGGCTATGCCTTCGTACTTACCCCGTACGGTTTTATTATGACACAGGTGGGACCTGGTGTTCATGTGTATTCCTTGGTTCTTTTATATCATAGACTGCCGGCAGTGAGGAAGGTATTCCACGGGCATGATTGATGTTGTGGGCGTGAGACCCATAGTTATATTTGAGTGATGACTTTGAGGGCATGAGTCCCTGACTTGACATACGATCGCTATTTATCGTGAATCGTAGTTTGGTTATCGTACATGTCTCCCGCTTTATATAGACTACTATGATTTCATTTACGATTTTTCGTTTCACATACTTGGTACTGTTGCTTGACCTCCTTCGGGGGCTGCGTTCATGCCGCAGTAGGTACACGATCATCGATCCTCGCTCTTAGGATCACGCAATTCGGCGTTTGGGAAGCTCCGTTTCTCGGAGGCTTATCGATGGTGTAGTCCCTGTCGTTGTAGGTACTTACATTCAGGTATGGCGGCCCCGTCCGCCATTGTTGTTATATCATTCTTAAGTGCAGAGTAATCTTATTGGGTAGAGAGTTTGTAAAAGGGATGTAATCGTCGGTTTCATGTTTTTATATGTTTAAAGGAAAAATTTTCTCAGATAAACTGTTTCTCATTCATATTATTTTATGTCTTGTTTTATATTCCGCTGATTACTCTGATGTTGTATCACTAGGGTGCCCGGGGTAAGGCACCAGTCACGGGCCCGGGTTCGGGTCGTGACACAAGGAAGGCCTCTGTGAACTCATCCCAAGTAGCTGGAGGAACATCCTCTCCTCTAGACAACTCCCAAGACGCATACCAGTTAGTAGCTATATCACGCAATCGTTATGAAGCCAACTCAACCGAATCCGTCTTCGAAGCCTTGATCACCCTCAAGGTACTCTGTATCTGTCGGATAAACTCCTGTGGATCATCCTCGGGTCTTGACCCAAAAAACTCTGGAGGGTCACAATACAAGAAATCACAAACCCTCAAACTGTCGGACCTAGGGTCAACTCCTGGTCCATATCTGCGGGTCTGCCCTACCACAAATCTAGTCAGCATATGCACTGCATCTCTCATGGCCCTATCATCTGCCCCTGGCTGAGGAACTGTAGGCTCAAGTATCGGGGCCTCTGGAGCTGCTCTAAGCTCCTCTGGTAATGGCGGTGTAACTGAACTCGCTGACTGACGCACATCCTCAGGCATAAACTGGGCATGTGCCCTAGTAACTCTCTGAGTCTAACTAGCAGCTCATGCTACTGACTTGCCCTTCTGGACCACTGTTGCCTTCTCTAGAGGCATAGCTGTAACACAATAATACGTTAGAGAGGGGTTGTCCTAATAACACAACTCTATCACACGATCTATAAAATGAAAGAATAGAAACCAATCCTAAATGCCCAGCAGCCTCTTGTGTATAAGTATGGTGCACAACATACCTATACCCAAGACTCTACTTAGACACGGTCTATAGACATGCCGAGGACTAACTGCTCTGATACCACTTTTGTCACGACCCCAACCCCGGGCCCGCAACTAGTGCCCTACCTGGGCACCCTTATACCCGTACCTCCCATATAACCAATGGAATCAAATAAAACTCATATAATAAAACAAGTTACGTGATAAAACCGGCAAGCCGATAAGGCCACCACTATATCTAGAAATATCCGAATAACTATGACTTTACATATGTCCAACCCACACATGACTACAGACCTCTAAGAGTATAACAATAACTATGACGGGAGAAGGCCCCGTCGTACCCCTGAATGTACATAAGCCTGTAATAGCCAATAATGTACCAAAAGACTAGACTCTGGGACAATGGAGCTATCTCAACAGCTGAGCAAAGATGCTAAGCACGCGGATCAGCAAACTGAGTACCTACACTTGCGGGCATGAACGCAACACCCCGGAGAAGGGGGTCAGTACAATAGGTACCAAGTATGTAAACATAAAGTACAGTAAATAAGATCATAACTGGACAAAGATGAGAGGGACAAATATTAAAAGTAAATACCATATCCAACCGTGCCATATAACATAAAAGCCAACTGTACTTTTTCAAAATATAAAAGTTACGTCGAAATCAGGGACACATGCCCTCAGAATCATTATGCATTTCCTATTCATGGGACTCGAACTCGCATCATGGAGAGCTAGTCTATGGAATAATATAATATCATGGGACTCAAACCCACATCATGGAAGCATATCCATGGATTAATATAAAATTATGGGACTCGAACCCGCATCATGGAGTGCTAGTCCATGGAATAATATAATATCATTGGACTCGAACCCGCATCATGAAAGCATGTCCATGGAACCATACACATATATAATGTTGCCGGCCCCCTAGTTAGGGACGCGGTGATGTGAAAATATAACACTTGCACGAATAGCTATCATGAACAAACATATGCAAGTTAAATAATCCTTGACTCTCATTAGAACAAATAGAATGAACTATCATTTTAGAAGAACCCATGGCATTATCATGTCATGTAATATTAGGGACTTGAACCAAAAAGTACTATGTACGTTCACCGTACGTTCATTTTATACAAAGATTCATATCATGTATCATTAGGGACTTGAACCCAAAAGTACTATGTACGTCCACCGTACGTTCATTTTATACAAATCATTTAAAATGAACTTCCATTTATAAACTCAAGGCACTTTCACTTTTAAAGTCAAGACACTTTCACTTTCAAAATCAAGTCACTTACTCTTTTAAAATCAAGTCCCTTATACTTATACAATCAAGTCACCTATACTTACAAAATCAAGTCATGTATCATAAAGGATTCAATGGAATTAGGTACGTCCACCGTACCCCCATTTCATATAAATCATGCCAAAGAAGAAAGGATAGTTCATATACCTTATAGGATATACCAATTTGACAACTAGAATACGTCTCAAGTAGTACTTCAACTTATAATGACAATAACACGTCTATCAATTCCATGATACTAGTATGCACTTATACTACATAATGAATCTCTTTTCTTATAAAAAAAATCGGGCAACACTTCCCCTATTTATACATATTTTCCACCTTATTAATAAGGTCAATTTCATCAATAACCAAGCACCACTTAAGGGCATAACCAAAACAGCAACCAAGGTGATTCACACACCTATTTCTTATGTAATTTCGGCCTCTTAATCCATATAAAAACAGCCCATAAAAACAGTCCATACTTCTACGACAATGAGGGTAAATTGTGAAGCTTACAACACCTTTATATACCCTTATTCCTTTAGGACTTACGTTAGAGATTTACCACATTAAACATGTATAATGATAACTGTATTTTCAGCATTATAACACCACAAAACAATCCCTGAAACTGCACAACAATATCCAACAGTTTTTAGGCAATTTTTTGCCAACACACAACTAAAGCCCTTTTCACAATTCCTTATAATCCAACTCACATTTCAACATGTTTATATAAATAGTTTCAACTTGTAACAACATGATTTCCTTCATTTTAATATGCGATTAGTGACGTTAAATAACAACAATAACCAACGAATCCAACATCACCAAAACTGTCCAGTTTCGGCTATCTTGCCAAAAACTGTGACATGCATTTCTTATTCACCTTTTTACTTTACACAAGTTCATCTATCAATTATAACATCATGTAACTTCTAACTACTTCAAGAGTAAGAAGAAATCTTACCTTAAACTTGGCCAAAACAGTCCCAAGGTTCTCGGTAATACCACACTATTTTGCACCACTTATTCATGTTACAATCACGCACATGTATCCTCTACAAGCTTATAACCATCTTGTTTTCATGCTTTACTTCCAAAAAGTTCATTAACAAGCTTAGGGTTTCAAGATACTTTCTTGCCAAAACCGTGATCCACAATTTTGCAAGGTTAACTTGGCTTAGAGCTTGGTTAAGGAACTTAATCTTGGATAATAAGTTGATCTTGTTCTTTACTTTTCTATGGATTTCGAGACTCTTGGAAGAGAAGGAGAGATGAGGGTTTGAAAGGATGAATATCTTTGTGTGCTAAAGTCTTGCAAGACATGGATTAATACAAGTGTAGTAGCACAAGTGGTGGGGGACCCATGAAGCCCCACTTGTCCACGTGTCTTCCCTTCTCATAAAATATCTCACACTTAGCCATATTTTCTTCAATATTTCGATGGCCTCACATACCATATACCAAGACTTAATTAATTCACACTAAGTCCATAATTCTATTGGAAATAATCCAACTACTAGAAACTAATTCTTGTCATCATATTAATCTCAAAAGTTTTCATATAAGAAAATGTAAAACTCCTTTCCTTCCAACATTCAAATCTAATTTCCAATATCATGTTCTCACTTAGTAGCTATGGAATTATGGGGTGTAACATTATCCCACTGACGTTCATGTGTTTTTAAATAACCTTGTGCAGCTGCTTGATTTGAGTCTTTTCGATTTTATTTCTTTGTTTTTGTTTTCTGCTTTTACTCAAGGGCGAGCAAAGTTTAAGTTTGGGGGTTTGTTAGGCGTATTTTGTATACGCTTTTTGAGTCATTTTTAGTTAGTATTTTACTTGTTTTTGTTGTGTTTAGTATAGTATTAGGTTCGTTTTTCTTTCTTTTGAGTCACAGCGGTTCAAAAAGGGAAAATGGCGAAAAGGAACAAAAAATGGGCATAAAAGGAGGTCCCGAGGCAGAAAGAGGTTGAAAATTGATAATTCGGACGAAGGCAAAGCGTAATCCGGTGCGAAATGTAACCGCGGTTCCAGAAGATCAGAGACCCCGCAGGACTTTTGGCACCGAGGTGTAATTTAGACAGAACCACGGTGCCATATTTACTGCCAGGCTGCAGGACTTTCGGCACCGCGGTGCCACTCTGCAGGACCGCGGTGCCGAGGCGCAAATTTTCAAATCCGGATTAGAATTGGCCAAGGGCAGAAGGGTCATTGGGCACAAATTTGCATCATATTTAAGCCATAGGGATTACTTTAGTTAGAGGAGTTCATTCTATCACACAATACAACTCAGGGCAAGGATTGAGGCTACAATTGGAGACTTAGTTCTACGTAATTTTTCTTTCTTTCTTTTTAATTCAGTTTATGTATGAATTTTGTGTTAGTTCTTAGCGTGACTATGGATAGGAGCTAAACACTTTATTAGGATTTTTCTTATGAATCGCTTGAAACTTTATTTCATGACTTAATGCAGTAGTTTGATTTCTTCTTCACTTGTTAAGATTTATTCAATAATTGGTATGAATGCTTGATAGTTAATTGATCACTAATTATCATAATCTATATGATTTCGAATCAAGAACCGAAAGGAGAGATTTGGATATGCTGTAATTGAATAGACATAGGTTAAAATCGTGACTGAAAGTACCCGATACTTGTGTATCATTATAGGTTACTGCTCTTAATCCTCATATGTGGTAAATCCTATCATAGAAATATAGAAGGGTTCTGACTGGGTTGGGTGATATATATCCTAACCTAATATAAGATCTAGTTAACCGTTATCTTAACGTAGAAGAAGAAGAAGTCATTCTAGTTGCATTAAGGATTGAATAAAGTGGATAGTCGAGGATTTTGGAAGCCCTAATTCCTTCATAACTGATCACAACTTAAATAGTTTAGTTAATTCTTGCAATTATTCTAGTAGTTAAACAAAAACCAAACTCAATTATCGATTGTCAAATAGATAACATAAAATAGATGAACGGTACTTAGAAACTAGTCTCTGAGGACGATATTCGGTCTTATCAGACTATATTACTTGTGAACGATACGTGCACTTGCGTGAGCATTTGTAAATCGCCTAACAAGTATATCACATATATAACGTCGTAGGCCTCTATGGGTAGCATAGATACATAATCCATATACATATATAAAAATGAGAACCATTCAAATAACATAGACTACTCCTTAATCTTATCATAGTGACGTAAGGTCATTACACCTCTGATTATTATTTTGAGAACAACGCGACATTTTACCTTTCCATATAAATCAATAGAACAACTCATATACGAATCAACACCCTTGATCAATAGAGTGAGAGACACAATCATTTATAACTTTTTGTGAATAACAACAAGGAATCCATAAGATGTCATGAAGAAGAGATGCTATATAATACGAAAAGTACTCCCGACAAGGGAAAAACAAGAGTCACATACTTTACTAGAATGGAAAGACAAGACAACTCATGTTATCAAGAATATGAACGTTTTGAAAGATGTTTAGTTTTATTTTCGTTCTTAACAAAGTCACGACAAAAACAAATATGGAGTAATACATACATACCTTTTTGCCCTAGCTATACAGATCCCTTGAGTGCTCATATACTTTATGAATGATTATCTACAATATATGAATGGTTTGTATCACAATCGGATCAATAAGCTATAAGTAGATTCATTAAGACATTTTATCAAACACCTAACATGTATAAAAACTCATGTCTATTATCAATGAAAGCTTAACACCTAGATAAATTCATATACACGGAGAGGAAGAAGGAACTCACCTTAAGAGATACAAAACAACTACTTATCACAATTAAATTTCACTTACAAAGTCCTCAACACAACACCCATAGGTAGGAGAAGAAATGCATAATTGATATGATGATTCTAGCGTCGGTTATGGTATACTCTTTGAGTTTTGGTCTAAGATCATTGAAGAGATTTGGGAGAGATTTAGGAGCTGGTTAGGGTTGCCAAGGATGAAAAATGAGGGTCTGGTTGAGTCTCGTCGAATTTATAAGAATTTACAATTTTCCACCGCCAAGGAAGTACGGTCCGTACATCAAAATATTGTTCATACATTGCACCGTATCTCCCATCTATAACTTGGCCAAATTATTTTAACATTATACGGTCCCTCAGACAATTTATACTTTGTAAATCAAAAGTACGGTCCATACTTGCATGAGACAGATGAAACTTTGTCAAATATTGACGAAACATATCCTCTTTGATTTGTTCCTATATTTCCCGACACCTCTATAAATAGGTTTTATACCATCATTAGCCCTTCACAAGGTCTCATACCTTCCCGTACTACAAAAGTTAATCAACAACACGATTTGACATAAAACACGGTGTGTAACATCCTTTCCACCTTAAGAACATTCACCCTTGAATGTTGGGGTAACATAACTTAGAATTTTAAATCTTAGGATTCTTTAAAAATATTGGCAGAGTTTCCTCTATAAATAGGACTATCTGAAACCTGTCAAGCAGTTAAAAAATATATTCAATGTCACACATGGCCACATAATAACATAATACGATATATTGGCCTCAAACGATCGCCTATCTATCCAAAATTAAAAAGGTTATCCATAACTCACCTCAATTGTTAACTCTCGTAGGTCGGGATGTATATGTCACCTCTCTATTACCAACATGGCTATACAAGGCACATCAGGTAAATTCATAATTATAAGATATGAATATGGAATTTGTATCGCACGGGTGTCAACATAAATCGGTAATCTGACACAAATAAGGATATTTGAACTTCGTGTCCTTTTTAGTTTCACATGTCATTTCTTCTACATTATTGTTTCTCTGGAGAACTATATAGAGGTCCATACCTTTCGGACATGACGAATTGATAAATGAAACATCGAATGGACTGTTTACAACTATGGGGTAGTTCAATCTTATAGGACACTTGGTTGACCATCTGATCAATCTTATATGATCTGATGTACATGGTTCTTAGCTTTCCTTCCTTACCAAAGTTCATCACGTCCTTCATAGGAGATACTTTCAAGAACCAACAATGAACTCTAGATCTCGGCATCGAATATCTATTAAGACTTCTGCCAACTCTTGGCAGTCAAGAATCGCTCTTGGATTAATTTTACCTTTTCTACCTCTTATTATACCAAGCCAATTCCCAATAAACTTGATTCACCCGCTTCAAACCAGTCGATAGGAGATCTACACTTTTGCCCACACAATATTAAGTTTTTTAAAAGAGAAAATCCAGTTCTCACCATTTTTATTTCTAATGGTCTCACCATATGGATCCATCTTAACACAAGAATGATAAATGTCATTATAAGAAAATTCAATAAGCGGAAAATGATCTTCTCAACTTTCTTTAAAGTTCAAGACATAAGCTCGTAGCATATCATTGAACGTCTAAATCGTATGATCGATTTGCATATCTGTCTGAGGGTGGGGCTAACTGGAGTGCTTAAAATCGATCGCAAAATGACCTTCCAAACTTAATTATAAATTGAGTACACTTGTCAGATGTCATAAAACTCGAGACTATAAAGATAAACCTTCTTCTTAGTCATAAAATTTCACGTAGTTCCCAACCGTAAAAATAATATCAAGTGGGCCTGTTAGTTAGCTTATTAACAATCACTCGAACAAAATTCAACTTATGACAATAGTGAAATAAACCCTTAGTTAAATTCATATTAACCATCTCTCATTTCTATCGGGTTCTTAATGTTCTGAGTCTACCTACCGGCTTCTAGAGGTTAATGTTGACCCGCTGATAATTAATATACTAGCTACAACCTCGATAAGTTTTCTTCTCATATCGTTTCATTAATTCGTTCATTAACATCTTGATACATCTTAAGACATCCTAAATGGATAAGGTATTGTGGATAATTGGCCTCTTTTGAAATCTTATCTCATAGTTCCACTACATTAGGGAAATACAAATGGCCATACTACCCAGGGTTCCTCTTTTACTAATCTCAAGAATTGTTATTTTCTTTTGTTACGTACTCTTTCCAATTTTCTTTAAAAAAATGGGGTCTTCATCCTCATGATGCTCCTTATTCCTCCATATGAAGAAGGGTTGTATTGAGCCCGGAATCTTAAGAGCATCGTCTTTGAATTCATTAGTCGAGCCTTCACTAGAATAACTGATATACTTCCTAAACTAATTCCTTTCCTTAACTCTCATACTAGTCAAGCTTCCTGCGGATACAAGGTTGGTTGTACTGATTACAATACTACTTAATTTCAAAAGTATAGGATTATCGGTACACAAGGTGCTTTAGAATACTTAAGCCTTTACTCTATTTATAAACTCAGCCTCATTCATTGGTCAGTGTATTAGAACTCTTATGCTTCATAGTGCCTCGGTCATGAATACTCTATAGATAATATCATCAAAACTCTTATTCATGGTTTGGAAGTAAACCTTTTCATACTTTCTCATTACTGGTGTTATAAGTGACTTTCTTTCTTTACTTTTTTAAACATTTTCCCACTCATTCGTGTATTTATCATACATCATTCATTCTTAGATGGAGGGGTATAAATCTTTAGTCTCAAAAATTACTGTCAGTTCTTATCTCGTAAGGAATGCATCGTTAACTTATTCCCTTATGGAGTCCATACTAGATTATGAAGGATTCAACACTACATAACGTTGTTCGAATATACCCAAATCTGGTTGTCATACTTAGATATGAACTTCTTCACTTGCCTTATGGCTAAGACCTTCTGTCAGTGACGCTTTGGGAAGAAATTTCCTTAATCACATTGAGCTATAAGAATAATACTTTATTTATTTGGTATAATCTTACGTCGATTTAAGGATCTCACATATATCTTTATTTGCTCGACATTTCATCTTCATGTGCATACTTCGAGCTTTACTCATTGCTATTTCTGTCTACGAACTTTTTGAGATTCATTGCATGTCTCAATCAAAATATGCGGCATTACTAAATTTCCTTATCTTGCCATAATCAAGTCTTTCACTGACCGTCTTCTTAATCATCGTACTTTTACATTTTCATTCCAGATTATCTCGGATGGGGGGTTCTTGTCTTTATTAAGCTCCTCATACCGACTTTCTGAACGTCGAAGGTCTGGTACCGCTGGTCAAAGAATCCTTATTGACCCTTTCTTACTATAGGTTTTTACATCTTTTTGGAGTACTCACACCTTTATGACACTTACATAACATTGACCTCATTCAGTTTTATCCTTCTCGTCACGGTCTGCCTGTTTGTCATTAGCATATCCATTTCTATCACAACACTTCATCATGTTATTCTTTTCATGCTTATTATCCACTTGCATGACTCTCCCAACTATTTCGATTATCCCAGCATTCTCATCATTATTTGTCTCCAACAAGTTGTTCCTACCCAATGGTATCTAGGACTTTATCATGTTTTATGATAAGTTTGAAGGTCTTTCCAATTCATTGATCATAGCATACTTTGGCTTACTAACACCATGATATGCATCCCAAACGGTAAGTGATAAGATTTCTTTATGACTAGACGAGGGATTTATACCACGTTCAATTATCATGGACAAACTAATCCTTATGTGTGACTTAGGATCCCTATTCTGGGTGTATCATTCTACGCCATCTCCTTAAACGTATTCACAACCAATCTTAATATAACTTAATTGGGGAAATCCATCATTATTAACAATATCCTAGGGTCGTCTCCAATCCCTTAAGCAAGGTGTGACCATTTTAGCCATGTATTCATAAGGTACTCTATTGCTTACGTCGACGAAAACCGTGAAACGGGTAGGTTCTCATAACCTTCTTAAACCTTCCAACATTACTTTCTACATCCCATTATCATAACTTATCTTGATCCTACCGGCACCAAACTTGGGCTTTCGTAAAATAATTAGGGTAGCATAATATCAAAAGTTTAGGATCTGCCTAGCATAATCATCTGAAAGAGAGAATCACATTACATATATTGTCACTAAATCTAGTGAGGTTCCACATTATTTCAGCCTACCAGCGTATATACTGAGATTTAGCTATCGTTTTTACCCTTACAGTTACAACTTATCACTATTGAAGTGTCTCATCCTGCAAGTGGTACTATACAACTAATCCCTAAAATGAGGGTCAAGTCAGTATTTTCAATGTAAAACAAGTCATGCTGACAACAAAACAATATCATACCTCAAATAGCACCGGGACTCGACATGTATTTCTCTGACCCCGAGATACTGATGCATGTGAACCCTACATTATCCTTGCCTGATAAATTTGATCATATATATGTGTCTCATCATCACTTTTTTGTCTTATGTACTAACCAACTATTCGAGCCCTCTTGGCTCTCTCGTTATCCTCAACTGGGTCAAATCATGTAACAATCAACGGTTTTTGACCGAAAATCTCCCTAGGTTGTGAACTCCGTGACCCTTCAAGGGTTCTACCAATATCAGCTACTCTAGGGAGGCGCCATTCCTGGGAGGCAACAAAATGAGTCAGCACCTACTCTGCTTCCTAACATCATCATCAGACGGAGCTGGTGGTAGAACTGATGATACGGGAGCTTCTCTCAGCTCCTCCGGTACTACATGAGTCGAAGATACCTGGGAAGTTGACTTACTTATATCTTCTGACGGATTTGTCTCCATAAAGGGTGCACTACTCGCTTCTCCTCTCAACTCATCCTTAACTTCTCTACTAGTCATAGTCCTACCGAGAAAAGGCACTGTTGTAATCATAAACACGATAAGGGTTACGTGAAGAACTCTTACGACTTAGCTCTATAGAACGATTCTAGATCAAGAAAAAAGGTAACCATCATAAATGTCTATAGCCTCTAGTGTATAATTGTGGTGCACAACACACCCATAAACAACTCTACTAGATACGACTTGCAGAATCCCTATGATAGACCTGCTCTGATACCATGTTTGCAACACCCGCCAAAGTTGGGGTGTGACAGATAAGGTCTACGTACATCTTACCCTCCCCATATCCTATTTATGGGTACTAGGTAAGTTATTCTTATTGTTGAGGTGGGACTAGTCCAATCCCTAACCACCTCAATATTCTTAAGATCCACCATGATACCATCCTTGGATACTACTGTCACGACCCAAACCGACGGGCCACGACTGGTGCCCTACCTGGGCACCCTTATACTCACACATTACATATAACCAGCGGAAGCTTAAGACAAACTTATAATCTCATAACAAAGGGATCCAGTACCCTGAACTTTAATATCAAACTCGTATAATAAAATAGGCAAGCCGACAAGGCCGTCACTGCACATATGTCCAAACCACTACAACTGTACATATGTCCAACCCACACATGACTACATACCACTAAGAATAAGACAGTGAACTATGACGGGACAAGGCCCCGCTGCACTGAATATACATAAGTCATAATGGAAGACCTGTACCAAAATGACAAGCTCCGAAACAATGGAGCTATCCCGAAAGCTAAGCAAAGATCCTAAGCTCGCGTATCACCCAACTGAGTACCTATACCTGCGGGCATGAACGCAGCCCCCCGAAGGGGGTCAGTACAACAAGGTACCAAGTATGTAAACATAAAGTACATAAATCAAGATCATAACTGGCCAAGGGATGACAGGGACACGTATAATAATCAAAATACCAGATCCAACCGTGTCATATAAAATAGATCCATTTGTACCTTTTTAAAAGTGAGATCCAACCGTACCTTTTAAACAAAATGAGAGTCATAACAAAATCGTGGATGCTCGCCCATGAGTCATCGTATCTATTTACTTATAACGTATCCCGACCCTTTAGTGAGAGACTCGATGCAATCATATAATGTATCCCGGCCCTTTAGTGAGGGACTTGGTGGAATTATCATAATCATGAATACCTGTCCATGTAACGTGTCACGACCAGACCTAGGGCCCGCGACTAGTGCCTTACCCCGGGCACCCTAGTGATACAACATCAGAGAAAATCAGCGGAATTAAAAACTTAAACATATGAACAATATGAAAAGAAACAAAGCAACTAAAACGGTCACCTTTCTGTAAATAAACATAAAACCCGAACAGTTATATCCTTTTACAAACCCTGCCCACGACAGTACTACAGACCTCTAAGAGTTTTTATAGCAATTGTGACGGGACAGGGCCCCGCCATACCCCTGAATGTACAAGTACCTACAATGACAGGGGACTATACCAAAAGATAAGCCTCCGGAGAAACGGAGCTTCCCAATACGCAGAACCGTGATCCTAAGAGCGAGGATCAACCATCGATGTACTCTACCATGCGATGAACGCAGCCCCAAGGAGGTCGCATAACAGGTACCAAGTATGTGAAACTGAAAAAAATACTGTAAGTGAAACCATAACAGTCTATATAAAACAGGAGACATGTAGGATAACCAAACTACAGTTCACAATATAATTTAGCAGACATGTCAAGTCAGGGACTCACGCCCGTAAAGTCATCACTCAAATATAACTCAGGAATTTAACCCGCACAACGGCCGCATGCCCCGGCATCTTACCTTGGTACAAGCATGGTCATGGAACCATCCTAATGGAAGCATACCCGTGGGACACCCATCGTGTCAGTATGTCCAAAGGAAATAACAAGATAACAATCATAATGGAAGCATATTCGTGGGCCACCCATCGTGTCAGTATGTCCAAAGCAAATAACAAGATAACACTCCTAATGGAAGCATACCCGTGGGCCACCCATCGTGTCAGTATGTCCAAAAGGAAATAACAAAATAACAATCAAAGTGGAAGCATACTCATGGGCCACCCATCGTGTCAGTATGTCCAAAGCAAATAACAAGATAACACTCCTAATGGAAGCATACCCGTGGGCCACCCATCGTGTCAGTATGTCCAAAAGTAAATAAAAAAATAACAATCAAAGTGGAAGCATACTCGTGGGCCACCCATCGTGTCGCATGTCCAAAACAAATAACAAGATCACACTTAATGGAAGCATACCCGTGGGCTACCCATCGTGTCGAGATGTCCAAAAGGATTGATATAGTGGAAGATACCCGCTGGCCACCTATCGTGTCGATGTCCATCAATCAACTGGATAGCCGCCCTCCAACGAGACGCCAGAGCACGTAAATACAACACTTGCACAACAAAGGCTATCACCACAAGCATAGGCAAGTTCAACATACTTTTAGACATTCTTTTTATTACAACAAAACCGGATTTTAACCCTAAGGTACTACGTGTTTTAACTCTTTAAAAGATCCATTTCCTTCACAACAAGTCACATGATACCCGTAGTATCAAAATAGAGTAACTATATTTTTAAGCAAACCAAAACAATTTCTATACCTTCTTTTTAAACCATCTTAAGACAAAACCATGCCTTTCTTTAAACCAAAACACTTCAAATTCCTCAAGTCCCTTTTCTTTTAGAAAACAAGTTCCTTACTTTGGAATTTAAGAAAAATCAATACATGTTATTAATGATCTTATTAAAGCAGCCATGATCTTGAAAATGTAATACAATTTTGTCTTATCTTAGCTTCTATGCAGATGGAGGTTTCTACTGGTTTTAATATAATTAATTATTTGTCAATACATTTTCCTTTATTAACGCTGCAGTGGTTTGTTCGATACTTATTCTCATTTCCGAAATCAATAAAACATTATCCTTTTAAAGACCAAGTACCCATTACTAATGAATGTGGTTTCACAAATTATTAACACAATTCAAGTTCTTAACATTATCACAAGGCAGATATAAGCCAAGTCTCTTGCCTTTTAAAAATCAACAAACCATTCTTTTACCTACATAAAGTCGTTATAACTAACTTCCCATAAAGCTATTATAACACTTTATGTTTTAAACCAACCAAATTCGTTTAGCACACGTATGTCTACTGTACTACATAGTTCACAACAATCATGCTAGAAAAGATAGGAAGAGGTTCACATACCTCGCGACGATTATCGACAAATAGCAAAACGCTCCAAGCACTTCAATCCATCGGCTACTCCTTAAGCCAAGTAGATCACGCCACACGTAGTACTTTACTCCTAAAATGGTCATAGTACTTCTATCAAACCTTACTTACCATTGAAGACTTATACTAATAAAAAGCCCTCTAATTCTACGGAAAATTCGGCAGCACTTCCCCCGTTTTTACATACTTTTCCACCTTTTTCAAGGCCTGATAACAGTAACCAACATGCCACATTTAAGGCGCAACATTTCCGAAATTTAAAGAAGGGGATCACACGCCCAAACGGACGCGATTAACAATCTTCCCCTTAACAACAACAACAACAATTAACGAAGGGGATCACACGCCCAAACGGACGCGATTAACAATCTTCCCCTTAACAACAATGTAAATATAGTACAATGTAAATACAGTCCAAAGTAAATACAGTCCAAAGTAAATACAGTCCAAAGTAAATACAGTCCTTAAGTTGGGGTCCTTGGCCAACTTTTTCCATTTTACTTATCCACTTACTTCATTAGTCATCCAACTTATATTCCATCTTAATATAAGTTATAGTTACTTTGTTATTACTTCTTAACAAGTAAGATACGTTTGATACGTTGGATACGTTTGATACGTTTTAATGGCCAAATGCCAATCCTTTCTTTTAACAAGTTAACAAGATCCAACTCCTCCAAACTTTACTCCATATATTATATATTCCAAAATATACTTATAATATAAGTATAATAACCAATTCACAAAGAGGTTTAAGTTTCACTACCTCAAATAGCCCAAGAATATCCAAGTTCTAAAAGTCGCTCCAAGCAGGTCTTAGCTCCAAATCTTTACGTTCCAATCCGCTACAAGCAACCCATAGAAGTTCCTAACCAACTTCTATTCAAGATTCAACTCCAAAAAATGAAGAACGCTTAGGGTTCCAACAAGACAACTTTCGGCCAAGGCAAACTAAATAGGCTAGGGGTGTGAAATATTTTCCAACTCTTGGTACACAATCTTCCTAACACCTTAGGGAAGAACACTTAGAAGTTTAAGAATTGTTGGACAAATTTTGCTCAAGAAATGGCACCATGGCCGAGAGCTCTAGGTCAAGGGAGGGAGGGATTTTTCTCAAGTCTTGAAATGGTTAAGTGTGGAAGATTTCATCAACTAGTAGTGTATATATAGGACAACCAAGGGCTAGGATGAAGGAAAGTGTGTGGTTGAGATTGGGGACAACTGTGTGTGGGTCCCACAAGCCACTTGTCCACACTAAAAATATCTTGCAAGACAAGGCCACTTGTCGTGCCACTTGTTAAGCAAATTTCGGCCAAGAGCCACCTAGGGGGGTGACACGTGTCGCCTTCCTACTCGTCCAAAATATTTTATCTTCCGAAAATATCCATAATGGCCAAAATCTCGAAAATAAAGTGGGCCCCACAAAACCGTAAATTTCTCCCGTGGGCCCACGTGACCAATTCCGGAAATAAAATTCCATAATTCTCTAATATTCCAAGAAGTCCAAATACCAAATTTGGGAATCCAATTCCCATTAACGAACCTTTTTCCTTCACAAAATCCGGAAACTTTTCCGTCAAAAAATCACATCTTTCTTCCTTTCCAATTTTAATGTCGTATTCTCGTGACGCACGCCCTCGCATACATACCGGAACTACGGGTGTAACATTCTTCCTTAGAAACATTCGTCCCGAATGTTCCTTCTAAGTCTCCAAACATACATGCTACCGGTATAATCTTCACTACTATACTTACGAAACCAATTATGTCACACATGGCCATAATATCACATACGCCAAAACCCAAATCCAAACCAACGAGGAATCACCTTTAAGATGTAAAACAATACTAACTCTCACTCCTGGTCCAAAGGATACTCTTTTCGCACCTTAGCTTCACAAAAATGATCACTTTCATCCTCTTAACACATGTTCGCTCCTTTCTTACTCGTACCTTCTCGCACACCCGAACTCTTTCTAGTATACGCACCATATTTCCGCCATCGCCATAGCTTTCCAAAACCTTGGAGTCACTACCTCAAACTTGGTCATCTTACTAGCCTCAAATTCCTTTAAGGCCATTCCCGCCTTCACGATCCGACTGGTCAAACGATCCACGAACTCGCATAACGGTTACCTAAACTTGGGCCTAGCACCCTCGTGACCCTACCACCGGCGGACCACCTCGAACTGACCCCACCCTATTCCGGCCACGGGTTGACCCGCATATGGCCTCAACCCGACCCACGCGCGCCAAACTCTCTCGTTCCCCGATCCGAAACAATCTTACTAATTCACGTCATGAAAGCTACCACTTCCATCTCACACTACCCATGTAAATATCCCACAATATTTTTCACGCATACCAAGTACTTCGACAAAGACCAACCGTAAAATCACCCACTCAAGACGGCCTTGCATCCAAGGTCCTAACTGTTATAAATTCTAAGGCTCACAATTGTCTCGTCCCCAGACTTACCCTTTTTCTAACCAGGCTTCTAAATCATATTTTACCACAATCCAACCAATATAATACTAAACATATCATCATAACATCAAAGCAAACTAGTCTCTAGAGGGTTAAGGATATACCTGAAAATCAAAATAGGCGGTTCAAGGGACCGCTAAAACCGGGAACTTCCACCGCGACCTCTACCGTGGCCTGCCGGTATATGAACATCCTGCCTAGCTATTGAAGGTGAAGAAACCGCAACTGATCCCGTAGTCTGTGCTATCCCGCCAGCGCCACCTCCGGTCGGACAGTTTCTCGCAAAATGGCCCTGCTGGCCGCATGTAAAACAAACTCCCAAACTAGCACGACACTTCCACAATGGAGCCTACCACAACGCCACAACGAGGTAGGTGGCTTCATCCGATAACACCGCTTCCCCGAAATCTGAACCTCGAGCCCACGACCGCTTGAATACTCCCGACGCCCCAAGATCGCGAGGACCACTGAATCGGATGAGGTATATATTCGATCACGCGAGGCCGCCGCTCGAAAGTTACCAAAGGACCTCGCTGCTCGCCTCTTATGCTGATCATGGTCCCTACGCCGGTCTTTACGCTCCTCCATCTCCGTGCATAAGCTCAGTATACGGCAATGTCCATGCCCTACCAAGAGCTACACCCGAGCAAGCCTCGCCAAGTAGTCATCGAGCCCCGTGGACGTGGCGGTGCACTCGCCCTCCATATTTGCCACTAACGCAGTGGACATATCGAGCCAACGAGTCGAACTCCACGTTATACTCCCAATCGCACGCCTCTCGCCTCAAAGATCGTAAATTTGTCGGCCGCGTTTCCTCATCTGCGGAGGCAAGAAATGGCCGAGAAATGCCTCCGAACTCGCCCCAAATACCGGAGGCGCATGCTCCCGACAGCTCCCACGAATCAAACGATCATTGCAGATCACGCAGCCGATGCGAACCTAAGACCACCTACTCGGTCTCCAAGCCTTGATCACTCATGATCCGCAGAATCGCTTGGATGAACTCCTGCGGATCATCCTCGTGTCTCGACCGTAGAACTCGGTGGACTACAACTCAAGAAGTCCCAAGTCTCCAACTATCGGCTGGGGTGCACTACCGTACCGCTCCGTCTGCCCTCGTGTCTCGCCATAAGCCTAACTAGTAATCGGGCCATCTCCTTGTAACCCATATCTTCGCTCTGGCCGTGGACTGAGGCTCGTATCGTGGTCTCTTAGAGACTGCCACGCTTCTACTCGCAGCCTCCTTCGCCGCTTGCCCTTCGGCACCGTTGCCTTGCGCGAGGCATAATCGTATGAGAATACGTCGGAGGAGTCCAACTCATAACACGACTCTAAGGCACGATCTCGTAATGAGAAGAATGGAAACCAATCCTAAATATTCGTAGCCTCACGATTATAGATGTGGTGCACAACACACCGATAATCAAGACTTACTAGACACGGTCTGTAGACACTTTCCGAGGATTAATCGCTCGATATCTCTTTGTCACAACCCGACCTAGGGCGCGATCGTGCCTTACCCTGCACCCTAGTGATACAACATCGAGAAAATTAGCGGAATTAAAAACTTAAACATATGAACAATATGAAAAGAAACAGCTAACCAAAACGGTCACCTTTCGTATATAAACATAAAACCGAACAATTATATCCTTTTACAAATCCTCGCCACGATCATTTCTGCACCTCTAAGAGTTTTTATAACAACCGTGGACGGACAGTGGTTCGCCATACCCTCGAATGTAAAAGTACCTACAATGACAGGACTATACCAAAAGATAAGCCTCCGAGAAACGGAGCTTCCCAATACGCAGTAACCGTGATCCTAAGAGCGAGGATCAACAATCGCGTACTTCTACCGCGGATGAACGCAGCCCAAGGAGGTCGACAACAGTACCAAGTATGTGAAATCAAAAATACGTAAGTGAAACCATAACGCCTATATAAAACAGAGACATGTAGGATAACCAAACTACGATTCACAATATAATTTAGCACATGTCAAGTCGTGACTCACGCCCGTAAAGTCATCACTCAAATATAACTCGAATTTAACCCGCACAACGGCCGCATGCCCCAAGATCTTACTCCTGTACAAGCATGGCCATGGAACCATCCTAATGGAAGCATACCCTGGGCCACCCATCGTCGGTGATGTCCAAAGGAAATAACAAGATAACAATCATAATGGAAGCATATTCGCGCCACCCATCGTGTCGGATGTCCAAAGCAAATAACAAGATAACACTCCTAATGGAAGCATACCCATGGGCCACCCATCGTGTCAGTATGTCCAAAAGGAAATAACAAAATAACAATCAAAGTGGAAGCATACTCATGGGCCACCCATCGTGTCAGTATGTCCAAAGCAAATAACAAGATAACAATCATAATGGAAGCATACCCGTGGGCCACCCATCGTGTCAGTATGTCCAAAAAGAAATAACAAAAGAACAAACAAAGGGGAAGCATACTCGGCCACCCATCGTGTCGATGTCCAAAACAAATAACAAGATCACACTCTAATGGAAGCATACCCGTGGCCACACATCGTGTCGATGTCCAAAAGGATTGATATAGTGAAGCATACCCGGCCACCCATCGTGTCAGTATGTCCATCAATCAACCAGATAGCCGGCCCTCCAACGAGAGACGCAGTAGCACAGAAATACAACACTTGCACAACAAAGGCTATCACCACAAGCATAGACAAGTTCAACATACTTTTAGACATTCTTTTTATTACAACAAAACCGGATTTTAACCCTAAGGTACTACGTGTTTTAACTCTTTAAAAGATCCATTTCCTTCACAACAAGTCACATGATACCCGTAGTATCAAAATATAGTAACTATCTTTTTAAGCAAACCAAAACAATTTCTATACCTTCTTTTTAAACCATCTTAAGACAAAACCATGCCTTTCTTTAAACCAAAACACTTCAAATTCCGCAAGTCCCTTTTCTTTTAGAAAACAAGTTCCTTACTTTGGAATTTAAGAAAAATCAATACTTGTTATTAATGATCTTATTAAAGCAGTCATGCTCTTGGAAATGTAATACAATTTTGTCTTATCTTAGCTTCTATGCAGATGGAGGTTTCTACTGGTTTTAATATAATTAATTATTTGTCAATACATTTTCCTTTATTAACGCTGCAGTGGTTTGTTCGATACTTATTCTCATTTCCGAAATCAATAAAACATTATCCTTTGAA